>LR738711.1:99433045-99493736 GCA_902687465.1 Secale cereale | reverse complement strand
GAGGGGAGGGGGAGTGTGACGCCCGAGACCGACGTCCCAGAAGATTCCAGATGTTCTGGGTTGCCCGTGTGTTCTTTTGTGCTTGCGTTATTTATTTTTGCATTGCATCATGTCATCATGCCATCATGTCATATTTATTTTTGCATCTCAACCTAAATAATTCGTGTGGGCCTTCGGTCCATTTAAATCGAGGGAAGATGACTTCTCTTTATAACATATAAAAGCCTCTCAATATTTAGGGAGCTATATTAATAAATATTCCATTGCTTCGGAATCACCGTAACACACTTGCATAATTTCCCCATTGTCTTTTCACTTCGAGTTTCCTTCAAAACCTTGCCAATAATTTCTTTTCCGTTGTTTCGAGGCTCCTCCAAAATTCCGGACATTTTTGGACACTTCAATAATCTCGTCTTAGTTCAAACCTATTTGAATTATATTCAAATATGTTTGAATTATTTTTTCGTTCATGCCTTTCTTATTTTTCTCCGGTCGTGCTTCTTTTTATGAGCCCGAGAAAAATATAATTCCATGTGTCTTTTCCCTAAACCTTCCTCTTTTTTTTTTGTTTCTTTCTCTTAGTTGTTTTCTGCTCAGGGAATAATAAGAAGAGAGCCCAGTCACCTGCGGCCAGCCGCCCAGCAGCCATCTCCTCCTTTGGCCCAGCCTCTATCTAGGCCCAGCCGCACCAGGCCTCTCCTCCTCCCTCCTTGGCCCAGGGCGCCTCGGCCCAACTCCCCTGGCCCATCCTGGCCTTCGACCGAACCCTAGCCCGACGCACTCTCCGTCTCGATCTCCCACCGAGCGCCGCCAGGACCGATTCCCATCGCCCCATCTCCCCATTCCATCGCCCTCTGCCTCCCTCTCGCACTCCCCCTTTCCCCTCGATCTTCCCCTCGCCCGCTCGCCTCCTCTCAAGCCCGCCTGGCCCGAGCTCCGGCGCGCCAGGGGCTCGCCCGCGACCCCCCTCGTCCGTCCCCGTGCGGCACGTCCTCGCGCCCAGGCCGCTGGAGCGCAGCCCCTTCCCTCTGTCTCGAGCGCCTCGAATGCTCCCTCCTCCGCGCCGGCCAGGAGCCCGGCCGGCCAGAGTGCGCCCCGTCTCGCCAGGTACTCCGCGCCCCGGGCTTCTCCAGCACCGCGAGCCGGCCGCCTCGGCCCCGCTCCCTCCGGCCTCCTGTCGACCGAGGCTCCAGCCAGGCGAAGCCCGGCGCCCCAAGCACGAGCCCGCAGCTCCTCCGTCCCGTCGCGGCTTCCTTCGTCCAGCGCCGTGCAGCACCTCTTCTCCAAGCGCGCCAAGACCTCGCGTGGCCTCCCTTCCCGTCCTCCAGCAACAGCGGCTGCAGCGCCGGCTTCCAGGGCCCTGTCCCTTTTCCAGATCGGCGTCGGCCCGAGCAACCCGCAGCCTTTTTTTCCTTTTTTTTGTAGTTTTGTTGCTGTAGTTTTGTTTTGTATTGTGTTGCTTGTGTTGATGAATTGTCAGATGACCCGAACGAGTACCCGGCGAACCGACCAAGTACCTCTTCGAAACAAGTTCCTCTACGAACGAGCTCCGTGAACATCTACAAAACGACCACGTGTACAACTACGTTGCCAAGACGGCCCCGACAAGTACCACGACGACCCGTTCATCTACGGAAGAATGAGCGCGAGTACCTCTACCGTCGCCCGGAAACGAGGAATTCGCCAAGTACCACGACACGTAACGTGAACGTCTACCATCGCCGAAGACCCGTGAACAACTACTTCCTCTTCGGCCGTGTACCACTACTTCCTCTACGAGTTGCGGAACGGCTACTTCCTCTCCGAACGTGAACGACTCCTTCCTCGACGCTCTCGAACCGCCCCGTGAACGTTTGTTCCGAAGGTATAATCCCGTCGTGACCCGTGTGATGCTTGTTGTGTTGTATGAAATGTTGTCTCCCTTGTGTGCTTCGAGTCGTTTCGACCCTTTGTCATGTTCCTCGGTTGCCTCGTCACCGACTCGTGGGAACCCGGCAACGGGATCACCCCATCATCTCGTTTGACTCGTTCACACCGCCCTTCATCTTTTGCACCGGACTCTAAACGAGTTACCGGAACCGATATGATGCGTTGCATCATTTTCGGATCGTTGCCGTGGCACCCTTTTTCATTCCACCGCGGTGACAATACTTCATATCTTGTTAATTGTCAACCTTTTAATAACTTGCATAAAACTTGATCATGTCATCCGCATCATGTTAACAACCTTGAATGTTTAATTGTTGTTTGTTTATAATTATTAAACATGCTCATGGGGATTTTCCGGATATGTTGTTGTTATTTCCGGCCTCATTTAAAATGTCTAGTTGTATAGTTTTATTATGCTTCACCTCTTGCCATGCTAAAAACATTTAATCTTGTCTTGTAAATAATGAGAGTCAACTAAATAATTAAATGTGGTGTTTCGTCAATATGCAACTCGTTGCATATTGAGCTCCACTTAACTTGTAGTGTTGTTTGTGCACTTTGCCATGCCTTGCATATTTAAACCGGACATGCATCATATTTGGATGTGCATCGTATGCCATGTTTATGTTTGTGTGTTTACCGTGTTGTTTCTTTCTTTCCGGTTGCTTCTCTTGTTAGCTTCGGTTTCGTTCCGGAGTTGTGAGGATCCGCTCGACTGTTGCTCCGTCTTCTTCTTGGATCCGTTCTTCTCCCTTGTGGAATCCCAGGCAAGATGACCGAACCCGGATACCATTACTATCTTTGCCTTTTGCTAGTAGTTCCGCTCTATAGTTTTGCCTCGATGCCCATGTTCTTCTTGTCAGCCTCCTACTTGTAGCCATTGCCATGTTTAACCACCCTACCTACGCAAACCGTTGCTTGGCTAAGTACGCTTCGCTCAGCCCTTCTTATAGCATTGTTAGTTGCAGGTGAAGATTGAAGATGCTTGCTTCATGTTGAAGTTTGGTTGGGTTATATCACACTATATAAATGCTTAAAATGAAATTATCTATATACTGGCAGGGTGGAAGGCTAAGCCTTTTGCTTGGTGTTTTGTTCCACTCATGCCGTTAGGAACCGTATAAACCGGTGTTATGTTCCTTGATTATGCGTTCCTAACACGGTTGGGGTGTATGGGACCCCCTTGATAAACCGCTAAGTGCTAAGTCTTTTCCAGCAAGTCCCAACATTTGGTACTATTTGCCTCATAATAACAACTTAATTAAATAATTAAATTGCATAGGGGGTCGCACCCTCGGGTTCTTATTTCTACATAGCAGGGGGGCCAGCGCTGATGGTGTTGGTCCCAAACGGGGGTCCTGCAGGGCCGCCTTGGGGCAACCCGAGGTATCTGGTATAACCTGTAGCATCGCCCATCCGGTCGTGTCCTGAGACTTAGATACGCGCGGCTACTATCAGGGTGTCGACACGCCGGGAGGATTTGCTGGATTAGCCTTACCTTAGTTCGGTTTAACTTGAGCACGGGATTCCGAGAATACTCGGGTCTTCCCACCTATGGAGTTGCGACTTCGCGGATCGTGGGCTTGTAATGGGCCAAGTTGGAACACCCCTGCAGGGTTTGAACTTTCGAAAGCCGTGCCCGCGGTTATGTGGCAGATGGGAGCTTGTTAATTCCGGTTGTAGATAACTTGACACAATGTTCTAATACACTACCAGCGTGTGTACCGTGACTGTCAATTTCCGAATAGGGATTCGGAAGTTGAACACGGTGGGGTTATGTTTGACCGGCTTTAGTTAGGATCACTTCGTGATCATCTTTCGACCGAGGCACTTCTCTTCTCGCTCTCTTTTACGTAAGTTAGTGCTAGTTGCTGCTGCAGACTCTTGTTTGTTCCTTCACCTCTTATTCTTTCTTCAGCCTTGTCCTCACCCAAGGCTTAAATAGTCGTGTTACCCGGGAACGGGATTGCTGAGTCCTCTGTGGCTCACAGTTACTTCACCACACCAGATGCAGGTTCAGCCGAGTTTGATGCATGAGTTGGATCAGTTCTTCATCGGGAGCTCGATGAAGAGTGTGGCCGTTTGCTTGTGATGTTTCGATGTTCAGTAGTGGTTTCTACTAGGATTCGATCCTGACCTGTGGCTTTTATGTTGTTTTGGTATCTTTCTTTTCGTTCTTCACCCGTAGTCGGGTTGTGATGTTTTTGAATGATGATTGCTTATGTAATGTATTGTGTGAAGTGGCGAGTGTAAGCCAACTATCTCCTTTTGCATTTTAATCCCTCTTTTACATGAGTCGTGCAAAGATACCAAACTTGAGATCATTCTAGGATGGATTTATGCCTTTAAGTCGTGCCTCGACACGTAGGAAGTATAACTCCATCCTGGGCATTACAGGGAGGGGCTCTGGGCAAGAATGTTGGGGGCAAAGATGGGAAAACAATAGAGTTACCAAAGCAGCCCTTTTCCGCTCATGTGGCAGGGGTAAAACAGGAATATCACAGGGCTAAACTATCGGGCAAGATATTTCCATGTGAGCGGGAAGTTTGAAAGCTTTTGGCGCCTGAAATTATATTCTACTCTTGTACGGCCGACTATGATACCATGGCTGAGAATTTGTTTGTTTTGCACGCAAAAAAGTGCAAGTTTTGAAAATCAATGTCTCCAACTCGAACTTAGATTGTCCATTCAATTCAAATAAGGATCATTGAGCTACTACAAGCAAATACCATCATATGGTCCAATTCAAATGAAATTCCAAATGTGTTTATCCTAAATATGATGACAAAAGCAAAAATGTGTATGTGTATGAATAAAGTGGATGATTATAAAGTTTGAACATGCCCGTATGTGTATATCTCTAGGTTTGATATATGAATTTGAAATCACGAAATCCTGGCTTAAAAATGTACCTCCGTTTAAATGAATTACAAAAGCTAATGACGGAATCGAATTCCAAAATTCCAATCTTAGGTTTGTAATTATGGTACATCAAAGTATATCACGCATGTTCAAAAGTATCGTTATCTCAAAGTCCAAACTGTGAAACAAATTGATCAACCTTGAGTGCACACACTATTGACCATGTATATCTCAATTACGCTAAAGCGCCTCAAATATAGACACCTCACTCTTTATCTGAAGCCACCCCCCCTCGTCCCCCCCCCCACACACAGAGAAGTCGTTCTCTCCCCCAAACACGAACACACGAGCATATTAACACCCCTCTCTCTTCTAAAGTACGGACACCAGTATAGGTCTCTATCACTTTGTCTCTTGGGCATGCACACATCTCTTCCCCCACTCTCTAGCTAGGTCACCCGGCATCACACTTTCCCAAGCACACGCACTATGTAGAGTGTATCTTTCCCATACACACAAAACATCGCCCCCAAACGTCTATCTCCCTAGTTATGTGGTTCTCGCACACTCACCTCACACACCACCCCCACTGCAAAACAAGTACACTTTGTCTCCTTGTGCACCACTCTCCTCTTTCTATCTCTCCCACATGCGGACCCGCCCCAGCTCCTCCCTGTATATATATATATATATATATATATATATATATATAGGACTCCTTTTTTGTACTCCTGAGACTATGTACTCCCATCCTCAATATACCTCATATACACATTAATTATACCTCTTTATCATTCTCAATATACTTCATTAAATATTGTAAGATACCTCAATACGAGTTTTGTTGAAAAAATATCATCTGCGACGTACTTTTTGTAATATACCTTTTTTCACGTACAAACACATCAGTATATACGTAAACATTTAAAATGTGTAGTCTCGCATGAATTTTTTCATGAAAATCATTTTGGGGTATCTAATAATTACTAATAAAGTATATTAAAAATAATAAAGAGGTATAAAAGATTCATCTACATGGTATATGAGGAGCGGGAGTACGTACTCCGAGGAGTACATAACCATTTTCCTATATATATATATATATATATATATATATATATATATATATATATATATATATATATATATATATATATATATATATATATATATATGTTGTGACTCTTTCCATAGCTCCCTAATGTATCATCGTTCTCGATCTCGCACATTGTTCTCTGCACCATCTATTCTAGATCTCTCATGAAGTCCCTATCACACACACGATGACTCACTTCCCTTGCATCTCCATACATAGGCCAATTTCAAACAACGTCAACATTGTCTCTCTCTCTCTCTCTCTCTCTCTCCGTCGCTAGCTCTCTTTCTGTCTCGCGCTCTCACACCCCTCTCCCACACACAATCGATGTCTCTTCCAAATAGTCTGCTCCCCCCGCCCGCACCCATGCTATCCTGCTACTACACATGTCTCACCATTCCCCCTTCCCTTATACTAGGTTTACATCATTAGTGGTCTCTCTACTCCACATACACACACTCCCTCTCACACACAAACGCGCGCACAAACACACACAGACACACACAAATACCCATTAATCTGGATCCTCATCTCTCCCCATGTCCGCATGTGTATCTCACACACTCACTCTCTAATTATGTATATGTGTCTCCACATTACACAACACAAAGCTCCATGTACATGTCTCTCTCTATCCTCCACACACATAGACACAAATAATCTGTTATCATTGCCTCAGTCTCTAGACATATCACACACGCACACTGTCTCTCTCTCGCTCGCAAACACGCTCAACAAGGGTTTCCCCGTGAATAACTTACCATCTATTCATCAATAATCATGGCAGTACGGCGAACACGAGACGTGAAAAAGAATAAATCTACACGTGCTTTGTGGCACCCCGGCTCAGAGAAACCGGAACACCCTGTTTTCCAGCCCAGAGATCGACGAGAAGTCTCTGGAAAATGGCACTGCTTGACATAGAACAAATCAGTTCTTATTACAAGAATAAAATACAAGGGTCTGATGTTACATAGAAGCACATCAGCACGGTGACACTACGTTGGCGATACTACCCTTGCTCTATGCTACCAGCGGAACAACTCGTAGCAGCGGAATACTTCTAGCAGCGGAACAACGACGAAAGTGGTGAAATCCACTCCGCAGGGACTCTGGCTGGGACACGATCTAGCTCGCATGCACGGCAACCTCGACAAGCAATCAAGCAATCATGGCATCACCTGCAATCTGGCATGACACGCCAGGTCAGTACATTGAATGTACTTGCAAGCTCACAACAACCAAAAGCATCAAGGCACAACAATAACATAGCATTAACAGGTTAATTAATTAACAACTATCATGATGAAGCAACTACTAAGCATGGTATGAAACTAATACAATACTGATGAATCACCATCTCAAATTTACATAATTATATCTCTCTTGGCTAACCGGCCAAGTAATAAACCATCTTGTCACCTCGTGATCAAAGTTAATCGTGATCTTTCCGACGATCACTACCATGACAAACACTTGGTCACCAAAATCATCATCAACTTCCTGTCCATCTGCACTGCTCAAAATATCAATTTATAAATGACTTATAATTTATTTTGCTATTCCGTCATTTGACTGTTGATCGAACGGTGTGACCTAGTACGAACCCATGCCCATGACCGAGGACGCGACTATCGATAGATACATACACTCTACAGAGGTAGTGCACTGTACCCACACCACAGAACCTATGGCCTCGTTTTCCCATTCGGATGTACCAACAGAGTTCCGAGAAAACCGATCTACTGTGATGACACTCTCCCGGCCACTCCGACTTGTTCGTCACTGGGCTTAGTCCTGGGTGGCCCCGTGTCTACCAAAGACACCAACGACCACCGTCGTGGCCAAAACAAATAAAAGTCCCAAACGGGGACAAAAGCGCTTATTATCCAACTACGGGCACACAAGGTTAGGTCCGTCTACCTGATCAGGGTAGCGCGTGCCCATAACCTTCCCTAGTTGGAGGCGCCGGGGAGAGGCATGACAATAGCATCGCATTAGAGCCTTCCCATAAAAGGCAAATGTGGTTGCACTGGGGAAAGCCTGGTTTGGAGGCACCTGACCAACCTAATGACGGATTTTATCTCAGAGGGGGCTGTTTAACGGCAAGGGCAAAATTGTCATTTTTAGAATGTTGAAACATAATGAAAATTATGCCAACGGAACGGGCTCGACAAGACAAAGAGATGGGCTTTGGAATCACATCATTTGGAGTTGTGGTTGAAAAGTTATAGTTGTTTTTCTGCCAGGGACCCAATTGTAAATAAGATCATCACAAACAGGCCCTGGACAGAGAAACAGAACGTGCACCCGAGGAAATACGCTTTCTCTAAAGTGAAAACGAATTTTGGGCTGAAGTGGAAGAAGAATGCGCTTTTGGTAATGGAAGACGTATTCTGTGGAATACGTCTCCACTTATCCACGGTGGCAAGCGCGGGGCCGTCGCTGGCTCACTAACGTGTGGGGCACTTGGGGGCTGGGCCCAGCACTTATCCACACTGGCCAGGCGGGGTCAACGTGGGGCCGGCTTCGGTGGCTGACTGGTCGGGCCAGGGCCCACTGGCCAGCTGGGGCGGAGTCGTCTCCTGCCTCCGCTCGTTTGCCCTATGGAGCAGAGGGGAGAGCGCAGCTCCGGCGCTCGTCCGACCGGCTCCGGCCACCGTTCAAGCCGTGTGGCCTACCGACGTGCTCGGGAGGCGAAGCCGCACCCGTCGCCGCAGAGGACGGACGTCGAGGAGGGCTGGAGCGACGTGGTCTTGGACTCCGGCAGAGATGGTCTCAGGTGGGGATTGGGCGTCGCGGCTAGGGACTACCAAAGGAGGAAGGACACGGCGGGGAGGCTCCTAGGGGTGTGGTGGAGGCCTCTGGCAACGGCCAGGAGGAGGGGGACGGCTGGGGTCAGTCGGATTTTGGCGAGCCGAGGCGGCGGCCATGGCGTCAGAAGGAGAGCAGGGGAGCTCTTCGAGCTCGGGGAAGAAACTAGGCAGTGCGCTGGGAGGTGGGTGAGGCGAGTTGTGCAGCGCAACGCGCTCGGGGAGGGCTTAAAAAGGCAGGGGAGGGGGAGCTGTGCTAGCGTCGCAGCGTACGCGTGTCCGGCCGAGGCCCTGGCGACGGCTTAGCGAGCACGAGAGGGCGCGGGGGACACAAGGAGTCAGTGATTCAAAGCTCACGGAGGAGTAAGCGACGCCATGGAGCAGATGAATAGGCCAAGGGGAGCTCGAGGCCAAACAGAACACTGTGCCCCTGTTGCATTCGGCGACGAGCATCGGCAAGCGTCGGTGGAGAGGCTGCCGAGGGGGAAGAGGGGACCAGGGGGTCGGCGACGGTGAGGTGAGGCCAATGGACAGGCTCACGTGCGCGAAGACGACGAGAGGAGGCGGTGCAGAAGCACAAACGACGTCTGGGCGTGGCCACTACACACAGAGCACGTGTACAGGCACGCCAATGTCGTGGTCACCGCGTGCAATGGAGTGTAGTGTTAGAAATGAGCTGAAAAAAGTTGTCTACTGCTGAGATCATGCATGGTAAGTCTCAGCTATGGTGGTAGAATGGTGAAAAGATCTCTGGTTGAATGGTAAAGATCCTCTGAAGTTTACTGCAGTAAACTTTGAGGAGAGCTGCTGATCAACAGAAAATGAGTTGGAGCCAAAAAGCTTGTCTGGAGGTTGGAGGTAAAGAAGGACATTTATCCTAGTAAGTTTGAGAGGATTTGGCTAAAGATTTAATGTAGTTGCTTAACAACCACACAAATCTGGTCAGAAACTAGATTAGAATGTTGCACTCAAATAGTGATTCCATTTGGGCTGAAACTTGGCATGGCTTAGGGATTTCGTCATAGTAAGATGTTGTAAGAATTTCATAACAATTGGACAAGCCAAGTTGGTACTCCCTTCACAAGCATCCTTTCTGTCCAGAAACTTAGGAAAAATCCTGAGGGCAAATGGCTACATAAAATGTGCCCAAAATTGGTGGAGGTAGGTTATACAGGTTAGAGAAGGTCCTGGAATATTTTCAGCCATAGTGGAGCAAGATAAAATACACTTGCTTCACAACTGAAAATTTGGACAGAAACAAAGATTTGAAGGTGTGCTCACATGGTTGATTGGATGGAGCTGAATTTTGGAGGAATGTGATAATATGATCGCAAGAAGAGGCATGCAAAATTGCAACTCATTTGGATGCTCCTAGCTAGTACTTCCTTCACAGTGGCTTCTGTTTGGCAAAAACTTTGAAAAATCACTGAGGACGATTGGCTAGGCAAATAGAGTTGAATTTTGGCATGTGGAAATTATTTGGACATAAAAGAATGACCGAAAAGTTTGGGTTCAATTGGGAAAAGATAAATAGCAATTGCTTCACAAAGTGCCATTTAGGGCAGAATAGGAGAAGGAATATTTGAGAATTATTTTTGAACATGGCAATGGAAAAGTTTTGCCATATTTGATGAAGATATGCCCAAACAATTTATAAAAATTTATTTGGGAATTTTTGGGAGTGACAGAAATATAGGTTGCTTCACAACCTAGGGCAGACAGGGTTATTCCTTTAATGGAAAAAGGAATATTCCCTAGAAAAAGAAATTTGGGTTTGGTCAAGCAGTGGAATGACATGATTTTGGCAAGGTTTTGAGAATGATGAGCCACTTGGGAGGGAAAAAGAGGATGATTTCCTAGGTGACAAGGCCACAGAATCACTCCAAAAAGAAAAACAGAGCAAAAAACCAACAAATCAAAAAGAAAAAGAAAAGGGCCAAAAACCAGGCTATGACAAACCTTCCCCCCTTAAAGAAATCTCGTCCTTGAGATTTGATGGCTCAAGGAACAAGTATGACTTGAGGATATCGTTTCCAACTTGGATATCCATTTCCTTTATTTATTGTTCCCCCGAGAATTTTAGATGATCTGATTAACTTTGCTCGGAGGTGGATTGTTTCACCTTTCCCCAAATTCTGATGGGTTTTTGCTCATATACCAATTCATTTTGTTGACGCTGATTCTTCCATATCTGCAATGATATCCAATGCATCTGAGCATAATTTTTCTTTTGGTCCTGAAAACCTTTTTACTTCTGCCATGGGGTGGCTTCAAATAAATGCAGGCCTTCTGGTGCCAATAAATGCTGAGAATTATTTATGGCCATCTTCTGACTGGATCTGACTTCTCATAAGTGGTACTGATTTATTTTGATATATTCCTTGGCTCGAGCAGGAGATATAAGCCAAAGATTTGACTGCCTTTTTGTCGTGAATAATATAACGGTGTATGAAGTTATAGCTGTGTCATACCTCAAATATTTACATCTTGTGACTGGCCTGACAGGGAACTGACGGACAAATGCTTTTCCTGACAGACTAACCGTGTACTTGATTCCGTCGATGGCTATACCGGGTCTGAGCTGATTTGCTTGGCTTTTGATTTTTTTCATTTGTCGGTATACTCATTTGGATTTTCCACGCTAACCATTTCAAGCGAGTCAGCGGGATATGAAGTCCTTGTAAAACAGAGTAGGCCGCTCAGAGTATGCTTTTATGGATTCATATGGAATTATGGCTTTTGATTGACTTGGGTATCCGAACCTTGATGGTCGTGCAAAAGTCAGCATACCTTTGTTGTCAGCCTCATCTTCTGACGGTCATGATTTGCTTTGTCAGGATACCTTACTGAAATAACTTGGCCATACATGTCCTTGATTTTTCGTATGACCACGGATGTGATTAGTATTTTTGACATTATTCCTTATGCATGTTTTTCTGACCTGTGTTCGCATATATATGACATATGCCTAGGGTTTGTGGCTATACGGAGCTCATTGCTGTGGCCATCCATACCAGAGGGTGATAAGGTTATAGGATATCACCTTGTCTGGTGCGGAAATAATGACCTTGATGACCATTGTCAAGATTGCTGATTCTGCGATGTCATCTCCAGATCTTGTCGATCCTTGTAATTCATGAAATGTACCTCTGTTTGTTTTTCCTTTGCCTGACTCATGGGGTTGTTGGATCCGTACCTTTCTTAGGTATATCTGCTGGATTCTTGCTGCATCTCGCTTGAGTGACTGATCTGACCGGGGATGCATGCTCACCATATATAAGAATCATATGCAGTCGAACACTTGATATTTGAAGAAGACACATACCCTGGCTGATTTGTGCTTCTGACAAAATGTTGCGATTCTGATTCTTGAGCGGTGCTGCCATACATTGGCAACTCATCATATAACCTCTGACGATGGTGTAATAGTATGATGCTGACGCAGACTGAGTGGCTTACGGGAGAAGCCATCCGAGTAGCTTGTTGAGGAGGACTTGTTAGCTTCTACTCAAATCTGTTGTCTGGGTATCATGCAGAAGAAGGCTCTTATAGCTTACATACGAGGCTGGGTCTGATTATTGTGCTGGAGAAGCCTGAGTTCCGTACTTGCGAAGCTTCCCCTCAGGTTTGCTTGTTTGAGAAAAATTTATTTTCGTCTGTCACAAACTTTTACCGAGGTATCTTGCTGAGAAAGACCAAGTATCTTGGACCGAAAATTGTTCACATACCATGCGTTGAGAAAAATCGAGGAGTCTTGCCTCATAAATTTCTTCCGATAGCGTGTGGAATAATGCTTGGTTGCTTATATCCAAAACTTCATACTGATATGCACACTGAAATTCATACACATGCCCATAATATTCTGAGGCTGATTATTTGCATGAGAAAAATGGTTTTGACAGCCTTCCACGAGTATGTCATATTCTGACTTTATTTCGGATGATAACATATTTCCAGCATCATGCCTTGCTGAGCCAAGATTTTGTATATGGTCCATACCTTTGCTAGAAAATATACCGTTGATCTGGTACCTAACTTACCTTGCTCCTGACTTGACTATTACTGATGTGAGTATTTTGGACTGATGTAGACTTGACTTATCAGCAAAATTGACTATCAGTCTCAAAATCAGATATTCCCCATTTAACTGCAGTTGGCTGAGAATTTTCCTTCTGTTCAGCTGAGTCTCCAATCATTTGAACTCCTTATTACCTCTTCGATTCCGGTGTCAGTTTATGAGCCGTTCTTTATAGGAAAAAAATAATGTAACACCGGGGCCCAAAAGAAAGAAGCGAAAGAAAACACAACTAAACAAATGCACACAACAACAATCAATGTCACATATTACTGCTAATCTCACAATATGCATGCCTACTTAAGCACACAAAATCTCCCGGGATCTCCGGTTCTACGATCTAGCTTGCTGTGACGGTGTGCATGAGGACGAATAAGTGTGTGGAAGAATTGGTGTAAACAGCGCTACACCAAGTGCTAGCTTAGCCAGGTGGCAACCTGAACTAGCTCGGAGGCGAGGACGTACTTGGTAACCCTGTAGCAGGACACGAATGTCACAACCACATTATTATCAAGCGGACAAAAAGTATCCGTACTCGTCCAAGAAATAAGGATAGCGGGGAAAAACTAAGTCTGTTGGCATTGCCCTTTCTTGATGACTAAGACCATTAAGGGTTGCCAACACGACAAGAAAAAGGACAATCCGGGGTAGAAGCATGTCTACCACCGAAACAAAAAGGAGCCGAAGGAAGGAATTCGGCATGATAACTGAGCACCATTTTTGCAAACCGTGTCAGGATCACTTGGCATCACTCTGCTGAGAAAGAAATGACGCCAAACACCGAAGAACGAGCAAGAAAAGAAAACCGGAGAAATGCAGGGGCTGAGCCGTAGTGGATCCGAACCGATGCCATCTACAATCACCCGATAAATCGTCAGTATCAAAATAATAAGGCTATATGCATGCTATGCAACAAACAAATGCAGCAACCAAATGCAATAAACAAGCCATACCCTATACTACCGTTTTCTACCGCTCGCGCTAACTAGGGCGTCCTACAGCCAGACCTGCTCTGATACCAAGCGTTGTGGCACCCCGGCTCAGAGAAATCGGAACACCATGTTTTCTAGCACAGAGATCGAGGAGAAGTCTCTGGAAAACGGCACTGCTTGACATAGAACAAATCAGCTCTTATTACAAGAATAAAATACAAGGGTCTGATGTTACAAAGAAGCACATCAGCACGGCGACACTATGCCGGCGATACTACACTTGCTCTATGCTAGTAGCAGAACAACTCGTAGCAGCGGAATACTTCTAGTAGCGGAACAACGAAGAAAGTGGTGAACTCCACTCCGCAGGCACTCTGGCTGGGACACGATCTAGCTCGCACGCACGGCAACCTCGACAAGCAATCAAGCAATCATGGCATCACCTGCAATCTGGCATGACACGCCAGGTCAATACATTTAATGTACTTGCAAGCTCACAACAACCAAAAGCATCAAGGCAAAACAATGACATAGCATTAATAGGTTAATTAATTAACAACTATCATGATGAAGCAACTACTAAGCATGGTATGAAACTAATACAATACTGATGAATCACCATCTCAAATTTACATAATTATATCTCTCTTGGCTAACCGGCCAAGTAATAAACCATCTTGTCACCTCGTGATCAAAGTCAATCGTGATCTTTCCGACGATCACTACCATGACCAACACTTGGTCACCAAAATCATCATCAACATCCTGTCCATCTGCACTGCTCAAAATATCAATTTATAAATGACTAATAATTTATTTTGCTATTCCATCATTTCAGTCTTGATCGAACGGTGTGACCTAATACGAACCCATGCCCATTACCGAGGACGCGGCTATCGATAGATAAATACACTCTGCAGAGGTAGTGCACTGTACCCACACCACGGAACCCATGGCCTCGTTTTCCCATTCGGGTGGACCAACGACGTTCCGAAAAAACCGATCTACTGTCATGACACTCTCCCGGCCACTCCAACTTGTTCCCCACTGGGCTTAGTCCTGGGTGGCCCCGTGTCTACCAAAGACACCAATGACCACCGTCGTGGCCGAAACAAATAAAAGTTCCAGACGGGGACAAAAGCGCTTATTATCCAACTACGGGCACACAAGGTTAGGTCCGTCTACCTGATCAGGGTAGCGCGTGCCCATAACCTTCCCTAGTTGGAGGCGCCGGCGAGAGGCATGACAATAGCATCGCATTAGAGCCTTCCCATAAAAGGAAAATGTGGTTGCACTGAGGAAAGCCCGGTTCGGTGGCACCTGACCAACCTAATGACAGATTTTATCTTTAAAAATGTATCTGTGATACAGATACTTGATATCAACTATCAAACTAATAATCCAAGTCATTTCAATATCCAACAAATAATACAAAGATTAAAAACATCATAACAAAATACTCCAAGGAATAGCATACCATCTCTATCATGGAAAATCCAAGAACACTACTATGGAAATATCAAGAACTACCTATCCAACTATGATCCACCTACAAGCATCATTTCCATCGTCATTCTCCAAAACAAAATATCAACTAGCATCACGATGAAAATAATACTAGCCGATTAGGTTAGTTTAAACCTATTTATGACAGGGTTGGCCCACACGTCCGTGCTGATGAGGCAGCTTAAACCAACACATTTTGTTTGATCGTTGACACGAGGGACCCACATCTTACCTTCTATCCTGTTATTCTGCCTCAAATCATTATTTTTCCTGAACATTACTTCAAACAGTACTGATGCGTGTTCGTTGGTGGCGCCGGTGAAGAGCGAGTTGGCCACCGCTCCGCCAGACGGGCCGGACGCCGCGCTGGCCTCTGCACGGGTTGGCAGGCTGGCCCGAGCGTGACTCACGAGCGAGCAAGCCGCCGCACTGGCCTTCCCTCGAGCCAAATGGCTAGCCTTTGCGCGGCGCATGCGAGCAAGCCGCCGCGCCGCCGTGCCAATCTAGCTAGCAAACCTTGCAGACAAGTAGCTGGACGGAGCTATCTTGGCTAGCTAGCGGCCGCGAGCGCCGGACGGAGCTGGCATCCGAGCTTCCGCAAGATGGGCTCCGCACCACCGGTATTTTGGACCTCGCCTTCTGCTGGCGGTGGTAGCTGTGTCCCGTGGCCGAGGATGACTAGCTGGACGGGCCGGAGGTAGGAGGTCACTCGGGGATTATTGTGCAGACTGACATGTAGGTCCCATAAGTCATAACGCCCAGTCTAATAGAAGGCGTTGACTGAATGGACGACATGGGCCCTGTTTGGATACTCTAAGTCAGAGGTTAGATTCTAACACTGAACTAACTCTAACCAAAGTGGTGTTTGGATGGCGGGGTTAGATTGACAACAAATGTATCCAAACAGGGCCATGGGTTGAAACATGCCTATAACGGCACTTTGTAGAGTAGTTGTTTCTTGGTAGGGCTGGTTGGTAAGAGCATGTACAATGGTTGATAAGGTAGTCTGATCTTAAGTCTGCCACGTATGCAAGTGGTAGTAGTTTCTTCGTATTATTATGGTTTCTTGCATTATTAGGGGTTTCTTGTAAGGAACAATGTACTACTGGCGACAAAAGGCGATTCTAGGTTGCGTTGTACTCCAACGAGTACTACTAGTGGTCGTGGGAGTGTATACCTCGTTTTGTGGGTTCGATCCCGGCCGAATGCACGGCGGCCTTTTTTTAAGTAGTACCATCGCTGCGAGCCAATATTTTACACGGGTAGTTTGAGTTTTGAAGTCAAACGAACGTGCGGCACCACAATCTGGGTGCACTGAATAGCCTAGCCACATGAACGGGTTTTCCTTCCCAGCATCTCGTGGCTAGCGTGCTTTCCCTAGCCGCACCTCGCTTGCAGCTTCCTCATCAGCTAGTAGCATATTTAAACTAGCGCCTCCCAATTAAGCCTAAGGAGCCAGAAAAGCCTGGCAGGGCATTGGGAACTGTGCAATATGGCTCTATACGTAAAGTGCTCTACTACTATTCTGTACCTTATGGCGTTGCATGCATGGACTTCACTCCATTATCGGCTCTACTATAAAAGAAATTCCTCTTGATGTGTTTTTTTTTTGAAACGGAGGCAAAAGCTTTGCTTCATCTCAATCATAAAGAAGGAACTACTAACAAAGTTCGACGAGATCCATTACACCTCCACAAATGGAAGCGAAAAGCCTAGTCTCGCTATATCAAATAACTCAAATGTTCTGCCCCCCACAGTAACCATCGCTGATAAACAGGCTGCTAGTGTGTGCGTGAGAGGAGCGGCTGAGTAGTCCAGCTACGTGAGAGGAGCGGCTGAATAGAGAACTGAGAGTACCCACTAGGCCACTACGCAGGTGTACTTTCCCTGCATTGATAGTACAATGATGGTTCTAGAGAACAATAGAACCCTCCAATTCCAACTGTAGCTCCTTGGTCCTGAGATTCAAGAGTTCAAAACTGGTGCACTGTACTAGAACTACAGTACATAGCACTAGTAGTACCCTCGCACTACTAGTTGAGAAAGTAGTACTAGTACTGCTACAGTACGAGTACGTACTCCTCCGTCACATAATGTAAGACATTTTTTGCAAACTAGTTGGCGTGTACAAAAAATAGCAAAAACATACACAAAATTTCTTAATCCACGCCAAAAACTACTATCTAGTGCCTAAAATTTCTTACTAGTGCTATTATTTACAGTATAATGCAATCCCATAACGTCCCATAATGCTAGTACTAGTACTAAATAATAGCCTCACCCCTTCGCTACAGTTGGAAGGAATGATCTACAGTTGGAAGGGACGAGGCCCTGCGGTTACTATGCTCTTATCTCCTCCTCACCAGTTCCCCTCGCCCGAAGAGAAGGCAGTTCGTCGCTGCTCCCATGGATTCGCCAGGCGGTTCTCCTCCTCGTCGGGGCTGGGAGACCTTGGACGACGATCCTCTGGGAGAAATCGCACGCTGCTCCGAGGTCCTCACCGTCGCAAGACTCACGGTTCACCTCTCCCTAGCCATGGTTGCACGTTGACTCCGCTAGAGTTTCCGACGTTGAGAGGTAGTCAGATTTTGTCCAATGAGCAGGTCAGTAATGGAGTTTGATCATGTAGTACTTAGTTATTCCATTTCTATCCCGTAATTTCTCCCCTGCCCACAGTCTTATATATAGATCTGGTTTAGTGCCAACGAAGATTACCTTGCATACCTCCGGCCGGATTCCACCATCATTTTGCACAACATCCATAGCAGTGCGGCCGTTCCGGTAGACCCCTTCTCCACCATTGGGATCGGCCTTTCGGACTGGCTGGGCTTGAATACATATGATGATGCCTACATGAGATTGAAGAAGATAGCAATTGCGAACCCGCCGACAAAGCGACGCGGCTACGATGATTACTATCTCATCGTGGTGTTCGAAATAAGGATTGCCATCAATGCAAGAGGTAGTAACGGCAGAGACTGGCGCATGTTGGCGGCGGCAAATTTGTACCCCTACACGTTCGAAGCCATCGTGCGCCATCTAGGCCGCATCTTCGCGGTAACAAGCCAGGGGACTTGTTTCATCTGGTTGCCATCCTACTGTATGGGAGATTACAAACGGAATGCACAAACCATCATTTGCATCCCTAACGGTATTCCATTATTTTGTAGGGATCAGTCATCCCGCGATCAAAATAAGATCACCGATCCTGGATGTGCATTTGCATCCGCCATTTGGTCTAACCCGGAACCTTGTAGCTGACTTTGGCATATTGGGATCAACTATCTTAGCAGTCGTTACCCTTGGTACCACTGATGTGCAACATGGTCACACAATCTACCACGATCGGACCGTCACCATCTACCAAGGTATTCCAATTTTTTAACCCTCACGCCTTCTCTTTCATTGTTGTACTAGTACTCTACTTACGTACTAGTAGAAGTACATTTTACCTTGGAGGACGAGTATAGCTAGCTAGGCCCTTGAAGACTTGAACCCACTAGATGCCACCATTTTTGTTTTTTTCCATGTCTTACTATCTCATCCATGTAGCCAAGAGTGGATATATATATATAAGCCGGTCATTTTACTTCCTCTATACCGGAGTAGTACTATTTGTTGCACAGTATTACCGACCGCCATATTTGAGCACAACATTATTATGCATGGACCTTGACTATGTACGTCACCACGTGTCCAGATCTGAGATGCCGCGTGTACCAGATGAACAGCGCCGAGTTCCACCCCCGTGATGCTATGTGGGTGCCGAGGAACACTCTTGGAGAGTACTCGCTTTTCATTGGGGACAGCTACCCCATTGTGAAGCGGATGCCACCTTCCATGCACGACACCGAAGGCCTGCCGTTCATGAAGCATGGTTGTGTCTTCAGTGCGCACCGCCAGATGAACGACATGCTGGGACACGCTATCCCTGATTCCCATTGCCCACCGCTATGGATCGTGCCATCCATGAAGAACACCTGGGACTGGAACCTGGAGGAGGACATGTAGCCCATCTATAACGTGTAAGTGGAGTATGGTAAATTGTGAATGGTAGCGTTGTGAATATATGTAGACTAGTCGTGCACAAATTTTCACATGAATTGGAGATGAACTTGTGTAGCATACTGGCATTTGTCCTTTAGAATTTATTACTAATAAATGTGTTATGTGTACGTGCAACTTGTGTGGTTGTTGCACGGGCTCCAACATGCTCTTTGAGAAAAAAAAGGTCGCATAGCTTTGGATATACGTGACGTGACGGCATCATACAGTAGCATCGTTCGCTATAGTTGTAGTACGCTCGTACTAGGACGACAACTCCTATAAAACCTTGCACTTGGCTCTTTGCCTCTTCGGGAGGTTCAACAGTTTGTACTCGTGTGAACCTTGCACTTGGCTCTTTGCCTGTTCGGAAGGTCCAACAATGATGATACTACAGTACACATTATGCTTCTGGCAATCAGACACCGATTGAACTGCTGCACGTCCACCGCTAGGGCGAGGGCGAGGGAGAGGTAGAGGGAGAGGGCGCTGTAGTCAAAACCCTCTCCTCGTCCTGCGAACTACCGCGCGCGTGGGCGAGGGAGAAGCGTAGTAAGCAAGCTTCTCCTCGTTCGGCGAGGTTACGGGACACATCAAAGCAGTACTAGTACTAGTCCATACTGCGTCCTTTCCGTCTAATATGGCTTAATTTGAAATGAGAAAAATACACTAGCGGTCAACGTATGTAATAATATGCTCTTTACGGTCACTATATATGTCACATCCCTAGTTAGCACTTGCTTTAGTACCTAGCTAGAGTGTGCATCATGTCTACATTCAAAGAAACTGGAAATGGGATTAACAGAAACCCCAGCACCCCTCTCCTAACAACTAGGGTTTGATAAAATATTTTCCAATGTACCCAAAATGCCCTTCAAAAATGTTCATCATTTCTGCCTTGGTCTTAAACCTCTGCCAAAAATGGTGCACAATTTTCTAGGACAATCTAGGGCTTTGGATTAAATCATATGGTATTTGAATTTGGGCATTTAAATGTTATAATTTTTTTTAAATGCTCAAATAATCATAAACTATAATGTTTCCTACTGTTCATATTATATACAGTAGGTATGACAAGTGTTATGAGTTACAAAAATGCTCTGGCATTTTATTTAATTGAACAAAGATGCAAAAGAAATGAAACAGAAAAGAAAATAGAAAAAAAGGAGAGAGAAAAGCTTACCTGGCGCACCACCCAGCCCACCTGCCGGCCCAGCCCAGCTGCCGCTCCAGCGAGCTGCTTGGCTCGGCCAGGCAGGCAGGCAGGTGCTCGACGGCGACCACGCCGCGCGCCATGCAGCTGCCCGCCGCCCTGCTTCATCCCCTCGCCGTACTGGAGGGATGGACCGGTCGTTCACGTCGTCCCCAACCTCGCAGACACCTCCACCTCTCCCCAGTTCCTCTCCATCGCTCTCCCCGCGCCATGGCCGACGCCGTCGTGCTCGCACCGTCGTAGAAGCCGCGCCCACCGTCGTCCCTGAGCCCCGCCTTGGTGTCCATCGTCTCTGCCGTCCTCGACTGCTTTGAATAGGCCGAGCCCCGAGCGCTCGCCCGCCCTGGAGACGCCCCCGACCTCTTCTTCCCCAACTCCGGCCGCGGAGATCCCTCCCGCCGTCCCGCTCAGCTCCGACCACCCCCGAGCTCGCTCCGGCGCCTGCTGCAACCCCTGTGAGCCTAGCTTCATACTCCCCCTCTCCGTTGGCTCTCTTTTGCCCTAGAACGCACTGCACGAAGCTCACCCGCACGCACCGCCGCCGTGCTCGCCGCCGGTGATGCTCCGGTGACCATTTGGTCACTGGCACCCGTCCATCACACTCACCGCAGCACGTAGATGCGAAAGGTGCTACGCACGCATCGCCTAGGCCCCTGCAGCCGCACCTCCACCCACGCCCGACGCCGGTCGCCGCCGTCGAGCTTGTTGCCGTCGTCTCCGGCCACCCCAGGTCCAGCGACCACCACCATCCGACGCGCAACAGCAAGGGCTTTCCAACGCGCCTAGCCACGGCTCGAGCCGTGCACCGTAGGCGATTTCCGAAGCACGCCGCCGTGTTTGGCCTCGCCAGCGGCTAAACGCCGGCGAGTTGGACCTGTTTTGACCACGGGTTTGACCCCCTGGGTCATTGACATGTGGGCCCTGCCCGCAAGTCAAACCTATTTTAGGTGTTATTTTAATTCTAATTAGTTAATTAGTTAACTGTGACACTGACCAGTGGGTCCTACTGGTCAGGTTTGACTTGGACTGGCCCTGTTGACTGACTGACATCAGCATGATGTCATGCTGATGCAGTAAAGGTTTTCTGGGATTTTTTAGATTAAAAATAATTCAGGAAATTCCAGAAAATACCCAAAACTTCTAAAAATCATATAAAATCAACCATAGCTCAGATGGAAAAGATTTATATATGAAAAATGATCAGAAAAATCCAATCTTTCCAATGGCACTGGTTTCATGCATGTTTGAACAAGTTAACTTGCTGTATATATCAAAAACATGATAATGCACTTATTTAAATAATAGTTTGAACTCCAATTTGAATCTTTGATTCAAATAGGTTCAAACCCTTCTGGTTTTAGTTGCATTAGTCAACACACATGCATCTTTCCATGTCATGAACATGCATCATATTGTTGCATTTGTTTGTTAATGATTGTATCGCCGGTATTCTCTGTGTTAGGTCCTGCTCCCGAGGATACTGCTGCGTATCCAGTTGAAGAGCAGTACCCGACAACTACCTTGTCAGGCAAGCAATCATTAATCATTCCGATACAAACCCAATCTTCTCGCTCCTGCTCTCTTTTACTACATTAAGGCAACAGCGTGTGAACTGCTACTTGCTCCGGTAGTTGAAACCTATCCCTTGCATGACCTGTCATTGCCACAGTAAATACTTGAAACCCACTAGTATGTGTAGGAGTTGATTGAGCCATGTGATGTGTGATCCACCATGCTATTTGTTTATGTTGCCTGCTATGCTTAGAGTTGTTTCTGGTCTCGTTCATCTGGGTGATGGATCAGAGTGAAATGATCATACCGATAAAGAGAGGGAAGTGCGGAACACGCTTGGTAAAGGTATCGATGAAAGGCCATGTAGGAGTACATGTTGGGTTGTTTCATTGGAATTGTCCATAGGACCCGAGATCTATGTGTGTGATTCAAGTTACAGTTACTACCACACATTGGGCCCTGAAATATGACCCCGCTCGACTTATTGACTGCCCTTGTACTCTGTCCAGGAGTTGCAACTAGTTTCTGGTGTTTGTAGTTTACTGGAGGTCATGCACAACGCTAACCCTCGGGGTGGGTTGTGATGCGACAGGTACGTGGCACGGTGTACCGGTTGCCCGTTTGGTGACTCGGGAACCCTGTACACATCGTTTGGGGCCGTGAGCGACACCCCGGCCGGATCTCCCCACGGATGGAACCCAAATAGGCGATAAACCTGGACGAGAGGCTTGAGTGGTTGGTTAGGTCGTGGTCTACACCCACGTCGGCTTTCGCTTGAAGTCTGCCGAGCACATGTCGTGTGTAGATGCTAAGTGGTGAAAACATGTGTGAAGAAGTACACCCCTGCAGGGTTACCAAACTATTCGAATAGCCGTTGTTCGCGGTACGAACTACTTGGTTACTCTTACAGTTCATAGACAAGTTGATGGATACTACTAAAAGCCTCAAGATAAGCGTGAGTGCCGTGGATGGCCCTTCCGTAGGATGAAGGAAGAGGATCCCCGGTAGTGTATTGATGTGGTGAGTAGAGGACTCGTGTTCATAATAACATCTTGCAATCTGTTGAGAGTTGTAGTATAGGTTAGCCAAGGTCAAAGCTGGCATTATGCTATGAACTCCACTACCCCCTTTGATAATATTGCATGTATGATAGGTTCTGTGGTAAGACTTGCTGAGTACCTTTGTACTCATGTTTGCTTAATAACTGTTGCAGAGGAGAACCCTGCCCCTGCTGATGGGTTCTACATAGACGTTGACGTTGACGAGTAGCTTGACACCCAGACGGAGATC
Source organism: Secale cereale (assembly GCA_902687465.1). NCBI lineage: Eukaryota > Viridiplantae > Streptophyta > Magnoliopsida > Poales > Poaceae > Secale > Secale cereale. Next base: position 99,470,464 of record LR738711.1, on the reverse strand, counting down.
TGGAGCTTGTGAAGGGCCTTGTAGATAGTCAGGCTACACCAAGCCTGTTTTATTTTCTAAGTTGTCTTTACTCAGACATGTAGCTTCCGCTTGTGCTTGTATGACTGTATGACTTGAGTGTTGGGTCATGTGACCCCTACCTGTATGGATATGTTATGTATGGCTCTTGGAGCCTTTTAAATAAAGTACTTTGAGTCATAGAGTTCTGTTGCGATGCAATGTTGTATTTCCACATATTGAGCATATTGCGTGTATGATTGAAATGCTTGGTATGTGTGGGATCCGACACCTAGTTGTTTTCCTTTGGTAGCCTATCTTACAGGGAAATGCCTCCTAGTGTCTCCAATGAGCCTTGGTAGCTTGCTACTGCTCGGAACACGTAGGCTGGCCGGCATGTGTCCTTCTTCGTTCCTGTGTCTGTCCCTTAGGGGAAATGTCACGCGTTGTTCCTTTAAGTCCATGTAGCTTGCTACGACTTGGGTTCATACGTTGATGACCGACACGTTCGTTGCTGGGTCATGGATGCCCGTCTCTGTAATTTAGTGCCACTTTTGGTTTATAACTAGCCATGGCGGCCCGGGTTCTCTGTCATATGGATGCTAGCGACACTGTCATATACGTGTGCCAAAATGCGCAAACGGTCCCGGGCCAGGTAAGGTGGCACCCGTGGGGTTACCATGCGTGAGGCCGCAAAGTGATATGGCGTGTTACAGCTAGATCGGTGTGACTTAGGATCGGGGTCCTGACAGCGTTAGCATCAGAGCTGGACTACCTGTAGGTTTCTCAAGCCAAACTGGTCGATGTTGAGTCTAGAAAAATTCTTAGTTATATGTAGGGGAATTGATTGTGGAAGGGAACGTAAGGCTCTTTTACTCCTTTACCTTATGCCCTTCTGATCTGAGTCAGTCTATTCTTTCTCCGGGGATTTAGGACTAGGCCTCTTATCCTTACTAGGTTCACGTGTTACTAATCCGTAGACTCTTAGGTTTGTTGGTTTCAAGCCTCAGCTCAGTTTCTATCCTTTGAGTATGATGATTGTTGAACTGGAACCTTGATATGGAATTGTTGAGTGGCTATGCTATCATTTGTATGATGTCTCAAATCTTTGTTTGAGCATTTACAGTTGTTATGCTGCCTGATTTCTTCCAGAAACACTAATGCCTTTGCATTATTTCGTGTTTCAGATGTCTGGCCGCATCCCTCACCAAGTGGTTCGTTTGACTCGGTGCATTAATGTGCCCGGTCACACGGCCATGCTAGTCCGTGTAATGACTAGGACCGGTTATCGCTGGTATCCTGAATACACTGTGGAGGAACAGTATCGGGATTTCAATCAGAGTCAGTATTTCTGCACAGTCCGGATATACCCCTCATATCTCGGAGCTAATGATCCCATCCATTGGTCTTATGGACTCGGGATTACCATCGAGATGGAAGTACAGGATGCCGCTTATTCGATGATGACCATTCTCCGTGCTAGGCATGCCCTGTTGCTGAACACTGAGTTCTGTTACATGCCAGCCTCACTTCCCGGAGAGGAAGGCTACTACACTGGTCTGTATACTGATGCTGCTCATGAAGAGCCACTGCTTCAGACTACTGTCCAGATGTTGGAGGATAGGGACCGTGAGGTCTGTGCCCTCCGAATGGAGCTGTATCACACTCGAGCCGCTCATTGGACTACTTTGACACGGCTTGCACCTGCTGTGCACGCCGGATATCTGGACATGCGGGATTTGTACCCTGTGTGGACTCGTCTGCTTGATCGCATGGATTGGCGTGACGTTGGGGGTATTACACCTCCACGTGGGCGTCGGTTACCACCAGCATCGGGACCAAGACCACATCCATGTCCTTATGGTCCTCAGCCTTCGAGTGCTCGCGAGTTCCAAGATCCATCTGTTCCACTTCCAGGCTACGGTGGTAATCTCTACGAGGATTACTACGCGAATGTCTGAGCCAGGCCGTGGTTGTAGTAGTATTGTAGTAGTTGTATTTCCACAGTCCTGCGCGTCTTGTGGAATATGACTTAGTGTGTTCTGAGTTCCGGAGGTGTAGTTAAATAATGTATAGGAGCTTGGAATGCCTCTGATGGGATGTATCGTCTTTCACCGTAGTTGTACTTTAGCCTTGGCTTGTACTAAACTTTTTATGGTGTGTATGACCACTGGTGTATATATAGCAGTTCCTATATTACCATGTCGTACGGATGAACATCTTTGCATTCCGTGTTATCCATTACATTCTGCACTTCTATGTCAATTTTTCCATCCTTGTCTAAACCGTTGTTTTGTTTTCCTAGGATGGTCAACACTCGCAACACTCCTGCTGCTCAGGAGCAGGGTGAGGCTAGTGGGACTAGAGATGGGAATCTGCCCCAGCCGCCTTCCTTGGTGGAAGTTATGCTCGAAGCAGAACGGAACAAGAGAGAGACCAACCGTCTGCTGGAACGCATAGAGCAGAACACTGGGTTCCGTCAGAGGAATGACGTGGTGTCAATCCACGATTTTATCAAGATGTGTCCACCAAAGTTCCATCACTCCACTGAACCTCTGGATGCTGATGACTGGCTACGTAGTATCACCCACAAGCTACACTCTGCCCGTGTGGCCGAAACTAACAAGGTTATCTACGCCGCCTACCATCTTGAGGGCCCTGCCAGTCTTTGGTGGGAAAACTTTGAAGCTATGCGTCCTGCTGGCCAAGTCACTACCTGGGTTGAGTTCAGTGAGGCATTCCGTGAACATCACATTCCGGAAGGTCTCATGGATCGCAAGCGGGAGGAATTCTGCAATTTCACCCAGGGCCGTTTAACTGTGGATGGCTATAGTCGTGAGTTTGGTAATCTGGCACGCTATGCACCTGAGGAAGTATCCACCGACGCCAAGAAGCAGGCGAGGTTCCGCAAGGGACTCGGCCCTGAACTCCGTCGAGATCTACGTCTGCACAAGTGCACTTCCTTCCAGAAGTTGGTTAACAAGGCTATCAGTGCTGAAACAGGCCAGACCGACTTCGAGGCCACCCGCAAGCATACTCGAGACTTTGGATCCTCATCCGGCTCTGGCTCTCACAAGCGCCGTGTGTGGGTTCCTAACACTGCTCTGCCACCCAAGTACACACCGAGGCCATCCTATGAGGCGCCTCGCCCAACTCAACAGTTTGCACCTGCTAAGACCTATGGAGGACCACCTTCCAACTTTGCTCCACGCACCACCACTGTGACATGTTTCAAGTGTGGAGAACCGGGACACTACATGCGTGATTGTCCCCAGAACCAGCCAGGAAAACCCGTTGGCCGTGGTAAGCCAACCGGCAAGGTGAACTATGTCAAGCCAATCCCCACTGCACGTGGTCATGTCAACTATGTCTCTGCTGAGGAAGCCTATGAGGATCCTAACGTCGTCCTTGGTACGCTTCTCGTCAACTGCCATCCGGCATCTGTTCTTTTCGATACTGGAGCATCCCATTCGTTCATATCTGAGAGCTATGCTCGATTGCACAACATGACTTTTTGTGACATGCCTACTTCCATGGTTATTCAAACTCCTGGTTCAAAGTGGCAAACCTCTAGGGTAAGCCATGGAAATGAAATCCTTGTCGATAGACTTGTTTTCCTTGCATCTCTAATCGCTCTCAAGTCCTCGGACATAAACATCATTTTGGGTATGGATTGGATGACAACTCATTACGCCAAAATTGATTGCTTTACTAGGACCGTTCAACTTACACATCCATCCGGCAAGATAGTCAATGTCTTGACCCGAATGGCTGAGCGTCAGCTCTACTCTCTTAATGCCAGCCCTCTACCAGAACTCGAAGATATCCCGGTAGTCCGTGACTTCCCGGATGTTTTTCCAGAAGAACTGCCAGGAATTCCACCTGACAGAGATGTCGAGTTCGTGATAGATCTTATCCCTGGAACTGTCCCAATCTCTAGGAGACCTTATAAGATGGCACCACTAGAATTAGCCGAGCTAAAGAAACAACTCGATGAGTCCTTGCAAAAGGGTTTCATCCGTCCTAGTTCTTCCCCTTGGGCTTGCCCCGTTCTCTTCGTCAAGAAGAAGGATGGAACGGAGCGGATGGTTGTAGATTACCGACCTGTCAATCTGGTCACCATAAAGAATAAGTATCCGCTCCCCAGGATCAACGACCTGTATGATCAGCTCGCTGGATCCTCAGTCTTCTCTAAGATGGATTTGAGGTTGGGCTACCATCAAATCAAAATCGAGAACGGGGACATTCCTAAAACGGCTTTTGTTACTCGTTATGGCCAATATGAGTACACCATTATGTCCTTCGGATTAACCAATGCCCCAGCTACCTTTTCTCGGTTAATGAATTCTATATTCATGGAGTATTTGGATAAATTCATCGTGGTATACCTCGATGATATACTCATATATTCCAAGAACAAGGAAGATCATGCCGAGCATTTAAGGCTGGTATTGACGAAACTTCGAGAGCATCGCCTTTATGCCAAATTATCTAAATGTGAATTTTGGTTGCCAGAAGTAACCTATCTAGGTCATGTGATCTCTGGCAAGGGTATTGCTGTCAATCCCGAGCGAGTTCAAGCCGTACTTGATTGGACTCCCCCTGAATCGGTCAAGCAAGTTAGGAGTTTTCTTGGCTTAGCAAGCTATTGCCGACGCTTCGTCGAGAATTTCTCCAAAGTTGCTAAACCTCTAATCGAACTCCTCAAGAAAGATAAAAAGTTTGAGTGGACCCCACAGTGCGAGTCCAGTTTTCAGGAACTGAAAAGACGCCTGACATCTGCACCTGTACTGGTACCACCAGATTTTTCCTAGGATTTTATAATCTATTGTGACGCCTCGCGACAAGGACTAGGTTGCATTCTCATGCAAGATCGTCAAGTGATTGCATACGCTTCCCGACAGTTGCGTCCACACGAGGATAACTATCCTACTCATGATCTAGAGCTTGCAGCTGTAGTCCATGCACTCAAAACGTGGCGACATTACCTCCTTGGCAATCGCTGTGAAATCTTCACTGATCACCAAAGTTTGAAGTATATCTTCACCCAACCGGATCTAAATCTCAGGCAAAGACGTTGGGTTGAGTTGCTCACAGATTATGACTTAGGAATCACTTACACTCCTGGAAAGGCCAATGTCATGGCTGATGCACTAAGTCGTAAGTCTTATTGTAACAACTTAATGTTACAACAAAGTCAACCACTTCTCCATGAGGAATTCCATAAGCTTAACCTTCACATTGTTCCTCGAGGATTCCTTTCCACCTTGGTGGCAAAACCTACCCTTATGGATCAAGTTATAGCTGCCCAGAAGCGTGATAAAGGTATAACCCGACTCCAAGAGAACATTGCTAGCGGACTCGCTAAAAGTTTCTCTATGGATGATTGAGGTGTTGTTTTCTTTGAGAACTGTGTAGTGGTTCCCAAGAACCATCATCTGCGGCAGTTAATCCTTAAGGAGGCTCATGAATCTCCTCTCACGATTCATCCCGGTAGCACTAAAATGTATCAGGATTTACGTCAGAGATTCTGGTGGACTAGGATGAAGAGAGAAATCGCTCAATTCATTGCTAACTGCGACGTTTGTCGTCGAGTCAAAGCAGAGCATCAACGGCCTGCTGGCACCCTTCAACCTTTAGCTATTCCTGAATGGAAATGGGACAAAGTCGGTATGGACTTCATTACCGGATTTCCCAGGACCAGGAAAGGGAATAATGCTATCTTCGTCGCTATCGATCGTCTCTCTAAAGTACCTCATTCCCTGCCTGTTCGAGAGAGTATTACCGCTAGCCAGCTAGCAGATTTGTATGTCTCTCAAATAGTATCACTTCATGGTGTACCGTTGGAGATTAACTCAGATCGTGGAAGTCTTTTCACTTCCCGATTTTGGGAAAGTTTCCAGAATGCTATGGGAACTCATCTCTCCTTCAGTACTGCCTTCCATCCGCAGTCAAGTGGTCAAGTGGAACGAGTCAATCAAATTCTGGAAGACATGCTTCGAGCCTCTGTCATCTCTTTCGGTATGGAATGGGAAAAGTGTCTTCCATTTGCCGAATTCGCTTATAACAATAGTTATCAAGCCAGCTTGGGTAAAGCTCCCTTCGAAGTTCTATATGGACGACGGTGTCGAACACCTCTTAACTGGTCAGAGACCGGGGAAAGACAATTCTTTGGCCCGGATATGATTCAGGAAGCAGAGGAACAAGTTCGCATCGTTCGTGAGAGATTGAAAACAGCCCAGTCTCGCCAAAAGAGCCAATATGATAGTCATCATAAGGCTGTGACTTTTGAAGTCGGTGATAAGGCTTACCTTCGTGTTACTCCTCTTAAGGGAACTCATCGCTTCGGTATCAAAGGCAAATTGGCCCCTCGTTTCATCGGTCCTTTTCGCATTCTTGCCAAGCGAGGAGAAGTTGCCTACCAATTGGAACTACCTCCGCACCTCTCCAGAGTTCATGATGTTTTCCACGTTTCTCAACTCAGGCGTTGCTTCTCGGATCCTATCCGCGGAGTGGACCACGAAACGCTTGATCTCCAAGACAATCTCACATATCAAGAATATCTCGTTCGTATTCTTGATCAAACTGAGCGCACCACTCGACGCCACAATATCAAGTTTCTCAAGGTTCAATGGTCACATCATTCCGAGAGTGAAGCTACTTGGGAAAGGGAGGATCGTCTTCGACTTGAGTACCCCACCCTCTTTCCGGAGGAACCCGAATCTCGGGACGCGATTCTTTTAAGTGGGGGTGAGTTGTCACATCCCTAGTTAGCACTTGCTTTTGTACCTAGCTAGAGTGTGCATCATGTCTACATTCAAAGAAACTGGAAATGGGATTAACAGAAACCCCAGCACCCCTCTCCTAACAACTAGGGTTTGATAAAATATTTTCCAATGTACCCAAAATGCCCTTCAAAAATGTTCATCATTTCTTCCTTGGTCTTAAACCTCTGCCAAAAATGGTGCACAATTTTCTAGGACAATCTAGGGATTTGCATTAAATCATATGGTATTTGAATTTGGGCATTTAAATGTTATAAAATATTTTTAAATGCTCAAATAATCATAAACTATAATGTTTCCTACTATTCATATTATATACAGTAGGTATGACAAGTGTTATGAGTTATAAAAATGCTCTGGCATTTTATTTAATTGAACAAAGATGCAAAAGAAATGAAACAGAAAAGAAAATAGAAAAAAAGGAGAGAGAAAAGCTTACCTGGCGCCCCACCCGGCCCACCTGCCGGCCCAGCCCAGCTGCCGCTCCAGCGAGCTGCTTGGCTCGGCCAGGCAGGCAGGCAGGTGCTCGACGGCGACCGCGCCGCGCGCCACGCAGCTGCTCGCCGCCCTGCTTCATCCCCTCGCCATCCTGGAGGGATGGACCGGTCGTTCACGTCGTCCCCGACCTCGCAGACACCTCCACCTCTCCCCAGTTCCTCTCCTTCGCTCTCCCCGCGCCATGGCCGACGCCGTTGTGCTCGCACCGTCGTAGAAGCCGCGCCCACCGTCGTCCCTGAGCCCCACCTTGGTGTCCATCGTCTCTGTCGTCCTCGACTGCTTCGAACAGGCCGAGCCCCGAGCGCTCGCCCGCCTTGGAGACGCCCCCGACCTCTTCTTCCCCAAATCCGACCGCGGAGATCCCTCCCGCCGTCCCGCTCAGCTCCAACCACCCCCGAGCTCGCTCCGGCGCCTGCTGCAACCCCTGTGAGCCTAGCTTCATTCTCCCCCTCTCCGTTGGCTCTCTTTTGCCCTGGAACGCACTGCACGAAGCTCACCCGCACGCACTGCCGCTGTGCTCGCCGCCGGTGATGCTCCGGTGACCATTTGGTCACTGGCACCCGTCCATCACACTCACCGCAGCACGTAGATGCGAAAGGTGCTACGCACGCATCGCCTAGGCCCCTGCAGCCGCACCTCCACCCACGCCCGACGCCGGTCGCCGCCGTCGAGCTTGTTGCCGTCGTCTCCGGCCACCCCAGGTCCGGCGACCACCACCATCCGACGCGCAACAGGAAGGGCTTTCCAACGCGCCTAGCCACGGCTCGAGCTGTGCACCGTAGGCGATTTCCGAAGCACGCCGCCGTGTTTGGCCTCGCCGGCGGCTAAACGCCGACGAGTTGGACCTGTTTTGACCACAGGTTTGACCCCCTGGGTCACTGACATGTGGGCCCTGCCCGCAAGTCAAACCTAGTTTAGGTGTTATTTTCATTCTAATTAGTTAATTAGTTAACTGTGACACTGACCAGTGGGTCCCACTGGTCAGGTTTGACTTGGACTGGCCCTGTTGACTGACTGACATCAGCATGATGTCATGCTGACGCAGTAAAGGTTTTTCTGGGATTTTTTAGATTAAAAATAATTCAGGAAATTCCAGAAAATACCCAAAACTTCTAAAAATCATATAAAATCAACCATAGCTCAGATGGAAAAGATTTATATATGAAAAATGATCAGAAAAATCCAATCTTTCCAATGGCACTGGTTTCATGCATGTTTGAACAAGTTCACTTGCTGTATATATCAAAAACATGATAATGCACTTATTTAAATAATAGTTTGAACTCCAATTTGAATCTTTGATTCAAATAGGTTCAAACCCTTCTGGTTTTAGTTGCATTAGTCAACACACATGCATCTTGCCATGTTATGAACATGCATCATATTGTTGCATTTGTTTGTTAATGATTGTATCGCCGGTATTCTCTGTGTTAGGTCCTGCTCCCGAGGATACTGTTGCGTATCCAGTTGAAGAGCAGTACCCGACAACTACCTTGTCAGGCAAGCAATCATTGATCATTCCGATACAAACCCAATCTTCTCGCTCCTGCTCTCTTTTACTGCATTAAGGCAACAGTGTGTGAACTGCTACTTGCTGCGGTAGTTGAACCCTATCCCTTGCATGACCTGTCATTGCCACAGTAAATAGTTGAAACCCACTAGCATGTGTACGAGTTGATTGAGCCATGTGATGTGTGATCAACCATGCTATTTGTTTATGTTGCCTGCTATGCTTAGAGTTGTGTCTGGTCTGGTTCATCTGGGTGATGGATCAGAGTGAAATGATCATACCAATAAAGAGAGGGAAGTGTGGAACACGCTTGGTAAAGGTATCGATGAAAGGCCATGTAGGAGTACATGGTGGGTTGTTTCATTGGAATCGTCCATAGGACCCGAGATCTGTGTGTGTGATTCAAGTTACAGTTACTACCACACATTGGGCCCTGAAATATGACCCCGCTTGACTTATTGACTGCCCTTGTACTCTGTCCAGGAGTTGCAACTAGTTTCTGGTGTTTGTAGTTTACTGGAGGTCGTGCACAACGCTGACCCTCGGGGTGGGTTGTGATGCGACAGGTACGTGGCACGGTGTACCGGTTACCCGTTTGGTGACTCGGGAACCCTGTACACATCGTTTGGGGCCGTGAGCGACACCCCGGCCGGATCTCTCCACGGATGGAACCCAAATAGGCGATAAACCTGGACGAGAGGCTTGAGTGGTTGGTTAGGTTGTGGTCTACACCCACGTCGGCTTTCGCTTGAAGTCTGCCGAGCACATGTCGTGTGCAGACGCTAAGTGGTGAAAACATGTGTGAAGAAGTACACCCCTGTAGGGTTACCAAACTATTCGAATAGCCATTGTTCGCGGTACGAACTACTTGGTTACTCTTACAGTTCATAGACAAGTTGATGGATACTACTAAAAGCCTCAAGATAAGCGTGAGTGCCATGGATGGCCCTTCCGTAGGATGACGGAAGAGGATCCCCGGTAGTGTATTGATGTGGTGAGTAGAGAACTCGTGTTCGTAATAACATCTTGTAATCTGTTGAGAGTTGTAGTATAGGTTAGCCAAGGTCAAAGCTGGCATTCTGCTATGAACTCCACTACCCCCTTTGATAATATTGCATGTATGATAGGTTCTGTGGTAAGACTTGCTGAGTACCTTTGTACTCATGTTTGCTTAATAACTATTGCAGAGGAGAACCCTGCCTCTGCTGATGGGTTCTACATAGACGTTGACGTCGACGAGTAGCTTGACACCCAGACGGAGATCTGGAGCTTGTGAAGCGCCTTGTAGATAGTCAGGCTACACCAAGCCTATTTTATTTTCTAAGTTGTCTGTACTCAGACATGTAGCTTCCGCTTGTGCTTGTATGACTGTATGACTTGAGTGTTGGGTCATGTGACCCCTACCTTTATGGATATGTTATGTATGGCTCTTGGAGCCTTTTAAATAAAGTACTTTGAGTCATAGAGTTCTGTTGTGATGCAATGTTGTATTTGCACATATTGAGCATATTGCGTGTATGATTGAAATGCTTGGTATGTCTGGGATCCGACACCTAGTTGTTTTCCTTTGGTAGCCTATCTTACAGGGAAATGCCTCCTAGTGTCTCCAATGAGCCTTGGTAGCTTGCTACTGCTCGGAACACATAGGCTGGCCGGCATGTGTCCTTCTTCGTTCCTGTGTCTGTCCCTTAGGGAAAATGTCACGCGTTGTTCCTTTAAGTCCATGTAGCTTGCTACGACTTGGGTTCATACGTTGATGACCGACACGTTTGTTGCTGGGTCATGGATGCATGTCTCTGTAATTTAGTGCCACTTTAGGTTTATAACTAGCCATGTCGGCCCGGGTTCTCTGTCATATGGATGCTAGCAACACTGTCATATACGTGTGCCAAAATGCGCAAACGGTCCCGGGCCAGGTAAGGTGGCACCCTTGGGGTTACCGTGCGTGAGGCCGCAAAGTGATATGGCGTGTTACAGCTAGATCGGTGTGACATAGGATCGGGGTCCTGACAATATATAGTTTTGCGGTGATTATACGATCACTAGCTCATCGTAGAGCACCGTATTACACCCTACTGACAGGCCACATAGTCGACGTGGCACTTTGTCGACTGGTTAAATTGTTACCTGGTTTTTGGGTCCCACCTGTCAGTTGGTAGAGCATAGAAATCAGCTAAAAAACAAAGAGTGTAGTACATCTACACCAATGCATTTAGCCTTTAATCTAAATCGATATTGATTGACTAATGCACCAACTTGTGCTCTAAGTATTGGCTACATGTCTATCCTTAATTACAGCATGCAACGACCTTCATTTAATCTTCTTCTCTCAATGGTTGCATGCACACATAAGCCTGCTACTTTTGGGCGTTACTTATGCCCTGGTCAATGTGTAAATCTCTAAATGTAGAATCTTTCACGGACGTAGGGATTAGGTTGAGCACTTGAGCGTGAGCGTGTGTGTTGCGTCGTGTGTTGTGTGCCGCATGGATGCGTGAGTGTTGCATGCGTCCCTGTGTACGTGTGAGTGTTGCATATTGCATGCATGCAGGCAAGCATGGGGCTTACTCCCTCCCATTGACATGTTCATATTTCAAGCTTCCTCTGTTCCCTCCATATGGTGATACTCCCTTTGTTCCGAAATACGGAGTAAAATCCTCCCTCTGTTCCCAAATACGGAGTAAAATCCTCCCTATGTTCCCAAATACAAAGTATTTGTCTTTCCAGAGATTTCAACAAGTGACTATGTACGGAGCAAAATGAGTGAAGTGAGCGTAGAGGCATAGGGATAATGTAGAAAGGAAGTCTTCGTGATCCATTATTCCCCGTCTCGGTCAGAGAGAACTATTAAACTAGTCTTCCCAGTGAAGTGACAATACATGCTGCAGTAGATGGGACACTTAATTGATAAGCTGAACCAGCGTGTTGGTGTTACTAAATCAGCCTTACCCAGTACTGCCATCATGTTTTCCAATAGAGCACGCTTCTGTCCTCCATTAACTGACATATAGGCCCTCTTGTGGTAGACACATATGTCATCGGAGTAACTATTTACACTCCGAAGGACGGTTTATCCTGGTAGTAGTAGTAGTAGAATTGAGATTTAATGCAGTTTCTTCCCCGTCTTCCACTCTTCTTCCTCCTCTCTTCCCCATCGTCGGCCCTACACCATTTCCCCCCTCTCTTTGCTCGCCCGCCCGCGCTATCTTCCTTGGTAGCTCGCGCGTACCATATCCCCCCGCTCACTGCTCAGCCACACGAGGAGAAGATTCTTCGCTTGCCCGCCCGAATCCACTTCCCCGCTGGCTCGCAGGCACCAAAAACACCAATGACAGAGCCGGCTGACACGTTGAGCCGCGTTTGGAACTCCCACCCACATGTTCTCTTGAAGCAGATCTTTAATCGTATGGACCTACTTAGCACCGTCCGTCTAGCCACATCCTCGGTGTCTTTGTATCATCTACTCGCCTGCAACCGGACGGCTCTTTTCAAGACACCCTGCTTGCTGATACGTCTCAAACGTATCTACTTTTCCAAACACTTTTGCTATTGTTTTGACCTCATTCTTGCATGATTTGAACTAAACTAACCCGGACTGACGCTGTTTTCAGCAGAGCTGCCTGTATGGTTTTGTTGTGTGCAGGAAAACGGATTTTTAGGTATCTCAGAAAATTCCACAAAAAATCACAGAAAATCCACGCACCCAAAGGAACCTGGTGCCAGAAGAGGGGCCAGAGGCGGGCCAGGGGGGCTCCAGGCGCCCTGGTGGCGCGGCCCACCCCCTGGCCGCGCCGGGAGGCCGCCTGGGCGGGCCCCACCTCCCCTGGTGCCCTACTTTGACCCGTATTTTAGCCCAAGACGAGAAAATCCCAGATCAGAAGTTGTTTTCCCAGTTTTCGTCATGGAGCCGCCGCCACCCTCTGTTCTTCTTCGGGAGGGCTAATCTGGAGGCTGATTTGGCCTCCGGAGAGGGGAGATCGTCGCCATCGTCATCATCATCACCACTCCATCCTCCCTCCATGGCTTCTCCTTCCATGTGTGAGTAATTCCCTGCTGTAGGCAAAGGGGATGGTAGGGATTGGATGAGTTAGATCATGTAATAGTTTATCAGATCGTTGCGGGCATGTTGCCTATCATCTACTATGGTGTTTATCATCTTTGCTTCAACTTGTTACTCTTAATGCTTGTCACTTAGGGCCCGAGTGCCATGATTTCAGATCTGAACCATATGTGTTTGCATAAATATATTTGTGTTCTTGATCCTATCTATGAGTTGTTTGCACCTATTACGGTCCGGAACCGGCGATCCCAAAAGTGACAGCTTGGGACACCAAAGGGGATGGTCCATAGTTTGAGGATTACATGTACCCATTGAGTTTATTGCTTTGTTCCGGTGCTCTTTGACAGGAGCACCTTAATCTCCATAAGTTCCTTTTGGCCCCGTTCGTAGCGGGATGGTAGGACAAAAGATGCTGTGGAAGTTCTTATTGCAAGCACGTACAACTACCTATGGGATACATGCCTAATGTTTGATATTTGCCTAGATGATCATTACTTTTCTATGTGCCTTGCCCCAAGTTATATTCATGATATATCTCATCCATGCAGCGCCCAACCATCCATCTCCCTAGCCTACAGTGTTTTAAATCTTGCTGGTTACTAGTTGCTACTTTTGCTATTTACTTTTGCTGTTTACTTTTACTATTACCACCATCACTATCATATCACCGTTACCATTTATCTTTTGTTGCAAGTAAGTATATTTCAGGTGCGGTTGAATTGACAACTCAACTGTCAAAGCTTATAAATATTCTTTGGCTCCCCGTGTGTCGAATCAATAAATTGGGTTTTTCTTACCCGCGAAGACTATCTCGATCCCTTACGGTTGAGGGTTAGCACTTGCTGATCCCCGATCCTCGCAGGTGGCCCAGACACCGACTTGACGATCCTACGAAGGTTTCCGTGGTGCCCCTCGACATTCTACCACTACCCATCCACCTATCCTTCATGTGCGACCACTACTGGGCGGGCATGAAGGCCAACTGGATCGTCCTTATCCACCAATCTGGTAGTCCGTGGCGTCTCGTGGATATCTACACCCAGCAAGAGATCACCCTTCCATCTTTGGATACCGCCGCCATCGAGCCTCGCGGCCCGCCGGACACTCCTGCCTACTACACACGAGAGGCGTCGAGGTTTTGGCTCGACCTCTGTTTGATGAAGGTTGTAATCTGCGAAGTGCCCACACCATCAGAAGACTACATGGATTACAAGCTCACTGCCATGCTCAACATGGGATTAGTCTATCTAGAATCCGGTGGCCATACATGGTTATGGCTCATCGTCGATCCTCTTTACCTAACACTTCTGTCTGATGCTATAGTACGTGATGGCATCGTTTATGCGGTCGACACACAGATTGGCTGCCTATACTGGTAGAATATATTGTCGTGTGATTGTTCTATATCATCTCATCTTTAACTTAAGAATACGACTGCCTGTTCATTGTTACAAATTTAGAATATATAGTATGTCTATAACCACATCATTGCTATACGTTCCTCTCATTTCCTAGATTTTTATGACCACACATGTTATTGTTAGAGTTGATATCAGAACAATTGGTATCTAATGATTGTTAGAATAGATATTATGAGTATAACCTCATGATTGCCATATGTTACTCTCATTTCCAGGATTTTTATAACAACACATGTTATTTCTTAGAGTTGATATGATAACTGTAGTAAGTGCTATGGTAGAATATGAGTAGGCCCTGTCATATCTGGTTTCCTCTCATTGTTACATGATGTTTGAACCATGATATATTGCTAGACTAATAAAGCCATTGGCTTATTTTTATAACTTGGGTTACGATTATGACCATGGCATTGCAATTCTCTGTCTATGATATCTGTCACTGTTATAATAATCCTAATTCCACACATACTCTGAACATGATTGTTTAGTTTTGTCCTTTTGGTTTCCAATTTGAATTGTTGCAGCTGACGCAAATGCGCTGGCCTTCATTATTCTAGGACCTGGAATCATACCAGCTAATGGGTGGTGGTTTATCGCTCGTTCAGCTGATGGTGGTCATTTGATGCTCATTTGCACGTACCAAACTGACCAAACCATTTCATCAAACCGCATGCAGTACAATGCCTGGTGCGTTCATGACATTGATGGCTATGGCTGCTTTGTGTTCGAGAAAGATCCCAGCTCCGTTGGGGCAGGCGTATTCAACTGGAGGCGGGTTTTACAACCTCGGCAACCACTCCATGTTCCTTGGGGTCAATTATCCGATCATCCAACCAATCATCGATCATATCACCGGTGATGATTACCGTGCTATGCAACTTCCATTCGCCAGGGAGGGCTGTGTTTACACATCATACCATGGGTTTCATGAATCACCATATCCAGATATTCATCGACACAGCTTGTTGCCAGATAATCTTAAGTGTGCGAAAGGTATCAAGCTTCCATGCGATGGATGGCTTTTGCAAACCCGACATGCGGTGATGTGGTTCATGCCAACAGCAAATATGCACAATTTGATTCGTACTGATATGTAGACTGAGCCATGTATTCTGTTGATGTAGCACGACCCTCTTTTGTTGGATATTATGTATTGTTGTTAGTTTGAAGCACTCCTCTGGTTTGAAGGATAGATACCTTTCTGGGATAAAGTGCATCCTAACTCACCCGCGCATGATGTACTGATTATAATGATGGAGATGTTGTGCAGTATATATATATATCAGTTAGGCTTCAAGTGCGTACGTGTTAGTTAAACCTATGGTTAAAATGTGACACTAAATACGACTAGTAAGTAGTACCGTAGCAGTACTAGTATACGTCAGTCAAATTATTCATCATGTCCACACATTGAATTGACATGACAACACGCTGCGCGTGAGGTGACACAATAATCCTGGCGGCATCTTCGGGTATTCTGGACTTCAGATTTGGAGTACCACTTATCTATCGAAATCTTTCATCATTCACTTAAAACAGTCGATTGATCATACATTGAGTACCATATAACTGAATTAACACATGCAAGTCGAAGAAGGATTGGCCGGTGCTGCCGGCTGGCGTCAAGTTCGATCCCACGGATCAGGAGCTGATCGAGCACCTTGAGGCCAAAGTGAGTGATGACAGCGCGAGATCTCACCCTCTCATCCATTTGTTCATACCAACCATCGACAACGAGCACGGCCTATGCTACACCCATCCTGAGAAACTTCCAGGTAAGACACCGATCAGCCGTCTACTTGCACAAACATATTCCTTTGTTTATAGCTCTATTTTTCTTTTTAGACGCAGACCTGGTGAAGCAATTACAATTTGACAGTTAATAAAAAGTGAAACAAGTGACTGCAACATGCCAAAGATGTTATGAAAATGCCAACTACGTACACTAAAACATGTATTTGACAATACTGCAGGTATCACACTGAGTGGCCTAATCAAGCATTTCTTCCGGCGCAATTACAAGGCGTTCAAAAGGGGCACATGGACGTGTCGCAAGATACAGTCGGAGTGCGGCATGCACGCGATGTGGCACAACATTGGCAATACCTTGCCGGTGATGGTCAACGACCGGCAGACGGGCAGAAAAAAGGTTCTAGTGATGCACGCCAACAAGAACTTCAACCAGCAGAGGACCAACTGGGTGATGCACCAGTACCACCTCGGGGACCTTGAGCAAGAGAAGGAGCGGGAGCTGGTTCTCTGCAAGATTTTCTACCAGACGAACACTAGGGCCAGGAGTAAAAAGATTATAAGTTAGTTTGGTATTGGTACTTGTACTACCTTGCCGTTCGCAAGTTGGTATTGTTGTTAAGGATCTTTTGGTATGAACTTGGCATTTGCTTCCAACCATCATGCCGAGGATCGACGTGGATATAAAGTTGAATCATTTGTTTAGAAACGAATTTTCAGGCACCTGATTTTTATTTGATGGGTAGCATAAGCACCTGCCGTTCAAATTCTGAGTTCTCCAAATTTTTCAAAACAAGTGCATGCTCTTATTATCACGATGAAAAAACAATATCCCTGCTGCATCCCAGTTATCAGTCTGTACTTGCAGAATTCTCTCGTTTATTGAGCACGTATATTGTTTTTTTAGGTCGAGCAAGTTTCAACTGGGTTGTAGACTGCCCATGCTTGGTTTTGTTTTTAACAGGCCCAGCCCATGACGACAACGGGGCACAAAGATCCAGCAGGTATCTATTGGCCTCTGGCCCGCCAGCTTTAGTTACATTTTGTCTTACAACATCCGCATGCACTTTTTTACTGAATCAAACACACAGCCCAGTTCTATTTTCCTCTTGAAACGCATGTTCTACATTCGTTTTCTAATCTCTACCTATAGTTTTACTAGTTCATATACACGTATCATTATATTGAAAATACATAAAATTCACTTTTCATATTTACATCCTTATTTTTGTTGTTGTTTCCCTCCCAGCGTCGATTTTTTTACCACTGGTTTTCCCTTAAACTAACTCAATTGTCCCACGTCTTATTTGCTTACAAAAACAAAATAATTTTTGTTGGCAAATCAATAATTTCTTAAAAAATATTTATCATTTCGGGATTACAGAAGTTCGAACTGCACCGAAATATGCAAAATAAGGTTGAACTTTTTGACCGTGGTCCTGGGCAGAAAATGGGCTGTAATAAATTACTTAAGAATTAGCAAATGGGCTGCAAATTATTAAAACATAGCAAATGGGCTCTATGTTCATGCGTACACAAGGTTTATCAAAATAGAAACTTAGTCAACAATCGACTCTACCAGCGTTAGACCGTCAGATGTCAATCTAAGGGCATTCGTGATTCTTCAATATGTGATCTTCCTGCCCCAGCCGCCCAAACCAGCGCTGTCGGAACCGCCTGCTCCTGCCTCCCGTGGCCGGCTGTGCTCAAGCCTCATGGGCCCATCATACTCGCATCCCCGGCCTGTCTATCCCTCTACTCACCCACACCTCCTGTTATTTTCCGGCGACGGCAGCAGAACCAGTCAACCCTCGTACTCTCCACTGCGTGGGCAGCCACTGCCGTGTCTTCCCCAGCTCCGTATCATTCCCTTTGTAGGCATCACTGTCATCCACCGCCCTGGTGCTCTCGGCGCGGCGTGGTCAACGAACGACATCCATCGGAAGTGGACTATACGTGAAGAGGCTGACAGCTGGGTCCACGGCCGCACACAAGGAAATGCCTCCTTATTACGCGCAAAATAATGATTCCTCCACCTAACATCTGGGACCCGCTGGAAGGGCCTTTGTATTTTATGAAAAAATGTTCCCTCCGCTGACAGGTCAGACCCACCAACTATATCGTTGCACGCAAGGAAGTGCCTCCTTATTGCGCACACAAAAATGAATACCCCCTACCAGCTGGGACCCACCACAGTGGGAGACTGACTTGTGGGCCTACAAAGTTGAAGGGGATGGAGGGCTTTGTCAACTTAGTCAATATGAACGATTCTAGCTCCAGTGACCATACGATGTCCATCCAACGGCCTTAGTGCTTCTTCAACCTCTAGTCTTCTTGCTCTAGCCGCCCAAAGTAGCGTCGGTCGTGCCGCCTGCTCCTGCCTCCCGTGGCCGGCTGTGCTGCCGTGGAGGCCTCATTGCCCCCATACTACTCCCACCGCTGGCCAAGCCATCCCTCCACTCACCCACACCCCATGTTATTTTACGGCGACGGCAACCTCACACCGTAGCCGAACCAGTGAACCCTCATACTCATCTCCGCATGGGCATCCATTGCCGCGTCTTCCCCGGCTCGGCGTCGTCCCCTTGCAAGGCCTCGCCGTCGTCCACCGCCCTGGTACTCTCGGCGCGGTCTAGTCAACGTGGTCAACGACCGACATGCATCTAAAGTGGACTGTACGTGGAGAGACTGACAGCTGTGGGTCCATGGCCACAACCTAGTTTTTTTGTGATTTGCCAAGTAAGCCGCTTTGTTAGACCTGTTGGGCTGCAAATCTTTCAAGACGAGGAGAGCTTCATTCGGCTGGCCGAGAAAATGGCCTATCAGTAATGAGAAATGGGCTATACATTTTTAAGACACATCAAACCAGCAATTAGTTTCAAATTTCTTTTTTTCATTTTGAGATTTTAAATTGCATTGATTTCTATGCGTGGACAATTTGTTTGATTTTATATTGATATACATTTATTTTTTAAATCAGTTTGAATGTGACTCGAAATTTCGAGATTAAAAACAGTTTGGACCGCACCGAAATATGCAAAATTTCGTATAATTTTTTAACGTGGCCACAATATGGGCTCTAATGCTAACAAAAAGAATATGGGCTCCAAAAAAACCTTAAGAATTTGCAAATGGCCTGTAAATTATTAGATATAATGGCAGATGGGATGTATGTTGTTCTCCATAGATTTGAGGCTTTCCTAAAAAAAGGTTGATGCACAAGTAGTGACTGTTGGATATGCATCCAACGGCCATCGTGCTTCTTCAATCTCTGCTCTTCCAGCTCCAGCCGCTGAAACAAGCGCTGGCGGGATTGCCTACTCCCTCCTTCCCGCGGCTGGCTGTGCTGCCGCGCAAGCCTCACCGCCCCACCGTACTCCCATCACTGGCCTAGCCATCCCTCTACTCACCCACACCTGCTGTTATTCTTCGGCGACGGCAGACGAACCAGTAAACCCTCGTACAGTCGTACTCCCCTCCTCGTGGGAAACAACTGCCGAGTCTTCCATTCCTTCGTGTCGTTCCCTTCCTAGGCCTCACCGTCGTCCACCGCCCTGGTGCTCTCGGCGCGGCCTGGTCAACGTGGTCAACCACCGGCATGCATCTGAAGTGGACTGTACGTGGAGAGGCTGACAGCTGGGTCCACGGCCGCACGCAAGGAAATGCCTCCTTATTACGCGCAAAATAATGATTCCTCCACCTGACATCTGGGACCCACCGAAAGGGCCTCTGTATTTCGCGAAAAAAATGTTACCGCCGCTGACAGCTTGGACCCACCAGCTATATCTTCGCATGCAAGGAAGTGCCTCCTTATTACACAAAAAAATGAATACTCCCCCTGCTAGCCGGGACCCAGTATAGTGGCAGGCTGACTTGTGTGCCTACTAAGTTGACGGGGACTGAGGGATTTGTCAACTTAGTCAGTATGAACGATTCTAGCTCCAGTGACCGTACGAAGTCCATCCAACGGCCGTAGTGCTTCTTCAACCTCTGGTCTTCTTGCCCCAGCCGCTCAAACCACCGTCGGTCGTGCCTCGTGCTCCTGCCTCCCGTGGCCGGCTACGATGTGGTGGAGGCCTCACCGGCCCCTACTAATCTCACCGCTGGCCAGGCCATCCCTCTATTCACCCACACCCCCTGTTATTCTACGGTGACGACAGCCTCACACCGCAGCGAACTAGTGAACCCTCATACTCCTCTATGCGTGGGCATGCACTGTCGCGTCTTCCCCACTTCCGCGTCGTCCCCTTCCTAGGCCTCACCGTCGTCCACCGCCCTGGTGCTCTCGGTGCGGCGTGGTCAACATGGTCAAGGAATGGCTTCCATCAGATGTGGACTGTACGTGGAGAGGCTGACAGCTGGGTCCATGGCCGCAGCAAGGAAGTGCCTCCTTATTACGCGCAAATTAATTATTCCTCCACCTGACAGCGGGGACCCACCGGACGGGCCACCGTATTTCACGAAAAAAAGATTTCCCCCTGACTTCTGGGACCCACCAGCTACATATTCGCACGCAAGGAAGTGCGTCCGAGCAAAAACAAAAAAAAAATTCGCCCCCTGACTGCTGGGACCCACCAGCTACATCTTCGCAGGCAAGGAAGTGCCTGACAGTCGGGACCCACCTGTTCGAAGCGTACGTAGTTTTGTCTTTCTGGTCGCGAACGTGTACGTACATACTGGTCGATGTAGAGGCGCACACGTGTCGTAGTTGAGGCTCGCACGTAGCATGTACACGTACGTAGAACTGCAAGTGTGCAAGCAAGGAAATATGGCCACGTACGTACATACGGGCAGGGTCTCGAACGCCTACTCATGCATACGTATGGCCAGGGCTCGTGTACATGGCTGGGTTGAAACGGAGAAACATCATTGTCGTCGTGTTCATGGGGAGCCAACTGGCTGGGTAGGAACAGAATCCGTCGTCGTGTTCATCGGGAGGGCTTGGACAGAACAGCCGATGGAAACGAGGCCTGGCGTACCGCAGAATGGAGGAAACGGCCTTGTGTTCGACCGGACACGGTCAAAACGGAGTCCTGTTCATCGGGAGGGGTCTAGCGTACCGCAAAACGGAGGAAACAGACCTCCTACAGTCGAAACGGGGGTCCTATTGATCGGGAGGGGTGTGGCGTACTTCAAAACAGAGGAAACAGACTTGTGTTGGAGCATTACGGTCGTAACGGGGGTCCTGTTCATCGGGAGGGGTGTGGCGTACCGCAAAACCGGACTCCACTAGATACTGTTCATCTCCACCGTCGACACCCTCCAGCCTCAATGAGCTACTGTTCATCCACCGTTGACCTCCTCCTGCCTCCACCTGCGACCGTTCATCCACGGGCTCCTGTTCATCCAGCCTCCACCGCGCACTACTCCATTGGCTACTGTTCAACCAGCCCTCTCCACGGGCTCCTGTTCAACCACCCCTCCATGGGCTACTGTTCATCCAGCCCTCCACCGTCTACTGTTCATCCTGCCATCCATGGGGTGGTCCTGTTCATCCAGCCCTCCATGGGGTGGTCCTGTTCATCCATCCCTGCACGGGGTCCTGTTCATCCAACCCAAACCGGCTCGATCGATCGGGTTCCTGTTCATCCAGAGGCAACACCACGGGGTCCTGTTCATCCACCCCACTAGGAACTGTTCATCCAGAGGCAGCATCGATCGGCTTCAGTTAGCAGAAGTAGCGAAGGAATCGCTCGATCGGGTTCAGTTAACAACCATCGATTGATCGCTCGGGTTCAGTAACGCGTAGCCTACAGTGCAATCGCTCGGGTTCAGTTAGAGCCCAACGCCTCGCTCGGGTTCGGTTAGATCCCAATGCCTCGCACCCACGCGCGTGCGTGTACGAGAGAAACGCGCATCGCTCGGCCCTGGCCACCCACCGTAACCGGGAACACCCCGATATTTTCCTCGCCCTCGCTTCTACCACGGTTTTTTCCATCATGGACGGCCCAAAGAATGTCATGTAGCTATGTCTCCGGTCCGCCTAGGATGAAAAGCCCATTTTCTATCATGATTTTTTGTCATAGAAGTAGGACCCACCACATCTATGATGATACCATCTTTTGTCACAATTATTGTCATAGAAGTGTCATAAGTATGACAAAAAAGTTTCGTTCGGCCCAAAATGTCACGGATGTGTCTTTTTTTGTAGTGTATATGTTCACACACGGATTCAAATGTGGCAATCGTGTAAAGATTTGGCAAGACAACTGCCCCCCTCTCTCTCTCTCTCACAAAGCTCTGCCATGGCGCCGCCGATATGCCCACGCGTCAACGAGGAGTCGCCGCCCCCCAAGGACGCTCATTCGATGAGGAGCGACGAGGAGAACCCCTATGCGCCGCCGGACGAGGTTGCGCTGGACCCCCCAAATTTGTATTAGTTTTGGGTCCAATACAATCTTTGTGTGTGGAAGTCACTATCGCCAGCTGAGAAAGCGAGGCAAGTGGCGTTCAAGATGGAGATGGCTAGGGAGAAAGCCAGGTACCAGGCGGCCTTTTAAGCCCGTGATGCTTCCTGGAAAAAGGAGAAGGTGAGCTTTGGGGGCGGGCGCGTTGTCGTGTGGAGGAGGTGTATGAAGACGGGTACTTCGCGAGGAAGGCCAAAGGCGCTAGGCGCCTCATCGCTGCATGGAGGTGGGCCGATAATCTCCAGTATGCCACCGACGAGGAGCTCCGGTGGGCACCCAACGAAATGGAAAGATCATCTGCGCTCGTCCGCCAGCAAGAGGCAGATCGGTACGTCAAGCGCTACGAGGCGGAGGAGGCGTAGTACTACCTCCACGCTGGGATGACGCCATGCATCAGGAGTAATTATTAGTTTTAGTATTGTTATTTTATGCATTGTACCTAGTAATTAAGTATCATCACGTATATGTGATGATACTATATATATTTTGTGGTGAAATAATGAAAAATTAATATATATATATATATATATATATATATATATATATATATATATATATATATATATATATATATATATATATATATATACATAATGGAAAGCGTATATACACACATTGAAACAGAACATATAAGAATGGAAAACAGAGTAAACACATTGAAATAGAGGAATAAACAGAGCAGTACTATGATTGCTGTGAGTACATAGCTATCCACGTCGAAACGACTCACAAAAATAAAACGCATCCATGAGACCATGACCAGTAGCCCTTTCCTAGGGTAGCTCTTGGCTCTGCCTGAACTCGTGTAGGCATTCGTCCAAGTGGTCGACACGCTCGCGGTACATATGGAGCGCAATCCCGAGCTCCAAGTTGGCTATTTCATCGGAGATCACCAGCTCGAGGATGCGACGGCCATGTTCCTCTACTACGCCTAGGAGGACACCTGGGCCAAGGAGGCCGTCGAGCCTACGGACCAGCGCGTTGGCATCCAGCGGGTCGCAGCCAAGGCGAACGGCGGCACCCAAGAGAACGGCGCGGCGGGCGTCCGGTGCAAGTACGGCGTAGACAACCTCTGGTGCAAGTACGTCGCCGAGGGCCTCTGCCAACTCCTGGCGAGGTATGGGGGTACTGACGGGATGTGTACCCAGCTGCGACGCCGTGTCGACAGCAGGCAATCGCCGATGGATCCGCTCCTGCTGTGCGGCGTGCCGCTCCTCTCGCTCTGCGGCGCTCCAACGGTCTCGCCGTGTGGCGAGCCACAGCCTATCAGCGCGGACGCGCCTAGCTTGCTCGGCGGCGCGCCATCGATCATGTTGTGCGACGAGCTGCAGCCTATCGGTGCTGACATGCCTATCTTGATCCGCGGCGCTCAAGCGCCATGCGCCAAAGGTCTGCTCAACCCTAGCGATGATGCGCATCACGGCATCGTCCATCGCGTTGCCGGGGAGCTCCTTGGCCTCGACGGGCCGTGCCGCCTGCTCGTTTTCCTTGTCGACGAGGTTGATGGCAGAGGCGGCGCTTTGGTGGGTTGGCATGCTTGGAAAAGGTGGATGTGCTAAAGAATGCGCTTGTCGCCTCCATGCGTCGCACGCTGCCTATGCGCAATATAGCAGGGTGGCGGGAAATAGGTGAGGAAATGGCGGGAAACGGTGGCGTGTTCATAAAACGCCATCAATTAATGAAAACTTAGCATAGAAGGAACATCGAGCTAGCACAAGAAGTAGATGATGATCAGATGTACACGGACCACACTAGGGAACCCGTCGGTGATGAATTCATTAATCCCAAATGGTTGAATACTAGCAAGCATTTGCCCACAACACACACGGCCTATTCCATCACAAACAGTTCGGATGGATCAACTATATGCCACATATCGCACATTGTCAAAAAGTAACGCGGTAGACCTTCTTTAACATGTGTTAAAAAATAAATAAATAAATAAAAACAAGGACCTCGAGGTTAAATTAGCTGAGGGAATGGGGACCGAAATGACACATCCTATCAGTTAATTTAACATCAACACAACTTCCCATCCAATCACCCATCTGATGGCTGCTCCAGCCTGACACACTTAACTTGATAGTTTTCTTACATGAGCTACTGGTGGGACAGCTAGTCCTTGCTGATAGGAATGCCTCTTCGCATCCTTATGGCCTATCCGGATGACCGCCTGTCCCACAATGGCCAATAGATGTTGTGCAGACAGAGCATATCACATACGTCTTATTAGAAGCAATCGTCTGTGTTATTATCGGTCTTCGCACACATTTCTAATTACAAACCTATTTGCCGCGTATCACACACATCTTATTATATTGAACCATTTATGTTCTCTTGCCTAATCACAAATAGTTCATCCGAGTGAACCGTATGATGTACATCGCACACACCTTGATCGGGCTAACCGTTTCTTTTGTGTTGCCTAATCACAAACAATTCATCCGAGTGAACCATATGCTGTATATCCCACACACCTCCATCTGGTTGCCTGTTTATTTTGTTCCTCCTCATCGCAAACAGTTAATTGAGTTGAACCATATGCCTTGCATCGCACACGTAACTAAAATCTGAACCGTGTTTGATGCATCCTTCTTCGCAAACGTTTTACACATTTTTGACGGTTTTCATACACCGCCGTTTGCGATGATTGCATCGCACCCAGTTTCTCGAAGGGTCTCTGATCGTAGTGTCGCGTTGGCAGCAACCTGCAGTAGTGCATCCCATGTAAGTTATCCTCTAATATCCTTCCCTTGATTTCAATCATTCATTTGCATGTGTGGAGGCTAATTTGAGGTGTACTTATATTGCACAGGGACGTGCGCGCTGTCCTCATCATCCTTTACCCCCGATTCTCCCACACTCTTTGCTTGGACTCGTCGAAGAACTTGAGGAAAAAGGATTACACCGACATCAAGTCTATTCTCGACAGTGCTATCTTAAGCTACGGCTTACGGGGTGGAGAGATCACGGTTAAGAAGACAAGGAATCGCGTGCCCGCCTTCGGCCATAAGACCGATTTCTACTGCATCCAGCAACCGAGTGATACTCTCAGTGATGGATTCTATGTCCTCCACTTCATGATGGAGTACAGACGAGATCGCCAGAGCCTTCGCATGTCACCTACATTCGGCGATGCCCATATTCTGCAATGGGCAAAGAGACTAGGAGATATCCCGGATCATCGACTCCGAGCTGAGTTCTATCACATCCAGCGTGAACTTGCCCAAATCATCATGAAGAAGGTCCTCGAAAAAACAGGTTTGTTCTACGAAGAAGGGCAAATGTTGCGGGAAGACGTCCTAACACACGTAGCCGCTCAGTGTCTCGACCTGAAGCATTTCATTATGCTCGGGAACTATCTCCCTAAATTGGATGGATGGCACGACATGATCGAGTGATTGACAATATATGATAATGTGTCCGTTTAGTCCATACTTTCTCTATGACGAAACTTTGAGTTATGGACGATGAAACTTTATTTGTGATGTAATTAAATCGTCCTCCTCAACTAGCGAAGATCACTCTAGTTAGAGCATTTTGGGTAGAATGAACTTTGTTATTTATTCTTATGATATGTTGCTTCTATTTGTGCCAAGTGTGTCTCTTTCTGTTGCTCAACTATATATGTTGCATATCATTGACTCATGTGACAATGCAGGTGCATAGATCATCGATGGCGCAGAAGTGCTACACGAGGAGTATACGACAAGTGGCCGGAGTGTCAGGCCCAGGTGTACCAGCTTCCGAGTGACAGCCAATAGTTAGTTTAAGTTCTCGCATGTATCATTGTTTAGATGGATGACAATGTAGTTGCAAGTATTTGAGAGTTTTATCGCTATTTTCGAGATGATTACGAGAGACCACTTTGTGTTGGATGATGATTATGATGATGAGACATGATTTGATGAGACTGTTTATATGTATATGCTTTGATTACATTTGTATGTGTATGATATGATAAAGATTATTGTATAAAATCTGTTAAAATACAAAAGAAATATGCAGAAAAAAAATAGAAACTAATAAAACTAGCAGTAGCGAGGGGAATAAAGTTAGCAGTAGTGCGCTCTTACCAGTAGCGCGGCTTAATTAAAAGCGTTGCGGCTACTAGCAGTAGCGCGTTGCTCCAAAGCTCGCTACTGCTACCGATATATAGCAGTAGCGTGGGCCAACCCGCGCTACTGCTACACGTTAGCTCTAGTGCCTTATCAGTAGCGCGGGTGCCCGCGCTACTGTTAGGCTTATCCCTAGTAGTGCTAGTTTATGTTGTCAAATCTAGAGACATAGTTCAAATCATATCTGTTTAAGACAAAGCAGCATAGACAGAATGTGCGTGACATTCGAACATAACTGGTTATACAATTGAAACTGAAATCAACATAGAGCAAGAAGTTAGAACAACAATCCATTTAAAGAAATAGGTTTAAAACATACCTGTTGCGCCATTGGAGTTTCAATTGAATCCTTCAAATTCAAAATTAGTTGGTATGAGTAAATACAGTGATGCAAGAGCAAAGGAGTATGCACCATGGCTACGGAATCTGACCTGACAACAGTTGCTCTTCTTCCTTTAAATGTCGACTTTGGGTTCGCTGTAGTGGTCTTCGTGCTTTGGGCACTGCAGTTGCCTTACTAACTGTTTGTGTAGGGGTACTCTGTGGTGGACATGATGATGTGTCAGATAGAACTGGGTTACTATTTGCTGGGGTTGGGGCTAGATGGGGTGTAGCTGGTTCTCTGTCCAACTTGGTAGGGGTACAATCTGAGTGAGTCTGGGTTATGTGTGGTGGGGCTAGTTCTTGGGCAAGTACAACCGTGGTTCTATCTGCATCCACAGGTAGCACGATCTTTTCCGAAGACCATGTTTTTACTCCCATAGATACTGCCATCACCCTCTCCAATTCAAATGGCTGATAAACAAGAAAAGTAATTGAATGTACAGACATTGTATGATAGACAGGTGCAATGGATAGTAGCGAAGAAAACATGGCATCAAATAATTCACATTTATGGTGTCTTACCAAATAGGATAGCATGAAATAATTTCACATATATGATAGCTATTTAAACAGGATAGCTTGACACAAATTCACATATATGATGGCTAACTAAACATGATAGAATGGCATACTTCAAAAAATAATGACTATGTAAAAGGATGGCATGATATAACTATACGATGTGTCTATTAAAGTGGTTGTCATGCCATAGTTCACATACATGCCGTTGATGGAAACATGATGGCATGATATAATTCACGTATAGCATGAGATAATTCAAAATATGATGACTATGTAAACATGATGAGATGATATAACTATATTATTTCTTTATAAAATTGGTTGGCATGCCACTGGTACGCGTCCGTGCTATACAAACAGTTTTTAACCCCTTTCTGCGACGACATTAGGGACCATCGTCAAGTGAGTGTGTGCGATAGGGTGTCCTTCCCACACGGCCCAGAAACCGTCGGGGATATGGAGTAGTGATCCACATGCCTTCCAAAATGTAATCGCACACACTAAATTCTTTCGCACGCGTGTTATCGGTGATTAAGCGTTTCTAATGATGCAGTGAAACCATACGGTCTGTCGTAACGAACCGTTTGGGAAATAATATGAAAGGCACACGGGCCAACATATGAACTGTGTGCGATTTGTGCCCCATCGCACACGAGTTTTCTGCATAACCCATCTGCCATGCTAGACTCCATCGCACACGTTTGCCAACAATTACCGTCTGCGATAATGTTCTATCACAAACGGTTCAGGAGCCCCTTCGCACACATACAAGTGTTGCAGTCCGTTTGTGATTTGTTGGGTATCACTGATGGTTGCCGCAAGAGTGATGTGTCCTTTTCGTTTGGGATCCCACACGTTTCCTGAAAAAATTACGACTGGGATTGTATTTTGCATTGGGCACGGTTTACTCCTAGTTCACGTGTGCGATAACGTGATATCACAAACGGTTCCGGAGACCCTACGCACACATAGTAGCGCTGCAAATCATTTGCGATCTGCTGTGTATCACCGACGGTTCCGCTATGATTGACGTATGCTTTCCGATGTGTATCGCACACACTCATTTAGTTGAATCATGTGCGGAGCAATTGCCAGGTTAAAAAAATTATCCCATTTTGAGTCGGCACGCAAAAAGAAAATTCGCCACGATATTCAATTGAACAAATAAACAAAAATATCCCATTTTGAATCAGCACGCAAAAAGCAAATTCGGCACAATATTCAATTGGACAAATAGTGTCGACAGGAAGAACATTCATTACATTTCGCAACAATTGCAATTGAACATATGGTAGCTAAATTCCAATGATTTGTCCACACATATATGCATTACATAATTAATCATAGTGTACGAAATACAAAGACCTCATCAGATGGAAAACGATGGATCCATGCGTTATATGTTTAGCGGCTAACCCTTACTCAATGTTTCAGGAGAACGCATGCTGAAATCTTCATTATCACCAGTGGGATTGATGTAGTGATCCCGGAAGAAGTCGTTGATAAATCTCCGAACCATCAACAATTCACCAGCCTGGAGCAGTTCAGGGGTCCTCGGTTTAAGATAAGCTGCAGTATTTTTAAGATCAGAATGTGCCATATGAGTGGAGTATAAGATATTAATTAAGATAGACTTACTGGTACTAATTCGCGAGGATCGTCACAACTATCAGCAGATTTATAGATGGAGATCATGTGTCTGCAAACATAGTATCCACAAAAGTTGGTCCCTGCTTCTTGCTGATTAGTCATGTATTTTTCCTGTTAGAAACAACCTAACCGGTGTTAGATGTATTATCTTTTCTTTGGAAAAAATAAAAAGAGGTTTATTTAGAAGCTTGAACATTTGACTAGTGTAGGAAAGGTATTTGCAGACTGTTGGATAAATTTTCCGAAAATAACGGATTTTGGTGTGTTATCGGAGAAACGATCTCGTGATGCAGAGGTAGTTCCCTCTTGAACATGTTCCCTAGTTTAGTTTGACACAATGCCAGCACACTGCAAATGATGATGAATTTTGACAATACTAATTATTGAACCAGATATGAATGCAAATTAATTTCAACATCAAAGAATTCAATACCTATCCAAGAATTGCTGAACATGCATCAGATCCTGAGCGTTTGTTGACTCTCTGAGAGAATCGATGTAGTAAACTGTGTTCTTTTTTGGAACAATGAATACCAATATCCAGTGATTGCTACATATTAGGAAAGCCATGAACTTACGAATGATGTCGAAATCTGAAAGACAATCAGTGTATGCATGGTTGTTTACTTGACTTACCGTTCATGATATGGCCATAGAAATGATTATGCATGGGATGTGTTTTCGAAGATACAGACAACCGTGTTAACGGCCTAGCCCATCGGTCCTTACCATCTAATGTTGTGCCATTTGCTAATGCAGGATCTATGAAATACACACACTCCCTTTTCTTCTTTGCGCGTTCAATCCCCTGAGAGGAATAAAATGCAGTTAGTTGTTTATCATTTACAGCCTTGTATGGAGAAGTTGATCAGAGTTTGTTAAGTACTTAAAAAATCAGGCATCGAACAAGAGTGGCATCAAGCACGTTGAAGTTGAAGAAGAGATGAAGGTCCTCGAAACTCACATTGATGGAACCAGCATCGTGTCGGAAATGATCTGTATTGTAGTGGACTAGCAAAGCATGATGAACTACTGACATTTGATCCATGTAATATTCATGTAACTCACGGCAACTGGAGCTGCACTCATCAAAGTATTTGCCAACAAGAAATGGCTTTCCATGGACATAATTGCGTGCTTCAAGTACGTCTGCTTTACTTTTAGCAAGCAACAATTCTACTTCTTCATCATCCATGGCGTCAGAAATAATATTACTCCCCGATTCGAACAAGCTGTTGTTAATTTGGTTCTAGGTGATGAGTGCTTTAAGTAAGAGTCAATTGTTCTCTTTCCTCTTCCCTCTCCCGCTGCGCTTCCTCGTGGTCGTGGGTGTAGCCTTTTTGGCCACTTCCTTCTTGGTACTTGAAGCATTTCTTGCAGAACGTCTGGTTGGCTGCAAGGTAGACTACCGAGAAGACAGTGAAGCTTGGACGGACTGCTTAGCAGACAGTTTATCTATGCCGGACCGCTAAGCTGGCGGTGCTGTTGTGATGGACTGCTTGGCTTTAGGAGCAGAGGCATCGGACTGCTGACCATGCGTTGAAGCTATGTCGGGTTTCTGCGTAGGTGGTGCCAACTTGTCGGTGTGCTGAGGAGGTCGTGCCAACGCGTTGGTTTGCTAAGCAGGAACTGCTGACGCATTGGTATGCTGATCACGCGCCTGCAGACCGATGGACTAATGAGCAGTCGGTTCTGGACCTACATACTGCTTAGCAGGCGGTTCCGAAGCATCAGACTGGTTAGCAGTCTGTTCCACCAGGTTGGTCTGCTGAGCATGTGCTGCAGCTAGGTCTGCCCCCGCTGCTTTAGCGGCCGGCATCTGAACCGGTGGTGCATCATCAGCAGTTGTAGGCCTTTCCATTGGCTGCTTTGGGGCGGACGATGACATGGCCTGTATGCCACAAAGTTGGGGCGGCTGATCATAGGTTGATGCATCAGCCCGCAAGAGCTGTTGTGGCAAGGAGAGCGTCACCGGTTGAGGGGAGTGATACGTCTCCAACGTATCTATAATTTTTTTATTGTTCCATGCTATTATATTATCCTTCTAGGATGTCTTATGGGCTTTTATATACACTTTTATATGATTTTTGGGACTAACCTATTAACCCAGAGCCCAGTGCCAGTTTCTATTTTTTCCTGTTTTAGGGTTTTACAGAAAAGTAATATCAAACGGAGTCTAATTGACGTGCCAATTTTTGATGATTTTTTCTGGACCAAAAGAAGCCCCCGAAGTAAAAGAGTTGGGCCAGGAGAGTCACGGGCTGCCCACGAGGGTGGGGGCGCGCCCTAGGCAGGGGGTCGCGCCCTCCTATCTCGTGGACAGCCCGGAAGCCCCCCTGACTTGTGCCCTATGCCAAAAAATCCTATAGATACTGAAACCTTTGGAAATTAACCTAGATCGGGAGTTCCGCCGCCGAAAGCCTCTGTAGCCACCGAAAACCAATCTAGACCCTGTTCCGGCACCCCGCCGGAGGGGGGAATCCCTCACAGGTGGCCATCTTCATCATCCCTGTGCTCTCCATGACGAGAGGGAGTAATCCACCCTCGGGGTTGAGGGTATGTATCAGTAGCTATGTGTTTGCTCTCTCTCTCTCTCGTGTTCTTGAGATGGCACGATATTGATGTATCGCGAGCTTTGCTACTATAGTTGGATCTTATGATGCTTCTCCCCCTCCACTCTCTTGTAATGGATTGAGTTTTCCCTTTGAAGTTATCTTACAGGATTGAGTCTTTAAGGATTTGAGAACGCTTGATGTATGTCTTGCATGTGCTTATCTGTGGTGACAATGGGATATCACGTGATCCACTTGATGTATGTTCTGGTGATCAACTTGCGGGTTCCGTGATCTTGGGAATCTACGCATAGGGGTTGGCACATGTTTTCGTCTTGACTTTCCGGTAGAAACTTTGGGGAACTCTTTGAAGTACTTTGTGTTGGTTGAATAGATGTTTCTGAGATTGTGTGATGCATATCGTATAATCATGCCCACGGATACTTGAGGTGACAATGGAGTATCTAGGTGACATTAGGGTTTTGGTTGATTTGTGTCTTAAGGTGTTATTCTAGTACGAACTCTATGATAGATAACATTACTACGGACTCTTGAATAGAACGATCAGAAAGAATAACTTTGAGGTGGTTTCGTACCCTACCATAATCTCTTCGTTTGTTCTCCGCTATTAATTACTTTGGAGTGACTCTTTGTTGCATGTTGAGGGCTAGTAATATGATCCAATTATGTTATCCTTGTTGAGAGAACTTCCACTAGTGAAAGTATGAACCCTAGGCCTTGTTTCCTATCATCGCAACACCGTTTATGCTCACGTTTACCACTTGCTACCTTGTTGTTTTTATATTTTCAGATTACAAAAACCTATATCTACCATCCATATTGCACTTGTATCACCATCTCTTCGCTTAACTAGTGCACCTATACAATTTACCATTGTATTGGGTGTGTTGGGGACACAAGGGACTCTTTTTATTTGGTTGCAGGGTTGCTTGAGAGAGACCATCTTCATCCTACATCTCCCACGGATTGATAAACCTTAGGTCATCCACTTAAGGGAAATTTGCTACTGTCCTACAAACCTCTGCACTTGGAGGCCCAACAACGTCTACAAGAAGAAGGTTGCGTAGTAGACATCAGGGAGACATTAGTTGCTCTTGGCAATGCTTCAAGAATCTCATCGCTGAACTCTATTTCCTTTAGTGTCCACTGGATGTGATGTAGTAACAGTGTTTCTCCCAAGGTCCGTTGCTCATTGAAGTCTCCTAGGACATTGTTCAGGGCAAATTCATTGAATTCAGACTTTACTTTAGTCACATAGAACTTCACACAACCCGGATTCTTAATGTACCTTCATAATGTGTGAGCACGCCCTTCAGTCTGTATTTCATTCCAGATAGACCAGATATAGCATCATCACGAGCAGCTGCAGTCTCAGTGTTGCTGGGGTCAGCTGATGCACAACTACTCTTGTGCAGTGTTATCGCGCAATTAGCAGCATCCTCCATGCACGCCTCCCCTCCCATCTGTTGGCTATCTGACAGTGTTAGAGTTTTCTGCATCATCATTAACTCCTCAACATCCTTTCGAACAGTCGGATACATATCCTTCCTCAACCTTTCATAAAATGTATTCCACATCATTTCACTCCTCGCTTTTTCAATCCTGAGCGTCTCTTCTTTGTTGAGTGTGAAAGCCCTCTTGTGCGGGACATTAACACCTATACCCCTTGCACGGTGAGGGGGCTTTTTGGGGCCAGAGCAATGGACAGAATGTCACATGGCCCTGAGTTCCTGTAGGACCTTCCAGGGATCTTGGAAGCCTCTAACATCACTTGATACAGTTGGCCGTCACGTGAGTTTTAAAAGTAATAAGTACCATCATCACGCCTCTTTGCACGTGCCCGCAAGTAGTCTCTTGCACGTTCGCCCCTGATTTCACTAAAGCCGGATTCCCACCCGCCGCTACTGCTTATTTGTCCTCCTGGTCCCATATCAGTTTCATGCCATAGTATACTGCCACACCCATACGGTGGGGGTGTATGTTCTTCTTCTGAAGTTCCGATTGCTTGAAACTCTACTCAGGAAACTCTTTAGTTGCCCTGACCCTTTTGAATTCTTCCCAGTTTGCCTTTGTAATTTGGGGGTATGCGGGGATTGGGTCCTTGCCTTCACTCAAGTACTTCTTGTAAAGCATATGCTTCCAGTTTCTCCAAGCATCCCTAGCCTTCTTCAGTGCAGCGTGTTCCACCTGCATTCCCACTACTCTGGAACGTTGAAGTGACCATGATCTCCCGTACTATCCTTCGTTGTGCTTCTGTGTCAGCCTTCCGAAACCCCGACAGATTAATGTTGAGCCTTGCCCTGCCAACAAATCCACACACACTCCTGAACCTAGTGCATGCTTTATCTGGTTTAGTTGGAGCCCAGGACTTAAAATCAATCTCGGTTAATTCATATACACCTTTAGGCTGGTGTGTGGGCTTCCTTGGAGCGTGCCTCTGTGTCCTAACCAGAAGGGTAATTGCTGCAGCTCTATCCCGTTCAAGACTACTTGGTCCCTCACAATCTGCTGAAGACCTAGAATTATCCGAATCAGATGAAGATATATCGCCTGAATGAGTGTTGTCATTGCTACTCGGCGTCTACAGAGAACACATGAGAAACTCAGGAAAGGAGGATAAACATAAAATTAACAACTTGGTATCAATCTTTCTAAACATGCCATGCAATAATTTAGAAAATGTACGGCTAATTTGTTAAGTTTGTGTGACTCGGGCGCCCGTGATCTGTAAATATGCAGTAACTTATTAGAACAAATACATCTTATATGTAGGGAAGGTAGATAATTAACATATATACGCTCTCCGTTATTTTATAGCCATTTGGGAACATACGGAACGAAATTGGAAGAGGGATTGCGAGGAAATATGCCTCACCGCAATGCAGAGTAGTAACTCACAAGCTTCTTAATGCAAACCCGGCAGGGCCACAAGAGAGGCGAGGGTTACTGCATCGATATGCTCGAGGGTGGCTGGCAAGCAAACGAAGACGGCGAGGCGCGGGCCGCCACGTGTTGGGAACGGCAGTGGTGGTAGGCTAGATGCCGAAGAGCGGGCACACCGCCGGGGTGAGCACGGCGACGCCGGAGAGGGTTCTGCTGTGGATCTGGGGAGGGGGGCTGGCGAAGGAGATTGGATGGACTAGTTGAGTGAAATGCGAGCAGACGGTGGGGGTGTTGGGGACTCCGGGTGTTGGCGGCCTAGGTGAAAAGGGTGAAAAATATTCCTGGTTGCCGCGCGCGCGGAAAGGCCTATGCAAACGGTTGCCTCTAAGCGCTCGTGTGCACAAACAGAATAATTTCGTTTGAAATGAAGACGTACTAATTTTTAAATGAAGACATGAGTTCATCGTTTCGCCTCTAAATTTTTCCCACGTAAACCAATCACAATTTTACCATGGGTTTGAATTGCTGGCGCATTTCAGGTCTCGTGTGCTATATGTAAGACATTTTTTGGCATTTACCGTGCATGTTGGCATATAAATCAATTCCTAGCCGGACTGCATTTCAAGTCGAAAGGGATGAGGATTGCCGTTCGATTTGGGAGCATCCAACGATGCAGACGTACGATCCGTGGGGTTTGGGTTCTGGCCAATCAGAACGCACTACTCAGATCGCGCGAGCAGCAGGGGGCATCGGCCACGGTTTGGTAAGCACACGGCTTTCGTGTGTGAACCATGTGCTATTTGAAAACATTTGCATTACCTAACATCATATTTTTGTATCGTGAATATACAGTATATATGATACTAGTGTATGATACTACCTTTAATTAATTATAGCGCATAGTATAATACATTGAGTATAGTATCATATATAGATCATATTTATTGCCATGCATGACACAAATTAGAACTGCATTTAACATGATACAATATCTACCTATATGTTACTCTAACCCTCTTTATATATACTTAATTCTTTGCCACATCAGCATACTTGTTATATTTTCGAGTGCATGACATCGTAGGCTATGATACCACCACTATGGCCAGCCTTATATAGTGGCCAACATAATCTTTTGAGGAAAACAAAAGCATTAGTTGGGTGTTTTGCAAGCTAGAAAAAGTATTCCACCACTCACCATCTACCTTGGTTGGTGAGATTTTTGTACTGAGCCCTATAAGGCTGGTTGTAATGGGGAGTATCATATAGTAGTATCATGCATATATATGATAGTGTAGGATACTACTTCCGTAATGCATAGTATCATAAGTTAGCATCTTAGGTTGCCTTATTAACTGTCATGCATCACACAAAGTAGTAATACAACATTTAATATGACACAGTATCATGATATGATACCAAATCCTCTGTTTCCTCATTTAATTATATGTGCCACATCATCCATAAAGTCTAGTTGGCATATGCAAGATATCGCTCATGATAATCCCATTACAACCAGCCTAAACCGGAAAGGAGGGAGTATGAGTCTAACTAGCCACAATGGAGAGTAACATACACTAGTAACATACGCATATCCCTAGACTATAAATGTTACTACCTTCATAGTGGGTAGTAACATAAGTGTAGTGTCATGCAAATCTTCATTTATTAGGTTATAGACTCATATTGCATTGGGCATGTGATGTTACATGCTACTTCTTGAGCTTGTGTTGTATTCCCACGAAGAGGAAAGGCTGATGCAGCATAGTAGTGTAAGTATTTCCCTTAGTTTTTGAGAACCAAGGTATCAATCCAGTAGGAGACCACGCGCGAGTCCCTCGCACCTGCACAAACAAATAAGAACTTCGCAGCCAACCCCCCTACGGGTTGTCAATCCCTTTAGAGTCACTTACGAACGTGAGATCTGATAGATAGGATAGTGTAATATTTTTGGTATTTTTGGTATAAGAATAGAAAGTAAATAAACCAAAGTAAAGTAGATGGAAGATTAATATGTTGAGAATAGACCCGGGGGCCATTGCTTTCACTAGTGGCTTCTCTCATGATAGAAGAATTCTACGGTGGGTGAACAAATTAATGTCGAGCAATTGATAGAAAACCGCATAGTTATGAGAATATCCAGGCATGATCATTATATATAGGCATCACGTCCATGACAAGTAGACCGAAACGATTCTGCATCTACTACTATTACTGCACACATCGACCGCTATGAACATGCATCTAGAGTATTAAGTTCATAAAAATAGAGTAATGCTTTAAGCAAGATGACATGATGTAGAGGGATAAACTCAAGCAATATGATATAAACCACATATTTTTATCCTCGATGGCAACAATACAATACGTGCCTTGCTGCCCCTGCTGTCACTGGGAAAGGACACTGCAAGATTGAACCCAAAGCCTAGCACTTCTCCCATTGCAAGAACTATAGATCCAGTAGGCCAAACCAAACCAATAATTCGAAGAGACTTGCAAGGATATTATAATC
Source organism: Secale cereale (assembly GCA_902687465.1). Classification (NCBI taxonomy): domain Eukaryota; kingdom Viridiplantae; phylum Streptophyta; class Magnoliopsida; order Poales; family Poaceae; genus Secale; species Secale cereale. The sequence goes on along the minus strand of LR738711.1, from coordinate 99,433,395 downwards.
ATACATAAAAGATTTCAGAAAAGAATCAAATATTGTTCATAGATAATCTTGATCATAAACCCACAATTCATCGGATCTCGACAAACACACCGCAAAAAGATTACATCGAATAGATCACCTCGAAGATCGAGGAGAACTTTGTATTGAGATCCAAAAAGAGAGTAGAAGCCATCTATCTAATAACTATGGACCCCGAAGGTCTGTGGTAAACTACTCACAAAGTATTGGTGAGGCTATGGCGTTGATGTAGAAGCACTATGTGGTAGACCCCCCCCCCTCCGACGGAGCTCCAGAACAGGCCCCAAGATGGGACCTCACGGGAACAGAAGGTTGCGGCAGTGGAATTAGGG
>LR738711.1:99418897-99431700 GCA_902687465.1 Secale cereale | reverse complement strand
TATATATATAGGAGGAAGGAGGGCATCGGGGGAGCCAGAGGGGGCCCACGAGGGTGGGGGCACGCCGAGGGGGAGGGGGCACGCCCTGGAACCTCGTGGCCACCTCCTTTGTTCCGTCGCATGTACTCCAAGTCTTTTGGGTAGATATGGTTCCAAAAATAACTATCCTGAAGGTTTCATTCCGTTTGGACTCCATTTGATACCCCTTTTCTATGAAACTCTGAAATAGGCAAAAAAATAGCGATTTGCACTGGGCCTTGGGTTAGTAGGTTAGTCCGAAAAATAATATAAAGTGTATAATAAAGCCCATTAAACATCCAAAACAGAATATATAATAGCATGGAAGAATAAAAAATTATAGATATGTTGGAGACATATCAAGCATCCCCAAGCTTAATTCCTGCTCATCCTCGAGTAGGTAAATGATAAAAACAGAATTTTTGATGTGGAATGCTAACCAACATAATTCTCAATGTAATTTATTTATTGTGGCATGAATGTTCAGATCCGAAAGATTCAAGAAAAAAGTCTATGTTGACATAAGAAATGATAATACTTCAAGCATACTAACGAAGCAATCATGTCTTCTCAAAATAACATGGCCAAAGAAAGTTATCCCTACAAAATCATATAGTCTGGCTATGATCCCTCTTCATCACACAACATATTCATATCATGCACAACCCCGGTTTCGGCCAAGCAATTGTTTTCATACTCAATTTATTTCAAACATTTCAACTTTCACGCAATACATGAGCGTGAGCCATGGATATAGCACTAAAGGTGGAATGGAGTGGTGGTTGTGGAGAAGGCAAAAAGGAGGAAGATAGTCTCACATCAACTAGGCGTATCAATGGGCTATGGAGATGCCCATCAATAGATATCAATGTGAGTGAGTAGGGATTGCCATGCGACGGATGCACTAGAGATATATGTGTATGAAAGCTCATCAAAAGAAACCAAGTGGGTGTGCATACAACTTGCTTGCTCATGAAGACCTAGGGCATTTGAGGAAGCCCATCGTTGGAATATACAAGCCAAGTTCTATAATGAAAATTCCCACTAGTATATGAAAGTGACAAAACAAGAGACTCTCTAGCATGAATATCATGGTGCTACTTTGAAGAACAAGTGTGGAAAAGGATAGTAGCATTGTCCCTTCTCTCTGTTCTCTCATTATTTTGGAGGGGCTTTCTCTCCCTTTTTTTATTTAGCTCCTCTCTATTTTTTTTGGGCCATCTCTTTTTTTGGCCTTTCCTCACATGGGACAATGCTCTAATAATTAAGATCATCACACTTTTATTGACTTACAACTCAAAGATTACAACTCGAAGCTAGAACAAAATATGACTCTATGTGAATGATGATGAAGCATGTCATATGAATGGAACGGTGGAAAGTTGGATGGCAATATATCTTGGAATGGCTATGGAAATGCCATGATAGGTAGGTATGGTGGCTGTTTTGAGGAAGGTATATGGTGGGTGTATGGTACCGGCGAAAGTTGCGCTGTACAAGAGAGGCTAGCAATGGTGGAAGGGTGAGAGTGCGTATAATCCATGGACTCAACATTAGTCATAAAGAACTCATATACATATTGCAAAAATTCACGAGTCATCAAAACAATGTAATCAACGCATGCTCCTAGGGGAAGGGTTGGTAGGAGTTAACCATCGCGCGATCCCGACCTCCACACAAAGGATGGCACTCAATAAATACCTCATGCTCTAACTTCGTCACATAGCGGTTCACCATACGTGCATGCTAGGGGAATCACAAACTTTAACACAAGTATTTCTCCAAATCATAACTACCCCACTAGCATGACTCTAATATCACCATCCTCATATCTAAAAACAATCATCAAGTATCAAACTTCTCATCTTATTCAATGCACTTTATATGAAAGTTTTTACTATACTCATCTTGGATGCCTATCATATTAGGACTAGTTTTATAACCAAGGCACATTACCAAGCTGTTCTAAAAGACTCTCAAAATGATATAAGTGAATCATGAGAGATCAACGATTTCTACAAAATAAAACCACCACCGTGCTCTAAAAGATATAAATGAAGGACTAGAGCAAAACTATTTAGCTCAAAAGATATAAGTGAAGCACATAGAGTATTCTAATAAATTCTAAACCATATTTATCTCCCTCAATAGATGTGTCCATAAAGGATGATTGTGGAAAACTAAAAAGCAAAGACTCAAATCATACATGACGCTCCAAGCAAAACACATATCATGTGGTGAATAAAAATATAGTCCCGAGTATAGTTACCGATAGATGAAGACGAAAGAGGGGATGCCTTCCCGGGGCATCCCCAAGCTTAGGCTTTTGGTTGTCCTTGAATTTTACCTTGGGGTGCCTTAGGCATCCCCAAGCTTAAGCTCTTTCCACTCTTTGCTCCATAGTCCATCAAACCCATACTCAAAACTTGAAAACTTCACAACACAAAACTTAGCCAAAAATCTCGTGAACTCCGCTAGTATAAGAAAACAAGCCACCACTCAAATGTACTATAATGAATTCATTCTTTGTTTATATTGGTGTTAAACCTAATTTATTCCAACTTTTCTATGATTCATATTCCCCAATACTACTCATAGATTCATCAAAATAAGCAAACAACACACGAAAAACAGAATTTGTCAAAAACAGAACAGTCTGTAGTAATCTGTAACTTTCGAAGACTTCTGTAACTCCAAAAACCTTGAAATAAATTGGTAAACGTGAGGAATTTTTCTATTAATCATCTTCAAACAGAATCAACTAAATAGCACTCTCCAGTAAAAAAACTGAAATCCAATCTCGTGAGCGCTAAAGTTTCTATTTTTTTCAGCATGATCATATAAACTTCACACAAGTCTTCCCAAAGGTTCTACTTGGCACAAACACTAATTAAAACACAAAACCACATCTAAGAAGCAGCTAGATGCAATGTTTATTCCTAAACAGATGCAAAAACAAAGAAAATAAAATTGGGTTGCCTCGCAACAAGCGCTATCATTTAACACCCCTTGCTAGGCCTTGAGATTTCAATGATGCTCACATGAAAGACAAGACTTGAAGCACAAAAAGAGCATACATAGCATGTGAAAAACACATCTAAGTCTAACATACTTCCTATGCATAGGCATTTTATAGGAAAACAAATTAGCAAGACAAGCAAGATCTAACATATGCAAGGAAGAAGAAAGAAACAAGATCAATCTCAACATGAAGAGAGGTAATTTAGAAACATGAAGATTTCTACAACCATATTTTCCTCTCTCATAATAATTGCATGTAGGATCATAAGAAAATTCAACAATATAGCTATCACCAAACATATTCTCAACATGATCCACATGCATATGAAGTTGACACTCTTCCAAAATTGTGGGACCAACATTAACTAAAGTCATGACCTCTCCAAACCCACTTTTATCAAAAAATTCATAAGATTGAACGTTCTCCAAATATGTGGGATCTAAAGTTGACACTCTTCCAAACCCACTTTCAATATTATTGCAAACATTATTATCAATCTAATATATATCATGGGGCTTAAATAAATTTTTAAGATCATAAGAAGAATCACCCCAATCATGGTCATTGCAACAAGTAGTAGACATAGCAAAACTAGCATCCCCAAGCTTAGGGTGTTGCATATAATTAGCACAATTGACATTAATAGAATTTATAATAACATCATTGCGATAATGCTTTTTATTTAAGGAGCTATCATGAATCACTTTTCCTTTTAACAATTCCTCACAATTTTCAGATTCATGAATTTCAAGCAAACCCCCATAAAGATAATCTAGTGCACTCAACTCACTAGCAATAGGTTCAACATAATTGGATCTTTTAAAAGGATTAGCAAGTGGATGATGATCCATAATTTAGCAAGCGAAGATGCAAGCTAATAGAGGGCACATGGAAGCACAGGCAAACAAAAAGGCGAACCGAAAAAGGGCGAATAAAACAGCAAAGGTGAAGTGGGCGAGAGGAAAACGAGAGGCAAATAATGTAATGCGAAGGATAAGGGTTTGTGATAGGTACTTGGTATATGATTTATGCGTAAGCCTTCCCGGCAACGGCGCTAGAAATTCTTCTTGCTACTTCTCGAGCTTGCGTTGTATTCCCTCGAAGAGGAAAGGGTGATGCAGCACAGTAGCGTCAGTATTTCCCTCAGTTTTTTAGAACCAAGGTATCAATACAGTAGGAGACCACACGCGAGACCCTCGCACCTGCACAAACAAATAAGAACATCGCAGCCAACGCGATAAGGGGTTGTCAATCCCTTTACGGTGACTTATGAAAGTGAGATCTGGTAGATAGGATACTATAATATTTTTGGTATTTTTGGTATAAGAACAGAAAGTAAATAAAGCAAAGTAAAGTAGATGGAAGATTAATATGTTGAGAATAGACCCGGGGGCCATAGGTTTCACTAGTGGCTTCTCTCATGATAGTAGAATTCTACGGAGGGTGAACAAATTACTGTCGAGCAATTGATAGAAAAGCGCATTGTTGTGAGAATATCTAGGCATGATCATTATATATAGGCATCACGCCCGTGACAAGTAGACCAAAACGATTCTGCATCTACTACTATTATTCCACCCATCGACCGCTATCCAGCATGCATCTAGAGTATTAAGTTCATAAAAATAGAGTAATGCTTTAAGCAAGATAAAATGATGTAGAGGGATAAACTCAAGCAATATGATATAAACCCCATCTTTCTATCCTCGATGGCAAGAATACAATACGTGCCTTGCTGCCCCTGCTATCACTGGGAAAGGACACTGCAAGATTGAACCCAAAGCCAAGCACTTCTCCCATTGCAAGAACTATAGATCCAGTAGGCCAAACCAAACAGATAATTCGAAGAGACTTGCAAGGATATTATAATCATACATAAAATATTTCAGAAAAGAATCAAATATTGTTCATAGATAATCTTGATCATAAACCCACAATTCATCGGATCTAGACAAACACACCGCAAAAAGATTACATCGATTAGATCTCCTCAAATATTGAGGAGAACTTTGTATTGAGATCCAAAAAGAGAGAATAAGCCATTTAGCTAATAACTATGGACTCGAGGGTCTGTGGTAAACTACTCACAACTCATTGGTGAGGCTAAGACTTTGATGTAGAATCACTCCATGGTAGATCCCCCCTCTGGCGGAGCTCCGGAATAGGCCCCAAGATAGGATCTCACGGGAACAGAAGGTTGCAGCGGTGGAATTAGGGTTTTCTCTGTTGCCTCGATGTTTTGAGGGTACATGGATATATATATATAGGAGGAAGGAGGGCATCGGGGGAGCCAGAGGGGGCCCACGAGGTTGGGGTGCGCGCCCAGGGGGAGGGGGTGTGCCCTGGACCCTCGTGGCCACCTCCTCTGTTCCCTCGCATGTACTGTAAGTCTTCTGGGTAGATACGGTTCCAAAAATAACTCTCCCGAAGGTTTCATTCCATTTGGACTCCGTTTGATATCCCTTTTCTGCGAAACTCTGAAATAGGCAAAAAACATCGATTTGCACTGGGCCTTGGGTTAGTAGGTTAGTCCCAAGAATAATATAAAATTGTATAATAAAGCCCATTAAACATCCAAAACAGAATATATAATAGCGTGGAACAATCAAAAATTATAGATACGTTGGAGACTTATCATTACAGTAACTAGCTAAGTTACTGAAACTATCTCTCTCCTCATTAACTTATTGCCACATAAAGCAAGTTTGCTGAGTTGGAGTCGATGTTACTGCTGAAGTTACGCCCACTGTGGCTAGTCTGATACTGGCTAGTCATCTATGATATACTATCTAGCTACCTCACTAAGAGCATGGTTAATAATACAGCCAAGGGTCGGCTATAAGAAGTTGCCATGACATATGCAACCGACCTCTTAGCGGGCATGTACAATCATAAGTTTTATATACGTACTAGTTTATCAATAGTTGGCCCACCATACATCCTCACAAAGTGTCTTGGGTCTCGTGTTGCAGCTGGATCTAGTAAGGCTGGCCATAGTGGGAGTAACACAACTGGTAACATGCACTTGGGACTAGCAAACATGCATGCTTATGTGGCACACAATTAAAGAAGAGAGAGAGGGTTAAAGTAACATAGGTAGATACTATATCATGTTAAATTCTATGCTACTTTGTGTCATGCATGGCAACAAATATGGCCATCTATGATACTACTTCATGATACTATGCACTATGAAGGTAGTATCATACACTAGTATCATATGCATGATACTTGTGTATGATACTCCCCACTATGAGTACCCTAACCAAGAGCCCGCTTCTCTTCTCTTTCCTCAAACTAATAAGCACATATATATTATTCTATTCCTTATAGCCTGCTTAGACTACCCATAGTGGGAGTAACATCACACGTATCTAGATAAAATAGATTACGTGGCAAGCAATAAATGAAGAAAGAGAGGAAAGTGGTAATATAGCTAGTTAAACTAGCCACAATGGGTAGTAACATAGAGTAGTAACATGCACATCTTACTAGTCTATGTTACTACCTCTATAGTGGTGAGTAACTTATGTGTGGTAACACGCAACACTTCATTTATTAGGCTATAGACTCATTTTGCCTTGATATGCATGATGTTACTCATACTACTAGTAACTAGGTATGTTACCACTTTCCTCCATTTCTTCATTTATTGCTTGCCACATCATCTATTTTATCTAGATATGTGTGATGTTACTACCCATGTTACTCCCACTCTGAGTAGTCTTACTAGTAGTATGAGTAACATCACACATCTCAAGGCAAGATGAGTCTATAGCCTAATTAATGAAGTGTTGCATGTTACTACACATATGTTACTCCCCACTATAGAGGTAGCTAGTAACATAGACTAGTAACATTCTATGTTACTACCCATTGTATCTAGTCTTATGTCACTCTATTGTGTACTTGCTCTAATGCATAGTATTATAGAGTAGCTAGTATCATATGTAGTATTTTATTTATATTTTCATGCATGACACATAGTAGCATAGCATTTATTATGATACAGTTTCATGATATGATACTTAACCCTCTCTTTCTTCACTTAATTAATTCTATGACAACTCATCAAAATTGCCTAGTTGGCATGCATGATACTAGCTATGATACCCCCTTAGCTAGCCACAATGGGTAGTAACATAGAGTAGTCACATGCCCATGTTACTACTCTATGTTACTACCTCTATAGTGGGGAGTAACATATGTGTGGTAACATGCAACACTTCATTTATTAGGCTATAGACTCATTTTGCTTTGATATGTATGATGTTACTCATACTACTAGTAACTAGCTATGTTACCACATGCCTCTCTTCTTCATTTATGGCTTGCCACATCATCTATTTTATCTAGATATGTGTGATGTTACTACCTATGTTACTCCCATTGTGGGTAGTCTTTCTATCAGCCTAGCAAAGGTGTACAGATCATTCGTGCGTCGCTTTGTGAGTTTTCATCCGTTTGTTCGAGAAGCGGGGAGAAGTTTCAAACATTTCGGCCGCGAGGTGCGGCCACTGGCGTAGACCTAGTTGGTATTTTAATTACAGGAAATTCAGATGGAGTTCGGACATCATCAAAATCGATGTGTGCCAATGGCGTACTCTCACGACCCCGTGGAAAAAATTGGTAAAGTTTGGCACAAGTTTTGATGACCTCTCCTTCCAAACCGGAGCATCTCACATGAAGGATCATGGTTTTCCAAAAGGAGACGTGTCAATTTAAACTCCTATGGTTGGTGACTTCATCATTTGGCCTCATAAATATTTCCACGGTACGCAATCACCATTATACTACGGGTTTGATTTTCTGGTGCATTTTAGGTATTGTTAGCTATATTTAAGACAATTTTTGATATTAACGTGCATTTTGTGCATAAAAATAAAATTACAACTGGAACTGCATGTGCTGTCGAAAGGGATGAGGACCGCCGTTCGATCTGGGAGCAACCAACGGTGCAGACGTACGATCCATGTGGTTTGGGTTCTGGCCAATTAGAAAGCACAACTCAGATCGTGGGCGGTGTGGCGGGGTTTGGTCGGCACATGGCTTTCATCAATGAACCGTGAGCTATTCGCAAACTAGATTGCATATTTTTGTTCACACATACTATAGTGAGATCAATTGAGTGTGCTACCTCTATGATATAATAATAATAATAATAATAATAATAATAATAATAATAATAATAATAATAATAATAATAATAAATAGTTCATATTCATTGTTTGAGCTGATAGCATATCAAGGTCAACATATTAACGGTTCTTACATCAATAGAAAACTGGGCATAACTCACAAATTCAGTACATGCGACAGTTCTAAGTTGAACGAATTAAGTTGCAGGGTAGGCATAAATTCCCATGTACATGGGGGAACTGGGATCGTTAAGTTGACCCTGAATGAACTTGGGGTTTTTTGATGATTTTACGCTGCTCTATTACACGGGTGCATGATCCCTTGGCTGGCAACTCATCAAATTCATCGTACGCGTCCTCATCAGCAAGATCGTTGACACCCAGTACCCTTATCTTCCCATGCATCGCTAAATGGTCATTTTTATGCAAGGAGTCTTCCACAAAGAAAATCTGGGTAGCATCACTGGCAAGAATGAATGGGTCCGCTTGATATGCCATCATTGTCCTGTTAACTTAGGTCTTCCTGTACTCATCAATCCTTACCTCACCAAGAGGGATCCATGCGCACCTGAATAATGCCACCTTAACTTTCACATAGTCAAGCTCCCAAATCTCTTTGATGGTTCCATAGTATACCCTTTTATCAGCTTCATTAACAGGCATGCATTCTATCTGAACAGATTTGTTATGATATGAGGTCTTCTTATCATGTTCCTCAGTGTAGAACGTGTAGCCATTTATGCCATATGCTTGGTACGTCAACACCGTAGGTGATGCCTTTTGTGCCAATCACGTAGCAATGTCATCGATGGATCCTTGTGCCAAACGAATCTTCAGCCATTCGGCGTAGTTCTTAGTGTGCTCATTAATCTCCACATCTGATGAAGGCACCATTGGTAAGAAGCTTTGGCATATCTCCGCCAAGTGTTCTTTGGCATAAGCGTTGAGAACTGGGCTGTTAAGGAATACCTTCAAATGGGCTTTCTCTGCCAATTCTCTGGGTGCAGCAATTTGCGTGCCAGCAAGGACCGGCTTACCTTTCAGCCTTCCCTCGTGGCGAGAGAGCGGCAAACCTATAGGTCTTTGTTTCATGTATTCGGTGCAAAACTGAACCACCTCCTCCGCGGTATAACCTTGTAGGATGCTTGCCTCTGGATGTTTTCGGTTCCGACAAAAGCACTTCAGTATTCCCATGAACCTCTCGAAGGGATACATGTTGCGAAGAAACACAGGACCACAATACTTTATATCGTCGACAAGGTGCACTGTGAGATGGACCATGACATCAAAGGATGACGACGGGAAAAACGTCTCTAGGTTGGACAATATTCTTGCAATATCATCTTGCATGTGATCCAACTCTTCAGGATCTACAACTTTCTGCCATAGTTGGTTGAAGAAATCACAGAGGTCAATGAGTGTGTTTCTTATATCTTTGTCCATCAGATTCCCGATGGCCACCGGGAGGATTTGTGTCAACATTACGTGGCAATCATGTGACTTCATGTGTCCCAACTTCATTTTACCTGAGTTCACATCCATGAGACTTCTGATGTTTGCGCAGTAGGAAGAGGGTGTCTTAACTGACAACAAGTAGGTGACGAACTGTGTTGCTTCTTTTGTACTGAAATTGTAACTCTGGCGAGCTTTGATGAATTTTTCATCATCCTCTTCTTGACTCTTGCGTTGTGATTGATCAGCAAGCATATCGAGCCGTGAACCATCATCATCCTTTCTTTTACCTTTAATCTTGAGCAGAGTACCAAGGATTCTTTCACATACGTTCTTCTTTATGTGCATGACATCGATTGAGTGACGTACATGTAGAATCTCCCAGTAAGGTAATTTCTAGAACACAGATTTCTTCTTAAACACTTGATCCTTCGGTGTTTGTTTCATCGTCAAAGGGTGGTTCTTGCCAAGCACAACATTAATTTTTTAGCCATGTTGTGGACCACCTCCCCATCATAGGGTCTTGGGCCCGCACCTGCCTCTGCTGTACCATCAAATTCAGTTGTCATCTTTTGGTATGGGTGATTTTTCCGTAAGAACCTACGATGACGCAAATACACTATTTTTGCGTGAGTTGGGAAGTCTTCTGCTAAATGTCCTATCCATGCATGTGACACACCCTACATCTCCCCTTGTTTTCTGCCCCGATGTGTTTCCTAATGCTGGCATATCTTGAATGGTGTGCACCAGCATCACATGTAGATCGAAAACCTCCTTTTTGTAAGCATCATAACATTTTACAGCAGGCGCATCTATCCACACTGTCAGCAGTTCTTCTACTAGTAGCTGAAAGTAAATGTCGATGTTATTTCTAGCTTGCTTCGGGCCTTGCATAATCATTGACATCATAATATATTTTTTCTTCATACACAACCAATGAGCTAGGTTATATAGGCACAGAAGCACTGGCCATGTGCTGTGATTGGTGCTCATATCGCTAAAAGGATTCATCCCGTCGGTACACTCCCCGAGCCTTATACTTCTAGGATCCTTGGCAAAATTTTCAAACTTTTTGTCGATTAATTCCCACTGAGCCCCATCTTTCGGGTGCCTCATAAACCTATCTGCAGTTTGCTCATCATGATGCCACAGCAACCACTTTGCCTCTCTAGGGTTTGCTAACAAATGCATCAACCTTGGAATTAAAGGCAAGTACCAAACAACCTTGAACGGGATTCCTGTCTCGATCTCGTCGTCCAATTTGTACTTGTCCATTGCTTCCTGCACTTGTATCGTGCATGCTTGCATGTGGGACATGCACGCAAATCTTTGTAATCACCACGGTACAATATACAATCATTCACACAAGCTTGTATCTTCTATACTTCAAGTTCCAATGGGCAAATAATTTTCTTTGCTTCATTCGTGCTTCTAGGGAGCACATTATCTTCCGGAAGAATTTCTTTGAAAAGAACTAACATCTCTGTGAAACCCTTGTTTGATAGACCATTTGCTGCTTTAAATATGAGAAGCGTCAGGGTGGCACTCAACCTGGAATATTTCTTTTTGCAACCTAGACACAATTCCTTCTTGGTGTCCGCATCAATGGTTGGCAGATCCTTGTACCCAATCATATCCTTTTCTAGGCCCTCGAAATCTGCAATCATAGCAGCAAAATCTGGCATATCAAGATTGCTGTCATCTGCGTCGACGTCTTGGTTTTGCAGTGGGTGTTTCAGATTTCCGGTGTTCCATTGGTAGCTTGACGCCTCTACCCCGATGTTAGATTCAACATCCATGTGACATTGATTGGGGTTTGGCATCTCGATGCCCTGAGTATCTTCATCCACGACCTCCTCTTCACGGTGTCTGGTCCAACATGTATATACATCCATGAATTTCCTAGAGACTAAGTGCATCTCGACATCTGCAACTTCATGTGACTCTGTATTGGCACAATCAGTACATGGACACAGGATGTAATCCGCATCACCAATTCTCCTCTTTGTACTTTCAACCAAATTCATGAACTTTTTCAAGCCACTGATAAAATCTGTTATTTTCCGATTCTTCATCCATCAAGATCGTTCCATCTGCAGCACATGAATGGTAACTAAAAACAAAACAACAACATTATTACACAGATTAACTGTTGCCCAAAGATGCGTGCATAAATCACAAGGTTTTATTTTAATAATTACTGAGGGCGCTCCATGTTGTTATCTAGCCGTGCAATGACAAAAATTAATGGCCAGTCAATTTACATGCAGAGTACTAGTACAACACCACACTTAGGAATTGAATACCTTAATTAAGCCACTCACGATAAGAATACCTTAATTAATTAGCCATGCGGCGACATGCACCTAGCAAATAGACAAGCACGATGTGGCGGCACGCCGAGACAGCAGGGTCGAGGAGCAAAGCTTAGTGCGGCTGCCGCCCGAAGTTCGACCTCCACTATCCCGCCATCGACCGCGATGGATGAGCTCGAATCACACCGCCGCCGACCTCGATGGTTGAGCGCCTCCTATCTCCCGGTACAGACCGAGGATTGACCTCCTATGATGCCACCACCGCCCATCGACCGAGGATTGACCTCTTCTCCGGTAGCCGCTGCCTAGGCCGCCGCCGCCATCTCTAAATGCAGAGCGGCTGTTTTTTTACGGATATACGCAGAGCGGCTGTTTACACGGTATCTCACCGTAACTCAATTATATGGCCAGGGTAGTACATCACATATGGTTATGTAGCGGCAACCATGTTTAACCTACACTGTCTTCTCACACGGTTTGGTGCGGAAATCGTGTGTGACGTTGTAATACCTAAAACAAACGACATGTATAAACAGTGTGCCTTATACAACATATATATGGTGCCATTAGTAGTTCCCGACCGCTAGCTTATCTCCACAGTTTCCCCATTTCCCCCAAATCCCTACATAGCCTCCAAATTCCCTCGCGGGGCGCTTGCATTGGGGGAATGCGGATGAGTGGTGCTGATGGTTTCGGTGTGGCTGCTCCGACTCGTATTGTCGCCGAGCACTTGCCTAAGGTCATCAGAAGGCATGTGTACTACGGATTCGAATCGTCTTGTCAGGTTCCAATCTATCCCGATATTTGTTAGCATGTCCAAAGTATAGCTCCTTGCTGAATCCGTCCGGAAAGACCCCC
>LR738711.1:99360986-99418852 GCA_902687465.1 Secale cereale | reverse complement strand
GCCGCCGGATCCGGAGCTTGACTCCAGACTCCCACAACATGAGTTCGACTCTGAGTTTTGCACCACCGAGAAGTACCAAAAGCTGAGTTGTGTGCAAGGGCATACTCCCGCTCGACGTGTATGCACGGAGGGATTCGACATTGGCAGGCGATTTCTCAGTTGCCCCTGCTACCTCTTGAGCACGCGCTGGTTTTCCCTTGAAGATGAAAGGGTGATGCAGTAAAGTAGCGTAAGTATTTCCCTCAGTTTTGGAGAACTAAGGTATCAATCGAGTAGGAGACTACACGCAAATCCCTAGTACCTGGACAAACAATTAAGAACCTTGCAACCAACACGGTAAAGGGGTTGTCAATCCCTTCACGGCCACTTGCAAAAGTGAGATCTGATAATGATAATAAGCTAAATATTTTTGGTATTTTTGTTGTATAGATTGAAAAGTAAAGATTGCAAAATAAACTATAATAAAAATAGCTAGTTGACGGGAGATTAATATGATGGAAAATAGACCCGGGGGCATAGGTTTCACTAGTGGCTTCTCTCAAGATAGCATATTTTATGGTGGGTGAAAAAATTACTGCCGAGCAATAGATAGAGCAGCGCATAGTTATGAGAATATCTAGGCATCACGTCTGTAACAAGTAGACCGAAACGATTCTGCATCTACTACTATTACTCCACACATCGACCGCTATCCAGCATGCATCTAGAGTATTAAGTTCATAAGAACAAAGTAATGCATTTAGCAAGATGACATGATGTAGAGGGATAAACTCAAGCAATATGATATAAACCCCATCTTTTTATCCTCAATGGCAACAATACAATACGTATCGGTTCCCTTTCTGTCACTGGGATCGAACACCGCAAGATTGAACCCAAAGCTAAGCACTTCTCCCATTGCAAGAAAGATCAATCTAGTAGGCCAAACCAAACTGATAATTCGAAGATACTTGCAAAGATATCAAATCATGCATATAAGTATTCAGAGAAGAAACAAATATTGTTCATAGATAATCTTGATCATACACCCATAGTTCATCGGATCCCGACAAACACACCACAAAAAGTATTACATTGAATAGATCTCCAAGAAGATCGAGGAGAACTTTGTATTGAGATCCAAAGAGAGAGAAGAAGCCATCTAGCTAGTAACTATGGACCCGAAGGTCTGTGGTAAACTACTCACACATCATCGAAGAGGCTATGGTATTGATGTAGAAGCCTTCCGTGATCGATTCCCCCTCCGGCGGAGTGCCGAAAAAGGCCCCAAGATGGGATCTAACGCGTACAGAAGGTTGCGGTGGAGGAAATAGGGTTTCGTGGTGATCCTGGATGTTTTTAGGGTATATGAGTATATATAAGCGAAAGAAGTAGGTCGGTGGAGCTACGACGGGCCAACGAGGGTGGGGGCGCGCCTACCCCTGGGCGCGCTCTCCTGCCTCGTTGCCGCCTCGTTGCTTCCTTGACGTCCACCCCAAGTCTCCTGGATTGCGTTTGTTCCGGAAACGATCCTCGCGAATGTTTCATTCCGTTTGGATTCCGTTTGCTATTCCTTTTCTGTGAAACACTGAAATAGGCAAAAATAGCAATTTGCACTGGGCCTTTGGTTAGTAGGTTAGTCCCAAAAATAATATAAAAGTGCATATTAAAGCCCATTAAACATCCAAAACAGATAATATAATAGCATGGTACAATCCAAATTTATAGATACGTTGGAGACGTATCAAGCATCCCCAAGCTTAATTCCTGCTCGTCCTTGAGTAGGTAAATGATAAAAACAGAATTTTTGCTGTGGAATGCTACCTAACATAATTTTCAATGTAATTCTTTTTATTGTGGCATTAATGTTCAAAACCAAAAGATTCAAGACAAAAGTTTAATATTGACATAAGAATAATAATACTTTAAGCATACTAACAAAGCAATTATGTCTTCTCAAAATAACACGGCCAAAGAAAGTTCATCCCTACAAAATCATATAGTTTGGCTATGCTCCATCTTCGTCACACAAAATACTCAAATCATGCACAACCCCGGTTTCAGCCAAGCAATTGTTTCATACTTTAATTTTTCAAAAAAAATTCAACTTCCACGCAATACATGAGTGTGAGCCATGGACATAACACTATAGGTGGAATAGAATGGTGGTTGTGGAGAAGACAAAAAGAGGAAGATGGTCTCACATCAACTAGGCATATCAATGGGTTATGGAGATGCCCATCAATAGATATCAATGTGAGTGAGTAGGGATTGCCATTCAACGGATGCACTAGAGCTATAAATGTATGAAAGCTCAACAAAAGAAACTAAGTGGGTGTGCATCTAACTTGCTTGCTCACGAAGACCTACGGCATTTGAGGAAGCCCATTGTTGGAAAATACAAGCCAAGTTCTATAATGAAAAATTCCCACTAGTATATGAAAGTGACAAAATAAGAGACTCTCTATCATAAAGATCATGGTGCTACTTTGAAGCACAAGTGTGAAAAAAAGATAGTAGCATTGTCCCTTTTTTCTTTCTTTTTTTCTTTTTTTTGGGCCTTCCTTTGTTTTGGCCTTTCTCTTTTTTTGGCCTTTCTTTTTTTTCGGGACAATGCTCTAATAATGATGATCATCACACTTCTATTTAATTACAAGTCAAATATTACAACTCAATACTAGAACTGAATATGACTATATATGGATGCCTCCGACGGTGTACCGAAACAGGCAACGAATCAAGAGTGACATATATGAAAAATTATGCATGGTGGCCTTGCCACAAATACGATGTCAACTACATGATCATGCAAGGCAATATGACAATGATGAAGCGTGTCATGATAAACGGGATGGTGGAAAGTTGCATGGCAATATATCTCGGAATGGCTATGGAAATGCCTTAATAGGTAGGTATGCTGGCTGTTTTGAGGAAGGTATATGGTGTGTGTATGCTACCGGTGAAAGTTGCGCAGTACTAGAGAGGCTAGCAATGGTGGAAGGGTGATAGTGCGTATAATCCATGGACTCAACATCAGTCATAAAGAACTCACATACTTATTGCAAAAATCTACAAGTCATCAAACCAAAGTACTACACGCATGTTCCTAGGGGAAGGGTTGGTATGATTTAACCATCGCGCGATCCCGACCTCCACACAAAGGATGATAATCAAAGAAATGGCTCATGCTTCAAATTTGTCACACAACGGTTACCATACGTGCATGCTACGGGACTTGCAAACCTCAACACAAGTATTTATCAAATTCACAACTACTCTACTAGCATGACTATAATATCACCATCCTCATATCTCAAAATGATCATCAAGTATCAAACTTCTCATAGTATTCAATGCACTTTATATGAAAGTTTTTATTATACCCATCTTGGATGCCTATCATATTAGGACTAATTTTATAGCCAAAGAAAATTACCATGCTGTTCTTAAGGACTCTCAAAATAATATAAGTGAAGCATGAGAGATCAATAATTTCTACAAAATAAAATCACCATCGTGCTCTAAAAGATGTAAGTGAAGCACTAGAGCAAAATTATCTAGCTCAAAAGATATAAGTGAAGCACATAGAGTATTCTAGTAAATTATGATTCATGTGTGTCTCTCCCAAAAGGTGTGTACATCAAGGATGATTGTGGTAAACTAAAAGGCAAAGACTCAAATCATACAAGACGCTCCAAGCAAAACACATATCATGTGGTGAATAAAATATAGCCTCAAGTAAAGTTACCGATGGACGAAGACGAAAGAGGGGATGCCTTCCGAGGCATCCCCAAGCTTAGGCTTTTGGTTGTCCTTGAATTTTACCTTGGGGTGCCTTGGGCATCCCCAAGCTTAGTCTCTTGCCACTCCTTATTCCAAAATCCATCAAATCTTTACCCAAAAACGTGAAAATCTCATGAGGTCCGTTAGTATAAGAAAACAAACCACCACTTTAAGGTATTGTAATGAACTCATTCTTTATTTATATTGGTGTTAAACCTAATGTATTCCAACTTCTCTATGGTTCATACCCTCCGATACTAGCCATATATTCATAAAAATAAGCAAACAACACACGCAAAACAGAATCTGTCAAAAATAGAACAATTTGTAGTAATCTGTAACTTTAGAATACTTCTGTAACTCCAAAAATTCTGAAATAAATTGGTAAACGTGAGGAATTTGTCTATTAATCATTTGCAAAAAGAATAAACTTCAAATCACTCTCCAGTAAAAAAAATGGCAGCTAATCTGGTGAGCGCAAAAGTTTTTGTTTTTTACAGCAAGATCGCAAAGACTTCACCCAAGTCTTCCCAAAGGTTCTATTTGGCACAAACACTAATTAAAACACAAAACCATACCTAACTAGAGGCTAGATGAATTATTTATTACTAAATAGGAACAAAAAGCAAGGAACAAAAATAAAATTGGGTTGCCTCCCAACAAGCATTATCGTTTAACGCCCCTAGCTAGGCATAAAAACAAGAATAGATCTAGGTATTATCATCTTGGGCATGCAATCCATAAGTGGCTCTCATAATAGATTCATAAGGTAATTTGATTTTCTTTCTAGAAAGTGTTCCATGCATTTCCTTAGCGGAAATTGGAATCTAATATTTCCTTCTTTCATATCAATAATTGCACCAATAGTTCTAAGGAAAGGTCTACAAAGAATAATAGGACATGTAGGATTGCAATCTATATCAAGAACAATGAAATCTATGATCACATAATTCCTATTTGCAACAATAAGAACATCATTAATCCTTCCCATAGGTTTCTTAATGGTAGAATCCGCAAGATGCAAATTTAAAGAACAATCATCAAGTTCATGGAAACCTAACACATCACACAAAGTTTTTGGAATTATGGAAACACTAGGACCCAAATCACACAAAGCATAGCGTTCATGATCTTTAATCTTAATTTTAATAGTAGGTTCCCACTCATCATAAAGTTTTCTAGGGATAGAAGCTTCTATTTCAAGTTTTTCTTCATAAGATTGCATTAAAGCATCAACGAAGAACTGCCCTACTCATGGTTTGACTACTTGGATGGTTATCCAAACTTTTTATGCAGGCTTGAACTTTACCTCGCGGAACTTGTTAGATTCGGCCGCGGGAGGAACCTTTATGTCAACTACACTTGGTGCTTCCACGAAGCTTCTCGATGAGATGATGACCAATTATTCCCAATGGCACACCGAACGCGCTCCAACAGGTAGGAAGGTAAACTCTGTCGAGGAGATTTCCTCCCTAAATGAAAAAGTTGACTTGATCATGTCTCTACTTTCCAAGCAATCTTCTGTTGATCCTCGTGATGTTCCTTTAAATTCTTTGATTGCTCAAGAACAAGTAGATGTGAACTTTATCTCTAGAAACAATTTCAATAACAATGCTTATAGGAGTAATTTTGGTAGCAATCCTAGACCGTTCCCCTCTAATTCCTATGGGAACAACAATGCTTATTCTAGCACCAAGAACTCCACTACTGAACTAGAGATTATGCTTAAATATTTCATCACTACCCAAAAAGCCTTCAATAAGAGTGTGGAAGAAAAACTAAACAGACTAGATGATCTCTCTTTGAAGGTAGACAATTTAGCCCATGAGGTAGAGTTGCTTAAAATTAGAACTTCTCCTCTTGAGGAGAGGAAGGTCACTCCTATGAATGCTATTCAAGTGCAAATTAATGAAAACATTAGGATGTTGGCTAAACTTAAAGAGAGATGGGCTAGAGAAAGGGAGGAAGAAGATAGAATTAAAAACCTTCCTACCCACCACACTGTTGCTACTATCCAAGTTGTTGAGGATATCCAAACTCTTAGCACCCAATGCACTCCTGGTCCCATTGGACCTATTAATGGTGATGCTATGATTATAGAAACTACCAAACAAGTGAGCCTAAAGGACACCACTACCACTTTACTTGATAGTAGTGACCTTGATTTTGATAATTGCACTCTTACCGAAGTTATTGATTTCCTTCACAAGATGTCTAGAGATCCCCGCACTAGCACGCTTAATCTTGCCTTCACAGAGCATATCACTAATGCTCTCATCAAAGCTAGGGAGGAGAAACTTAGAGTAGAAGCCTCCATACCTAGAAAGCTAGAAGATGGTTGGGATCCTATGATTAAAATTAAGTTGAATAACTTCTCTTGCTATGCTTTATGTGATGTTGGAGCTAGTACCTCCGTTATGCCCAAAAGAATATATGATATGCTTAAATTGAAACCTTTTGATTCTTGTTCTTTTGGTGTTCGTCTTGTTGATTCTTCCATAAAGAAACCTTTGGGGAGGATCGACGATGTTCTTATCATTGTCAATGACAATTACGTTCCCGTTGATTTTACTATTATAGATATTGAATGTGAATCTTCTTGTCCAATTATTTTGGGACGTCCTTTCCTACGCACCGTTGGTGCCATCATTGACATGAAAGAGGGGAATATAAGATTCCAATTTCCTCTCAAGAAAGGGATGGAACACTTCCCTAGAAAGAAGATTAAGTTACCTTTTGAGTCCGTTATACGGGCTAGCTATTCTTTTACTCTTGATAAAACTTGATCTCTATGCATTATGCCTAGCTTAAAGGCATAAAAGAAAGCGCTTTTGGGAGGCAGCCCACAATGAATAAATTTTTATTTTGTTTTTGTTGTGTCTTGATGTTGTTACTACAGTAGCATAATCATTGTATCTTTACTTTTCAACTTTGTGCCAAGTGTAGCCTCTGATTGCAAGAAAGTTCAAAAGTTGTGACGTGCTGTCCAGGAAACAGATTCTGTCCTTGGACAGAAAAATTCGTATAAATCACCAGATCATCTTTTTGGTCTGAATTTTTTCGACAGCGTGCTCTATATAATTGTCTTTCGGGCTTCTGTTCTGAGTTTTTTTATTAGAGTTGCAGAAGTGCCCCGAAAAAATCATTTACTACCTGCTGGTCTGTTTTTCACAGATTCTGTCCTGTTTTGCCTTTTCTTCATTTTGCAAACCTTGAGCTTGCTTTTTCTTTGCAAAAACCTTTTGGCAATCTTGAGAAACAGTAGACCTTCAAGAATAACCTTATTTCCAGCAAGGAACAATTATTTTATTAAGGGTACTAACCTTGCTAATCAGATTATGATGAGTTATGTATGAAGGGAGTTTTCAAGTGTGCGAGGGAAGATGATAAAAAGATTCAGGAGTGTCAAACGCTCAAGCTTGGGGATGCCCCCATACACCCCCAAGAAATATTCAAGAAGACTCAAGCGTCTAAGCTTGGGGATGCCCCCGTGCATCCCCTTCTCCATCAACATTATCAGTTCGTCTTTCGTTCCACTATATTTTTATCACTTCATGTGTTATGTGCTATGCTTGGAGCGTCTTGCTTTTAGTTTCCTTTTTAGTTTTCTTTAGCTTTGCTTGCTTTTCATAACGAGTTGGAACTCAGCTTTCTTTGTGTGGGAGAGAAACACGCTCCACTTCAACCTAGAACACAACATAGAATTTTCATGTCTATCTTTGTTGTGTATGTTCTTTGTCTTTCAATAGCTACCGTCATGTTCAGCTCTTAGTTTTCATGCTTATCTTTTTAAAGAGCTTTTGTTTAGTTGGTCGCTGGAACTCTCTTTAGTTATCATGCTTATCTTGTTAAGAGAGTTGGCTTCTGTTGCACTGGTCGATATGTCTATGATAAAAATGCTACGTGCATAATGGTGCTTAGTAGTTCATGTTTTCTTATGGTTAGTCTCAAATAGCTGGGGGGTTCCCAATGTGTTATTGGAGTACCAACATGATTTGTTTGCCTATGATGTGGTATGGTTTAGTGATATCTTCCTTCGAGAATTTATTTTGATTGACTTGGCGTATGCTCAGGCATATTTAAGACTGTAAAGAAAGTCTGTCAAGCCTTGATGATCTTTAATTTCTGAGCAGCGATATAACTTCCATGCCTGATTCAATGTTGCTTTGTCGCTCTGCATGATTATGACCGTCATTGCTCTCTTAGTTGGTCGCTCCCAGTCTTTTGCTAACCTCCACCTGTACTAAGCGGACTGACTGCTTGTGCATCCAAAATCCTTTAAACCAGTTATGCCATATGAGTCCACCATACCTTCCTATACATGGTATTTACCTGCCATTCCTAACGAAGACTTTCATGTACCATCTCGAAATTATTCAAGAAAAGCATTTCTGTTTTGTGCCTCTGTTTTAGTTCATGAGGAAGTAGTAGTTAATTCATGATCTTTTTAAGTTGGACAAGCTTCACCCCGGGATTGCATGTCTAATGTGCAAACCCATAATACGAGAAGGAACTGGCATAGAGTGCGCCCGGCTCATTAAAAAATAATATAAACAAACAAACCCTCCTTCACGCTTTGTTCATGAGAAATCAGAAAACTTTGGCAGTGATAAACAAAGGAGATTAAGAGGATGTGATCGTCCTCATTCGGGAGCCATTCCTCGAAACTTGTCCATCTCAAGAAGTAATTGAGTTATCTGCTAGCATTCGTTGACGAAACATGCATATTCTAAAAAAAATTACTTCTGTTTTTAAAACCAAGAGCTCTGGTACATGCTTTGTCTTTGTTTCCGACCACGGGTTTTCAACCTTGCCAACAAAAGCCACGGTTCGAGAGTCTCCACCTTCTTTAAAGCACCAACTACTGAGAGCATGATTGTCATTCTAAGTGTAATGTGCATTGTCCCAAAGTAGCATTGTCTTTTGCATGATTATGATATCGTTTATTCTGAAATCATTGTATCTAGTCATCACTTAAACCTTGGAGGTGCCCCTGCATTTATGTTTTGCTTCACTAAAGGGGGCAAGCGAGATACCACTTTATCATATTTGCACACCATGCTCACTACAAATCTATTTGATGTTTCAGTATCATGTTGTAAAACTTTCAGTTCTTTGTGATTTTCTCATGAGGCAACTTAATTACTATGGATTCATTGTCTCGGTAAGCTTTTGTCATGTGACTATGAAAAGTCCTTATATGGTTAATAGCATGTCACCACAGAAATTATGCTTGTTATCATTTACCTACTCGAGGACGAGCAGGAATTAAGCTTGGGGATGTTGATACGTCCAAAATGTATCTATAATTTCTGCTTGCTCCATGCCTCTTTTGTGTGATACTGCTATGATATTTATACACTTCCATACACTTTTGATCATATTTGGACTAACCTATTAACTCAGTGCACCCCAGTGCTAGTTTCTGTTTTCTGCTGTTTTTGTATTTCAGGTTTTCCCATCACGTAAACTGCCAGAAAAATCCGGGAAAAATTATATAAAAAATCAGCGTTCCGGAAGCTTCCTGGCGGCCAAAGTAGGGCCGGAGGGGGCCACTAGGGCTCCAGGCGCCCTGGTGGCGCGGCCCCCCTCCTGGCCGCGCCGGGGGGGGCGCCTGGGCCCCCCAGGTCTACGCTGATGCCCCCCTTCGGCATATATTTAACACGCGTCCCGAAACCCTCGAGGGCGGAACCCTTTTTCGCGATCTCATCTCTGTTCCGCCGCCGCCGCGCTTCCAAGATCGGGAGCACCAGGAGAACTCTTCCCGGCACCCTGTCGGAGGGGAGGATCACCACCGGGAGCCTCTCCACCACCATGGACGCCTCCCGGATGAGTTGTGAGTAGTCTCCCTTGGACCATGGGTCCATGACCAGTAGCTATGTGATGTTCTCCTCCCCTTCTTGTGCTTCACTAATTAGACCTCGTGAGCTGCCCTACATGATCGAGGCACATATGTAATCCTTATGATGTTGCTATGATGAGTTTGCTGGGATCCGATGGATTGTGAGATTATGTTCAGATTGTGTTTGAGTAATATATTTGATTTACCTCTTTTATATTTATGTTCTTAAGTAATTCTTGCATGTTCTCCGTTGCTATTTATTGTTTTGGCCGAGTAGTAGGTAGTAACTCCAAGAGGGAACGTTATGCTTGATTGTGGGTTCATGCCCCTCGATGACTAGTTTGAGTGACAGAAACATGAGTCTAGGGGATGTGCTGTTGCCACAAGGGGGAAAACAACGGTGCTTGTACTCGCGGGTGCAAGGATTGTTTACTTTACGCAAAGTTCTTTTAATGCAGTTGTCTGTTGCTTTGAGTTTAAACTATGGGTGGGACTCGCAACTTAATACCAGCGAGATGTTCTGGATAGATATCTCAAGGTGGATGATTAGTAGTAGATGCAGATGGATTTCGATCTACTTGCCTTGGCGTACCGCCCATGCTTTGAACCTCTACCTTTCTTGCAACATAGTTAGCATTGGTTTGCGCACATAATTATGTCAATTGCCCAGCTGTAATTCGTTTACCTCACATAGCTGTTTTATCGTCTTTTGGGAGAGAGACATCATAGTGAACATCATGGGACCCCGGTCCATATTACCATCACTGATCACATCCGCTATTTACTTTCCGCTTTTACTTACTAGTTGCAGCAATACCTATCACTATTATCTCTTGCGTTTAATCCTTTGTAAACGACAAGGCCGGAGGGATTGACAACCTCTCTGTACTCGTTGGGAGCAAAGTTATTTGTATCTGTGTGCAGGTCCAGTTGATTGCTAATATCTGGCGCCATTAGCAGTTGACACCTTCTTGTTGAACCTTGGAGTCTCAGGGGAATTCAATCCTTGGTATCTTTGCCATGGGAAAACTACCGCTACACTGCATCTCAAACCTTCCACTTGGGGTAACCAACGAGGGGCGAGAAGCCGTCATCTTTCCTCTAGTGGTGTTATGTGAACGTCGACTACATGACACTTCGCCATTGTTTGGGCCTAGAGGAAGGCATTGGGAAGTAATAAGTAGATGATGGGTTGCTAGAGTGACAGAAGCTTAAACCCTAGTTTATGCGTTGCTTCGTAGGGGGCTGATTTGGATCCATATGTTTCATGCTATGGTTAGGTTTACATTAATACTTCTTTTGTAGTTGCGGATGCTTGCATTAGAGATTAATCATAAGTGGGATGCTTGTCCAAGTAAGGGCAGTACCCAAGCACCGGTCCACCCACATACCAAATTATAAAAGTAACGAACGTGAATCATATGAGCGTGATGAAAACTAGCTTGACGATAATTCCCATGTGTCCTTGGGAGCGCTTTCCTTTATATAAGAGTTTGTCCAGGCTTGTCCTTTGCTCCAAAAAGGGTTGGGCCATATTGCTGCACCTTATTTACTTTTACCACTTGTTACTCGTTACAAATTACTTTATCACAAAACTATTTGTTACCGATAATTTCAGTGCTTGCAGAGAACACCTTACTGAAAACTGCCTATCATTTCCTTCTGCTCCTCATTGGGTTCGACACTCTTACTTATCAAAAGGACTACGATAGATCCCCTACACTTGTGGGTCATCAGGAGGCTTGTCCAAGTAAGGACCGCACCCAAGCAACGGTCCACCCACATATCTCAAAGTAACGAACGCGAATGTCACACCCTGCATTTTGTATCATGTTATTTGTAACTTGAAGCCTGAAAATTTGGACCAGCAAAATTTTTTAGCATCATTTGGCTTTTATTTGGAATTGAGTTTTCTTCATATGCTTTTTCATGTGCTCATTAAAGTCAACTATGACCTCTTGTAAAATTCATCTCCATACTCTAAACTTCTGCCCAATGATCATGCCAAGAGTTATATAGCAGTATAGTATTTTCTTACAAAATTAATTTGGCCAAAAAGTATTTTATAAATTTAGTTTTCCAAAAACCCCTGAATTGAGATTTGCACTGCAAGTACTTGATTTAGGGTGAGAAAATTATTTCAAAGAGTTTGTTTGAGACCTAGTAGTCATAGGACTCCCAGAAACCACAAAGGTATAATTTTAAAAGTTATTTTCCTATTTTATTTAAAAGCTTTTTCTTAAGGCCAGAAATGGTCTTTAATAGGGGAAAATTATTTAACTATTTCAAAAATATTTGCCAAAATTCAGAGAGACTCATAGGACATGTATTGTCCATATATAAGAGTTTCAACACTTGGTCATGTTCAAAATAATGGGCTAAACCCTCTAAAACCCTTTCTGGATATTTCAAGCTTTTGAAATATTTAAAAGGAAACTCTCTCCAAAAATTCCAGGGAAATTCTATCATGTCATATATGACATATTTGATGATCTTGCCAAGTCCCATGCCTTGGGAAGCAAGACAACATCCTCAAACCCCTTCATAACCACTCTGTCCATATTTGAAGTTTGAGCAACTTTACATTGCCAAACTTGTCCAAATGCTCTCAAACATGGTGCACATGCTAGAATGACCTAATAAGGCATCTAGACCAAATGGCACAAGATTTGGAATAGAGCAACTTGATCAGATCACCTCAAAACCCTTTCTGTTCAAATGCAAATTTGAACAACTTTACATTACCAACTTTTTACCTAGAGCTTCAAACTTTGTGGGCATGATCAATACCCCAAATGATGATGCTACACCAAGTGGTGCATCAAGGGAAGATGCTTAGCTTGACTCAATCAAGATGAAACTGTTTCTATTGATTTCTAGGGTTCACCAAAGTTACATTGTCTAGTTTCTTCAAATGAGCCCAAATTTGGTGAAGCACCCTATTTTCTCATGTCTTTCAACCCTTTCAAGTGCCATATCAAGTGGAGTTCATTTACTTGACCAAACACTGATAAAACACCTTCTGCAGAATTTCTAAAACCTCCAACTTGACCACTTTCACTTTTCTCCATGGCCTCAACTTCTTACCACAGGCTCATTGAGTTACCATCTACCTCTAGTAACTCCCCCAGCACCCCATCTTCATGATTGAAGGGTGAAACCCCTGTTTTACCTTGCTGTACAGCCAGCTTCCACCATTTTACCAGCCCTCTCCCTCTCTCTCAGCATCTCCAGGGCATCCAAGGCCTCAGGCCCTTCCTTTACTCCTCCCACAACGTGCTAGACACTACTGGACATGTTGGGTTTGACCAGAACGGCGAGAGCGCGGCGATGCCAGCCATACGCGCGCTCTGGAGCGCGTAACAGTGCAGACCAGCACTGTAGCGCGGGCCAATCAGCCTCCCCCGACAGCCTCGGGCCTCCCCCTCGCGCCAGTCGAGGCCCCTCGACGTCCGCGACCTCCCCGGCGCTGTTCCCCCTCCTCCTGCGCCCTCCAGTGGCCGTCGTCGCACGCGCGCTGGCCGCCTGCGGCGGCCACTCCTCTGCCTCGCACGCGCACACGCCTCTGACGCTCCCCCGCTCCTCCTCTCACCTCTACTGGACGTGGAGCTCGTCCAGGAACTCCACAGACCCGTTCCCCTAGCCTCCCGTGCGCTATAGCCTCGAGCCGGAGCTCGCCGGCGCACTGGACCACGGGTCCCCATCGAGCTCCTATAAATAGCCCCTCCCGAGCCTCTCCAGCACCATCCACAGCCTCACTCCTCTCCACTGATCCCCCCAGCAACTCCAGTTCGACCCCAGAAGGACCCAGCGCTCGGGATCGACCGGAGCGCCGCCGCGTCGGGCCGCCGGCGATCTCGAGGTACGGGCCTCCACTGCCTCTCCTTCCACCCGTTTCGAAACCGCCGTGCCTCACTGATCAATTCCCCCCTATTTCCCCTCCGTTTGCAGTCGGAAACGGCCGCAACAACCACCCTCCGACGAGCTTCCGCCGTCCCACCTCGCCGCCGGTGAACCAGACCTCCCTGCCGTGCCGCACCACCACCACTGCAACCGCGACACGACGCTGGTCACGTTCCTGCCCTCCGTTGCCGTCGCCGTGGCCGGAATCCTCGCCGGTGAGCTCGCCGCCGCCATGGCCGAGGGGTTAGAGATGACAGGCGGGCCCCGCCTGTCATCCCCCCACCTCTCTCCCCCTCCTCTGTGCCACTGGCTCCCGTGCGGCTGGGCCAGTCCGTCTGGGCCGTGCACTGTGGCCTTCTCTGGCCCAGTGCACAGGACCCTTTTTCCTTTTTCTTTTCTGTTAATGTTTTAAACATTTCTACAGAAAAGAATATTGATCCAAATTAAATAATTCCAACTCCTAAAATCTTGTAATATTCCAACCTATTTAATGGTACCACTTTCATTCAAATCCATGAAACTTTTCTGTTCTGTTCAAATTTAAATTCAAATTTGGGCAGTAATACTCCTGTTCAAAAATCAATATATTCTATTCTGTTGCACCAAAACTCCAACTAAGATTTTTCCCCATCTTAGAAATCCCTCTAGTATTTTACAAAAATGAGATGACATTTTTCTGAGCACTTTGATTTTTCTGTTTTGTTTGTATTCTTATTTTCCGTGGTTATTATGCGACGTATAGATCCCGTATTTGACGAAGTTGTTGTGGAAGAGGAAGGAGAAGGACTTGAAGACTTTGAAGACCAAGCCAATCCAGGCAAGCAGCCCTTTGACCATGATACACTTGTTCCTCGGAACCTGTTTGTTTCCGATGCATGATATTAGGGTTACGATGGTAACCTAGTTGATTCCACCACATAATGCATGCTTGATCTTGATCTTGCTAAGTGCTAGATGACATGCAAATAGTTGGTCATGATGCTTATATGATGCATGTGTGATATGAACCTTCATAGTTGAAATCATTTGCATGAACCCATCGGGTGCCCCTAATGCCCGAGGGTGATGATGTGTTAGGTCATCACTTGAGAAAGAAGTGATGTGCCGGTAATATCATGTGCATGGTGGAATGATGGATTAGATTTATGTGTGACTACCGTCCCAACCAAACATGTGCAACCACACTACCCCTTATGGGACGGGGCTTTATTGATTACTTAGGTCGATACTAGCATGGTGCCCGCATTACTAGTGACGGGAAGACTTGAGGTCTTTCCCGGGACGGCGTCGTGCTTGGATAGATGACCATGACTGTTTTCGCAGGGCACCGGACACACCGTTGGTCCCTTCGGGTACGCGTGACATTGAAATTAGGGCAAGTCCCGTGATCTATTGTTTGTACCCGAGGGCCGTGTACCAACGAGTGGACTCTATGTTAGTGTCGTCTAAGGAAAGGTAATGACCGGGTGCTTACCCCGGGTACTTGAGGTACCGCGGGTCGTGGATGACACAGAAGTTCCCCGGATCTTGTGGGTAAAGTGTGCAACCTCTGCAGAGTGTCAAACTATTCGAATAGCCGTGTCCGCGATCAAGGACAGTTGGGTGGTGCTACTTAAACTATGTCCAGAATTTTACTTCATCGGTGTTGGTATGTGTGTGATAAGTCGAGGATGGTGACTTGACTCGATGAGCTGAATCATAATCATGTTGATATCGGTAACCTGTTTTCAAGGTTACGCGAGGTTATTGATGCATAAACTTGATGATAGCATATTGTTCTAGCTGGATTGTTCATTATTGTTCCATTGCATTGTTACCACATCACGGGTTGCTTGCGAGTACATTCAAAGTACTCATTGGCTTGCCACTGGTTATTTAATTGGCCAGGCATGGAAGAACAGGAATATGAGGAAGAGTTCTTTGGAGACGAACATGCGAACTAGGACGCTATCCCAGTCAGAATGCCTGTAGGGTTAAGGCAGATGGCATGGGTTCTACCCGTTTATCGAAGACTTCCGCTACTTGAGTTATTTGCTATTCAGCCGTGAGGCTCTATCTATGTAAGACTTGGCCATAAAGGCCTTAATTCGTGTAAGACTATTTGTATGGATGTAAGACTCTTGTTATTTCAGCTTCTGTGTGTTCAGTGAGCATTGATCTCTGGGATCACTGTACACGTGCATTCGGTGATCTCGACTTCTAAGTCGGGGTCCCCACAGAGCTGGTATCAGAGCCATCCTGACTGTAGGAAGCCATAGTTAGCATGGGCGTTAGTTAGATGAGACCCTTTTTCAAAAACCTTCTGAACCTCTCTTCTTTTCTAAACCTGAGATTTCGTCAGCTTATTAACCCCTCCTATTCCACCTTTGTAGATGGCCGCTGTATCCGAAGAGCACCTGACCACTGGGTTTCCCTTACTTCTCGAGGATAGCCTCCAGGAGTGTCAGTTCCACCGAGCACCCATCCTCACCTACCTTGAGCATTGGGTGAGCGATACTGAGGTGGAATACCATGTGGAAGTGATCGTGAAGGCAAACGATCCTCCCACAAGTTGGTTCTTCGAGGGACCCCAGATGGCAACACTACCACTCGCTATCGAGGCTGCTGCACTCAAGGCACTAACCCGTCTCCGCAAGCTTCTTCCGGAGATGGCAGCCAAGATGACAACTCGCTTCTTACCTTACCGGAAGGAAGGTGAAGAAGAAAGCAGCGCACTAGCCCCTCCACTGAAGGAAGGACTCTCGCTTCGGTTCCAGACCTACTTCAGTCTATGTGCCGACAGCTTGGCACAAGACTTGGCCTCGGAATCAATGAAGCTTCGAGAAGAACTTCACAAGACCAAGGCACTTCTTCGTCGAGCTCAAGAGAAGGCAAACAGGATCAAGAAGGAAGGAGCACCTTCTGGACAATCCGCTATCGCATATCGAGGCGGAAGGCCCTCCGAGGATGTGTCTTCCAAGGGTGAAGAACCACCTCGGCGACGCCGGATGACGGCAAGGGAATATCGCAAGCTTTTCCCTGCACCACCGACGAAGCACCGTCGTATCCAACTCCTCCACTCCCCCACACCCTCTAGTGACAAGGGAGCCCAGACAGATGAAGACAAGGAGGAAGACCCAGAAGAGCCGGAATACGCGACCGAGCATTCCGCCGCTTAGGCATTATTCGCTACTCGGATATGCCAGTTGTAACCTCTATGGTAGGATAGGTCGTGTAACCCCTATGCGCAGTCGAGTCCTTGTATGGTTCATATGAAACCATCTAGTGTTTGCTTTTGTCGTGTCTAGATGTATGCCGTATTCTTCCTTCGGGAATGTGTAAGCGACTACATCACCCATTTGGATTTTTAATGGATGTGTTTTGGCCTTTCGGCCCTTGCATGATTTGATTTAGTGTCACACCCACCCCCTTACTAGGCACCTATCTATCTTGCTTTCCCTCTTCCGAGTCATGAGACCTTTTACCGCTCCAACAGGATGCCTGTTGTAACTCGTACTGGTACCTCTACCCAGCAGCCCGAAGTCGGAGCATCCTCTCAGCCAGAGGAAGGCCACGACCAGGCTCCACCACCACCACCTCCTCCAAGCATGGACATGGCTCAGCTTCTCCAAGCTTTCCGAGAGGAACGCCAAGCCAACACTGCGGCTCTTCAGCTGATTGCTCAAGCTGTCACCAACAACCGCCAACCGGCGGGGAATGGCAATGGACGTTCCACGTTGGCAGAGTTCAAGAAGCATGCACCGCCAACCTTCATCGAGACTGCAGAACCCCTGGATGCAGACGACTGGGTCCGTTCCATCGAGGACATTCTGGAACTAGTCGGATGCACCGAAGACCGCGAGAAGGTGGCTTATGCAGCCCACTACCTCGGGGGAACTGCTAGAGCTTGGTGGGATGGATACAAGGTCATGCATGCTGAACAAGACATCACTTGGGTTAACTTCAAGGCAGAATTCCGCAAGGCCCACATTCCTTCCGGAATCATGGCTATCGAAAAGCGTGAGTTCCGAGCCCTGAAGCAAGGAAGTGGCACTGTCAAGGAGTACATGCAGAAGTTCAGTATTCTGTCAAGGTACGCCCCTGAAGATGTCAGCACTGATGCTGCCACAAGGGAGCGCTTCATGGAAGGCCTTAATCAGACTCTGCAGTACTCGCTTGTCGTGTGCGACTGCCCGTCTTTCCCTGACCTGGTGAACAAGGCACTTATGCTTGAAGACAAGCGGCGTGCTTTGGAAGACACTCGCAAGCGCAAGTTGGTCAGTAAGGGAAGTTCCAGCAACCAGAAGCCTCGTCCGTGGCAGTCAGCCCCGGCCAAGCCAACCTATCAGCAGCCAAGAGCTCCTGCACCTCGTGCCAATCCTCAGCCTTAGCAGTATGCCAACCCCAGGCCAGCTTTCAACCCCAATACCAATGGTGGCAACAAGATCAACACTCCAAACCAAGTCACTTGCTTTGGATGTGGTCAGCCCGGACACATCTCAAGGGTGTGCCCCAACAAGAAGCCTGATGCCCCGCGCCCCAATGCGCAGAACCAGGGACAAGGCCGTGGGATGCCACCAAGGAACCCAGCTCCTCGCAATCCACCGAACTATGGGAAGGGGCGTGTGAATCACGTCACTGCTGAAGAAGCCCAGGAAGACACGGACGTCGTGCTGGGTACGTTCCTTGTCAACTCAGCACCTGCAACTGTCTTGTTTGATTCTGGAGCAACGCATTCATTTGTCACTCAAAGATTTGCATTAAAAAGTGGCATGACCCTTACACCCCTGAATAACCCTATGGTGGTACAAACCCCCGGAGCCGAGATGAGAGCCAAGATAGGCTGTAAAGGAGTCGGTATTACCATTAACGGTGTAGACTTCCTAGCAGACCTTATCATCCTGAGATCGCAAGGCTTGGATGTGATCTTAGGGATGGATTGGCTCAGTAAGCACCAAGGTTTGTTAGACTGTGCCAATCGGACAGTCACTGTGACCAATGACCAAGGAGTCGAAGTCAAGTTTGCTCCCAACTCCTCTTCCGCTCAAGCCGCTAAAGCCAACTGTCTGTCTGAAGTTGGGCTAGATCAAGTACCGGTGGTATGTGAGTATCCTGATGTCTTTCCGGATGAACTACCGGGAATGCCCCCTGACCGTGACATTGAGTTCATCATCGAGCTCGTGCCCGAAGCAGGACCCATCTATAAGAAGCCTTATAGAATGGGGACGGAAGAATTAGCCGAGTTGAAGAAGCAGCTAGAAGAGCAGCTAAGGAAGGGATTTATCCGCCCAAGTGCCTCCCCTTGGGGATCTCCTGTTCTGTTTGTGGCCAAGAGGGACGGTACCATCCGCTTATGCATTGACTATCGTTCCCTCAATGAAGTTACAATCAAGAACAAGTACCCACTTCCCAAGATTGAAGATCTGTTTGATCAACTCAGCGGAGCCAAGGTATTCTCCAAGATCGACCTCAGATCTGGGTATTACCAGCTGAAGATCAGACCCCAAGATATTCCGAAGACGGCATTCGTAACCAGATATGGCATGTACGAGTGCACGGTCATGTCTTTTGGGTTAACCAATGCCCCAGCTTACTTCATGTACCTCATGAATAAAGTCTTCATGGAATATTTGGACAAGTTTGTTGTTGTCTTCATTGATGACATTCTTGTGTTCTCGAAGTCGGAGGAAGAGCACGAGCAGCACCTGAGGATGGTCCTAGACAAGCTTCGTGAGCACCAACTGTATGCCAAATTCAGCAAGTGTGAATTCTGGCTGCATAAAGTTGGATTCTTAGGTCATGTCTTGACCGAGGAAGGATTATCTGTTGATCCTGCAAAGATCGAAGCTGTGACCCAATGGCAATCTCCAACGACCGTCAAGGAAGTTAGAAGCTTCCTCGGACTAGCGGGCTATTACCGCAAGTTCGTGGAAGGATTCTCTAGCATTGCACGACCAATGACTCAGCTCCTCAAGAAGGACAAGAAGTTCGAGTGGACGCCAAAATGCGAAGAGAGCTTCCAAGAGCTCAAGAAGAGATTGACCACCGCCCCAGTTCTGGCAACACCTGATATTCACAAGGAGTTCGTGATATATTGTGATGCCTCCCGAACCGGATTGGGAAGCGTTCTGATGCAAGAAGGCCGCGTCATAGCATACCTCTCCAGGCAGCTACGACCCCATGAGGAGAACTACGCTACTCACGATCTTGAGTTAGCGGCAGTTGTTCATGCCTTGAAGACATGGCGGCATTACCTCCTAGGGAAACGGTGTGAGATTTACACAACCACAAAAGTCTGAAGTACATTTTCACCCAAAAGGAGTTGAACATGAGGCTGCGGAGATGGTTGGAACTCATCAAAGACTATGACCTCAGTGTTTAGTATCACCCTGGGAAGGCTAACGTGGTGGCCGATGCCTTAAGCAGGAAGGCTTGCTCTTTGAATGCCGTTATTCAAGAAAGGCAGCCAGCCCTGTTTAAGGAGCTCGAACAATTCAGTTTGGAATTGGTCACCCCTGGATTTCTGGATCATCTGGAAGTCAGACCGACCCTGATGGACGACGTCAAGAAGGCGCAAGATGGACACGCAAGCATCGAAGGCATCAAGAAGAAGATGAAGCTGGGCAAGGCCCCAGGATTCTCCGAAGACGAGCACGGGATTGTTTGGTACAAAGGTCGCATCTGTGTACCAAACAGCACCGAGCTGAAGACGCTGATTCTGCAAGAAGCCCACGACACTCCGTATTCCATCCACCCCGGAGGAACCAAGATGTACCAAGACTTGAATCCACGATTCTGGTGGCATAGTATGAAGAGAGAGATTGCAACCTATGTTGCAAAGTGTGATGTGTGCCAAAGGGTCAAGGCTGAATATCAGCGACCTGCTGGATTGCTTCAACCACTCAAGGTTCCTGAGTGGAAGTGGGATAAAGTCGGAATGGACTTCATCACTGGATTACCAAGGTCGAATAGAGGACATGACTCCATCTGGGTCATAGTCGATCATTTGACCAAGGTGGCCCATTTCATTCCTATCAAGACCACTTATGATGGCAACCGGCTGGCAGCTCTCTACATTGACCGAATCGTAAGTCTTCACGGTGTTCCCAAGCAAATTGTGTCAGATCGAGGAACCCAGTTCACCTCAAGGTTCTGGAAGAAGTTCCAAGAAGCCTTGGGAACCAAGTTGTCCTTCAGCACAGCTTTCCACCCACAGACCGGAGGTCAAACTGAGCAAGTCAATCAGATTCTCGAAGACATGCTCCGAGCCTGTGTCCTGGCGTATGGAGCCAAGTGGGAAGACTGTCTCCCGTTTACCGAGTTCTCCTATAACAACAATTACCAGTCGAGCCTTCAGATGGCACCATTTGAGGCGTTGTACGGACGCAGATGTCGCACACCCCTCAACTGGTCGGAGACTGGAGAAGGACTAGTCTTTGGACCGGATAATCTCCGCGCAGCAGAAGAGCAAGTCCAACTAGTCAGAGAGCGATTAAAGGCAGCCAAATCAAGGCAGAAGAGTTATGCTGACACTCACCGTCGGAACATGAGTTTCCATGTCGGGGACCATGTGTACCTGCGGGTAACTCCTCTGAAGGGAACCAAGCGTTTCCACGTCAAGGGGAAGCTCGCACCAAGGTTCATTGGACCCTTTGAGATCACTGCACGACGAGGAGAAGTGGCTTATCAGTTGGAACTACCACCTGAGCTATCCGATGTGCACAATGTATTCCATGTGTCACAACTCCGGAAATGTCTCCAAGTTCCAGACAAGCCTAAACTCTACAAGGATGTGGATCACCAAGCCATTGATCTACAGCCTGATTTGACCTACCGCGAGAAGCCCATTCGTATTCTGGACGAAGTAGAACGACGTACGCGAAGCCGTACCATCAAATACTTCAAGGTCCAGTGGAGCAACCACACCGAAGCAGAAGCAACCTGGGAACGAGAAGACTATCTTAGATCTGAGTTTCCCGATCTCTTTTAAGCCCTAGTTTAGGAATCTCGGGGACGAGATTCTTGTAATGGGGGTAGGTCTGTTACACCCTGCATTTTGTATCATGTTATTTGTAACTTGAAGCATGAAAATTTGGACCAGCAAAAATTTTTAGCATCATTTTTGCTTTTATTTGGAATTGAGTTTTCTTCATATGCTTTTTCATGTGCTCATTAAAGTCAACTATGACCTCTTGTAAAATTCATCTCCATACTCTAAACTTCTGCCCAATGATAATGCCAAGAGTTATATAGCAGTATAGTATTTTCTTACAAAATTAATTTGGCTAAAAAGTATTTTATAAATTTAGTTTTCCAAAAACCCCTGAATTGAGATTTGCACTGCAAGTACTTGATTTAGGGTGAGAAAATTATTTCAAATATTTTGTTTGAGACCTAGTAGTCATAGGACTCCTAGAAACCACAAAGGTATAATTTTAAAAGTTATTTTCCTATTTTATTTAAAAGCTTTTTCTTAAGGCCAGAAATGGTCTTTAATAGGGGAAAATTATTTAACTATTTCAAAAATATTTGCCAAAATTCAGAGAGACTCATAGGACATGTATTGTCCATATATAAGAGTTTCAACACTTGGTCATGTTCAAAATAATGGGCTAAACCCTCTAAAACCCTTTCTGGATATTTCAAGCTTTGAAATATTTACAAAGGAAACTCTCTCCAAAAATTCCAGGGAAATTCTATCATGTCATATATGACATATTTGATGATCTTGCCAAGTCCCATGCCTTGGGAAGCAAGACAACATCCTCAAACCCCTTCATAACCATTCTGTCCATATTTGAAGTTTGAGCAACTTTACATTGCCAAACTTGTCCAAATGCTCTCAAACTTGGTGCACATGCTAGAATGACCTAATAAGGCATCTAGACCAAATGGCACAAGATTTGGAATAGAGCAACTTGATCAGATCACCTCAAAACCCTTTCTGTTCAAATGCAAATTTGAACAACTTTACATTACCAACTTTTTACCTGGAGCTTCAAACTTTGTGGGCATGATCAATACCCCAAATGATGATGCTACACCAAGTGGTGCATCAAGGGGAGATGATTAGCTTGACTCAATCAAGATGAAACTGTTTCTGTTAATTTCTAGGGTTCACCAAAGTTACATTGGCTAGTTTCTTCAAATGAGCCCAAATTTGGTGAAGCACCCTATTTTCTCATGTCTTTCAACCCTGTCAAGTGCCATATCAAGTGGAGTTCATTTACTTGACCAAACACTGATCAAACACCTTCTGCAGAATTTCTAAAACCTCCAACTTGACCACTTTCACTTTTCTCCATGGCCTCAACTTCTTACCACAGGCTCATTGAGTTACCAGCTACCTCCAGTAACTCCCCCAGCACCCCATCTTCATGATTGAAGGGTGAAACCCCTGTTTTACCTTGCTGTACAGCCAGCTTCCACCATTTTACCAGCCCTCTCCCTCTCTCTCAGCATCTCCAGGGCATCCAAGGCCTCAGGCCCTTCCTTTACTCCTCCCACAACGTGCTAGACACTACTGGACATGTTGGGTTTGACCAGAATGGCGAGAGCGCGGCGATGCCAGCCATACGCGCGCTCTGGAGCGCGTAACAGTGCAGACCAGCACTGTAGCTCGGGCCAATCAGCCTCCCCCGACAGCCTCGGGCCTCCCCCTCGTGCCAGTCGAGGCCCCTCGACGTCTGCGACCTCCCCGGCGCTATTCCCCCTCCTCCTGTGCCCTCTAGTGGCCGTCGTCGCACGCGCGCTGGCCGCCCGCGGCGGCCACTCCTCTGCCTCGCACGCGCACACGCCTCGGACGCTCCCCCGCTCCTCCTCTCACCTCTACTGGACGTGGAGCTCGTCCAGGAACTCCACAGACCCGTTCCCCTAGCCTCCCGTGCGCTGTAGCCTCGAGCCGGAGCTCGCCGGCGCACTGGACCACGGGTCCCCGTCGAGCTCCTATAAATAGCCCCTCCCGAGCCTCTCCAGCACCATCCACAGCCTCACTCCTCTCCACTGATCCCCCCAGCAACTCCAGTTCGACCCCAGAAGGACCCAGTGCTCGGGATCGACCGGAGCGCCGCCGCGTCGGGCCGCCGGCGATCTCGAGGTACGGGCCTCCCCTGCCTCTCCTTCCACCCTTTTCGGAACCGCCGTGGCCGAGGGGTTAGAGATGACAGGCGGGCCCCGCCTGTCATCCCCCCACCTCTCTCCCCCTCCTCTGTGCCACTGACCCACGGGCCCCGCCCGTCAGGTTTGAAAACCTGATGTGCGCGCGCTGGCTCCCGTGCGGCTGGGCCAGTCCGTCTGGGCCGTGCACTGTGGCCTTCTCTGGCCCAGTGCACAGGACCCTTTTTCCTTTTTCTTTTCTGTTAATGTTTTAAACATTTCTACAGAAAAGAATATTGATCCAAATTAAATAATTCCAACTCCTAAAATCTTGTAATATTCCAACCTATTTAATGGTACCACTTTCATTCAAATCCATGAAACTTTTCTGTTCTGTTCAAATTTAAATTCAAATTTGGGCAGTAATACTCCTGTTCAAAAATCAATATATTATATTCTATTGCACCAAAACTCCAACTAAGATTTTTCCCCATCTTAGAAATCCCTCTAGTATTTTACAAAAATAAGATGACATTTTTCTGAGCACTTTGATTTTTCTGTTTTGTTTGTATTCTTATTTTCCGTGGTTATTATGCGACGTATAGATCCCGTATTTGACGAAGTTGCTGTGAAAGAGGAAGGAGAAGGACTTGAAGACTTTGAAGACCAAGCCAATCCAGGCAAGCAGCCCTTTGACCATGATACACTTGTTCCTCGGAACCCGTTTGTTTCCGATGCATGATATAGGGTTACGATGGTAACCTAGTTGATTCCACCACATAATGCATGCTTGATCTTGATCTTGCTAAGTGCTAGATGACATGCAAATAGTTGGTCATGATGCTTATATGATGCATGTGTGATATGAACCTTCATAGTTGAAATCATTTGCATGAACCCATCGGGTGCCCCTAATGCCCGAGGGTGATGATGCGTTAGGTCATCACTTGAGAAAGAAGTGATGTGCCGGTAATATCATGTGCATGGTGGAATGATGGATTAGATTTATGTGTGACTACCGTCCCAACCAAACATGTGCAACCACACTAACCCTTATGGGACGGGGCTTTATTGATTACTTAGGTCGATACTAGCATGGTGCCCGCATTACTAGTGACGGGAAGACTTGAGGTCTTTCCCGGGACGGGGTCGTGCTTGGATAGACGACCATGACTGTTTTCACAGGGCACCGGACACACCGTTGGTCCCTTCGGGTACGCGTGACATTGAAATTAGGGCAAGTCCCGTGATCTATTGTTTGTACCCGAGGGTCGTGTACCAACGAGTGGACTCTATGTTAGTGTCGTCTAAGGAAAGGTAATGACCGGGTGCTTACCCCGGGTACTTGAGGTACCGCGGGTCGTGGATGACACGGAAGTTCCCCGGATCTTGTGGGTAAAGTGTGCAACCTCTGCAGAGTGTCAAACTATTCGAATAGCCGTGTCCGCGGTCAAGGACAGTTGGGTGGTGCTACTTAAACTATGTCCAGAATTTTACTTCATCGGTGTTGGTATGTGTGTGATAAGTCGAGGATGGTGACTTGACTCGATGAGCTGAATCATAATCATGTTGATATCGGTAACCTGTTTTCAAGGTTACGCGAGGTTGTTGATGCATAAACTTGATGATAGCATATTGTTCTAGCTAGATTGTTCATTATTGTTCCATTGCATTGTTACCACATCACGGGTTGCTTGCGAGTACATTCAAAGTACTCATTGGCTTGCCACTGGTTATTTAATTGGCCAGGCATGGAAGAATAGGAATATGAGGAAGAGTTCTTTGGAGACGAACATGCGAACTAGGACGCTATCCCAGTCAGAATGCATGTAGTGTTAAGGCAGATGGCATGGGTTCTACCCGTTTATCGAAGACTTCCGCTACTTGAGTTATTTGCTATTCAGCCGTGAGGCTCTATCTATGTAAGACTTGGCCATAAAGGCCTTAATTCGTGTAAGACTATTTGTATGGATGTAAGACTCTTGTTATTTCAGCTTCTGTGTGTTCAGTGAGCATTGATCTCTGGGATCACTGTACACGTGCATTCGGTGATCTCGACTTCTAAGTCGGGGTCCCCACAGCGAATCATATGAGAATGATGAAAACTAACTTGACAATAATTCCCATGTGTCCTTGGGAGCGCTTTGCTTTATATAAGAGTTCATCCAGGCTTATCCTTTGCTACAAAAAGGATTGGGCGACCTTGATCTTGCATTACATTTGTTACATTGTTTTGAGCTCCCCGCATCAGTTTGTTCGAGTGAGAGCCCATGAGTTTATTACTCTTGGAGGTTTCCGCCTCCTAGACGGTTTGGTGATATGTTGAGAAGTTTGTGAAGAGGCCTAGGTAGCCAAGGTTCCTCCGGAAGCTTCCTTTTGTGGTGTGCTCCGGGGAAGGGTTTGAAGTGGCCTAGGTGGGCAAGTTCCTCCAGAAGCTTCCGTGTTTGTGATGTGCTCAATAGAAGTTTGTAAAGGTGTGGTGGTCACCTTCAAGACCAACCCCAAGTGAATGGAGGCTCACCCATTGGGGTGAATCGAAAGTGGGAATACGGTGAGCCACTTGGTGGCGCTGCGGAGCTTTGGCTTCGGCACCGCTCCAACGGAGATCAGCACTCTCGCGAGTGTGAACTTCGTGATAAATCCGCGTCCCCGACTCACTTATGGTTATCTCATTACCACACCATTTACTTTCTGCAATTCATACTTGGTCATTTTGATATATCTTGTGATAGTTAGAATTTCTTAGTTGCTCCTACGTTCCCATATCATGTGATATAGTTTGTGCTTGCTAGTTTCTTTAAGTACCTATCTTGTTTAGCATAGGTTGTTGTTGCACATAGTTGAGCCTGGCATATTTAGGATTTGTGCTTAAAAAGTATATGTCTAGTTTAATTCCACATTAGGATAAAGCCAAATACATAAAAGTTTCAAAATGCCTATTCACCCCCGCCCCCTCTAGTCGTCATGTCGGTCCTTTTAGCTTCTTTTTTAGTTAGTATTTCGGGCTCCAATCTTCCTCAAGTTTGCCCGTCAGGCCAGATTAAACAGAGCTCCTACGTAGATTCCTGCCAGCTCACCAGGAGGGCGAGGTTAGGGTTTCTTGTTATGAGTATGCGACAACACGATTCGGTGCCGGTCTCTTTGAATCGTTCCAAGGGCTCAACGGTGATGACTATGGATCCAGAGCACAAGTCCTTAGGGGCATGTGTATGAAGTTCTCGGCTATTATTGACAAGGTGAGGCCGCCTCCACTATGGGAGCGGCGGCGACGGCATGTCGATAGCTCGTTCTAGCGGCAATAGTGGTCGTTCGGTGGTCCAAGGACCTCAATGTAATTTTATTATGTTTTGGGTGGTTTATACTTCTGGTGAACCTTTAGAATAGATCTTTATAATAGACCTGAGTCATTTCCATAAAACAATATATATGAAGTTACCATAATAACTCAATATCATCAGGTTCATCATGAAATATTTAAGTTCATATAATATATATTTAGTATTATAAGTGCCCATATTTTTCTAAAACCTTGATAAACATCACAAAGTGTGGCCTAGTACAAATATAATGTGGACTATATTTTTGACCTAGATGGATTAGTTTGCTATTTCAATATTTTCCATCATCATTTTTATTTGATGACTAGAGATGTTATTCCTTATTGCCATTTTGATCTGCATGATCATAGAGCTCGCATGATATTATTGTGGCAAAGCCATTGCTCATCAGTATTTCACTTATAGATTGTTCTAGATCATTGGACAACTCGTAAAGAGGGTTTGAACCTGGGTAAATTGAATTCCAGATATAGACCATCAACGTGTGCATTTTTCCTAAAATCCCCAAATCATGTGTATTATCGTGAAATCTATGAGATAACTAAGGAATCCATTGCATTATATTGCATAGGAAATTTTCCAACCAAAACCTCTCAATGACTTGTTTGAAACGGGGGTTCAAGTCCCTAGGGGCTGGGGATTGGAGGGGATTTGGTGATCCCCTCATGTTCACCCAATTCCTCTTAATTCGCCTAACATCCTGTGGGGACCCCGACTTAAGAGTCGAGATCACTGAATGCACGTGTACAGTGATCCTAGAGATCAATGCTCACTGAACACACAGAAGCTGAATAACAAGAGTCTTACATCCATACATACCGTCTTACACAAATTATGAGCATTATGGCCAAGTCTTACATAGATAAAGCCTCATGGGCTGAATAGCAAATAAACTCGAGTAGCGGAAGTCTTCGTAGATAAGTAGAACCCATGCCATCTGCCTTAACCCTACAGGCATTCTGGCTGGGAAAGCGTCCTAGTTCGCATATTCGTCTCCATAGAACTCTTCTTCAAATTCCTGCTCCTCCATGCCTGGCCAATTAAATAACCAGTGGCAAGCCAATGAGTACTTTGAATGTACTCGCAAGCAACCCATGATTTGGTTCAAGGTAATAATGCA
Source organism: Secale cereale (assembly GCA_902687465.1). NCBI lineage: Eukaryota > Viridiplantae > Streptophyta > Magnoliopsida > Poales > Poaceae > Secale > Secale cereale. The sequence continues at coordinate 99,390,813 of LR738711.1, read as the reverse complement.
AGTTGTATAACAATAAGCAACCTAGCTACAAGCTAGCTAAGATATTCTACCATTTGTGAGTCATGCATCAATGTACTTGGGTAACCTCGAAGACAGGTTACAGATATCAACATAAATAGAGTTCAAGTCATTATCTACGAGTCAAGTCACCACCTTGACTCCACACACACACACACTTTTACCGAGATTGTAAAAATTCCGGACATAGTTTAAGTAGCACCTCCCAATTGTCCATGACCGTGGACACGGCTATTCGAATAGTTTTACACTCTGCAGAGGTTGCGCACTTTACCCACAAGATCCGGGAGGCTTTCGTGTCATCCACGATCCCGCAATACCTCAAGTACTCGGGGGAAGCACCCGGTCATTACCTTTCCCTTGACGACACTAACATAGGGTCCACTCGTTGGTGCACAGCCCTCGTGTACAAACGATAAATCATGGGACTCGCCCTTTTTACAATGTCACGCATACATGAAGGGACCAACGGTGTGTCCGGTGCCCTGTGAAAACAGTCATGGTCGCCTATCCAAGCACGACCCCGTCCCGAGAGTGACCTCAAGTCTCCCCCGCCACTAGTGATGTGGGCACCATGCTAGTATCAGCATAAGTAATCAATAATGCCCCGTCCCATAAGGGGTAGAGTGGTTGCACATGTTTGGTTGGGACGGTAATAACACATAAATCTAATCCATCATTTCACCCACACATGAGAACTTTCTTTGGTACACCACTTCTTCCTCAAGTGGTGGCCTTAACTCAACATCACCCTCGGGCATTAGGGGCACCCGATGGGGGTTTCGAAAGGATGTAACCACAAAGGGTTCATGGTACATATGCAACCCTATGCATCACAACTAATCTTTTGACAATGCATCTATGCACACTGTAAAGATCATGGGTAGGGGTATGCTCCATGTGGTTGCTCCCGACAAGTTTACCACCGTCACTCTTTATCATCAAGCAATTGGAAATAAAAGGGTTTCGAGGAACAAAAGGGATATCATGATCAAAGGGCTGCTTGCCTGGATTGGCTTGGTCTTCAAGGTCTTCAAATCCTTCCCCTCCTTCTTCTTCAGCAACTTGGTCAAACACGGTATCTAATCGTCGCAATAAATAACGGGAAAATAAGATAATGATAAAAACAGAAAAATCAAAGTGCTCAGAAAAAATGTCAACTTATTTTATAAAATACTAGAGGGAAAACTGAGATGGCAAAAATTCTTAGTTTCGGATTTGGAGTGACAGCATGGGGTACATGAATTTTTGAACAGAGGTTTTAGTGTTCAAATTTATATTTAAATTTGAACAGTACAGAAAAGGTTCATGAATATAGGTGAAAGTGATATCATTAAATAGGTTGGAATTTTACAAGATTTTAGGAACTAGAATTATTTTATTTAGATAAATATTTTATCCTGTGGAATTTTTATATAACTGACAGAAAAAGAAAAAGGAAAATGGCACTGTGCCACTGGGCCAGAAAGGCCACAGTGCAGCAGGCCCAGAGGGGAAACAGCCTGCGCGAGGCTGCCACGTCGAAGGCGTAAAGGCGAAGTACGCCATCGACCTGACGGCGAACCGTTGCGCGCGCGTGTGCATTTTCAAACCTGACGGGGGTCCCACCCATCAGGGTGTGAGGCTGACGGACAGGGCCCATGGCCGTCGTCGTCTACCTCCGTCCAGAGGCGACGACGAGCTCGCCGGCGGCGATATAGGGCACGGGAGGAGGCGTGGGTGGTACTGTCGTGCTCAGGGAGGAGCCGCCGTTCGGATAGAGGTGGAGTTGGTCGCCGGGGTGGCCTGGCTCGCCGGCGACGAGGAGGCACGGCGGAGTTGCTTTGGGTGGTGGTGGTTCCGGCCATTTCCGGCAGCTACAGAGAGGGGAAACAAGGGGGAAATGATCAGTGAGGTCTTGTGGTTCTAGATCGAGTGAGAGGAGCGGCGGGGAGGGCTTATACCTCTGGATCGACGGCGACCCGAGGCGGCGGAGCTCGAGCTCGATCTCGAGCTCGGGCCCGTCTGGAGAGGAGTGGGTGGTGCTGGTGTGTTCTTGGGGGTGTGGAGATGAGATGGATGCCAGTGGAGAGGCCCGGGGCATGCTTATATAGCAGGGCTCCAGTCCACCGTGGACTTGTGCGCCGGCGAGGTCACGGGCGAGGCCAGAGGCCGTGCAGGCACACGCGAGCGAGTCGGGGCTGTCCGTGGATGAGTTCTACGCCCATGGGAGGGAAGAGGAGGAGGGGGGAAGCATCCAGAGAGCTTGCGCGTGTGAAGGGGGGGAGCTTGCGGGCGGCCGGCGCGCGTGCGAGGGCAGCAGCAGGAGGGAGAAGGAGGAGGGGGCCGACAGCGTGTCGTGTCCCGGACGCCAAGGCACCTCGACTGGCGCAAGGGGGAGACCCGAGGTGGCCGGGCGCTGCGGATTGGGGGTGGCTACAGTGCGGATGTGCACTGTAGCGCGCTCTGGAACACGCAAATTGCATGCCAGGGCATGTCTTTGGCTTTCTGGGCGCGGCCACTTTGTCTGGGGGTCAGATGAGGAGTAAACAAGGGGGTGGTGGCCTTGGATGCCCTGGGGAGCCAGTAGGAGAGGATAGAGGCAGAAGAAGAGGGAGAGAGGGGCTGTCCAGGGAGGTAAATGGGGTAGTTTACCCCTCAATCATTGAGAAATGGCCAGGGGAGATTTACTGGAAGCAGGAGAGGACTAGTAGGAGTTGTGGTAAAAAGTTGGGCTCAAGGAGAATAATGCAAGTGGTCAAAATGGTGGTTTTTGAAAATTGTCAGAAGGTGTTTGATGCAAATTTGGGCAAGCAAATTAACTCCACTTGACATGAGACTTAACAGGATCAAATGGTATATAGAAATAGGGTGTTCCACCAAGTTTGGGCTTATTTGAAGAAACTTGCCAATGTAACTTTGGTGAACCCTAGAAATCAACAGAAATGGATTTACCAAGTTTAAGTTAAGCAAATCATCCCTCCTTGATGCACCACTTGGTTTAGTGTCATCATTTGGGGTTGTGATCATGCCCACAAAGTTTGAGGTCACGAGTAAAAAGTTGGTAATGTAAAGTTGTTCAAGTTTGAGTCTGAACAGAAATGGTTTTGGGGTACTCTGATCAAGTTACCCTTCTCCAAAACTTGTGCCATTTGGTCTAGATGCATTATTAGACCATTCTAGCATGTGTACGTAGTTTGAGAGTATTTGGACAAGTTTGGCAATGTAAAGTTGCTCAAACTTCAAAAATGGACAGAATGGTTTTGAGGGGTTTTGATGATGTTTTCTTGCTTCCCAAAGCATGGGGCTTTGCAAGATCATCAAATATGTCATATATGACATGATAGAATTTCCCTGGAATTTTTAGAGAATATTTCCTTTGTAAATATTTCAAAAGCTTGAAATATCCAGAAAGGGTTTCTGAGGGATTTGCCCAATATTTTGAATAAGACCAAGTATTGAAACTCTTATATATGGACAATATATGTCCTAAGAGTCTCCCTGAATTTTGGCAAATATTTTTGAAATAGTTAAATATTTTTTCCCTATTAAAGACCATTTCTGGCCTTAAGAAAAAGCTTTTAAATAAAATAGGAAAATAACTTTTAAAATTATATTTTTGTGGTTTATGGGAGTCCTATATCTACTAGGTTTCAAATATACTCTTTGAAATATGTTTCTCACCCTAAATCAAGCACTTGAAGTGCAAACCTCAATTCAGGGGTTTTTGGAAAACTAATTTTTTTAAATACTTTTTGGCCAAATTATTTTTGTAAGAAAATACTATATTGTTATATACACTTGGTATTATCATTGGGCAGAAGTTTGGGGTAAGGAGATGAAATATATAAGAGGGAGTAGTTGACTTTAAAGAGCACTTGAAAATCACAGAGAGAAAAACTTAATTCCAAATAAAAGCCAAATGATGCCAAAAAAATTGTTGGTCCAAATTTCTATGCTTTATTAATTCAAATGACATGTTACAAAATGCAAGGTGTGACAGACCTACCCCCTTACAAGAATCTCGTCCCCGAGATTCCTAAACTAGGTCTTAGAAGAGATCGGGATACTCGGATCTAAGATAGTCTTCATGTTCCCAGGTTGCTTCTGCTTCCGTGTGGTTGCTCCACTGGACATTGAAGTACTTGATGATGCGGATTCGCATCCGTCGTTCTGCTTCATCCAGAATGTGAATGGGCCTCTCACGGTAGGTCAAATCAGGCTGGAAATCAATGGCTTGGTGATCGACATCCTTGTAGAGATCAGGCTTGTCCGGAACTTGGAAACACTTCCGGAGTTGTGACACGTGGAATACATTGTGCACATCGGATAGCTCAGGTGGTAGTTCCAACTGGTAAGCCACTTCTCCTCGTCGTGCAGTGATCTCAAAGGGTCCAATGAACCTTGGTGCGAGCTTCCCTTTAACGTGGAAACGCTTGGTTCCCTTCAGAGGAGTTACTCGTAGGTACACATGGTCTCCAACACAGAAACTCATATCTCGGCGACGAGTGTCAGCATAGCTCTTCTGCCTTGATTTGGCGGCCTTCAAACGTTCTCTGACTAGTTGGACTTGCTCTTCTCCTTTGCGGAGAATATGTGGTCCAAAGACTAGCCCTTCTCCAGTCTCTGACCAGTTGAGGGGTATGCGGCACTTGCGTCCGTACAACACCTCAAATGGTGCCATCTGAAGGCTTGACTCATAACTGTTGTTATAGGAGAACTCAGCAAAAGGGAGGCAATCTCCCCCCTTGGCTCCATATGCCAAGACACAGGCTCGGAGCATGTCTTCGAGAATTTGATTTACTCGCTCTGTCTGACCTCCGGTCTGCGGGTGGAAAGCCGTGCTGAAAGACAACTTGGTTCCCAAGGCTTCTTGGAACTTCTTCCAGAACCTTGAGGTAAACTGGGTTCCTCGATCTGACACAATCTCCTTGGGAACATCATGAAGGCTTACGATTCTGTCGATGTAGAGAGTTGCCAGCTGGTTGCCATCATAGGTAGTCTTGACAGGAATGAAATGGGCTACCTTGGTCAAATGGTCGACTATGACCCAGATGGAGTCATGTCCTTTATTCGACCATGGTAATCCAGTGATGAAGTCCATTCCGACTTTATCCCACTTCCACTCAGGAAACTTAAGTGGTTGGAGCAATCCAGCGGGTCGCTGATATTCAGCCTTGACCCTTTAGCACACATCACACTTTGCAACATAGGTTGCAATCTCTCTTTTCATCCCGTGCCACCAGAATCTTTCCTTCAAGTCTTGATACATCTTGGTTCCTCCGGGGTGGATGGACTACGGAGTGTCATGGGCTTCTTGCAGGATCAAGTTCTTCAGCTCCATCTTGTTTGGTATGCAGATGCCGCCTTTGTACCAAACAATCCCGTGCTCGTCCTCGGAGAATCCGGGGGCCTTGCTTAGCTTCATATTCTTCTTGATGCCTTCAATGCTTGCGTGCCCACCTTGTGCTTTCTTGACTTCGTCCATCAAGGTTGGTTTGACTTCCAGATGGTCCAAAAATCCATGGGTGACCAATTCCAAACTGAATTGTTCCAGCTCTTCAAACAGGGCTGGCTGCCTTCTTTGGATTATGGCATTCAGGGAGCAAGCCTTTCTGCTTAAGGCATCGGCTACCACGTTAGCCTTCCCAGGGTGATATTGAACACTGAGGTCATAATCCTTGATTAGTTCCAACCATCTTTGTTGCCTCATGTTCAATTCCTTCTGGGAGAAAATATACTTCAGACTTTTGTGGTGTGTGTATATCTCACATCGTTTCCCTAGGAGGTAATGTCGCCATGTCTTCAAGGCATGAACCACTGCTGCTAACTCAAGATCGTGAGTGGCGTAGTTCTCTTCATGAGGTCGTAGCTGCCTTGAGAGGTAAGCTATGACTCGACCTTCTTGCATCAGAATGCTTCCCAATCCGGTTCGAGAGGCATCACAATATATCATGAACTCTTTGTGAATATCAGGTGTTGCCAGAACTGGGGCGGTGGTCAATCTCTTCTTGAGCTCTTGGAAGCTTTCTTCGCATTTTGGCGTCCATTCGAACTTCTTGTCCTTCTTCAGGAGCTGAGTCATAGGCCGGGCTATGCTAGAGAATCCTTCCACGAATTTGCGGTAATAGCCCGCAAGTCCGAGGAAGCTTCTGACTTCCTTGACGGTTGTTGGGGATTGCCATTGGGTCACAGCTTCGATCTTTGCGGGATCAACTAACAATCCTTCTTCGGTCAAGACATGGCCTAAGAATCCAATTTTATGCAGCCAAAACTCACATTTGCTGAATTTGGTGTATAGTTGGTGCGCTCAAACCTTGTCTAGGACCATCCTCAAATGTTGCTCGTGCTCTTCCTCCGTCTTCAAGAAGACAAGAATGTCATCAATGAAGACGACAACAAACTTGTCCAAATATTCCATGAAGACTTTATTCATGAGATACGTGAAGTAAGCTGGGGCATTGGTTAATCCAAAGGACATGACCGTGCATTCATACAGGCCATATCTTGTTACAAATGTCGTCTTCGGAATATCTTGGAGTCTGATCTTCTGCTGGTAGTACCCAGATGTGAGGTTGATCTTGGTGAACACCTTGGCTCCGCTGAGTTGATCAAACAGATCTTCAATCTTGGGAAGTGGATACTTGTTCTTGATTGTAACCTCATTGAGGGAACGGTAGTCAATGCATAAGGGGACGGTATCGTCCCTTTTTTCCACAAACAGAACAGGTGATACCCAAGGGGAGGCACTTGGGCGGATAAATCCCTTCCTCAGCTGCTCTACCAATTGCTTATTCAACTCGGCTAATTCTTCCGTCCCCATTCTATCAGGCTTCTTATAGATGGGTCCTGCCCCGGGCATGAGCTCGATGATGAACTCAATGTCACGGTTAGGGGGCATTCCCGGTAGCTCATCCGAAAAGACATCGGGATACTCGCATACTACCGGCACTTGCTCTAGTCCAATGATAACCCTCAACCGTAAGGGATCGAGATAGTCTTCGCGGGTAAGAATAACCCAATTTATTGATTCGACACACGGGGAGCCAAAGAGTATTTATAAGCTTTGACGATTGAGTTGTCAATTCAACCGCACCTGAAATATACTTACTTGCAACAAAAGATAAGTGGTAACAGTGATATGATAGTGATGATACTGATAGTAAAAGTAAACAGCAAAAGTAAATGGCAAAAGTAAATAGCAAAAGTAGCAACTAGTAACCAGTGGGATTTAAAACACTGTAGGCTAGGGAGACGGATGGTTGGGCGCTGCATGGATGAGATATATCATGATTCTAACTTGGGGCAAGGCACACGAAAAAGTAATGATCATCTAGGCAAATATCAAACATTAGGCATGTATCCCGTAGGTAGTTGTACGTGCTTGCAATAAGAACTTGCACAACATCTTTTGTCCTACCATCCCGCTACGAACGGGGCCAAAAGGAACTTATGGAGATTAAGGTGCTCCTGTCAAAGAGCACCGGAACAAAGCAATAAACTCAATGGATACATGTAATCCTCAAACTACGGACCATCCCCTTTGGTGTCCCAAACTGTCACTTTTGGGATCGCCGGTTCCGAACTGTAATAGGTGCAAACAACTCATAGATAGGATCAAGAACACAAATATATTCATACAAACACATAAGGTTCAGATCTAAAATCATGGCACTCGGGCCCTAAGTGACAAGCATTAAGAATAACAAGTTGAAGCAAAGATGATAAACACCATAGTAGATGATAGGCAACATGCCCCCAACGATCTGATAAACTATTACATGATCTAACTCATCCAATCCCTACCATCCCCTTCGCCTACAGCAGGGGATTACTCACACATGGAAGGAGAAGTCATGGAGGGAGGATGGAGTGGTGATGATGATGACGATGGCGATGATCTCCCCTCTCCGGAGGCCAAATCAGCCTCCAAATTAGCCCTCCCGAAGAAGAACAGAGGGTGGCGGCGGCTCCGCGATGAAAACTGGGAAAAGAACTTCTGATCTGGGAGTTCTCCGTCATGAGCTAAAATACGGGTCAAAGTAGGGCACCAGGGGAGGTAAGGCCCACTCAGGCGGCCTCCCGGCGTGGCCAGGGGGTGGGCCGCGCCACCAGGGCGCCTGGAGCCCCCCTGGCCCCCCTCTGGCCCCTCTTCTGGCACCAGGTTCCTTCGGGTGCGTGGATTTTCTGTGATTTTTCGTGGAATTTTCTGAGATACCTAAAAATCCGTTTTCCTGCACACAATAAAACCATATAGGCAGCTCTGCTGAAAACAGCGTCAGTCCGGGTTAGTTTAGTTCAAATCATGCAAGAATGAGGTCAAAACATTATCAAAAGTGTTTGGAAAAGTAGATACGTTTGAGACGTATCAACTCCCCCAAGCTTAGCATATTGCTTGTCCTCAAGCAATTCAGTTCAACGAACTGGACGCGACAAAGAAAACTTTGACAAACTCTTTTGCTTCATTAGATGTATATAAGCATGTACTACGAAAAGAGTCTAGCAAGTATTGAAACAGTGCTATGAGGACAATGCACGGAGCAATCCTTCTTTCAAGTGACCAATCACAAATACCTAAGAGTAAATAATATACTACTGAAAATCAAGACAAGATTACATTGCACATAGCTTGAGCATATTAGGGTGGTATCTCGCTAGCCTCCATGAGTGAAGCAAAACATAAATGCAGAAACTCCTCCATAGTTTTAAAGGACACTAGAACTAAGAATTTCAGAATAAATCATATCACAAGCATGCAGAAGACAATGTAATACTTTGGGACAATGCACATTACACTCAGAATGACAATTATGCTCTCCTAGTTGGTGCTTTGAAGAAAGAAGATGGAGACTCTCGAACCGTGGAATTTGATGGCGAGCTTGAAAACCCGTGGTCGGAAACAAAAACTAAACATGTACCAGAGCTCTTGGTTTTAAAAACAGAGGAAAGAATCTTTTTGAGAGGTGCATATTTCGTCAACGAATGCTAGCAGATAACTCAATCACTTCTTGAGCTGGACAAGTTTCGAGGAACGGCTCCCGCATGAGGACGATCACATCCTCTTAATCTCCTTTGTTTATCACTGCCAAAGTTTTCTGATTTCTCATGAACAAAGCGTGAAGGAGGGTTTGTTTGTTGTATAATTTTTTTAATGAGCCGGGCGCGCTCAATGCCAGTTCCTTCTCGTATTATGGGTTTGCACATTAGACATGCAATCCCGGGGTGAAACTTGTCCAACTTAAAAAGATCATGAATTACCTACTACTTCTTCATGAGCTAAAACAGAGGCACAAAAAGAGAAATGCTTTTGATTAATTTCGAGATGGTACACGAAAGTCTTCGTTAGGAATGGCAGGTAAATACCATGTATAGAAAGGTATGGTGGACTCATATGGCATAACTGGTTTTAAGGATTTTTGATGCACAAGCAGTCAGTCCGCTTAGTACAGGTGGAGGTTAGCAAAAGATGAAGTAAATATGCCCTAGAGGCAATAATAAATATGATTATTTGTATTTCCTTATATCATGATAAATGTCTTTTATTCATGCTAGAATTGTATTAACCGGAAACTTAGTACATGTGTGAATACATAGACAAAACAGTATGTCCCTAGTATGCCTCTACTAGACTAGCTCATTGATCAAAGATGGTTATGTTTCCTAGCCATAGACATGAGTTGTCATTTGATCAACGGGATCACATCATTAGGAGAATGATGTGATGGACAAGACCCATCCGTTAGCATAGCACTATGATCGTTTAGTTTTACTGCTGTTGCTTTCTTCATGACTTATACATGTTCCTATGACTATGAGATTATGCAACTCCCGAATACCGTAGGAACACCTTGTGTGCTATCAAACGTCACAACGTAACTGGGTGATCATAAAGATACTCTACAGGTGTCTCCGAAAGTATTCGTGGTGTTGGCATAGATCAAGATTAGGATTTGTCACTCCGAGTGTCGGAGAGGTATCTCTGGGCCCTCTCGGTAACACACATCATAATAAGCCTTGCAAGCAAAAGACTAATGAGTTAGTCACGAGATAATGTGTTACGGAACGAGTAAAGAGACTTGCCGGTAACGAGATTGAACTAGGTATAGAGATACCGACGATCGAATCTCGGGCAAGTAACATACCGATGACAAAAGGAACAACGTATGTTGTTATGCGGTTTTGACCGATAAAAGATCTTCGTAGAATATGTAGGAGCCAATATGAACATCCAGGTTCCGCTATTGGTTATTGACCGGAGATGAGTCTCGGTCATGTCTACATAGTTCTCGAACCCGTAGGGTCCGCACGCTTAACGTTTGATGACGATCGGTATTATGAGTTTATGAGTTTTGATGTACCGAAGGTAGTTCGGAGTCCCGGATGAGATCACGGACATGACGAGGAGTCTCGGAATGTCCGAGACATAAAGATTGATATATTGGACGACTATATTCGGACACCGGAAGTGTTCCGGAAAAGTTTCGGATTTAACGGGATTGCCGGAAGGGGTTACCGGAACCCCCTACGAAGGGGGATGGTCCATAGTGGGCCTTAAGGGAAAGAGAGAGGCAGCCCATAGGGATGGCCGGCGCCCCACCTAGGGTTCCTAGTTGGACTAGGATTGGGGGGGCGCCACCTCTCCCTCTTTTCCTTTCCCTCTCTTCCTTCTTTGGTGATTCCTACTAGGAATAGGATTGCAATCCTATTCCTAGTAGGATTGCACCTCTAGCCGCACCAAACAAGGGTCGGCCGGCCTCCCCCCTTGCTCCTTTATATACGGGGGCAGGGGGGCACCCAAAGACACACAAGTTGAATTGTTCCAGCCGTGTGCGGTGCCCCCCTCCACAGAAACACACCTCGGTCATACCGTCGCGGTGCTTAGGCGAAGCCCTGCGCCGGTGAATACATCATATCCATCACCACGCCGTCGTGCTGACGAAACTCTCCCGTGAAGCTCAACTGGATCAAGAGCTCGTGGGACGTCATCAAGCTGAACGTGTGCTGAACGCGGAGGTGCCGTATGTTCGGTGCTTGATCGGTTGAATCGTGAAGAAGTTCGAGTACAGCAACCGCGTCACTTGACGCTTCCGCTCCCGGTCTACGAGGGTACGTAGACACACTCTTCCCTCTCGTTGCTATGCATCTGGTAGATAGATCTTGCGTGATCGTAGGAAAAATTTAAAATACTACGTTCCCCAACAGTGGCATCATGAGCCAGGTCTATGCATAGATGATATGCACGAGTAGAACACAATGAGTTGTGGGCGATACTAGTCACACTGCTTACCAGCATGTCATACTTTGCTTCGGCGGTATTGTGAGATGAAGCGGCCCGAACCGACATTACGCGTACGCTTATGCGAGACTGGTTTCACCGTTAAGAGCACTCGTTGCTTTAAGGTGACTGACGGGTGTCTGTCTCTCTCACTTTAGCTGAATCAAGTGTGGCTACGCCCGGTCCTTGTGAAGGTTAAAACAGCACATACTTGACGAAACATCGTTGTGGTTTTGTATGCGTAGGTAAGAACGGTTCTTACTAAGCCCGTAGCAGCCACGTAAAACTTGCAACAACAAAGTAGAGGACGTCTAACTTGTTTTTGCAGGGCATGTTGTGATGTGATATGGTCAAGACATGATGAGTTATACGGTTTTGTATGAGATGATCATGTTTTGTAATGTTATCGGCAACTGGCAGGAACCATATGCTTGTCGCTTTATTGTATGAAATGCAATCGCCATGTAATTGCTTTACTTTATCACTAAGCGGTAGCGATAGTCGTAGAAGCAATAGTTGGCGAGACGACAACGATGCTACGATGGAGATCAAGGTGTCGCGCCGGTGACGAAGGTGATCATGACGGTGCTTTGGAGATGGAGATCAAAAGCACAAGATGATGATGGCCATATCATGTCACATATTTTGATTGCATGTGATGTTTATCTTATTATGCTTCTTATTTTGCTTAGAACGACGGTAGCATTATAAGATGATCCCTTACTAAATTTCAAGGTATAAGTGTTCTCCCTAAGTATGCACCGTTGCGAAAGTTCGTCGTGCCGAGACACCACGTGATGATCGGGTGTGATAAGCTCTACGTTCAAATACATCGGGTGTAAGCCAGTTTTGCACACGCAGAATACTCGGGTTAAACTTGACGAGCCTAGCATATGCAGATATGGCCTCGGAACACTGGAGACCTTAAGGTCGAGCGTGAATCATATAGTAGATATGATCAACATAAGATGTTCACCATTGAAACTACTCAATCTCACGTGATGATCGGACATGGTTTAGTTGATTTGGATCACGTGATCATTTAGATGACCGGAGGGATGTCTATCTAAGTGGGAGTTCTTAAGTAATATGATTAATTGAACTTTAATTTATCATGAACTTAGTCCTGGTAGTATTAGCATATCTATGTTGTAGATCAATAGCTCGCGATGTTGCTCCACATTTATTTTTTATATGTTCCTAGAGAAAACCAAGTTGAAAGATGTTAGTAGCAATGATGCGGAATTGTTCCGTGATCTGGGGATTATCCTCATTGCTGCACAGAAGAATTATGTCCTTGATGCACCGCTAGGTGACAGACCTATTGCAGGAGCAGATGTAGACGTTATGAACGTTTTGACAAAAGCTCGATATGATGACTACTTAATAGTTTAGTGCACCATGCTTTACGGCTTATAACCGGGACTTCAAAAACGTTTTGAAACGCCACGGAGCATATGAGATGTTCCAAGAGTTGAAATTAGTATTTCATACTCATGCCCGTGTCGAGAGGTATAAGACCTCTGACAGTACTTTGCCTACAAGATGGAGGAGAATAGCTCAACCAGTGAGCATGTGCTCAGATTGTCTGGGTAGTACAATTGCTTGAATCAAGTGGGAGTTAATCTTCCAGATAAGATAGTAATTGACAAAGTTCTCTAGACACTATCACCAAGTTAGTAGAACTTCGTGATGAACTATAATATGCAAGGGATGATGAAAGTAATTCCCGAGCTCTTCACGATGCTGAAATCGGCGAAGGTAGAAATCAAGAAAGAGCATCAAGTGTTGATGGTTAACCAGACCACTTGTTTCAAGTAAAGGGCAAAGGGATAGAAGGGGAACTTCAAGAAGAATGACAAGCAAGTTGTCACTCCCGTGAAGAAACTCAAAGCTAAACTCAAGCCTGAAACAAGTGCTTCTACTGCAAAGGAAATGGTCACTAGAAGTGGAACTGCCCTAGATATTTGGCGGATAAGAAGGATGGCAAAGTGAACAAAGGTATATTTGATATACAGATTATTGATGTGTATTTTACTAGTGTTCATAGCAACCCCTCGGTATTTGATATTGGTTCAGTTGCTAAAGAGTAGTAACTCGAAATGGGAGTTGCATAATGAACAGAAACTAGTTAAAGGATGAAGTGACGATGTGTATTGGAAGTAGTTCCAAGATTGATATGATCATCATCGCACACTCCCTATACTTTCGGGATTAGTGTTGAACCTAAATAAGTGTTATTTGGTGTTGAGCATGAATATGATTTGATCATGTTTATTGCAATACGGTTATTCATGTAAGTTAGAGAATAATTGTTGTTCTGTTTACATGAATAAAACCTTCTATGGTCATACACCCAATGAAAATGGTTTGTTGGATCTCGATCGTGGTAATACACATATTCATAATATTGAAGCCAAAAGATGCAAGGTTAATAATGATAGTGCAACTTATTTGTGGCACTGCCGTTTAGGTCATATTGGTGTAAAGCGCATGAAGAAACTCCATAGTGATGGACTTTTGGAATCACTTGATTATGAATCACTTGGTGCTTGCGAACCATGCCTCATGGGCAAGATGACTAAAACTCCGTTCTCCGGAACCGTGGAGCGAGCAACAGAGTTGTTGGAAATCATACATACTGATGTATGCGGACCAATGAGTGTTGAAGCTCGCGGCAGGTATCGTTATTTTCTGACCTTCACTGATGATTTGAGCATATATGGGTATATCTACTTAATGAAGCACAAGTCTGAAACATTTGAAAAGTTCAAAGAATTTCAGAGTGAAGTGGAGAATCATCGTAACAAGAAAATAAGAGTTTCTACGATATGATCGTAGAGGTAAAATATTTGAGTTAGCGAGTTTGGCCTTCAATAAAAACAATGTGAAATAGTTTCACTACTCACGCCACCTGGAACACCACAGTGTAATGGTGTGTCCGAACGTCATAACCGTACTTTATTAGATATGGTGCGATCGATGATGTCTCTTACCGATCTACCACTATCGCTTTTGGGGTTATGCATTAGAGACAGCTACATTCACGTTAAATAGGGCACCATCTAAATCCGTGGAGATGACACCGTATGAACTGTGGTTTGACGAGAAACCTAAGCTGTCATTTCTTTAAGTTTGGGACTGTGATGCTTATGTGAAAAAGTTTCAACATGGTAAGCTCGAACCCAAATCGGAGAAGTAAATCTTCATAGGATACCCAAAAAGAAATTGTTGGGTACACCTTCTATCACAGATCCTAAGGCAAGGTCTTTGTTGCTAAGAGTGGATCCTTTCTAGAGAAGGAGTTTCTCTCGAAAGAAGTGAGTGGGAGGAAAGTAGAACTTGATGAGGTAATTGTACCTTCTCCCGAATTGGAAGGTAGTACATCACAGAAACTTGTTCCAGTGATTCCTACACCAATTAGTGAGGAAGCTAATGATGATGATCATGAAACTTCAGATCAAGTTTCTGCTGAACTTCGTAGATCAACCAGAGTTCGTTCCGCACCAGAGTGGTACGGCAACCCAGTTCTGGAAGTCATGTTACTAGACCATGATGAACCTACGAACTATGAGGAAGCGATGATGAGCCCAGATTCCGCAAAATGGCTTGAGACCATGAAATCTGAGATGGGATCCATGTATTAGAACAAAGTATGGACTTTGGTTGACTTGCCCGATGATCGGCAAGCCATCGAAAATAAATGGATCTTCAAGAGGAAGACCGACGCAAACGGTAATGTTACTGTTTACAAAGCTCGACTTGTTGCGAAAGGGTTTTCGACAAGTTCAAGGAGTTGACTACGATGAGACTTTCTCACCCGTAGCGATGCTTAAGTCTGTCCGAATCATGTTAGTAATTGCCGCATTTTATTGAATCTGGCAAATGGATAACAAAACTGCATTCTTTAATGTATTTATTAAAGAAGACTTGTATATGATGCAACCAGAAGGTTTTGTCAATCCTAAAGGTGCTAACAAAATGTGCAAGCTCCAGCGATCCATCTATGGACTAGTGCAAGCATCTCGGAGTTGGAATATACGCTTTGATAAGTTGATCAAAGCATATAGATTTATACAGACTTGCGGTGAAGCCTGTATTTACAAGAAGTGAGTGGGAGCACTACAACCTTTCTGATAATTATATGTGAATGACATATTGTCGATCGGAAATGATGTAGAATTTTCTGGAAAGCATAAAGGAGTGTTTGAAAGGAGTTTTTTCAAAGAAAGACCTTGGTGAAGCTGCTTACATATTGGGCATCAAGATCTATAGAGATAGATCAAGACGCTTGATAAGACTTTCGATGAGTACATACCTTGATAAAATTTTGAAGTAGTTCAAAATGGATCAGTCAAAGAAGGAGTTCTTGCCTGACTTGTAAGGTGTGAAGTTGAGTAAGACTCAAAGCCAGACCACGGCACAAAAATATAGATAGAATGAAAGTCATTCCCTATGCCTCAGCCATAGGTTCTATAAAGTATGCCATGCTGTGTACAAAACACGTTGTGTACCTTGCCATGAGTTTGACAGGGAGGTACAATAGTGATCCAGGAGTAGATCACTGTACAGCGGTCAAAATTATCCTTAGTAATTGGATGACTAAAGGAAATATTTCTCGATTATGGAGGTGATAAAGAGTTCGTCGTAAAGGGTTACGCCGATGCAAGCTTTGACACTAAATCCAGATGACTCTAAGTATCAATCTGGATGCGTATTGAAAGTGGGAGCAATTAGCTAGAGTAGCTCCATGCAGAGCATTGTAGACATAGAAATTTGCAAAATACATACGGATCTGAATGTGACAGACCCGTTGACTAAACTTCTCTCACAAGCAAAACATGATCACACCTTATTACTCTTGGGTATTAATCACATAGCGATGTGAACTAGATTATTGACTCTAGTAAACCCTTTGGGTGTTGGTCACATGGTGATGTGAACTATGGGTGTTATTCACATAACGATGTGAACTATCGGTATTAAATCACATGGCGATGTGAGCTAGATTATTGACTCTAGTGCAAGTGGGAGACTGAAGGAAATATGCCCTAGAGGCAATAATAAATATGATTATTTGTATTTCCTTATATCATGATAAATGTCTTTTATTCATGCTAGAATTGTATTAACCGGAAACTTAGTACATGTGTGAATACATAGACAAAACAGTATGTCCCTAGTATGCCTCTACTAGACTAGCTCATTGATCAAAGATGGTTATGTTTCCTAGCCATAGACATGAGTTGTCATTTGATCAACGGGATCACATCATTAGGAGAATGATGTGATGGACAAGACCCATCCGTTAGCATAGCACTATGATCGTTTAGTTTTACTGCTATTGCTTTGTTCATGACTTATACATGTTCCTATGACTATGAGATTATGCAACTCCCGAATACCGTAGGAACACCTTGTGTGCTATCAAACGTCACAACGTAACTGGGTGATCATAAAGATGCTCTACAGGTGTCTCCGAAAGTATTCGTGGTGTTGGCATAGATCAAGATTAGGATTTGTCACTCCGAGTGTCGGAGAGGTATCTCTGGGCCCTCTCGGTAACACACATCACAATAAGCCTTGCAAGCAAAAGACTAATGAGTTAGTCACGAGATGATGTGTTACGGAACGAGTAAAGAGACTTGCCGGTAACGGGATTGAACTAGGTATAGAGATACCGACGATCGAATCTCGGGCAAGTAACATACCGTTTGACAAAAGGAACAACGTATGTAGTTATGCGGTTCTGACCGATAAAAGATCTTCGTAGAATATGTAGGAGCCAATATGAACATCCAGGTTCCGCTATTGGTTATTGACCGGAGATGAGTCTCGGTCATGTCTACATAGTTCTCGAACCCGTAGGG
The DNA here is from genome assembly GCA_902687465.1 of Secale cereale. NCBI lineage: Eukaryota > Viridiplantae > Streptophyta > Magnoliopsida > Poales > Poaceae > Secale > Secale cereale. Next base: position 99,373,671 of record LR738711.1, on the reverse strand, counting down.
TCCGCACGCTTAACGTTTGATGACGATCGGTATTATGAGTTTATGAGTATTGATGTACCTAAGGTAGTTCGGAGTCCCGGATGAGATCACGGACATGACGAGGAGTCTCGGAATGTCCGAGACATAAAGATTGATATATTGGACGGCTATATTCGGACACCGGAAGTATACCGGAAAAGTTTCGGATTTATCGGGAATGCCGGAGGGGGTTACCGGAACCCCCTACGAGAGGGGATGGTCCATAGTGGGCCTAAAGGGAAAGAGAGAGGCAGCCCATAGGGCTGGCCGGCGCCCCCACCTAGGGTTCCTAGTTGGACTAGGATTGGGGGGGGGGGGCGCCACCTCTCCTATTCCTTTCCCCCTTCTTCCTTTCGGTGAATCCTACTAGGAATAGGATTGCAATCCTATTCCTAGTAGGACTCCTTCCCTATTACCAGCATGTCATACTGCTTACCAGCATGTCATACTTTGCTTCGGCGGTATTGTGAGATGAAGCGGCCCGGACCGACATTACGCGTACGCTTACGCGAGACTGGTTTCACCGTTACGAGCACTCATTGCTTAAAGGTGACTGGCGGGTGTCTGTCTCTCTCACTTTAGCTGAATCAAGTGTGGCTACGCCCGGTCCTTGTGAAGGTTAAAACAGCACATACTTGACGAAACATCGTTGTGGTTTTGTATGCGTAGGTAAGAACGGTTCTTGCTAAGCCCGTAGCAGCCACGTAAAACTTGCAACAACAAAGTAGAGGACGTCTAACTTGTTTTTGCAGGGCATGTTGTGATGTGATATGGTCAAGACATGATGAGTTATACGGTTTTGTATGAGATGATCATGTTTTGTGAGGGTGATCATGACGGTGCTTTGGAGATGGAGATCAAAAGCACAAGATGATGATGGCCATATCATGTCACATATTTTGATTGCATGTGATGTTTATCTTATTATGCTTCTTATTTTGCTTAGATCGACGGTAGCATTATAAGATGATCCCTTACTAAATTTCAAGGTATAAGTGTTCTCCCTGAGTATGCACCGTTGCGAAAGTTCGTCGTGCCGAGACACCACGTGATGATTGGGTGTGATAAGCTCTACGTTCAAATACAACGGGTGTAAGCCAGTTTTGCACACGCAGAATACTCGGGTTAAACTTGACGAGCCTAGCATATACAGATATGGCCTCGGAACACTGGAGACCGAAAGGTCGAGCGTGAATCATATAGTAGATATGATCAACATAAGATGTTCACCATTGAAACTACTCCATCTCACGTGATGATCGGACATGGTTTAGTTGATTTGGATCACGTGATCATTTAGATGACCGGAGGGATGTCTATCTAAGTGGGAGTTCTTTAATTAATATGATTAAATTGAACCTTAATTTATCATGAAGTTAGTCCTGGTAGTATTAGCATATCTATGTTGTAGATCAATAGCTCGCGATGTTGCTCCCCGTTTATTTTTCATATGTTCCTAGAGAAAACCAAGTTGAAAGATGTTAGTAGCAATGATGCGGAATTGTTCCGTGATCTGAGGATTATCCTCATTGCTGCACAGAAGAATTATGTCCTTGATGCACCGCTAGGTGACAGACCTATTGCAGGAGCAGATGTAGACGTTATGAATGTTTTGACAAAAGCTCGATATGATGACTACTTGATAGTTTAGTGCACCATGCTTTACGGCTTATAACTGGGACTTCAAAAACGTTTTGAAACGCCACGGAGCATATGAGATGTTCCAAGAGTTGAAATTAGTATTTCATACTCATGCCCGTGTCGAGAGGTATAAGACCTCTGACAGTACTTTGCCTACAAGATGGAGGAGAATAGCTCAACCAGTGAGCATGTGCTCAGATTGTCTGGGTAGTACAATTGCTTGAATCAAGTGGGAGTTAATCTTCCAGATAAGATAGTAATTGACAAAGTTCTCTAGACACTATCACCAAGTTAGTAGAACTTCGTGATAAACTATAATATGCAAGGGATGACGAAAGTAATTCCCGAGCTCTTCACGATGCTGAAATCGGCGAAGGTAGAAATCAAGAAAGAGCATCAAGTGTTGATGGTTAACCAGACCACTTGTTTCAAGTAAAGGGCAAAGGGATAGAAGGGAAACTTCAAGAAGAATGACAAGCAAGTTGTCACTCCCGTGAAGAAACCCAAATCTAAACTCAAGCCTGAAACTAAGTGCTTCTACTTCAAAGAAAATGGTCACTAGAAGTGGAACTGCCCTAGATATTTGGCGGATAAGAAGGATGGCAAAGTGAACAAAGGTATATTTGATATACAGATTATTGATGTGTATTTTACTAGTTTTCATAGCAACCCCTCGGTATTTGATATTAGTTCAGTTGCTAAAGAGTAGTAACTCGAAATGGGAGTTGCATAATGAACAGAAACTAGTTAAAGGATGAAGTGACGATGTGTATTGGAAGTAGTTCCAAGATTGATATGATCATCATCGCACACTCCCTATACTTTCGGGATTAGTGTTGAACCTAAATAAGTGTTATTTGGTGTTTGTGTTGAGCATGAATATGATTTGATCATGTTTATTGCAATACGGTTATTCATGTAAGTTAGAGAATAATTGTTGTTCTGTTTACATGAATAAAACCTTCTATGGTCATACACCCAATGAAAATGGTGTGTTGGATCTGGATCGTGTGATACACATATTCATAATATTGAAGCCAAAATATGCAAGGTTAATAATGATAGTGCAACTTATTTGTGACAGTGTCGTTTAGGTCATATTGGTGTAAAGCGCATGAAGAAACTCCATAGTGATGGACTTTTGGAATCACTTGATTATGAATCACTTGGTGCTTGCGAACCATGCCTCATGGGCAAGATGACTAAAACTCCATTCTCCGGAACCGTGGAGCGAGCAACAGAGTTGTTGGAAATCATACATACTGATGTATGCGGACCAATGAGTGTTGAAGCTCGCGGCAGGTATCGTTATTTTCTGACCTTCACTGATGATTTGAGCAGATATGGGTATATCTACTTAATGAAGCACAAGTCTGAAACATTTGAAAAGTTCAAAGAATTTCAGAGTGAAGTGGAGAATCATCGTAACAAGAAAATAAGAGTTTCTACGATATGATCGTAGAGGTAAAATATTTGAGTTAGCGAGTTTGGCCTTCAATAAAAACAATGTGAAATAGTTTCACTACTCACGCCACCTGGAACACCACAGTGTAATGGTGTGTCCGAACGTCATAACCGTACTTTATTAGATATGGTGCGATCGATGATGTCTCTTACCGATCTACCACTATCGCTTTTGGGGTTATGCATTAAAGACAGCTACATTCACGTTAAATAGGGCACCATCTAAATCCGTGGAGATGACACCGTATGAACTGTGGTTTGACGAGAAACCTAAGCTGTCATTTCTTTAAGTTTGGGACTGCGATGCTTATGTGAAAAAGTTTCAACATGATAAGCTCGAACCCAAACCGGAGAAGTAAATCTTCATAGGATACCCAAAAAGAAACTGTTGGGTACACCTTCTATCATAGATCCTAAGGCAAGGTCTTTTGTTGCTAAGAGTGGATCCTTTCTAGAGAAGGAGTTTCTCTCGAAAGAAGTGAGTGGGAGGAAAGTAGAACTTGATGAGGTAATTGTACCTTCTCCCGAATTGGAAGGTAGTACATCACAGAAACTCGTTCCACTGATTCCTACACCAATTAGTGAGGAAGCTAATGATGATGATCATGAAACTTCAGATCAAGTTTCTGCTGAACTTCGTAGATCAACCAGAGTTCGTTCCGCACCAAAGTGGTACGGCAACCCAGTTCTGGAAGTCATGTTACTAGACCATGATGAACCTACGAACTATGAGGAAGCGATGATGAGCCCAGATTCCGCAAAATGGCTTGAGACCATGAAATCTGAGATGGGATCCATGTATTAGAACAAAGTATGGACTTTGGTTGACTTGCCCGATGATCGGCAAGCCATCGAAAATAAATGGATCTTCAAGAGGAAGACCGACGCAAACGGTAATGTTACTGTTTACAAAGCTCGACTTGTTGCGAAAGGGTTTCGACAAGTTCAAGGAGTTGACTACGATAAGACTTTCTCACCCGTAGCGATGCTTAAGTCTGTCCGAATCATGTTAGTAATTGCCGCATTTTATGAAATCTGGCAAATGGATAACAAAACTGCATTCTTTAATGGATTTATTAAAGAAGACTTGTATATGATGCAACCAGAAGGTTTTGTCAATCCTAAAGGTGCTAACAAAATGTGCAAGCTCCAGCGATCCATCTATGGACTGGTGCAAGCATCTCGGAGTTGGAATATATGCTTTGATAAGTTGATCAAAGCATATAGATTTATACAGACTTGCGGTGAAGCCTGTATTTACAAGAAGTGAGTGGGAGCACTACAACCTTTCTGATAAGTATATGTGAATGACATATTGTCGATCGGAAATGATGTAGAATTTTCTGGAAAGCATAAAGGAGTGGTTGAAAGGAGTTTTTCAAAGAAAGACCTTGGTGAAGCTGCTTACATATTGGGCATCAAGATCTATAGAGATAGATCAAGACGCTTGATAAGACTTTCGATGAGTACATACCTTGATAAGATTTTGAAGTAGTTCAAAATGGATCAGTCAAAGAAGGAGTTCTTGCCTGACTTGTAAGGTGTGAAGTTGAGTAAGACTCAAAGCCAGACCACGGCAGAAAAATATAGAGAGAATGAAAGTCATTCCCTATGCCTCAGCCATAGGTTCTATAAAGTATGCCATGCTGTGTACAAAACACGTTGTGTACCTTGCCATGAGTTTGACAGGGAGGTACAATAGTGATCCAGGAGTAGATCACTGTACAGCGGTCAAAATTATCCTTTGACACTAAATCCAGATGACTCTAAGTATCAATCTGGATGCGTATTGAAAGTGGGAGCAATTAGCTAGAGTAGCTCCATGCAGAGCATTGTAGACATAGAAATTTGCGGATCTGAATGTGATAGACCCGTTGACTAAACTTCTCTCACAAGCAAAACATGATCACACCTTATTACTCTTGGGTATTAATCACATAGCGATGTGAACTAGATTATTGACTCTAGTAAACCCTTTGGGTGTTGGTCACATGGTGATGTGAACTATGGGTGTTATTCACATAACGATGTGAACTATCGGTATTAAATCACATGGCGATGTGAGCTAGATTATTGACTCTAGTGCAAGTGGGAGACTGAAGGAAATATGCCCTAGAGGCAATAATAAAGTTGTTATTTATATTTCCTTATATCATGATAAATGTTTATTATTCATGCTAGAATTGTATTAACCGGAAACTTAGTACATGTGTGAATACATAGACAAAACAGAGTGTCCCTAGTATGCCTCTACTAGACTAGCTCATTGATCAAAGATGGTTATGTTTCCTAACCATAGACATGAGTTGTCATTTGATCAATGGGATCACATCATTAGGAGAATGATATGATGGACAAGACCCATCCGTTAGCATAGCACTATGATCGTTTAGTTTTACTGCTATTGCTTTCTTCATGACTTATACATGTTCCCATGACTATGAGATTATGCAACTCCCGAGTACCGTAGGAACACCTTGTGTGCTATCAAACGTCACAACGTAACTGGGTGATCATAAAGATGCTCTACAGGTGTCTCCAAAAGTATTCGTGGTGTTGGCATAGATCAAGATTAGGATTTGTCACTCCGAGTGTCAGAGAGGTATCTCTGGGCCCTCTCGGTAACACACATCACAATAAGCCTTGCAAGCAAAAGACTAATGAGTTAGTCACGAGATGATGTGTTACGGAACGAGTAAAGAGACTTGCCGGTAACGAGATTGAACTAGGTATGGAGATACCGACGATCGAATCTCGGGCAAGTAACATACCGATGACAAAAGGAACAACGTATGTTGTTATGCGGTTTTGACCGATAAAAGATCTTCGTAGAATATGTAGGAGCCAATATGAACATCCAGGTTCCGCTATTGGTTATTGACCGGAGATGAGTCTCGGTCATGTCTACATAGTTCTCGAACCCGTAGGGTCCACACGCTTAACGTTTGATGACGATCGGTATTATGAGTTTATGAGTTTTGATGTACCGAAGGTAGTTCGGAGTCCCGGATGAGATCACGAACATGACGAGGAGTCTCGGAATGTCCGAGACATAAAGATTGATATATTGGACGACTATATTCGGACACCAGAAGTGTTCCGGAAAAGTTTCGGATTTAACGGGATTGCTGGAGGGGGTTACCGGAACCCCCTACGAAGGGGGATGGTCCATAGTGGGCCTTAAGGGAAAGAGAGAGGCAGCCCATAGGGCTGGCCGGCGCCCCACCTAGGGTTCCTATTTGGACTAGGATTGGGGGGGCGCCACCTCTCCCTTTTTTCCTTTCCCTCTCTTCCTTCTTTGGTGATTCCTACTAGGAATAGGATTGCAATCCTATTCCTAGTAGGATTGCACCTCTAGCCGCACCAAACAAGGGCCGGCCGGCCTCCCCCCTTGCTCCTTTATATACGGGGGCAGGGGGGCACCCAAAGACACACAAGTTGAATTGTTCCAGCCGTGTGCGGTGCCCCCCTCCACAGAAACACACCTCGGTCATACCGTCGCGGTGCTTAGGCGAAGCCCTGCGCCGGTGAATACATCATATCCGTCACCACGCCGTCGTGCTGACGAAACTCTCCCGTGAAGCTCAACTGGATCAAGAGCTCGTGGGACGTCATCAAGCTGAACGTGTGCTGAACGCGGAGGTGCCGTACGTTCAGTGCTTGATCGGTTGAATCGTGAAGAAGTTCGACTACATCAACCGCGTCACTTGACGCTTCCGCTCCCGGTCTACGTGGGTACGTAGACACACTCTTCCCTCTCGTTGCTATGCATCTGGTAGATAGATCTTGCGTGATCGTAGGAAAATTTTAAAATACTACGTTCCCCAACAAAAGACTGGGAAGCGACCAACTAGAAAGCAATAACGGTCATAATCATGCAGAGCAACAAAGCAACATTGAATCGGGCATGGAAGTGATATAGCTATTCTAAAACTCAAAGATCATCAAGGCAGAGCAGATTTTTTAGTCTTAAGCATGTGTAAACATGTGCCAAGTCAATCCAAAAATTCTCCAAAGGGAAATACCACCTTAGTATACCGAACTATGAACAATGCAATGCATGTAAATCATTTCAATAACACATTATATACTCTAGCTATTCGAGACTAGCCACAAGGAAAGCATTAACCACTGGAAGAGCATTGTAAACATAGCACTATGTCGCTACAAGCTGGTCTCTAGATCATAGGTACAGGCATATGTACAAAAGTAGAAACAAGAAGAGTTCATACCGGTCTTCCTTGTTGCTTCCCTTCAGTCGATCTTCGTCATTACTGCCTCGTCACTTGCACGATCGAACGTAGGAAATATAATAAAATGCCATCACGGACTCGAGCTGAACTCTGAAAACAAAGCAAACTAAAGAAAAAAAGGAAATCTTTTTGGATTATTTCAAAGGTTGGACGAAAGCAAAAGAAAGAGAAAATCTTTTTGTTGTTTTTGCAAAGAGAGAAATAAAGAAGAACGGACAAAAACTCCGAAAAGATCAAAGCGAATAAAACGGATAATACAATGGAAAAGTGAGAGGGGCACGTACTCCCCCAAGCTTAGGCTTTTGGCCTAAGTTGGTAGCAGCTACTGCCCCCAGGAGCCTCCTGCTCAGGGGGAACAGTGGTGAGTCCAAGGGTCGTAGAAGGATGCTGGCGTGTACACCGAACTCCTCGGAGTCTCCCACGAGGAAGGGTCCGTACGCCAAGCAGAGGAAGACCCTTCACCAAACTCGGTGGCGGTTTCTTCCTGAAAAGGTGGTAACTCACCGTGCTCCTCCTCGTCGGGCACAACCCCCTCCATGGGGTTATGAAACTGATGCTGGGCCATGAACTCATCGAACTGGATAACATCAAAGGACCATCCGTTCCTGCAAGAAAAATCAAACAAAAGAGGTGCAGGTAGACGGATCTCGCGTTCCGTGGTAGTTCCGAAACGCAAGATATAAACAAGATTATCAAGCTCAGAAGTCATGGTAACAAACTTATGCCTTTTCATAGCAGCAAGATCAAAGCTTAAATAAGCAAAAGAATTATCATCAGGGTGTGAGGTGCCTCCAAGATGTTCTAAGATAAGTGTGGCATAAACGCCACCATATAAGTCTCCCTTGTTACCGTTCATAGCAAGGCGTCGAGCAATTAAGGCACCCAGATTATAATCAGACCTCCCTGAGAGGGCGGCTGCCAGGATAGCAATATCCGGCGCAGAAGTGTTGCTCGTGTTATCACGAGCTAACACCCCTCTAGAAACATAATATGCCAAATACCTGAGGTGAGGGAATAAGATGCTGGAGATCTTTGACCGATGAATATCCCTCGTACCCATGCTGCAGAGAGAGTTGAAGACGGTTTTCAGCTCGGAGGGCTGAGAGGTCATCCTAGCCGTCCTCCCAACGTTTGGCACCTATTATTTCACAAAACTTTCCCAAAGGCATGGTGATAAGATCATTGTAAATTTTAAACTCAATAGCACCTGAATTAGGATTATATCTAAAACTATTAATGAAACTGGAGGTGAGTTTTTGATACTGAGTAACACGGCACGTGACGAGCCGTGTCAGACCTGCATTAGCACAAAGATTATAAAACTCATCCTTGATTCCCGCAGCTTCAAGGAATTCATCACATGGAAACGTCATAGCACGTGATGGACTTGTGTCTTCCAACAACTCCAGGGGCACATGATCTTCATTGTAGCTCACCCTAGCAGTCGAGGGTGAAGCTGCGGCTCTAGTAACTCGATCGGAGTGTGTGGGCTTCCCTTCTCAAGCCACCCCTTTGCCCTTCCTAACAAACTCATTTCTGAAATTTTTGACAAATTACAAAAACAAGGATTAAAACAAGGTGGGTTAAGGCAAACTACTCAACTCACTTGCCCAAGGCATAAACTTGCATCAAAACTTGGAAAATAACTTTCTACACATGCATGCAAGCTCATCTATACAGCACCAAGAACTACTAAATACTCACAAATGAAGCCACCAATCAGAAATCTAATTGGAGGGGTGGAGGAGTCACATACCAGGGAGTATTTGTTCAAAATCTCAGCTCAAATGATAGGCTGTAGAGAGAGATCGAAGAATCGCCTCCAAGAGCAGCAAGAACGCAAGAACAAATGGAGAACTTGTGTTTTTGGAGAGAAAGAGAGAGAGAGAGGAAGAAGACTTACCTGGAGGGGGGCCTTGTGGGCCCCAGGCGCCCTGTGGGCGTGGCCAGGGGGCAGGCCGCGCCAGCTGGCCGCCTGGGCCACTGGTGGGTCCCCCTGGCTGGCCCCAGGCACCTCTGGGTCACTCCCGGCATGGAAATTTTTATTTTTATTTTTCTGGAATTTTTCTGAAAACTTCACTGTTGAAAATTTTTCGAAGTTCAAAAAGCTGCAAGACTTTCTGAAAACTTAAAGCAGTGATTAGTATTGTGAAGCTTCAAAACATAAACACTTGGTACAGCAAGGAGAACAAAAACTAAAACAAATGAAAACATAACAAGCTCAACTTTTTATCTATATAAAACATGTTTACTAGTAAGGTTGATCAAGTCTTACCAACAAACAGGCGATATATAGAGCAAAAAGTCTCACCTCTTATGAAGTAATCACTGAACCTTTACTTTGATGGACATTGTCCCCACCATAATAGTTTTGTATTTGTGATGCACATGTAGTGGACAGTCCCATTCTCCAATCTTTACGGTCTCAATATTTTCTATAGAGTTGAGGCCATGTCTCCTGTCGGTCTTCTTTGGGAAATACACCGTGTGTTCTTTATCATTCACATTGAAGGTAATCTTCCCTTTATTGCAATCAATAATAGCACCTACAGTGTTAAGAAAAGGTCTACCAAGAATAATGGACATGCTCCCATCCTCGGGCATGTCAAGCACAACAAAATCAGTAAGAATCAAACAATTAGCAACTTCTACTGGAACATCCTCACAAATACCTATCGGAACGGCGGTTGACTTGTCAGCCATCTGAAGAGAGATATCTGTAGGAATTAGTTTATCTAAACAAAGCCTCTTGTAAAGAGAGAGAGGCATAACACTCACTCCTGCTCCAAGATCACATAAAGCAGTTTTGACATAATTATTCTTTATGGAGCAAGGAATGGTGGGTATACCTGGATCACCGAGCTTCTCAAGAATCTTGCCACTGAAAGAGTAGTTAGCAAGCATAGTAGATATTGCTTCATTAGGAACTTTTCTTTTATTAGTGACAATATCTTTCATATATTTTGAATAAGGAGGTAACTTAATAGCATCAGTCAAAGGGATTTGAAGAAAAAGAGGTTTAATCCACTCACAAAACTTATTGTAATGCTCTTCTTCTTTAGATTTAATAGACTTACCTGGAAAGGGCATGGGTTTCTGTATCCATGGTTCTCTTTCCTTCCCATGTTTTCTTGCGATGAAGTCTTCTTTTGTGTACCTCTTACGTTTGTCAGGTGCTTCTTCTTCTTGAACTTCAGGCGGATCATTCTTCTCATTATCCTTACCTTCAGGTTGAGCACCGTCTTCAGTCTCAGCATCGGAGATAGATACACTGTTGGGATCAACAGCTGGCTCTTCATCTGTAATAGGATCATTGGAACTGTCAGTCTCCTTATGTTTCTTCTTCTTCTTTTTTGGAGAGCCAACAATTTCTTCTTCCTGCATTTGAGAATCTTGCTCGATTCTCCTCGGATGCCCCTCTGGATAGAGAGAATCTTGAGTGCTAGTTCCTCATCGGGTCTTAATCCCGAAGGCCTGCAAATCATCTTGTTTGGCATTGTTAGCAAGCAAATCTTTTTGCACGTTAGAAATTTGTTCAAGCTGAGTTTGAACCGTATGAAAATGCTTCACAAGACATTGAACATCATTAACTGTTCTACCTAAAACATCAAGCAAACTTTTGATAGCAAGGGAATTATCATGCAATTGACTTTGTATCCTCTCATTAAAATGATTTTGTTTCATAATAAAATTATCATACTCATCTAAACATTGATCAGGAGGCTTACCATGAGGGATGTCACTTGCGTTGAAATCTAAAAGAGAGTGTACCTCTACCATAGGAGGGTGAGTGGTAGGCTCACACAGCTTCTCGATAGGGGGTAGATTCTTCACGTCTTCAGCCTTAATACCTTTCTCTTTAATAGACTTCTTTGCTTCTCGCATATCTTCGGGGCTTAGAACAAACATGCCCCTCTTCTTTGGTGGTGGAGGTGGTTCAGGGACGGACCAATCTTCATGGTTTTTGGCAATCCTGCCCATCAAATCCTCTGCATCGTCCGGTGTTCTTTTCCTGAAAACACAACCAGCACAACTGTCCAAATAGGACATGGATTCATCAGTTAGACCAGCATAAAATATATCGATTAATTCGTTCTTAGGGACTTCATGTCCTGGTCTAGCCCGAATCAGACCGCAGTACCTCCCCCAAGCTTTAGGGAGGTGCTCATCCTGCAACTGTTTGAAGTTATAAATTCTTTGTAAAGCAGCATGTTGCATGTGAGCAGGAAAGTACTTATCAACAAAAGAGTAAGCTAAGTCTTGAGGACTCTTAATGGAACCGCATGGGAGTGAGTCATACCATGTTTTAGCACCTTCCTTCAAGGGGAAAGGAAGAAGCTTGGTCACATAAAAGTATCGTATCTTCTCATCCGTGGTAAACAAGCCACCCAACTCACCGAGTTTAGTCAGGTGTGCAATAGCATCATCATTTTCTCTGCCATAAAAGGGGTCAGCTTCAAACATAGGTATAAGTGAAAGATCAACAGAGAAATCATAATCAGGATCATCAATGCATATAGGAGATGTAGCAAATTCAGGATCAGGAACGGTTTTGTTCTTCAAAGAGTGCTTTTCAAACAGCTTCTTAATAACATCAGGGTCAGAGCCAGCAAACTCTGTCAGTTCCCTGCATAAATCTTCATCAAGCATATAGTAATCATCATCAAGGATTCTCTCCTTGAGTTTACTCAAATCAGGATAATCGTAAGTTTCACCAATAGGGTAGCGAGTAACAGGAATTTCAATTCCAGACTTTTTTGCAGCAGCAGCGATCTGTTTCTCAAGAGCATAACCAAGTGAACTAATATCATCAAGAGTAGTAGAAGCATCATCAAGAGTATCAGACATAGTAATAGATTCAGTAGGAGCATCATGTGGTGGCGGTGAGGCAAACTTACTCATAACAGAGGGTGAATCAAGTGTAGCACTAGTGCTCAGAACAGTACCTCTTCTTGTAGTGGATAGTAAGATCGGAACCTTGGGGTCTCCTTTCTTACCCATAGCGGATGAAGTGCAGCAGGTAGGATACTTCAACTAGACTTGTAAATATTGCTATGCTCCCCGGCAACGGCGCCAGAAAACGGTACTTGATAACCCTCAACCGTAAGGCATCGAGATAGTCTTCGCGGGTAAGAATAACCCAATTTATTGATTCGACACACGAGGAGCCAAAGAGTATTTATAAGCTTTGACGGTTGAGTTGTCAATTCAACCGCACCTGAAATATACTTACTTGCAACAAAAGATAAGTGGTAACAGTGATATGATAGTGATGATAGTGATAGTAAAAGTAAACAGCAAAAGTAAAT
>LR738711.1:99299930-99350968 GCA_902687465.1 Secale cereale | reverse complement strand
ATTTGTCCCCCCCCCCCCCCCAAATTTGTGTCCCAAAACAAGGAAACCCTAGCCCCCACTCCTTCTTCCACCTCCAGCCACCAGCCACCTCGCCGGAGTTTCGCCGAAATTCCGCCGGAAGTTCGCCGGAATACACCATCTCGCCGGAATCCGCTTCTCTCCTCTCCACCGGAGTCCTCTCACCTCTCCACCGGCGCCACTTCACCAGCACCGCATCCGGAGCGCCGCCCTACTGCCTCGACCGCGTTCCCGCCGGCCGGCGCCGTCACCTCGCCGGCCAGGCGCCGCCGCCGCCACTCCGTGGGTAGGAGATCCCCTGCCCGCAATGAACCAGGCAGCCGCCGTAGTTCTCCCATCGCGGACCGGATCGGGTGCACCCGATCCAGATCCGTTGCCCCGATCCAGCCCAGGCCACATCGCCGCTTCCCTCCCCGCTCGATCCAGCTTCCGCAGGCCGAGATCCACACCGCTGCGCCAGTCTCCGGGCCTCCAGCTCCCGCAGGCCGAGATCCACCGCTAGGCCGCCTCCTCAACCGCGGGCCCGTGCCACGTCGGGCGCCCAGCCGCGAGCCAGGCAGCCACCGGGCCTCGTCCCGCCTCCCTCCGGCTCAACAGATCCGGCCCAGGAGCCAGCCGCAGCCGCGGGCCTCCCAGCTGGGCCTCCCTCTAGCCGACCGGCTCCCGCGGGCCGTGCCAGCCGCCGTTCGTCCGCCGCGGGCCGTGGCCCGTTTTTCCACCAGATCTGGAGGTTGCCTCTTTTACTCCTCTAAGTCCCTATGAATTAGTTGCTGATGCTATTTTCAAACTGCTATAACTTTTAGTGTGGTGCTCCGTTTTGCGCAAATAGCATGTCCAGACGTTCGTGGTGATTAGCACTACGTTTTATCTTTTTGTGTCATGCATGTTAGAGATCATCTAGGTGCTTGTTTTTCTGTTTCAATAGTGCATCGTGATATAATTGCTGCGATGTGTTGTTTTTATGCCATCTTTGCATAGTGATAACTTTTAGCTCGTTTATCCGAATGATGCAAATGACATGTCCACGTGTTCGTCTTGCCATGCTCTACATGTTGCTTGTGATAGGTTGCATGATAGATTTATTCTTGCCATGGTTATCCTCGTTGCAAAGTGCCATGCGGCTGTGATGTTGTTTCACTTGTTATGAAATGCCATCTTGTTGAGCTCATTGCTATCATTGTGTTTATCTCCATGATGCATGCTTGTATGTTTCGGAATCACCATCATGTGTACTTTGTTGTGGTGCTTACCACTTGCCATGTTTAGTTTCGAGGTGACTTAAACTTGCTCGTTTACATGCCATGATGAAACTGCTGTTTTGACACTTAGTGGTTTTTCACTAAGTCTGAAATCTGTAACGTTCCGATGCCATGTTTGCTTGCTGCTCTAGGACAAACCATGATAGTTTTGGGGTGGATCTTGATTGTTCCTTGTAGTATATATTGTTGGCTTTCCATTCATGTTCTCACATGCTTATTTAAGTGGCTGTAGCATGTTTAACTTTTGCTCCAAAGTTTCAATAAAATTCTGCTGCCATAATTTTATTGTCAAGTTCAATATGTCCAAGCTTATTGCTATTGATCCGTGACTCCTTTTGGGGTGCACCTTTGGACTTATTTGCTGTAGGATATGTATAGTTTATGTTCATGCTCTTTGCCATGTTGTTTGAGTGCTGTAGCTTAATTATTTTGTGCTCCGAAGTTGCTATGTTGTTGTAATTTTCAGTTTTCGCTCGTTTCTTGTTTCGGGCATAACTTTTAGCCCGTAGCTCCGATTTCAGCGAGTCTTATATGAAACTTGATTGATTTTTTGTGTATATTCATAATCTCCTGTTGTTATCATGTTTTGAGGTGTTTTTCTTGAGTGCTATTTTCCGTGCTCCGTGTGCTTCCTTAGTGCATCCATCATACATCCATCATTTTTGAGTGCGCATTGCATCTTGTTGATTCGTGCCTTGTGTGATTGAATTTTTTAGAGCCGGAAGCTGAGACCGAGTATGTGTAGGAGCATGAGGTTACCAACGAGGTTGAGCACGAGGACCCTTCTTACGATCCGAACGACTTCACTTCAGGCAAGATGACCGAACCCCGATAACATTACTATCTTTGCCTATTGCTAGTAGTTCCGCTCTATAGTTTTGCCTCGATGCCCATGTCTTTCCTGTCAGCCTCCTGCTTGTAACCATGTCCATGTCTAACCACCCTACCTATGCAAACCGTTGCTTGGCTAAGTACGCTTCGCTCAGCCTTCTTATAGCATTGCTAGTTGCAGGTGAAGATTGAAGATGCTTGCTTCATGTTGAAGTTTTGTTGGGTTATATCACACTATATAAATGCTTAAAAATGAAATCATCTATATATTGGCAAGGGTGGAAGGCTAAGCCTTTTGCTTGGTGATTTGTTCCACTCATGCCGTTAGGAACCGTATAAACCGGTGTTATGTTCCTTGATTATGCGTTCCTAACACGGTTGGGGTGTATGGGACCCCCTCGATAAACCGCTAAGTGCTAAGTCTTTTCCAGCAAGTCCCAACATTGGTACTATTTGCCTAATAACTAAATAACTTGCATAGGGAGTAATTAACCCGAGTTCTTAATCAACAACCCCGTGCCAGTGCTCCACATGAGTGTTGGTCCGAAACGGGGAGCCTGCGGGGTCACCACGAGGGAACTCGAGGATTGATATAAACCCGTAGCTTCGCCCATCCGGTCGTGTCCTGAGACTTAGATACGCGCGGCTACTATCAGGGTGTCGACACGCCGGGAGGATTTGCTGGATTAGCCTTACCTTAGTTCGGAGTATCTTGAGCACGGGATTCCGAGAATACTCGGGTCTTCCCACTTTGGAGTTGCGACTCCATGGATCGTGAGCTTGTAATGGGCCAAGTTGGAACACCCCTGCAGGGTTATGAACTTTCGAAAGCCGTGCCCGCGGTTATGTGGCAGATGGGAGCTTGTTAATATCCGGTTGTAGATAACTTGACACAATGTTTCAATACACTACCAGCGTGTGTACCGTGACTGTCAATTTCCGAATAGGGATTCTAGAGTTGAACACGGTGGGGTTTTGTTTGTTGAGCTGTAGCTAGGATCACTTCGTGATCATCTCTCGACCGAGGCACTTCTCTTCTCGCACTCTTTCACGTAAGCTAGTTGCTAGTTGCTGCTGCAGACACTTATTCTTTTCTTCAGCCTTATCCTCTCCCAAGGCTTAAATAGTCTTGTTACCCGGGAACGGGATTGCTGAGTCCTCTGTGGCTCACAGTTACTTCACCACACCAGATGCAGGTCCAGTGGTGAGCTATCCATGTGATGGCACCGAGCTTGACTGGGAGTACGACGAGGAGCGTAGTCGATACTATGTTCGTTATCCTGATGATCAGTAGTGGAGACTTCTACTAGGATTCGATCCGACTTGTGGATTTTAAATTATGTTTGGTATCTTGCCATTTGGAATTTACCCTTAGAGGGCTGTGATGTTTTCTTGTATGATGACTGAGACATGTAATGTATTTGTGTGACGTGGCGAGTGTAAGCCAACTATGTTTATGTTTTCCATCCCCCTTTTTACATGAGTTGTGCAAAGATACCAGACTTGCAATCATTCCAGCATGGGGTTATGTCTCTAAGTCGTGCCTCGACATGTAGGAGATATAGCTCCATCCTGGGCATTACAAGTTGGTATTCAGAGCCTTCTCCGACCTAGGAGCCCCCACTGATTGATCGAATTGTTGACGGTCGAGTCTAGGCACACACTGAAAACATTTTGAGTCATATATTATATCGGAGAGTAGGAATTCTTTGGTTCTCATCCCCTTTCTCTCTGGTGAGGACTCCTGACGACTACTCTTGTCTCTTCTATTTTCAAAAATTGCACCAAATTTTTTTAGGAATCTCGCGAGTATTCTGGGATTGTTTCGATGTCCTTGTGACGAGAGTATTGTTCTCGATGCCTCCTGACATTAGGGGTTGTGGCAGTGTCTCGGGGAGTTGAGCTTCGGGGTATTGTCGTCACAAGCATATCGCGGCAGTACTAAATACTTAAGACGGCCGACATCGAAAATCTCTCCTATACGGCCAGTGGCAAGATAACCCCGACATCACCCAGTACTAGGGAGGTAGTTCGGGAGTATTGCCATAGCTTGTTATAGTGGATGCTTTTCGAAGGTCCGAGGTACACAGTTTCCGAGAAAGACTGGTTATGTGTTGAAGGATGGATACACCTGGATGTAGGTTTAGAGTTGATTGCGCGGTGCTTCCCGTGTATCCCCAACACCTGATTGCATAACTGGAATCTTTCGGAAATTCATAGGTGGGCTTATCCAGTAGATCGTAGGCATTCTTCCAACGAATGCAGGTTAGCGAGTTCGGGGTTCTACATTGAGTGAAGTGGTATTATGACCGATGTTCCGATCGGGAGTTGCATCTTAAAGGGTCCTTGGCTATGCTGATCCGGGGATTGCAAAACCCTTTCGTAATGCATTCATATGCTTTCAGCACAAAGATGTTAGAACGAAGCTCCTATCTTGTGTTTGTTCCCGTCTGTACCTTGTTGTTTTTCTTATTTACCTTTTGTCCCCTATGTGGCTTCTCGTGAAGATTGATGTTATCATTTAACTGAGAATTTCATTCGTTCCTCTTGTTCGAATGATTTCATTCGTTCTATTGTTCGAATGATTATTGTGAAGACTTGTTGCAATTCATTCCATTTATTCAGCTTATGCCTTCTGTCAATCAATTGCTGATTCGTGGTCATCTCTTTCAGGATGGCTCCGAAAAGGGTTCCCAACGCTAACCCAGAGGGTGAAGAGGTCCCAGATCGTCCTCCTACCCCTCCTCCTCCGTCTGAGGCTTGGAGAGCGATTATGCAGACTACAGCTCAGAACACTCAGATGTTGATGCAGATGATGCAGCAGATGCAAGCTAATCAAGCTAATCAGGGTGTTCCAGGGAATCAAGGCAACTTCTTCAACCAACAGCACCATGCTACTCTCAACCAGTTCTTGGCCAATAATCCAAAAGCTTTCAGTTACTGTGTCGACCCTCTTGATGCTGAAGATTGGTTGACCGATATAAAGAAGCATTTTGAGTGCAGTAACGTAAGAGAAGAGGACTATGTGAAGTTTGCAGCCTTCCAACTCAAAGATCAAGCAGTTGACTGGTGGCAGCAGTACAAAGACTCCAGGCCAAGTCAAGTGATCTCTTGGGAGAATTTCTGCAAGGACTTTCGCTCTCACCACATTCCAACAAGTGTCATCGAGGGTATGCGTGAGCAATTCCGCAACCTGAAGCAGGGCTCTATGACAGTCTATCAGTATAATGTCAAGTTCCAAAACCTCGCCCGCTATGCTAAGCAAGACATTCCTGATGCTAAGAGCAAAATCTACCAGTTCCGTGGAGGCCAGAAAGATGAACTTCAACTTGCTCTCACCTTGTTCGAGCCCGATGAATTCGACAAATTCTATAACATGGCTTTGAAACAAGAAGCAGCTCAGCTCAAGATGGAGGCTTCTAAAAAGAGGATTCGAGATGCCGTTCACTCTTCCTCATCGTCTCAGATGGTCTCGAAGCATCAGAAATTCTGGCTTCCTCCTCCTCCAGTGATTCGAGCTCCATACAACAACTCCAACAGCAACAAGAACTCCGGTGGACGTGGTTTCTCCCACCCATCCAACTCCAACAAGCAGTCCAAGCAACAGTTCCAAGCTCCAAGACCGAGTGTTCCTCCTGCCCGTCCGCTTTCTGAGGTTACTTGCTACAAGTGTGGCCAGAAGGGCCATTATTCCAACAAGTGCAACAACCCAAGGCGCCTTCCGCCTCCTCCACCTGTCGGTACCGCTATGGTCAAGCATGATCCAAAGGCAGCAAGGGTCAATCTGATGAATGCAGCACAAGCGGAGAATTCTTCTGATGTCATTTTGGGTAACCTTCCAGTTAACTCTTTTCCTGCTAAAGTGTTATTTGATTCGGGTGCTTCATGCTCTTTCATGTCTCAACCATTTGCATCCAAGCACAATATTGTCACTTCAAATTTGCCTCAGAGGTTGCAAGTCATTTCTCCGGGGAGACGTATGACTTCTAGTGTCTATGCTCCGGATGTATCTATTCGCATGGGTGATTATCGCTTTCTGGCTAAACCGGTGGTTCTTGGTAATTCTGACATCGACCTCATCCTCGGGATGGATTGGCTTTCTCAGCATGATGCTCACATTGATTGTGCACAGAAGGAAGTCAAGATGACTCATCCTGATGAAGATGTGATTATCTTTGCCTCCAGGGATAACACTATCAGACTTTTCTCTCTCAATGATAAGGGCGAAATTAATGCCATATCTCAAATTCCGGTGGTAAACGAATATCAAGACGTCTTTCCTGAAGAACTTCCAGGCATGCCTCCACACCGTCAGGTGGAATTCGTTATTGAACTCGAGCCGGGTACTGAGCCAGCATGCCGGCGTCCGTACAAGCTCTCTCCGGATGAATTGAAGGAATTGAAGAAGCAGCTTGATAAACAGGAGAGCATGGGTCTCATCAGGCCTAGTACGTCTCCTTGGGGCTGTGGTGTCTTATTTGTCAAGAAGAAAGATGGCACGGAGCGTCTCTGCGTTGATTACCGACCATTGAACAAGAAGACAATAAAGAACAAGTATCCGCTCCCCAACATCAACGAACTCTTCGAGCAGCTCAAAGGAGCTAAAGTTTTCTCTAAGCTCGACCTCCGAATGGGCTATCACCAAATTCGCATTCGCGAGGAAGACATCCCCAAGACGGCCTTCAGAACGAGCTACGGTTCATACGAGTATACCGTCGTGTCTTTTGGTCTCGCCAATGCTCCTCCTACCTTTTCGAGGATGATGCACTACATCTTCAACCCCTATACTGGCGAGTTTGTGCTTGTGTATCTGATGATATTCTGGTGTTTTCCAAGAATGAAGAAGATCACGAAAAGCACTTACGTCTGGTTCTTGATCGACTCCGAGAGCATAAATTCTATGCCAAGTTCTCAAAGTGCGAGTTTTGGCTCGATAAGGTTTTGTACCTGGGCCATATCATCTCAGCTGACGGTATTGCGGTTAATCCCAAGAAAGTTGAAGCAATTGTCAACTGGGAAGCTCCTCAGAACATCAAGCAACTCCGCATTTTTCTGGGTCTTGCCAGCTATTGCAGAAGGTTCGTTGAGAACTTCTCCAAGATTGCCAAGCCTCTTTCAAACTTGCTTCAGAAGAATGTCAAATACTTTTGGTCTCCAGAGTGTGAAGTGGCATTCAAAACTCTCAAAGAAAAACTTGTCTCTGCTCCAGTTCTGACTCCTCCAGATGAATCCAAGCCCTATGAAGTATTCTGTGATGCTTCTCTTCAAGGACTTGGTGGTGTGCTTATGCAAGATAAGAGAATTGTGGCATACACTTCTCGTCAGCTCAAGCCGAGTGAGAAGAATTATCCCACACATGATCTCGAGCTAGCAGCTGTGGTACATGCTTTGATTACGTGGAGACATCTGTTGTTGGGCAGAAAAGTCGACATCTTCACTGATCACAAGAGCTTGAAGTACATCTTCACACAGCCGCATCTGAACCTCCGCCGGACACGTTGGGTTGAAATGATCCAAGAGTATGATCCCAGCATTGAATACACTCCTGGCAAGGCGAATGTGATTGCGGATGCTTTGAGCAGAAAGGCATATTGCAACAGCCTTCTTATCAAGCCGTGCCAGCCTGAGCTTTGTGAAGCATTCAGGAAACTCAACCTCCAAGTTGTTCCGCAGGGTTTTCTTGCAAATCTTCAAATTGCTCCTACCTTGGAAGATCAGGTCCGTGAGGCCCAACTCAGGGATACCATGGTGAAGAAGGTGAAACATGGTATTGCAAAGGGCACTCCTAAATACAAGTGCTTTCGTGTTGATGAGAGAGATACCTTGTTCTTCGAGGACAGACTCGTTGTTCCCAAAGGTGATCTCAGGAAGCTCATAATGGAAGAAGCACATGATTCTCTCCTTTCCATTCATCCTGGCAGTTCCAAGATGTACCAAGACCTCAAGCAGTCTTACTGGTGGACACGCATGAAAAGGGAGATTGCCCAATTCGTGAATGAATGTGATGTTCGCAGAAGAGTGAAAGCAGAACATCAACGTCCAGCCGGTCTTCTCCAACCTCTTCCTATTCTCGAGTGGAAGTTCGACCACATTGAAATGGACTTCGTCACTGGCTTTCCTAAATCCATGAGAGGGAATGATTCTATCTTCGTGGTGATCGACAAGCTTACCAAAGTCGCTCACTTCCTGCCAGTAAAAGAATCAATCAATGCAGCTCAATTGGCAGAGCTGTACACTTCCAGAATTGTGTCCTTACATGGCATTCCTCAAGTTATATCCTCAGACCGTGGAAGTTTATTCACTTCAAGGTTCTGGGACTCCTTTCAGTCCGCCATGGGCACTAAGATCAGGTTCAGCATTGCTTTTCACCCTCAGACTAGTGGTCAAGTCGAGCGAGTGAATCAGATTCTAGAAGACATGCTCAGAGCCTGTGTCATATCTTTTGGCATGAAATGGGAAGACTGCCTTCCATTTGCCGAGTTCTCTTACAACAACAGCTTTCGAGCAAGTGCCGGCAAAGCTCCGTTTGAAATCCTCTATGGCAGAAAGTGCCGTACCCCTCTCAACTGGTCTGAAACAGGCGAACGTCAACTTCTTGGCAATGACTTGATCTCAGAAGCCGAAGAAATGTGCAAAGTCATACGTGAGAATCTCAAGGCCGCTCAGTCGCGTCAGAAGAGCTACTATGACGGCAATGTTGGGGAACGTAGTATTTTCAAAATTTTCCTACGATCACGCAAGATCTATCTACTAGATGCATAGCAACGAGAGGGGAAAGTGTGTCTACGTACCCTCGTAGACCGAAAGCGGAAGCGTTTATCAACGCGGTTGATGTAGTCGTGCACCTTAACGATCCGTCCCGATCTAGTGCCGAATGTACGGCACCTCCGCGTTCAGCACACGTTCAGCTCGATGACGTCCTCGCCTTCTTGATCCAGCAAGATGGGCGAAGTAGTAGATGAGTTCCGGCAGCACGACGGCGTGGTGACGGTTGTTGATGAAGAACAATCTCTGCAGGGCTTCGCCAAGCACTACAGAAACTAGACGGAGGATAAACTAGAGGGTCGGGGTAGCCGGCACATGGCTTGGTGTATTTTGATCTGTCTTGGGTGCTAGCCCTACCCCTCTATTTATATGTTGAGCTTTGGGGTCGAAACTTGGAGTAAAAGCCTTCACAAAGTCGGTTTCACCCGAAAGGCAAGAATCCTTCTCGGACTCCAGGGCCAGACGCCAGGGTTCCCGGCGTCTGGCCCCTGGACTCCGCAAAACTTCCTTTTGTGCTTTCCAAAAACCTTGTGTGCTTTCCCTTTTGGCCCAAATAAAGTGTTCTCGTACCCAAACACTTCGGGAAACATCCGGAACCCCTTCCGGTGAATTCCGGAACCCTTCCGGAGGTCAAAACACTATTATCTCATATATTAATCTTTATCTCCGGACCATTCCGGAGTTCCTCGTCATGTCCGTGATCACATCCGGGACTCCGAATAACATTCGGTCACCAACATACATAACTCATTAAATACTATATCGTCAACGAACGTTTAAGCGTGCGGACCCTACGGGTTCGAGAACTATGTAGACATGACCGAGACATCTCTCCGGTCAATAACCAATAGCGGAACCTGGATGCCCATATTGGCTCCTACATATTCTACGAAGATCTTTATCGGTCGAACCGCATAACAACATACGTTGTTCCCTTTGTCATCGGTATGTTACTTGCCCGAGATTCGATCGTCGGTATCTCAATACCTAGTTCAATCTCGTTATCGGCAAGTCTCTTTACTCGTTCTGTAATACATCATCTCGTGACTAACTCATTAGTCATTTGCTTGCAAGGCTTATTATGATGTGTGTTACCGAGAGGGCCCAGAGATACCTCTCCGACACTCTGAGTGACAAATCCTAATCTTGATCTATGCCAACACCACGAATACTTTCGGAGACACCTGTAGAGCATCTTTATGATCACCCAGTTACGTTGTGACGTTTGATAGCACACAAGGTGATCCTACGGTATTCGGGAGTTGCATAATCTCATAGTCATAGGAACATGTATAAGTCATGAAGAAAGCAATAGCAGTAAAACTAAACGATCATAGTGCTATGCTAACGGATGGGTCTTGTCCATCACATCATTCTCCTAATGATGTGATCCCGTTGATCAAATGACAACTCATGTCTATGGTTAGGAAACATAACCATCTTTGATCAATGAGCTAGTCTAGTAGAGGCATACTAGGGACACTCTGTTTTGTCTATGTATTCACACATGTACTAAGTTTCCGGTTAATACAATTCTAGCATGAATAATAAACATTTATCATGATATAAGGAAATACAAATAACATTATTATTATTGCCTCTAGGGAATATTTCCTTCAGTCTCCCACTTGAACTAGAGTCAATAATCTAGATTACAAAGTGATGATCCTCACACCCATGGAGTCTTGGTGCTGATCATGTTTTGCCCGTGGAAGAGGCTTAGTCAACGGGTCTGCAACATTCAGATCCGTATGTATTTTGCAAATCTCTATGTCTCCTTCCTTGACTAGATCGCGGATGGAATTGAAGCGTCTTTTGATGTGCTTTGTTCTCTTGTGAAACCTGGATTCCTTCGCCAAGGCTATTGCTCCAGTGTTGTCACAAAAGATTTTCATTGGACCCGATGCACTAGGTATAACACCTAGATCGGATATGAACTCCTTCATCCAGACTCCTTCATTTGCTGCTTCCGAAGCAGCTATGTATTCCGCTTCACACGTAGATCCCGCCACGACGCTCTGCTTGGAACTGCACCAACTGACAGCTCCACCGTTAAATAAAAATACATATCCGGTTTGTGACTTAGAGTCATCCGGATCAGTGTCAAAGCTAGAATCGACGTAACCGTTTATGACGAGCTCTTTGTCACCTCCATATACGAGAAACATATCCTTAGTCCTTTTCAGGTATTTCAGGATGTTCTTGACCGCTGTCCAGTGATCCACTCCTGGATTACTTTGGTACCTCCCTGCTAGACTTATAGCAAGGCACACATCAGGTCTGGTACACAGCATTGCATACATGATAGATCCTATGGCTGAGGCATAGGGAATGACTTTCATTTTCTCTCTATCTTATGCAGTGGTCGGGCATTGAGTCTTACTCAACTTCATACCTTGTAATACAGGCAAGAACCCTTTCTTTGACTGATCCATTTTGAACTTCTTCAAAATCTTATCAAGGTATGTGCTTTGTGAAAGTCCAATTAAGCGTCTTGATCTATCTCTATAGATCTTGATGCCTAATATATAAGCAGCTTCACCGAGGTCTTTCATTGAAAAATTCTTATTCAAGTATCCTTTTATGCTATCCAGAAATTCTATATCATTTCCAATCAATAATATGTCATCCACATATAATATTAGAAATGCTACAGAGCTCCCACTCACTTTCTTGTAAATACAGGCTTCTCCAAAAGTCTGTATAAAACCATATGCTTTGATCACCTCATCAAAGCGTATATTCCAACTCCGAGATGCTTGCACCAGTCCATAGATGGATCGCTGGAGCTTGCATACTTTGTTAGCACCTTTTGGATCGACAAAACCTTCTGGTTGCATCATATACAACTCTTCTTTGAGATATCCATTCAGGAATGCAGTTTTGACATCCATTTGCCAGATTTCATAATCATAAAATGCGGCAATTGCTACCATGATTCGGACAGACTTAAGCATCGCTACAGGTGAGAAAGTCTCATCGTAGTCAACTCCTTGAACTTGTCGAAACCCTTTCGCAACAAGTCGAGCTTTGTAAACAGTAACATTACCGTCAGCGTCAGTCTTCCTCTTGAAGATCCATTTATTTTCGATGGCTTGCCGATCATCAATCAAGTCAACCAAAGTCCACACTTTGTTCTCATACATGGATCCCATCTCAGATTTCATGGCCTCAAGCCATTTTGCGGAATCTGGGCTCATCATCGCTTCCTCATAGTTCGTAGGTTCATCATGGTCTAGTAACATGATTTCCAGAACTGGGTTGCCGTACCACTCTGGTGCGGAACGTACTCTGGTTGATCTACGACGTTCAGCAGAAACTTGATCCGAAGTTTCATGATCATCATCATTAACTTCCTCACTGATTGGTGTAGGGATCACTGGAACAATTTTCTGTGATGTACTACTTTCCAATCCGGGAGAAGGTACAATTACCTCATCAAGTTCTACTTTCTTCCCACTCACTTCTTTCGAGAGAAACTCCTTCTCTAGAAAGGATCCATTCTTAGCAACGAATATTTTGCCTTCAGATCTGTGATAGAAGGTGTACCCAACAGTCTCTTTTGGGTATCCTATGAAGACACATTTCTCCGACTTGGGTTCGAGCTTATCAGGTTGAAGCTTTTTCACATAAGCATCGCAGCCCCAAACTTTAAGAAACGACAACTTTGGTTTCTTGCCAAACCATAGTTCATAAGGTGTCGTATCAACGGATTTAGATGGTGCCCTATTTAACGTGAATGCAGCTGTCTCTAAAGCATAACCCCAAAATGATAGCGGTAAATCGGTAAGAGACATCATAGATCGCACCATATCCAATAAAGTATGGTTACCACATTCGGACACACCATTACGCTGTGGTGTTCCGGGTGGCGTGAGCTGTGAAACTATTCCACATTGTTTTAAATGAAGACCAAACTCGTAACTCAAATATTCTCCTCCATGATCAGATCGTAGAAACTTTATTTTCTTGTTACGATGATTCTCTACTTCACTCTGAAATTCTTTGAACTTTTCAAATGTTTCAGACTTGTGCTTCATTAAGTAGATATACCCATATCTGCTCAAATCATCAGTGAAGGTCAGAAAATAACGATACCCGCCGCGAGCTTCAACACTCATTGGCCCACATACATCAATATGTATGATTTCCAACAAATCTGTTGCTCGCTCCATAGTTCCGGAGAACGGAGTTTTAGTCATCTTGCCCATGAGGCATGGTTCGCAAGCACCAAGTGATTCATAATCAAGTGATTCCAAAAGTCCATCACTATGGAGTTTCTTCATGCGCTTTACACCAATATGACCTAAACGGCAGTGCCACAAATAAGTTGCACTATCATTATTAACCTTGCATCTTTTGGTTTCAATATTATGAATATGTGTATCACTACAATCGAGATCAAATAAGAATAGACCACTCTTTAAGGGTGCATGACCATAAAAGATATTATTCATAAAAATAGAACAACCATT
This sequence comes from Secale cereale, assembly GCA_902687465.1. Lineage (NCBI taxonomy): Eukaryota > Viridiplantae > Streptophyta > Magnoliopsida > Poales > Poaceae > Secale > Secale cereale. The sequence goes on along the minus strand of LR738711.1, from coordinate 99,337,620 downwards.
ATTCTCATATTTAAATGAATAACCGTCTTGCAACAAACAAGATCCAGATATAATGTTCATGCTCAACGCTGACACCAAATAACAATTATTTAGGTCTAAAACTAATCCCGAAGGTAGATGTAGAGGTCGCGTGCCGACGGCGATCACATCGACTTTGGAACCATTTCCCACGCGCATCGTCACCTCGTCCTTAGCCAATCTTCGTTTAATCCGTAGTCCCTGTTTCGAGTTACAAATATTAGCAACCGAACCGGTATCAAATACCCAGGTACTACTACGAGCATTAGTAAGGTACACATCAATAACATGTATATCACATATACCTTTGTTCACCTTGCCATCCTTCTTATCCGCCAAATACTTGGGGCAGTTCCGCTTCAAGTGTCCAGTCCCCTTGCAGTAGAAGCACTCAGTTTCAGGCTTGGCTCCAGACTTGGGTTTCTTCGTGGGAGTAGCAACTGTCTTGCTATTCTTCTTGAAGTTCCCCTTCTTTCCCTTGCCCTTTTTCTTGAAACTAGTGGTCTTGTTAACCATCAACAGTTGATGCTCCTTTTTGATTTCTACCTCCGCAGCCTTGAGCATAGCGAAGAGCTCGGGAATTGTCTTTTGCATCCCTTGCATATTATAGTTCATCACGAAGCCTTTATAGCTTGGTGGCAGTGATTGAAGAACTATATCAATAACACTATCCTCGTCAACTTTGCAACCAAGTTGAGTCATATGATTGTAGTACCCAGACATTCTGAGCAAGTGTTCACTGATAGAACTATTCTCCTCCATCTTGCAGCTATAGAACTTATTGGAAATCTCATATTTATCAATCCGGGCATTTGCTTGAAATATTAACTTCAACTCCTGGAACATCTCATATGGTCCATGATGTTCAAAACATCGTTGAAGTCCCGGTTCTAAGCCGTAAAGCATGGCACACTGAACTATCGTGTAGTCATCAGACCGCGACTGCCAGACGTTCAAAGCGTCTACATTAGCGGGAGGGGGCTTGTCACCTAGCGGTGCTTCAAGGACATAATTCTTCTGTGCAGCAATGAGGATAATCCTCAAGTTACGGACCCAGTCCGTGTAATTGCTACCATCATCTTTCAACTTAGCTTTCTCTAGGAATGCATAAAAATTCAAAGGAATGGTAGCACGGGCCATTGATCTACAACAACATAGATATGCAAAAACTATCAGGACTAAGTTCATGATAAATTAAAGTTCAATTTAATCATATTAATTAAAGAACTCCCACTCAGATAGACATCCCTCTGGTCATCTAAATGATCACGCGATCCAAATCAACTAAACCATGTCCGATCATCACGTGAGATGGAGTAGTATCAATGGTGAACATCTTATGTTGATCATATCTACTATATGATTCACGCTCGACCTTTCGGTCTCCAGTGTTCCGAGGCCATATCTGCATATGCTAGGCTCGTCAAGTTTAACCCGAGTGTTCTGCGCGTGCAAAACTGGCTTACACCCGTTGTATTTGAACGTAGAGCTTATCACACCCGATCATCACGTGGTGTCTCGGCACGACGAACTTTCGCAACGGTGCATACTCAGGGAGAACACTTATACCTTGAAATTTAGTAAGGGATCATCTTATAATGCTACCGTCGTTCTAAGCAAAATAAGAAGCATAATAAGATAAACATCACATGCAATCATAATATGTGACATGATATGGCCATCATCATCTTGTGCTTTTGATCTCCATCTCTAAAGCACCGTCATGATCACCTTCGTCACCTGCGCGACACCTTGATCTCCATCGTAGCATCGTTGTCGTCTCGCCAAATATTGCTTCTACGACTATCGCTACCGCTTAGTGATAAAGTAAAGCAATTACATGGCGATTGCATTTCATACAATAAAGCGACAACCATATGGCTCCTGCCAGTTGCCGATAACATTACAAAACATGATCATCTCATACAAAACCGTATAACTCATCATGTCTTGACCATATCACATCACAACATGCCCTGCAAAAACAAGTTAGACGTCCTCTACTTTGTTGTTGCAAGTTTTACGTGGCTGCTACGGGCTTAGCAAGAACCGTTCTTACCTACGCATACAAAAACCACAACGATGTTTCGTCAAGTATGTGTTGTTTTAACCTTCACAAGGACCAGGCGTAGCCACACTTGATTCAGCTAAAGTGAGAGAGACAGACACCCACCAGTCACCTTTAAGCAACGATTGCTCGTAACGGTGAAACCAGTCTCGCGTAAGCGTACGTGTAATGTCGGTCCGGGCCGCTTCATCTCACAATACCGCCGAAGCAAAGTATGACATGCTGGTAAGCAGTATGACTAGTATCGCCCACAACTCATTGTGTTCTACTCGTGCATATCATCTACGCATAGACCTGGCTCATGATGCCACTGTTGGGGAACGTAGTATTTTCAAAATTTTCCTACGATCACGCAAGATCTATCTACTAGATGCATAGCAACGAGAGGGGAGAGTGTGTCTACGTACCCTCGTAGACCGAAAGCGGAAGCGTTTATCAACGCGGTTGATGTAGTCGTGCACCTTAACGATCCGTCACGATCTAGTGCCGAATGTACGGCACCTCCGCGTTCAGCACACGTTCAGCTCGATGACGTCCTCGCCTTCTTGATCCAGCAAGATGGGCGAAGTAGTAGATGAGTTCCGGCAGCACGACGGCGTGGTGACGGTTGTTGATGAAGAACAATCTCTGCAGGGCTTCGCCAAGCACTACAGAAACTAGACGGAGGATAAACTAGAGGGTCGGGGTAGCCAGCACACGGCTTGGTGTATTTTGATCTGTCTTGGGTGCTAGCCCTACCCCTCTATTTATATGTTGAGCCTTGGGGTCGAAACTTGGAGTAAAAGCCTTCACAAAGTCGGTTTCACCCGAAAGGCAAGAGTCCTTCTCGGACTCCAGGGCCAGACGCCAGGGTTCCCGACGTCTGGACCCAGACGCCAGGGACCCTGGCGTCTGGCCCCTGGACTCCGCAAAACTTCCTTTTGCGCTTTCCAAAAACCTTGTGTGCTTTCCCTTTTGGCCCAAATAAAGTGTTCTCGTACCCAAACACTTCGGGAAACATCCGGAACCCCTTCCGGTGAATTCCGGAACCCTTCCGGAGGTCAAAACACTATTATCTCATATATTAATCTTTATCTCCGGACCATTCCGGAGTTCCTCGTCATGTCCGTGATCACATCCGGGACTCCGAATAACATTCGGTCACCAACATACATAACTCATTAAATACTATATCGTCAACGAACGTTTAAGCGTGCGGACCCTACGGTTTCGAGAACTATGTAGACATGACCAAGACATCTCTCCGGTCAATAACCAATAGCGGAACCTGGATGCCCATATTAGCTCCTACATATTCTACGAAGATCTTTATCGGTCGAACCGCATAACAACATACGTTGTTCCCTTTGTCATCGGTATGTTACTTGCCCGAGATTCGATCGTCGGTATCTCAATACCTAGTTCAATCTCGTTACCGGCAAGTCTCTTTACTCGTTCCGTAATACATCATCTCGTGACTAACTCATTAGTCATTTGCTTGCAAGGCTTATTATGATGTGTGTTACCGAGAGGGCCCAGAGATACCTCTCCGACACTCTGAGTGACAAATCCTAATCTTGATCTATGCCAACACCACGAATACTTTCGGAGACACCTGTAGAGCATCTTTATGATCACCCAGTTACGTTGTGACGTTTGATAGCACACAAGGTGATCCTACGGTATTCGGGAGTTGCATAATCTCATAGTCATAGGAACATGTATAAGTCATGAAGAAAGCAATAGCAGTAAAACTAAACGATCATAGTGCTATGCTAACGGATGGGTCTTGTCCATCACATCATTCTCCTAATGATGTGATCCCGTTGATCAAATGACAACTCATGTCTATGGTTAGGAAACATAACCATCTTTGATCAATGAGCTAGTCTAGTAGAGGCATACTAGGGACACTCTGTTTTGTCTATGTATTCACACATGTACTAAGTTTCCGGTTAATACAATTCTAGCATGAATAATAAACATTTATCATGATATAAGGAAATACAAATAACATTATTATTATTGCCTCTAGGGCATATTTCCTTCAGGCAAGCATCGTGATTTGGCTTTCAACATTGATGATCATGTCTATCTCCGTGTTTCTTCGACGAAAGGCACCCAAAGATTCGGTATCAAAGGAAAGCTTGCTCTAGATACGTCGGGCCTTTCAAGATTCTGGGCAAAAGAGGCGATCTAGCCTATCAACTTGAGCTCCCTCCCAACTTCGCCAATGTTCATGATGTGTTCCATGTGTCTCAACTTCGCAAATGCTTCAAGGCACCTGAGCGCATGATTCCGTTTGAAGAGATTGATCTTCAACAAGACTTGTCCTACCGAGAGCATCCCGTTGCTATTCTCGAAGAAACCGAGTGCAAGACCCGCAACAAGTCCATCAAATTCTTGAAAGTCAAGTGGTCACATCACACCGACCGAGAAGCTACGTGGGAACGAGAAGATCATCTTCGTTCCGAGTACCCTTCCTTTTTCCAGTCCTAGATCTCGGGACGATATCTTTTTGTAGTAGAGGAGAGTTTGTAATGCCCCGGATGTAATACTTTCCCTTTTGGGCATATAATATATCTCCGGCTTCATCTATTCCATTTCGGGTTCTTTGTCTTTCGGGTTTTTGTCGTTTTGTTGTGTGCGTGTGTGGCATTCATTCATATCATGTAGACATGTGCATCGCATTGCAGTTGTGTTGTCGGGTGCATCCGGTTCCACGCGTTCCTTCCCGTTGTCCGTTTCGCGTTACGGAGCTCCCTCACATGTCTGTGGCGTCCCGTAGGCCTACTTTGTTGTTTGGCCGTGTAACGTTACCGGTGTGGCGCGAGACTTGTCATGTGGTGTTGTTGTGGTGTGTGTAACCCGCCTGTCAAATCTCGTCGCGTTTCGAGTCCGTTTGCTTCTCCAACAGTTATTCGTGTGGGCTCAAAGTGCCTCCACTTTGTGGCCCAAGACACCCCCTCCAACAGCCCACAAACCCCTCCTAGCCACTTCTATCATCTAGGCCATCCAAATCTGATCCGGTGGCCGAAAACCGCACTCCATTTGGGCAACCCTAGCTCCTTGTGCCTATATATTTGTCCACTCCCCCAAATTTGTGCCCCAAAACAAGGAAACCCTAGCCCCCACTCCTTCTTCCACCTCCAGCCACCAGCCACCTCGCCGGAGTTTCGCCGGAAGTTCGCCGGAATACACCATCTCGCCGGAATCCGCTTCTCTCCTCTCCACCGGAGTCCTCTCACCTCTCCACCGGCGCCACTTCACCAGCACCGCATTCGGAGCGCCGCCCTACTGCCTCGACCGCGTTCCCGCCGGCCGGCGCCGTCACCTCGCCGGCCAGGCGCCGCCGCCGCCACTCCGCGGGTAGGAGATCCCCTGCCCGCAACGAACCAGGCAGCCGCTGCAGTTCTCCCTTCGTGGATCGGATCGGGTGCACCCGATCCAGATCCGTTGCCCCGATCCATCCCAGGCCACAGCGCCGCTTCCCTCCCCGCTCGATCCAGCTTCCGCAGGCCGAGATCCACACCGCTGCGCCAGTCTCCGGGCCTCCAGCTCCCGCAGGCCGAGATCCACCGCTGGGCCGCCTCCTCAACCGCGGGCCCGCGCCGCGTCGGGCGCCCAGCCGCGAGCCAGGCAGCCACCGGGCCTCGTCCCGCCTCCCTCCGCCTCAACAGATCCGGCCCAGGAGCCAGCCGCAGCCGCGGGCCTCCCAGCTGGGCCTCCCTCCAGCCGACCGGCTCCCGCGGGCCGTGCCAGCCGCCGTTCGTCCGCCGCGGGCCGTGGCCCGTTTCTCCACCAGATCTGGAGGTTGCTTCTTTTACTCCTCTAAGTCCCTGTGAATTAGTTGCTGATGCTATTTTCAAACTGCTATAACTTTTAGTGTGGTGCTCCGTTTTGCGCAAATAGCATGTCCAGACGTTCGTAGTCATTAGCACTACGTTTTATCTTTTTGTGTCATGCATGTTAGAGATCATCTAGGTGCTTGTTTTTCTGTTGCAATAGTGCATCGTGATATAATTGCTGCGATGTGTTGTTTTTATGCCATCTTTGCATAGTGATAACTTTTAGCTCGTTTATCCGAATGATGCAAATGACATGTCCACGTGTTCGTCTTGCCATGCTCTACATGTTGCTTGTGATAGGTTGCATGATAGATTTATTCTTGGTATGGTTATCCTCGTTGCAAAGTGCCATGTGGCTGTGATGTTGTTTCACTTGTTATGAAATGCCATCTTGTTGAGCTCATTGCTATCGTTGTGTTTATCTCCATGATGCATGCTTGTATGTTTCGGAAGCACCATCATGTGTACTTTGTTGTGGTGCTTACCACTTGCCATGTTTAGTTTCGAGGTGACTTAAACTTGCTCGTTTAGATGCCATGATGAAACTGCTGTTTTGACACTTAGTGGTTTTTCACTAAGTCTGAAATCTGTAACGTTCCCATGCCATGTTTGCTTGCTGCTCTAGGACAAACCATGATAGTTTTGGGGTGGATCTTGATTGTTCCTTGTAGTATATATTGTTGGCTTTCCATTCATGTTCTCACATGCTTATTTAATTGGCTGTAGCATGTTTAACTTTTGCTCCAAAGTTTCAATAAAATTCTGCTGCCAGAATTTTATTGTCAAGTTCAATATGTCCAAGCTTATTGCTATTGATCCGTGACTCCTTTTGGGGTGCACCTTTGGACTTATTTGCTGTAGGATATGTCTAGTTTATGTTCATGCTCTTTGCCATGTTGTTTGAGTGCTGTAGCTTAATTATTTTGTGCTCCGAAGTTGCTATGTTGCTGTAATTTTCAGTTTTCGCTCGTTTCTTGTTTCAGGCATAACTTTTAGCCCGTAGCTCCGATTTCAATGAGTCTTATATGAAACTTGATTGATTTTCTGTGTATATTCATAATCTCCTATTGTTATCATGTTTTGAGGTGTTTTGCTTGAGTGTTATTTTCCGTGCTCCGTGTGCTTCCTTAGTGCATCCATCATGCATCCATCATTTTTAGTGCGCATTGCATCTTGTTGATTCGTGCCTTGTGTGATTGAATTGTTTAGAGCCGGAAGGTGAGACCAAGTACGAGTACGAGCACGAGGTTACCAACGAGGTCGAGCACGAGGACCCTTCTTACGATCCGAACGACTTCACTTCAGGCAAGATGACCGAACCCTGATAACATTACTATCTTTGCCTATTGCTAGTAGTTCCGCTCTATAGTTTTGTCTCGATGCCCATGTCTTTCCTGTCAGCCTCCTGCTTGTAACCATGTCCATGTCTAACCACCCTACCTATGCAAACCGTTGCTTGGCTAAGTACGCTTCACTCAGCCTTCTTATAGCATTGCTAGTTGCAGGTGAAGATTGAAGATGCTTGCTTCATGTTGAAGTTTTGTTGGGTTATATCACACTATATAAATGCTTAAAAATGAAATCATCTATATATTGGCAAGGGTGGAAGGCTAAGCCTTTTGCTTGGTGATTTGTTCCACTCATGCCGTTAGGAACCGTATAAACCGGTGTTATGTTCCTTGATTATGCGTTCCTAACACGGTTGGGGTGTATGGGACCCCCTCGATAAACCGCTAAGTGCTAAGTCTTTTCCAGCAAGTCCCAACATTGGTACTATTTGCCTAATAACTAAATAACTTGCATAGGGAGTAATTAACACGAGTTCTTAATCAACAACCCCGGGCCAGTGCTCCACATGAGTGTTGGTCCGAAACGGGGAGCCTACGGGGTCACCACGAGGGAACTCGAGGATTGATATAAACCCGTAGCTTCGCCCATCCGGTCGTGTCCTGAGACTTAGATACGCGCGGCTACTATCAGGGTATCGACACGCCAGGAGGATTTGCTGGATTAGCCTTACCTTAGTTCGGAGTATCTTGAGCACGGGATTCCAAGAATACTCGGGTCTTCTCACTTTGGAGTTGCGACTCCGCGGATCGTGAGCTTGTAATGGGCCAAGTTGGAACACCCCTGCAGGGTTATGAACTTTCGAAAGCCGTGCCCGCGATTATGTGGCAGATGGGAGCTTGTTAATATCCGGTTGTAGATAACTTGACACAATGTTTCAATACACTACCAGCGTGTGTACCGTGACTGTCAATTTCCGAATAGGGATTCGGGAGTTGAACACGGTGGGGTTTTGCTTGTTGAGCTGTAGCTAGGATCACTTCGTGATCATATCTCGACCGAGGCACTTCTCTTCTCGCACTCTTTCACGTAAGCTAGTTGCTAGTTACTGCTGCAGACACTTATTCTTTTCTTCAGCCTTATCCTCTCCCAAGGCTTAAATAGTCTTGTTACCCGGGAACGGGATTGCTGAGTCCTGTGTGGCTCACAGTTACTTCACCACACCAGATGCAGGTCCAGTGGTGAGCTATCCAAGTGATGGCACCGAGCTTGACTGGGAGTACGACGAGGAGCGTAGTCGATACTATGTTCGTTATCCTGATGATCAGTAGTGGAGACTTCTACTAGGATTCGATCCGGCCTGTGGATTTTAAATTATGTTTGGTATCTTGCCATTTGGATTTTACCCTTAGAGGGATGTGATGTTTTCTTGTATGATGACTGAGACATGTAATGTATTTGTGTGGCGTGGCGAGTGTAAGCCAACTATGTTTATGTTTTCCATCCCCCTTTTTACATGAGTTGTGCAAAGATACCAGACTTGCGATCATTCCAGCATGGGTTTATGTCTCTAAGTCGTGCCTCGACACGTAGGAGATATAGCTCCATCCTGGGCATTACACGAGTGTCTTCCAGAGCACGCCGCTTGTCTTCAAGCATGAGTGCTTTGTTCACCAGGTCAGGAAAGGTTGGGCAATCACACACGACAAGCTAGTACTGCAGCTGATTGAGGCCTTCCATGAAGCACTCCCTTTTTGCAGCATCTGTGCTGACATCCTCAGGGGCATACCTTGACAGAACATGGAACTTCTGCATGTACTGCTTGACAGTGCCACTTCCTTGCTTCGGGGCTCGAAACTCACGCTTTTTGATAGCCATGATTCCGGAAGGAATATGGGCCTTGCGGAATTTTGTCTTGAAGTTGTTCATGTGATGTCTTGCCCAGCATGCATGACCTTGAATCCATCCCACCAAGCTCTAGCAGTCCACCCGAGGCAGTGGGCAGCATAAGCCACCTTCTCGCGGTCTTCGGTGCAACCGACTAGTTCCAGCAATTCCTCAATGGTGCGGACCCAGTCGTCTGCATCCAGGGGTTCAGCAGTCTTGATGAAGGTTGGTGGTGCATGCTTCTTGAACTCTGCCAACGTGGAACGTCCATTGCCATTCCCCGCCGGCTGGCGGTTGTTGGTGACAGCTTGAGCAATCATCTAGAGCGTTGCGGTGTTGGCTTGGCGTTCCTCTCGGAAGGCTTGGAGAAGCTGAGCCATGTCCATGTCCGGGGTAGGTGGTGGTGGAGCTTGGTCATGGGTTTGGTCTTGGTCGGCCTCTGCTTGGGCGGATGCTCCGGCTTCGGGCTGCTGGGTAGAGGTACCAGTACGAGTTACAACAGGCATCCTGTTGGGGCGGTAAAAGGTCTCATTATTTGGAATGAATAGGGGATGCAATAAAGATGGGTTCCTAGTAAGGGGGTGGGTGTGACACTAATTATTTCATGCAAGGGCCAAACACATTCATTAAAATCCAAATGGGTGATGCAGTCGTTTACATATTCCCGAAGGGAAGACACGATATACATCCAAACACAACAAAAGCAAACACTAGATGGTTTCATATGAACCATACAAGGACTCGACTTCGCATAGGGTTACACGAACTATCCTACCGTAGAGGTCACGAGATGGCATATCCGAGTTGCGAATAATGCCTAAGCGGCGGAATGCTCGGTCGCGTATTCTGGTTCTTCTGGGTCTTCCTCCTTGTCTTCATCTGTCTTGGGCCCCCTATCACTTGAGGGTGTGGGGGAGTGGAGGAGTTGGATACGGCGGTGTTTTGTCGGTGGTGCAGGGAAAAGCTTGCGATATTCCATTGCCGTCATACGGCGTCGCTGGGGTGGTTCTTCATCCTTGGAAGATACATCTCCTGAGGGCCTTCCGCCTCGATACGCGATAGCGGGTCGCCCGGGAGGTGCACCTTCCTTCTTGATCCTATCCGTCTTCTCTTGTGCTCGACGAAGAAGTGCCTTGGTCTTGTGGAATTCTTCTCGGAGCTTCATCGATTCCGAAGCCAAATCTTGTGCCAAGCTGTCGGCACAAAGGCTGAAATAGGTCTGGAATCGAGGTGGAAGTCCTTCCTTCAGTGGAGGGTGATACGTCCAAAACGTATCTATAATTTCTGCTTGCTCCATGCCACTTTTGGGTGATATTGCTATGATATTCATACACTTCCATACACTTTTGATCATATTTGGACTAACTTACTAATCCAGTGCACCCCAGTGCCAGTTTCTGTTTTCGACTGTTTTTGTATTTCAGGTTTTCACGTTACGAGAACTGCCAGGAAAAATCCAGAAAAATTATATAAAAAATCAGCGTTTCGGAAACTACCGTGCGTCCGAAGGACAACCGGGGGGGCCACCAGGGCTCCAGGCGCCCTGGCGGCGCCCCCCCTGGGCCGCGCCGGGGGGGGGCGCCTGGGCCCCCCGAAGCTTCCCCGATGCCCCCCTTTGGCATATATTTAAAGCGTCCTCCGAAACCCTCAGAATAGGAACTCCTTTCGCGATCCCATCTCTGTTCCTCCGCCGCCGCCGCTTCCAAGATCGAGAGCACCAGGAGAACCCTTCCCGGCACCCTGCCGGAGGGGAGGATCACCACCGGGAGCTTCTCCACCACCATGGACTCCTCCCGGATGAGTCGTGAGTAGTCTCCCTTGGACCATGAGTCCATGACCAGTAGCTATGTGATGTTCTCCTCCCGTTCTTGTGCTTCACTAATTAGTCCTCGTGAGCTGCCCTACATGATCGAGGCACATATGTAATCCTTATGTTGTTGCTATGATGAGTTTGCTGGGATCCGATGGATTATGAGATGATGTTCAGATTGATCTTAAGTAATATATTTGATCTACCTCTTTTATATTTATGTTCATAAGTAATTATTGCATGTTCTCCGTTCTTATTTATTGCTTTGGCCAAGTAATAGGTAGTGACTCCAAGAGGGAACGTTATGCTCGATTGTGGGTTCATGCCCCTCGATGACTAGCTTGAGTGACAGAAACATGAGTCTAGGGGATGTGCTATTGCCACAAGGGGGAAACAACGGTGCTTGTGCCCGCGGGTGCAAGGATTGTTTACTTTACGCAAAGTTCTTTTAATGCAGTTGTCTGTTGCATTGAGTTTACACTATGGGTGGGACTCGCAACTTAATACCAGCGAGATGTTCTGGATAGATATCTCAAGGTGGATGATTAGTAGTAGATATTGATGGATTTCGGTCTACTTACTTTGGCGTACCGCCCATGCTTTGAACCTCAACCTTTCTTGCAATGTAGTCAGCATTGGTTTGCGTTCGTGGTCCTGTCAATTGCCCAGATGTAATTCGTTTACCTCACATAGCTGTTTTATCGTCTTTTGGGAGAGAGACATCACTAGTGAACATCATGAGACTCCGGTCCATATTACCATCATTGATCACATCCGCTATTTACTTTTCGCTATTAATTACTATTGCAAACATTATCTACCACTACTATCATTTGCTTTTAATCCTTTGTGAACTACAAGGCCAGAGGGAATGACAACCTCTCTGTACTCGTTGGGAGCAAAGTTATTTGTATCTGTGTGTAGGTCCACGTTGATTGCTAATCCGCACCACTAGCAGTTGACACCTACTTGTGAACCTAGGAGTCTCTGGGGATTCGATCCTTGGCATCTTTGCTAAGGGAAAACACTTCCACAACACTGCATCTTACACCTTCCACTTGGGGTAACCAACGAGGGGTTCGAGGCCCATCAAGGAGTATTTTCTGGCGCCGTTGCCGGGGACTCCACTCTTCAGGATAGGGGAGTTGCATGCTATCTTTTACCTTTGCTTTTTAGTCTTGTTAGTTTACCTTTCATTTTTGCTTTAGTACCTTTTATCGAAAATCACAAAAATAGTTATCTTGCTTGCTTGCTACTATGGGTTCCACCGAGAACACCAAGTTGTGTGACTTCAGTAGTCACAACAACGATGACTTTATCAGCACACCTATCACTACACCTGCCACTTCAGCACCTTCATATGAAATTAAACCTGCTTTACTGAACTTAGTTATGAGAGAACAATTCTCCGGTGCTGGAGATGATGCTGCTTTACACCTAAACAACTTTGTTGAACTTTGTGATATGCAAAAGTACCAAGAAATAGATGGTAATATTGTTAAGCTTAAGCTTTTTCCTTTCTCCTTGAGAGGAGGAGCTAAAATTTGGTTTCAGTCTTTGCCTAGAAATAGCATAGATTCATGGGACAAGTGCAAAGATGCTTTTACTGGAAAATACTATCCACCTGCTAAAATTATCCAACTTAGAAGTAACATAATGAATTTTAAACAATTGGATAATGAACACGTTGCCCAAGCTTGGGAACGTATGAAGTCTCTTATCAAGAACTGCCCTACTCATGGTTTGACTACTTGGATGGTTATCCAAAGTTTTTATGCAGGCTTGAACTTTACCTCGCGGAACTTGTTAGATTCAGCCGCGGGAGGAACTTTTATGTCAACTACACTTGGTGCTGCCACGAAGCTTCTCGATGAGATGATGACCAACTATTCCCAATGGCACACCGAACGCGCTCCAACAGGTAGGAAGGTAAACTCTGTCGAGGATATTTCCTCCCTAAATGAAAAAGTTGACTTGATCATGTCTCTACTTTCGAAGCAATCTCCTGTTGATCCTCGTGATGTTCCTTTGAATTCTTTGATTGCTCAAGAACAAGTAGATGTGAACTTTATCTCTAGAAATAATTTTAACAACAATGCTTATAGGAGTAACTTTGGTAACAATCCTAGACCGTTCCCCTCTAACTCTTATGGGAACAATAATGCTTATCCTAGTACCAAGAACTCCACTACTGAACTAGAGATTATGCTTAAAGATTTCATCACTACCCAAAAAGCCTTTAATAAGAGTGTAGAAGAAAAGCTACATAAACTAGATGATCTTTCTTTTAAGGTAGACCATTTAGCCAATGAGGTAAAATTGCTAAAAAATAAAACTTCTCCTCTTGAGGAGAGGGAAGTCACTCCTATAAATGCTATTCAAGTGCAAATTAATGAAAATATTAGGATGATGGCTAAACTTAAAGAGGGATGGGCTAGAGAAAGGGAGGAAGAGGAAAGAATTAAGAGCCTTCCTACCCACCACACTGTTGCTACTATCCAAGTTATTGAGGATGTTCAAACTCTTAGCACCCAATGTACTCCTGGTCCCAATGGACCTATTAATGGTGATGCTATGACTATAGAAACTACCAAACAAGTGAACCTAAAGGACACCACTACCACTTTACTTGATGCTCGTGACCTTGATTTTGATAATTGCACTCTTACCGAAGTTATTGATTTCCTTCAAAAGATGTCTAGAGATCCCCGCACTAGCACGCTTAACCTTGCCTTCACAGAGCATATCACTAATGCTCTCATCAAAGCTAGGGAGGAGAAACTTAGAGTAGAAGCCTCCATACCTAGAAAGCTAGAAGATGGTTGGGATCCTATGATAAAAATTAAATTGAATGACTTCTCTTGTTATGCATTATGTGATGTTGGTGCTAGTACCTCTGTTATGCCCAAAAGAATATATGATATGCTTAAATTGAAACCTTATGATTCTTGTTCTTTTGGTGTTCGTCTCGTTGATTCTTCCATAAAGAAACCTTTGGGGAGGATCGACGATGTTCTTATCGTTGTCAATGATAATTATGTGCCCGTTGATTTTACTATTAAGGATATTGAATATGATCCTTCATGTCCAATTATTTTGGGACGTCCCTTTTTACGCACCGTTGGTGCTATCATTGACATGAAAGAGGGTAATATAAAATTTCAGTTTCCTCTCAAGAAAGGGATGGAACACTTCCCTCGAAAGAAGATCAAGTTACCTTTTGAGTCCGTTGTACGGGCTAGCTATTCTTTTACTCTTGATAAAACTTGATCACTATGCATTATGCCTAGCTTAAAGGCATAAAAGAAAGCGCTTTTGGGAGGCAGCCCACATGAATAAATTTTTTGCTTTTGTTGTGTCTTGATGTTGTTTACTGCTGTAGCATCATCATTGTATCTTTGCTTTTCATATTTGTGCCAAGTATAGCCTCTGATTGCTAGAAAGTTCAAAAGTTGTGAGGTGCTGTCCAGGAAACAGATTCTGTCCTTGGATAGAAAAAATCGTATAAAATCACCAGATCATCTTTTTGGTCTGAATTTTTTCGAAAGCGTTCTCTATATAATTGTATTTCGTGCGTCTGTTCTGAGTTTTTTTATTTGAGTTGCAGAAGTATCCCGAACAGATCAATTACTACCTGCTGTTCTGTTTTTCACAGATTCTGTCATGTTTAGCCTTTCCTTCATTTTGCAAATCAAGAACTTGCTTTTTCTTTGCAAAAACCTTTTGGCAATCTTGAGAAAAAGTAGAACTTCAAGAATATCTTTATTTCCAGCAAGGTATAATTATTTTATTAAGGGTACTAACCTCGCTAATCAGATTATGATGAGTTATGTATGAAGGGAGTTTTCAAGTGTGCGAGGGAAGATGATAAAAAAAGATTCAGGAGTGTCAAGCGCTCAAGCTTGGGGATGCCCCCGTGCACCCCCAAGAAATATTCAAGGAGACTCAAGCGTCTAAGCTTGGGGATGCCCCCATGCATCCCCTTCTCCATCAACATTATCAGTTCGTCTTTCGTTCCGCTATATTTTTATCACTTCATGTGTTATGTGCTATGCTTGGAGCGTCTTGCTTTTAGGTTTCTTTTTAGTTTTTCATAACGAGTCGGAACTCAGCATTCTTTATGTGGGAGAGAAACACGCTCCACTTCTACCTAGAACATAACATAGAATTTTCATGAGTATCTTTGTTGTGTGTGTTCTTTGTCTTTTAATACCTACTATCATGCTCTGCTCTTAGTATTCATGCTTATCTTTTCAAAGAGCTTTTGTTTAGTTGGTTGCTTGAACTCTCTTTAATTATCATGCTTATCTTATTAAGAGAGTTTGCTTCCGTTGCCTTGGTTAATATGTCTATGATAAAGATGTTACGTGCATAATGGCGCTTAGTAGTTCAGGTTTTCTTGTGGTTAATCTCAAATAGCTGGGGGTTCCCAATGTGTTATTGGAGTACCAACTTGGTTTGTTTGCCTATGATGTGGTATGGTCTAGTAATATCTTCCTTCGAGAATTTATTTCGATTGACTTGGCGTATGCTCACGCATATTTAAGACTGTAAAGAAAGTCTGTCAAGCCTTGATGATCTTTTATTTCTGAGTAGCGATGTAACTTCCATGCCTGATTCAATATTGCTTTGTCGCTCTGCATGATTATGACCGTCATTGCTCTCTTAGTTGGTCGCTCCCAGTCTTTTTGCTAACCTCCACCTGTACTAAGCGAACTAACTTTGCAATACATAGCTCATGGGAAAGTAGCTTAAAAACTATTGTGGTAAAGAATATGTTGCTTATGTATCTTATTTCTTATAAGTTGCTTGCTGAGCGGTAACCATGTTTCTGGGGACGCCATCAACTGTCACATTTTTGTTGAATATCATGTGAGTTGCCATGCATGTTCGTCTTGTCTGAAGTAAGGGTGATTTGCCGTGGGTTGAATGAGTATGCATATTGTTAGAGAAGAACATTGGGCCGCCAACCAAAGCCATGTATCATGGTGGAAGTTTTAGCTTGGACATTAATCCTCAATCTCTTATGAGAATATGCTTATGCATTAAAGAGGAGTCCATCATCTATTTTCTATGTTGTCCCGGTATGGATGTCCTCAAGTTGAGATCTATCAAAAACGAGAAATCAAATGCGATTTATCTCCTTGGACCTTTGTACAGGTGGCATAGAGGTACCCCTTTGTGACACTTGGGTGAAACATATGTAATGCAATGATAACCCATGGAAATCCGAGCTAATTAGGACAAGGTGCGAGCACTATTGGTATTCGATGCATGAGGCTTGCAACTTATAGGATGTCTTATGCATGACACATATGAAGTACTACTACCGTTGACAAAATTGCTTTATGTTTTCAAAATAAAAAGATCTAGCACATAACCATTCTTTTACTTTTTAAGTCTCCACCTTCTTTCTTCAAGCACCAACTACTGAGAACATGATTGTCATTCTGAGTGTAATGTGCATTGTCCCAAAGTAGCATTGTCTTTTGCATGATTGTGATATCGTTTATTTTGAAATCATTGTATCTAGTCATCACTTAAACCTTGAAGGTGCCCCTGCATTTATGTTTTGCATCATTAAAGGGGGCAAGCTAGATATCACTTTATCATATTTGCACATCATGTTCATTGCAAATCTATTTAATGTTTCAGTTTCATGTTGTAAAACTTTCAGTCATTTGTGATTATCTCATGAGGCAACTTAATTACTATAGATTGATTGTCTCAGTAAGCTTTTTTCATATGACTATAAAAAGTCCTATATGGTTAATAGCATGTCACCACAGAAATTATTCTTGTTATCATTTACCTACTAAAGGACGAGCAGGAATTAAGCTTGGGGATGTTGATACGTCCAAAACGTATCTATAATTTCTGCTTGCTCCATGCCACTTTTGGGTGATATTGCTATGATATTCATACACTTCCATACACTTTTGATCATATTTGGACTAACTTACTAATCCAGTGCACCCCAGTGCCAGTTTCTGTTTTCGGCTGTTTTTGTATTTCAGGTTTTCACGTTACGAGAACTGCCAGGAAAAATCCAGAAAAATTATATAAAAAATCAGTGTTTCGGAAACTACCGTGCGTCCGAAGGACAGCCGGGGGGGCCACCAGGGCTCCAGGCGCACTGGCGGTGCCCCCCCCTGGGCCGCGCCGGGGGGCGCCTGGGCCCCCCGAAGCTTCCCTGATGCCCCCCTTTGGCATATATTTAAAGCGTCCTCCGAAACCCTCAGAATAGGAACTCTTTTCGCGATCCCATCTCTGTTCCGCCGCCGCCGCCGCTTCCAAGATCGGGAGCACCAGGAGAACCCTTCCCGACACCCTGCCGGAGGGGAGGATCACCATCGGGAGCTTCTCCACCACCATGGACGCCTCCCGGATGAGTCGTGAGTGGTCTCCCTTGGACCATGAGTCCATGACCAGTAGCTATGTTATGTTCTCCTCCCGTTCTTGTGCTTCACTAATTAGTCCTCGTGAGCTGCCCTACATGATCGAGGCACATATGTAATCCTTATGTTGTTGCTATGATGAGTTTGCTGGGATCCGATGGATTATGAGATTATGTTCAGATTGATCTTGAGTAATATATTTGATCTACCTCTTTTATATTTATGTTCATAAGTAATTCTTGCATGTTCTCCGTTGTTATTTATTGCTTTGGCCAAGTAATAGGTAGTGACTCCAAGAGGGAACGTTATGCTCGATTGTGGGTTCATGCCCCTCGATGACTAGCTTGAGTGACAGAAACATGAGTCTAGGGGATGTGTTTGTTGCCACAAGGGGGAAAACAACGGTGCTTGTGCCCGCGGGTGCAAGGATTGTTTACTTTACGCAAAGTTCTTTTAATGCAGTTGTCTGTTGCATTGAGTTTACACTATGGGTGGGACTCGCAACTTAATACCAGCGAGATGTTCTGGATAGATATCTCAAGGTGGATGATTAGTAGTAGATATTGATGGATTTCGGTCTACTTACTTTGGCGTACCTGCTTTGAACCTCAACCTTTCTTGCAATGTAGTCAGCATTGGTTTGCGTTCGTGGTCCTGTCAATTGCCCAGCTGTAATTCGTTTACCTCACATAGCTGTTTTATCGTCTTTTGGGAGAGAGACATCACTAGTGAACATCATGAGACTCCGGTCCATATTACCATCATTGATCACATCCGCTATTTACTTTTCGCTATTATTTACTATTGCAAACATTATCTACCACTACTATCATTTGCTTTTAATCCTTTGTGAACTACAAGGCCAGAGGGATTGAGAACCTCTCTGTACTCGTTGGGAGCAAAGTTATTTGTATATGTGTGCAGGTCCACGTTGATTGCTAATCCGCGCCGCTAGCAGTTGACACCTACTTGTTGAACCTAGGAGTCTCTGGGGATTCGATCCTTGGCATCTTTGCTAAGGGAAAACACTTCCACAACACTGCATCTTACACCTTCCACTTGGGGTAACCAACGAGGGGTTCGAGGCCCATCAGAGGGGCTTACGCGCTGCTTTCATCTTCACCATCCTTCCGGTAAGGCAAGAAGCGGGTTGTCATCTTGGCTGCCATCTCCGGAAGAAGTTCTCGGAGGCGGGTTAGTGCCTTGAGTGCAGCAGCCTCGACAGCGAGGGGTAGTGTTGCCATCTGGGGTCCCTCGAAGAACCAACTTGTGGGAGGATCATTTGCCTTCACGATTACTTCCACATGGTACTCCACCTCAGTGTCGCTAACCCAATGCTCATGGTAGGTGAGGATGGGTGCTCGGTGGAACTGGCACTCCTGGAGGCTATCCTCGAGAAGCAAGGGGAACCCAGTGGTCAGGTGCTCTTCAGGTACAGCGGCCATGTACAAACGTTGAATAGGAGAGGTTAATAAGCTGATGATATCTCAGGTTTGGTAAGGTTTAGAAAAGAAGAGAGGTTCAGAAGGTTTATGAAAAGGGTCTCATCCTAACTAACGCCCCTACTAACTAAGGCTTCCTACAGTCAGGATGGCTCTGATACCAGCTCTGTGGGGACCCCGACTTAAGAGTCGAGATCACCGAATGCACGTGTACAGTGATCCCAGAGATCAATGCTCACTGAACACACAGAAGCTGAATAACAAGAGTCTTACATCCATACATACTGTCTTACACAAATTATGACCATTATGGCCAAGTCTTACATAGATAAAGCCTCATGGGATGAATAGCAAATAAACTCGAGTAGCGGAAGTCTTCGTAGATAAGTAGAACCCATGCCATCTGCCTTAACCCTACAGGCATTCTGACTAGGAAAGCGTCCTAGTTCGCATGTTCGTCTCCATAGAACTCTTCTTCAAATTCCTGCTCCTCCATGCCTGGCCAATTAAATAACCAGTGGCAAGCCAATGAGTACTTTGAATGTACTCGCAAGCATCCCATGATTTGCTTCAAGGTAACAATGCAAGTTGTATAACAATAAGCAACCTAGCTACAAGCTAGCTAAGATATTCTACCATTTGTGAGTCATGCATCAATGTACTTAGGTAACCTCGAAGACAGGTTACAGATATCAACATAAATGGACTAGAGGAGAGAGGCAGAAGAAGAGGGAGAGAGGGGCTGTCCAGGGAGGTAAATGGGGGTAGTTTACCCCTCAATCATTGTGAAATGGCCAGGGGAGATTTACTGGAGGCAGGAGAGGACTAGGAGGAGCTGTGGTAAAAAGTTGGGCTCAAGGAGAATAATGCAAGTGGTCAAAATGGTGGTTTTTGAAAAGTGTCACAAGGTGTTTGATGCAAATTTGGGCAAGCAAATTAACTCCACTTGACATGAGACTTGACAGGATCAGATGGTATATAGAAATAGGGTGTTCCACCAAGTTTGGGCTTATTTGAAGAAACTTGCCAATGTAACTTTGGTGAACCCTAGAAATCAACAGAAATGGATTTACCAAGTTTAAGTTAAGCAAATCATTCCTCCTTGATGCGCCACTTGTTGTAGTGTCATCATTTGGGGTTGTGATCATGCCCACAAAGTTTGAGGTCACGAGTAAAAAGTTGGTAATGTAAAGTTGTTCAAATTTGAATCTGAACAGAAATGGTTTTGGGGTACTCTGATCAAGTTACCCTTCTCCAAAACTTGTGCCATTTGGTATAGATGCATTATTAGACCATTCTAGCATGTGTACCAAGTTTGAGAGTATTTGGACTAGTTTGGCAATGTAAAGTTGCTCAAACTTCAAAAATGGACAGAATGGTTTTGAGGGGTTTGATGATGTTTTCTTGCTTCCCAAGGCATGGGGCTTGGCAAGATCATCAAATATGTCATATATGACATGATAGAATTTCCCTGGAATTTTAGAGAATATTTCCTTTGTAAATATTTCAAAAGCTTGAAATATCCAGAAAGGGTTTCTAAGGGATTTGCCCAATATTACGAACAAGACCAAGTGTTGAAACTCTTATATATGGACAATATATGTCCTAAGAGTCTCCCTGAATTTTGGCAAATATTTTTGAAATAGTTAAATAATTTTTCCCTATTAAAGACCATTTCTGGCCTTAAGAAAAAGCTTTTAAATAAAATAGGAAAATAACTTTTAAAATTATATTTTTGTGGTTTATGGGAGTCCTATATCTACTAGGTTTCAAATATACTCTTTGAAATATTTTTCTCACCCTAAATCAAGCACTTGAAGTGCAAACCTCAATTCAGGGGTTTTTGGAAAACTAATTTTTGAAAATACTTTTTGGTCAAATTATTTTTGTAAGAAAATACTATACTGTAATATACACTTGGTATGATCATTGGGCAGAAGTTTGGGGTAAGGAGATGAAATATATAAGAGGGAGTAGTTGACTTTAAAGAGCACTTGAAAATCACAGAGAGAAAAACTTAATTCCAAATAAAAGCCAAATGATGCCAAAAAAAATTGTTGGTCCAAATTTTCATGCTTTATTAATGCAAATGACATGTTACAAAATGCAGGGTGTGACACATCCCCAATCGTCTATCTAGAAAATATGTTTGGTAGATGAACAAGGGGCTGGCCCTCGCAAACCCATTTTACCAAACGGTGATTCAGGGATTTTCATGGTTTTCGGACCCTCCAAGGATAGTCCCCTATAAACCTCCTCGAATCTCTTCTACTAAACAAGGCAAAAAATACTTTATTTTATGAGCGTAATTAAACATACTTGCTGCAGACAAATCTTGTAGGCCTTTTCTTATCAGGATTTGAACCGCTGATGGCTTCTCGCCCCTCGTTGGTTACCCCAAGTGGAAGGTTGAGATGTAACGTAGCGACAAGTTTCCCTTGGCAAAGATACCAAGGATCGAATCCCGTGAGACTCCGAGGGTCGACAAGTAGGTGTCAACGGCGCCAGAAACTTAGCGGTTGACAGGACCTACACACAGATACAGATAACTTTGCTTCCAACGAGTACAGAGAGGTTGTCAATCCCTCCGGCCTTGTTGTTTACAAAGGATCAAATGCAAGAGATAATAATGATAGCTATGACTGCAACTAGGAAGTAGAAACAGGAAGTAAATAGTAGGTGTGATCAGCGGTGGTAATATGGACCGGGGTCCCATGATGTTCACTAGTGATGTCTCTCTCCCAAAAGACGATAAAACAGCAAAGCGAGGTAAACAAATTATAGTTGGGCAATTGACAGGATTATGTGCACAACCCAATGCTAACTATGCTGCAAAGAAACGTAGAGGCTCAAAAGCATGGGCGGTACGCCAAGGCAAGTAGACCGAAATCCATCTGCATCTACTACTAATCATCCACCTTGAGATATCTATCCAGAACATCTCGCTGGTATTAAGTTGCGAATCCCACCCAAAGTGTAAACTCAAAGCAACAGACAACTGCATTAAAAGAACTTTGCGTAAAGTAAACAATCCTTGCACCCGCAAGTACAAGCACCGTTGTTTTCCCCCTTGTGGCAACAGCACATCCCCTAGACTCATGTTTCTGTCACTCAAGCTAGTCATCAGTGGGCATGAACCCACAATCAAGCATAACGTTCCCTCTTGGAGTTACTACCTACTACTTGGCCAAAGCAATAAATAGCAACGGAGAGCATGAAAGAATTACTTAAGAACAAAGATATAAAAGAGGTGAATCAAATATATTACTGAAACACAATCTGAACATAATCTCATAATCCATCGGATCCCAGCAAACTCAGCAGAGCAACAGCATAAAGATTACATATGTGCCTCGATCATGTAGGGCAGCTCACGAGGTCTAAACCATGAAGAACAAAGAGGGGAGGAGAACATCACATAGCTACTGATCATGGACCCATGGTCCAAGGTGGACTACTCACGACTCATCCGGGAAGCGTCCATGGTGGTGGAGAAGCTCCCGGTGATGATTCTCCCCTCCGGCAGGGTGCCGGGAAGAGTTCTCCTGATGCTCCCGATCTTGGAAGCGCTGCGGCGGCAGAACAGAGGCGAGATTGCGAAAAAGGGTTCCGTCCTCGAGGGTTTCGGGACGAGAGGAATATATATGCGAAGGGGGGCAACCAGAGGCGGAGAGGGGGCCCCAGGCGCCCCCCTGGCGCGGCCAGGGGTGGGGCCGCGCCGGGTGGCCGCCTGGGCCACCCCTGGCTCCCCTCTGGCCCTGCTTTGGTTATTCGTGAAGCTTCCTGTACGCTGATTTTTCCTGTATTTTTCCCGGAATTTTTGGAGCACTTTTAATATGGGGGAAACCTGAAATAGAAAAACAGCAGAAAACAGGAACTGGCACTGTGGTGCACTGAGTTAATAGGTTAGTCCAAATATGATCAAAAGTGTATGGAAGTGCATCAATATCATAGCAATATCACACAAAAGAAGCATGGAGCAAGCAGAAATTATAGATACGTTTTGGACGTATCAACATCCCCAAGCTTAATTCCTGCTCGTCCTCGAGTAGGTAAATGATAACAAGCATAATTTCTGTGGTGACATGCTATCAACCATATAAGAACTTTTTAAGTAAAGCAATCAAGGCATGTAATTCAATTCAAGTCATAACAAGCAAGAGTCTATATTAGCATTGTAATAAGCAACATAAGAACATAAAGGTGCAAGAGCTCTCGCTGTCCGTGACTCGAATGTCTCCAAATGGTGTTTGCGTGCAAGAAAGGGGATAGGGATATATGAGAGAGTAAAACATAGTTTTTGTATTGTTGAGAACTTAATCTACTAAAGTTTCACACTTGGTCTTCTTTGGAATCTTATCTTGACTCATCCCCAGACCACCAGCCAGGTACAAGTCAAAATGATCCACTCCCTTTCGATATTTTGAGCACTCATGCAATGGATGAGCGTAAGCAAGAAAGTTGACACTTAGGATGGCAAAGAGAGAAAAATGATGAAGGGGGAAGACAAAAAAGGTGTGAAAGGCTCACATCAATGAGGACAATCATGGGCGAGAGAAAGCCAAATGATAGATATGATGTGAGGAGTAGGGATTGCCATGCAACGGATGCACATATGAGCTAAGGTAAGCTCTCCAATGGAACTAGTGGGGGTGCATCCAACTTGCTTGCTCAAGAAGACCTAGAGCTCTTTTGAGGAGGCTCATCATTGGAATATACAAGCCAAGTTCTATAGTGTGAAGGTCCCCACATAGTTATATGCATAAATGATAATCTCTATGGAGTACAAGGTATAAGATGGTGTACGAGTGTGGATCTCTCAAAAGGAATAGTAGTGTGCCCCCTTCTCTCTTTTTATTTCTTCTTCTCTTTTTTCTCTTTTTTTATTTTTTTGTGGCCTCAATGGCTCTTTCTATTTAACTCTCATTTGTCCTCTTTGGGATCTTTTGATTTTGTCATCTTTGGGATCTTTTGATTTTGTCCTCTTTGGGATCTTTCCCTCACTTTAGGGGCAACACTCTATATATACAAAAAGTATAGAAGATCTTTCACACTTTACAAAAATACTCAACATAAAGAAAATGAAACTATCATGATGTATGCAAATGTATGCCTCTGCCGGTGTAGCAGGATATGCAATGATACTAGCGCGTCATGTAGCAATGATTAGGGCAAGGCTCAACTAGCATGCGGCTCATCGATCAAGCAAAAAGAATGTATGACATGAAGATCAAGTCATGAGAAGATGGATGTTGCATGGAAATGTATCTCGGAAAGGCTATGGAAATGCCTTGATAGGTAGGTATGGTGACTGTTTTGAGGAAGGATATAATGAGGCTTATGATGATAGAGCGTATCGTGCCAAGGATTTGGATGCACCGGCGAAGTATGCGCCAACTCTCGAGGTGAGAAAGAGCAATGCACGGTACCGAAGAGGCTAGAAAAATATGGTTAGGTGGAAGTGTCAACTCTCGAATACTCACATTAGTCCGAAGAACTCATGCACTTATTATCGGTAACTCTCAATCTAATTAGGAGGTTCACAAAGAGACAAGTACCCCGAGGAGGAGTGTATGGGGGTTTGGTTATCCTTGCGCATCCTCGGCTCATGGTACGTGAGTGTACTCTAATATTCGATCCCTCCAAAGATTAGTGATCCATTTAGTAGCTAAAGTTCTCAACTATTTTGTAGGTTTTCGAAAATAAACACGGATTGCCCAAAATACGACATCTATCACTAATAGGCTAAAGCTCTTGACACCAAAAGTTCAGACATTACTCATGGCAATACCTCAAAACTATTGCAAGTTACTACTAAAATTAAATAGCAACCTCAGTTACCTACTTTAAGTTAAGACACAAAACTCAGTGCAACAGGCAAACTCTCTTAACAAGATAAACATGAAAACTCAAGAGAGTTCAATGATGGGCCTCGAACCCCTCGTTGGTTACCCCAAGTGGAAGGTGTAAGATGCAGTGTTGTGGAAGTGTTTTCCCTTAGCAAAGATGCCAAGGATCGAATCCCCAGAGACTCCTAGGTTCAACAAGTAGGTGTCAACTGCTAACGGCGCGGATTAGCAATCAACGTGGACCTGCACACAAATACAAATAACTTTGCTCCCAACGAGTACAGAGAGGTTGTCAATCCCTCCGGTCTTGTAGTTCACAAAGGATTAAAAGCAAATGATAGTAGTGATAGATAATGTTTTGCAATAGTAAGTAAAAGCGGAAAAGTAAATAGCGGATGTGATCAATGATGGTAATATGGACCGGAGTCTCATGATGTTCACTAGTGATGTCTCTCTCCCAAAAGACGATAAAAAAGCTATGTGAGGTAAACGAATTACAGCTGGGCAATTGACAGGACCACGAACGCAAACCAATGCTGATTACATTGCAAGAAAGGTTGAGGTTCAAAGCATGGGCGGTACGCCAAAGTAAGTAGACCGAAATCCATCAATATCTACTACTAATAATCCACCTTGAGATATCTATCCAGAACATCTCGCTGGTATTAAGTTGCGAGTCCCACCCATAGTGTAAACTCAATGCAACAGACAACTGCATTAAAAGAACTTTGCGTAAAGTAAACAATCCTTGCACCCGCGGGCACAAGCACCGTTGTTTTCCCCCTTGTGGCAACAGCACATCCCCTAGACTCATGTTTCTGTCACTCAAACTAGTCATCGAGGGGCATGAACCCACAATCGAGCATAACGTTCCCTCTTGGAGTCACTACCTATTACTTGGCCAAAGCAATAAATAACAACAGAGAACATGCAAGAATTACTTATGAACATAAATATAAAAGAGGTAGATCAAATATATTACTCAAGATCAATCTGAACATAATCTCATAATCCATCGGATCCCAGCAAACTCATCATACCAACAGCATAAGGATTACATATGTGCCTTGATCATGTAGGGCAGCTCACGAGGACTAATTAGTGAAGCACAAGAACGAGAGGAGAACATCACATAGCTACTGGTCATGGACTCATGGTCCAAGGGAGACTACTCACGACTCATCCGGGAGGCGTCCATGGTGGTGGAGAAGCTCCCGGTGGTGATCCTCCCCTTCGGCAGGGTGCCGGGAAGAGTTCTCCTGGTGCTCCCGATCTTGGAAGCGGCGGCGGCGGCGGAACAGATATGGGATCGCGAAAAGAGTTCCTGTTCTGAGGGTTTCGGAAGACGCTTTAAATATATGCCAAAGGGGGGGCATCGGGGAAGCTTCGGGGGGCCCAGGCGCCCCCCGGCGCGGCCCAGGGGGGCGCGCCGCCAGGGCGCCTGGAGCCCTGGTGCCCCCCCCCCCCCCCGGCTGTCCTTCGGACGCACGATAGTTTCCGAAACGCTGATTTTTTATATAATTTTTCTGGATTTTTCCTGGCAGTTCTCGTAACGTGAAAACCTGAAATACAAAAACAACCGAAAACAGAAACTGGCACTGGGGTGCACTGGATTAGTAAGTTAGTCCAAATATGATCAAAAGTGTATGGAAGTGTATGAATATCATAGCAATATCATCCAAAAGTGGCATGGAGCAAGCAGAAATTATAGATACGTTTTGGACGTATCATTCAACAACCAACTAAACAAAATCTCTTTAGAAAGAAAAGCATGAAAACTAAGAACTAAACATGACAGCAGCTATGGAAAGACAAAGAACACACACAGCAAAGATAAGCATGAAAATCCTATGTTGTGTTCTAGGTTGAAGTGGAGCGTGTTTCTCTCCCACACAAAGAAAGATGGGTTCTAACTTGTTATGAACAGCAAGCAAAGCTAAAGAAAACTAAAAAGGAAACTAAGAGCAAGACGCTCCAAGCATAGCACATAACGCATGAAGTGATTAAAATATAGTGGAACGAAAGACGAACTGATAATTGTTGATGGAGAAGGGGATGCATGGGGGCATCCCCAAGCTTAGACGCTTGAGTCTTCTTGAATATTTCTTGGGGGTGCACGGGGGCATCCCCAAGCTTGAGCGTTTGACCCTCCTGAATCTTCTTTTATCATCTTCCCTCACACACTTGAAAACTCCCTTCATACATAACTCATTATAATCTGATTAGCGAGGTTAGTACCCACAATAAAATAGTTTTTCCCTACTGGAAATAAAGATAATCTTGAAGAGCTACTGTTTCTCAAGATTGCCAAAAGGTTTTTGCAAAGAAAAAGCAAGCTCAAGGTTTGCAAAACGAAGAAAAGGCAAAACAGGACAGAATCTGTGAAAAACAGACCAGCAGGTAGTAAATAATTTTTTCGGGGCACTTCTGCAACTCAAATCAAAAAACTCAGAACAGATGCTCGAAAGCCAATTATATAGAGCACGCTGTCAAAAAAATTCAGATCAGAAAGATGATCTGGTGATTTTATACGATTTTTTCTGTCCAAGGACAGAATCTGTTTTCTGGACAGCACGTCACAACTTTTGAACTTTCTTGCAATCAGAGGCTAAACTTGGCACAAAGCTGAAAAGAAAAGATACAATGATGATGCTACTGTAGTAACAAACATCAAGACACAACAAAAGCAAAATAAAACCTTATTCGTTGTGGGCTGCCTCCAAAAGCGCTTTCTTTTATGCCTTTAAGCTAGGCATGATGCAAAAAGGAGGAATCAAAAGTCATCATAATAATCGGAGTTATAAATTGCTTCAAATGGTTCCTCAACAAGTTCATCCTTGTTCCTTCTAGGAAAGGGGTACGTACCTTTTGCCTTCCCGCGTAGGCGGATTTGTCCCTTACCTATATCGATGAAGCCTTTTACGGCTCGGAGGAAGTCCCTTCCCAGCACTATATTTCCTTGGTTTGGCTTCATGATGAAGAAATCAAC
Organism: Secale cereale; assembly: GCA_902687465.1. Taxonomy (NCBI): domain Eukaryota; kingdom Viridiplantae; phylum Streptophyta; class Magnoliopsida; order Poales; family Poaceae; genus Secale; species Secale cereale. The sequence continues at coordinate 99,310,045 of LR738711.1, read as the reverse complement.
CATTGCAATCCCTTTAAGGAATGCAACTGGCACGTCTTTTATTCTTCCCTGGATCTCAGCAATATCTCCATTAGCATGTTCATGATAGGATGATAATCTGTCCATGTTAAATTTTAAAGAATCATGAACAATTTTTGGCATAGTAGAAACCATAGATCCAATATCACAATAAGCAAGGAAGTCTTGATTAGAGATGCTAATCCTAACAAAAGGCTCCCAATCATTGTCTATTTCCAAAATATCTCTCTTATTGGGTTTGGGTTTCCCTATCTTCATCAAATCTAGAGCATCCATTCTCTTCTCAATAGTAGCAAGTCTATCTATGACAGTATCAAAACTATGATCATAAACAAAGTAACTAGATAGACCATGTATAATTTCAAGAGCTCTAGCTTCATCACACTCTAGGAAATCTCCTTCAGCTATAATATCAAGAGAGTGTTTACACCATTTAAAAAGACCATGGTAAAAATTTCTAAGCACAATTTTTATAGGTATCCAAGGCATAATTCTCCTATGTGCATCAGAAATTCTGTCCCATGCCTTCTTCATATTTTCTCCATCCCTTTGATGGAAATCTAGAACTTCTGATTCCCTCAAAGCACCAAATCCTAACATGCTTGACTAAACAGAAAGGACTACTAACAGAAAAGCAAATATTTTTTTTGTGATTTTTGGTAAGGGACACTAAAGCAAAAACTGAAAGGTAAACTAACAAGACTAAAAAGCAAAGATAAAAGACAGCGTGCAACTCCCCTATCTTGAAGAGTGGAGTCCCCGGCAACGGCGCCAGAAACTTTGCTTGATGGCTTCTCGCCCCTCGTTGGTTACCCCAAGTGGAAGGTTGAGATGTAGCGTAGCGACAAGTTTCCCTTAGCAAAGATACCAAGGATCGAATCTCCTGAGACTCCGAGGGTCGACAAGTAGGTGTCAACGGCGCCAGAAACTTAGCGGTTGACAGGACGTGCACACAGATACAGATAACTTTGCTCCCAACGAGTACAGAGAGGTTGTCAATCCCTCCGGCCTTGTTGTTTACAAAGGATCAAACGCAAGAGATAATAATGATAGCTATGACTGCAACTAGGAAGTAAAAACATGAAGTAAATAGTAGGTGTGATCAGCGGTGGTAATATGGACCGGGGTCCCATGATGTTCACTAGTGATGTCTCTCTCCCAAAAGACGATAAAACAGCAAAGCGAGGTAAACAAACTACAGCTCGGCAATTGACAGGATTATGTGCGCAAACCAATGCTAACTATGCTGCAAAGAAAGGTAGAGGCTCAAAAGCATGGGCGGTACGCCAAGGCAAGTAGACCGAAATCCATCTGCATCTACTACTAATCATCCACCTTGAGATATCTATCCAGAACATCTCGCTGGTATTAAGTTGCGAATCCCACCCAAAGTGTAAACTCAAAGCAACAGACAACTGCATTAAAAGAACTTTGCGTAAAGTAAACAATCCTTGCACCCGCAAGTACAAGCACCGTTGTTTTTCCCCTTGTGGCAACAGCACATCCCCTAGACTCATGTTTCTGTCACTCAAGCTAGTCATCAGGGGGCATGAACCCAAACTCAAGCATAACGTTCCCTCTTGGAGTTACTACCTACTACTTGGCCAAAGCAATAAACAGCAACGGAGAGCATGAAAGAATTACTTAAGAACAAAGATATAAAAGAGGTGAGTCAAATATATTACTCAAACACAATCTGAACATAATCTCATAATCCATCGGATCCCAGCAAACTCAGCAGAGCAACAGCATAAAGATTACATATGTGCCTCGATCATGTAGGGCAGCTCACGACGTCTAAACCATGAAGAACAAAGAGGGGAGGAGAACATCACATAGCTACTGATCATGGACCCATGGTCCAAGGTGGACTACTCACGACTCATCCGGGAAGCGTCCATGGTGGTGGAGAAGCTCCGGGTGGTGATTCTCCCCTCCGGCAGGGTGCCGGGAAGAGTTCTCCTGATACTCCCGATCTTGGAAGCGCTGCGGCGGCGGAACAGAGGCGAGATTGCGAAAAAGGGTTCCGTCCTCGAGGGTTTCGGGACGAGAGGAATATATATGCGAAGGGGGGCAACTAGAGGCGGAGAGGGGGCCCCAGGCGCCCCCCTGGCGCAGCCAGGGGTGGGGCCGCGCCGGGTGGCCGCCTGGGCCACCCCTGGCTCCCCTCTGGCCCTGCTTTGGTTATTCGTGAAGCTTCCTGTACGCTGATTTTTCCTGTATTTTTCCCGGAATTTTTGGAGGACTTTTAATATGGGGGAAACCTGAAATAGAAAAACAGCAGAAAACAGGAACTCGCACTGTGGTGCACTGAGTTAATAGGTTAGTCCAAATATGATCAAAAGTGTATGGAAGTGCATCAATATCATAGCAATATCACACAAAAGAAGCATGGAGCAAGCAGAAATTATAGATACGTTTTGGATGTATCAACCGCCAGGCTATTGGAATACCTTTTACGTTACTGTTGAGTACTCCCTCCGTAAACTAATATAAGAATGTTTAGATCACTATTTTAATTATTTTAATGCTCGTATATTAGTTTACAAAGGGAGTATAATGTTTATTTAGGGAACATAGGAAGCGTGTGATTTATTCCACCTTGCCTTGCACTTCAAGATGACCATGTACTTCTATATATATGCCCACGTGGCTCAAGCAATAAATCAACGATTCCACCAAATCTTTCTATCCCGTCCGCTAGTCGTGTTGACCGGCTACCCTAGAGAGTCTTTTTCCCGAGCCCTTGCTTCAGGTTTTCTCTCTCCCACCGGTCATTTTGATCGGCGTTTCCTTTTTTGGTTTTCTGATCCAAAATCGGTTTGCGTCACCCGCCGCCGCCGTCGACCCTCATGCCTCTCCTCCGACATCGTCGTCGACTACACCGGCCACTTCGTCATCAACTGTGCGACAAGGTTGGACACCGACCAAGGGGCGCCTTCGTGCGTCACTATTGATTGCTTGTCCGCGCAGTCTTTATGGTCGGTCCGTCTTCATCATCATTGCCCGGGACATCACCGACAACGCCATCGACTCCGATCCACGTGTCGTTCCAGTCATGGCTCGTACAGCGCCGTCATCGATCTGATCAACCGATCACGTGCGTATCTTCGCCAAGCACGTCCCCGAGCACGCGTCTATCGCCGATCGAGCCACGGGTTGATGTGACGTCATCCCTTTGGACCACTGTGTCGCCGTCCCGAGGTCTTCCCATCGGCTGCCCGAACCCGCGCGTCGGTCCTGCCGACGCCCCCATCAAGCTGTCGCGTCACAGCCCGTGGTCCACGTCGCCGGCTACTCACGTAGCCGCCGCTGCCTTTGTATCACCCCATAGGGCTGAAGTGCCACGGTACGCGGTCCACGCTACCTCCTGTCGGGCTGTCGCCCCGGCCAGTGGTTCTCCCCGTGGCAGCCCTGACCCGCGAGCCGCCGCTACACCGCCTCTTCGGGTTGTAACGCCATAGAATGTGGTCATCGCCGCCGCCCAAGGCCATCCCCGCGGCATCACCGCCCCGTGGACGCCGTTGTGCCACCCCTTCAGGCCGTAGCAACAAAGCCCTCGGTCCATGCCGCCCCGAGGTCTTCCCGCTGCCGCTACGTCGCCTCTTTGGGCTGTAGCGCCGCGGCCCGCGGTCCACTCCACCTTCATCGTAGTTGACTTTCAGTGGTATGCGCCACACCACCTCCCTTGGTGCGGGAACATGATGGGCCTCGAACCCCTCGTTGGTTACCCCAAGTGGAAGGTGTAAGATGCAGTGTTGTGGAAGTGTTTTCCCTTAGCAAAGATGCCAAGGATCGAATCCCAGAGACTCCTAGGTTCAACAAGTAGGTGTCAACTGCTAACGGCGTGGATTAGCAATCAACGTGGACCTGCACACAGATACAAATAACTTTGCTCCCAACGAGTACAGAGAGGTTGTCAATCCCTCCGGCCTTGTAGTTCACAAATGATTAAAAGCAAATGATAGTAGTGGTAGATAATGTTTGCAATAGTAAATAATAGCGAAAAGTAAATAGCGGATGTGATCAATGATGGTAATATGGACCGGAGTCTCATGATGTTCACTAGTGATGTCTCTCTCCCAAAAGACGATAAAACAGCTATGTGAGGTGAACGAATTACAGCAGGGCAATTGACAGGACCACGAACGCAAACCAATGCTGACTACATTGCAAGAAAGGTTGAGGTTCAAAGCATGGGCGGTACGCCAAAGTAAGTAGACCAAATCCATCAATATCTACTACTAATCATCCACCTTGAGATATCTATCCAGAACATCTCGCTGGTATTAAGTTGCGAGTCCCACCCATAGTGTAAACTCAATGCAACAGACAACTGCATTAGAAGAACTTTGCGTAAAGTAAACAATCCTTGCACCCGCGGGCACAAGCACTGTTTTTCCCTTGTGGCAACAGCACATCCCCTAGACTCATGTTTCTGTCACTCAAGCTAGTCATCGAGGGGCATGAACCCACAATCGAGCATAATGTTCCCTCTTGGAGTCACTACCTATTACTAGGCCAAAGCAATAAATAACAACGGAGAACATGCAAGAATTACTTATGAACATAAATATAAAAGAGGTAGATCAAATATATTACTCAAGATCAATCTGAACATAATCTCATAATCCATCGGATCCCAGCAAACTCAACATAGCAACAGCATAAGGATTACATATGTGCCTCGATCATGTAGGGCAGCTCACGAGGACTAATTAGTGAAGCACAAGAACGGGAGGAGAACATCACGTAGCTACTGGTCATGGACTCATGGTCCAAGGGAGACTACTCACGACTCATCCGGGAGGCGTCCATGGTGGTGGAGAAGCTCCCGGTGGTGATCCTCCCCTCCGGCAGGGTGCCGGGAAGAGTTCTCCTGGTGCTCCCGATCTTGGAAGCGGCGGCGGCGGCGGAACAGAGATGGGATCGTGAAAAGAGTTCCCGTTCTGAGGGTTTCGGAGGAAGCTTTAAATATATGCCAAAGGGGGGCATCGGGGAAGCTTCGGGGGGCCCAGGCGCCCCCGGCGCGGCCTAGGGGGGGGCGCGCCGCCAGGGCGCCTGGAGCCCTGGTTCCCCCCCCCCCCCCCCCCCCCCCCGGCTGTCCTTCGGACGCGCGGTAGTTTCCGAAACGCTGATTTTTTATATAATTTTTCTGGATTTTTCCTGGCAGTTCTCGTAACGTGAAAACCTGAAATACAAAAACAGCCGAAAACAGAAACTGACACTGGGTGCACTGGATTAGTAAGTTAGTCCAAATATGATCAAAAGTGTATGGAAGTGTATGAATATCATAGCAATATCACCCAAAAGTGGCATGGAGCAAGCAGAAATTATAGATACGTTTTGGACGTATCAACATCCCCAAGCTTAATTCCTGCTCGTCCTCGAGTAGGTAAATGATAACAAGAATAATTTCTGTGGTGACATGCTATTAACCATATAGGACTTTTTATAGTCATATGACAAAAGCTTACTGAGACAATGAATCTATAGTAATTAAGTTGCCTCATGAGAAAATCACAAATGACTGAAAGTTTTACAACATGAAACTGAAACATCAAATAGATTTGCAATGAACATGATGTGCAAATATGATAAAGTGATATCTAGCTTGCCCCCTTTAGTGAAGCAAAACATAAATGCAGGGGCACCTTCAAGGTTTAAGTGATGACTAGATACAATGATTTCAAAATAAACGATATCACAATCATGCAAAAGACAATGCTACTTTGGGACAATGCACATTACACTCAGAATGACAATCATGCTCTCAGTAGTTGGTGCTTGAAGAAAGAAGGTGGAGACTTAAAAAGTAAAAGAATGGTTATGTGCTAGAGCTTTTTATTTTAAAAACATAGAAGCAATTTTGTCAACGGTAGTGGTACTTCATATGTGTCATGCATAAGACATCCTATAAGTTGCAAGCCTCATGCATCGAATACCAATAGTGCTCGCACCTTGTCCTAATTAGCTCGGATTTCCATGGGCTATCATTGCATTACATATGTTTCAACCAAGTGTCACAAAGGGGTACCTCTATGCCACCTGTACAAAGGTCCAAGGAGATAAATCGCATTTGATTTCTCGTTTTTGATAGATCTCAACTTGAGGACATCCATACCGGGACAACATAGAAAATACATAATGGACTCCTCTTTAATGCATAAGCATATTCTCATAAGAGATTGAGGATTAATGTCCAAGCTAAAACTTCCACCATGATACATGGCTTTGGTTGGCGGCCCAATGTTCTTCTCTAACAATATGCATACTCATTCAACCCACGGCAAATCACCCTTACTTCAGACAAGACGAACATGCATGGCAACTCACATGATATTCAACAAAAGTGTGACAGTTGATGGCGTCCCCAGAAACATGGTTACCGCTCAGCAAGCAACTTATAAGAAATAAGATACATAAGCAACATATTCTTTACCACAATAGTTTTTAAGCTACTTTCCCATGAGCTATGTATTGCAAAGTTAGTTTGCTTAGTACAGGTGGAGGTTAGCAAAAGACTGGGAGCGACCAACTAAGAGAGCAATGACGGTCATAATCATGCAGAGCGACAAAGCAATATTGAATCAGGCATGGTAGTTATGTCGCTACTCAGAAATAAAAGATCATCAAGGCTTGACAGACTTTCTTTACAGTCTTAAATATGCGTGAGCATACGCCAAGTCAATCAAAATAAATTCTTGAAGGAAGATATTACTGAACCATACCACATCATAGGCAAACAAATCATGTTGGTACTCCAATAACACATTGGGAATCCCCCAGCTATTTGAGATTAACCATAAGAAAACCTGAACTACTAAGCGCCATTATGCACGTAGCATCTTTATCATAGACATATTAACCAATGCAACGGAAGCAAACTCTCTTAATAAGATGAGCATGGTAATTAAAGAGAGTTCAAGCAACCAACTAAACAAAATCTCTTTGAAAAGATAAGCATGAATACTAAGAGCAGAGCATGATAGTAGCTATTAAAAGACAAAGAACACACACAGCAAAGATAGTCATGAAAATTCTATGTTATGTTCTAGGTAGAGGTGGAGCGTGTTTCTCTCCCACATAAAGAATGCTGAGTTCCGACTCGTTATGAAAAACTAAAAAGAAAACTAAAAGCAAGACGCTCCAAGCATAGCACATAACACATGAAGTGATAAAAATATAGTGGAACGAAAGACGAACTGATAATGTTGATGGAGAAGGGGATGCACGGGGGCATCCCCAAGCTTAGACGCTTGAGTCTCCTTGAATATTTCTTGGGGGTGCACGGGGGCATCCCCAAGCTTGAGCGCTTGACACTCCTGAATCTTTTTATCATCTTCCCTCGCACACTTGAAAACTCCCTTCATACATAACTCATCATAATCTGATTAGCGAGGTTAGTACCCTTAATAAAATAATTGTACCTTGCTGAAAATAAAGATATTCTTGAAGTTCTACTGTTTCTCAAGATTGCCAAAAGGTTTTTGCAAAGAAAAAGCAAGCTCTTTATTTGCAAAGTGAAGGAAAGGCAAAACAGGACAGAATTTGTGAAAAACAGAACAGCATGTAGTAATTGATCTGTTCGGGATACTTCTGCAACTCAAAAAAAACTCAGAACATACGCACGAAAGACAATTATATAGAGAACGCTGTCGAAAAAATTCAGACCAAAAAGATGATCGGGTGATTTTATACGAATTTTTCTATCCAAGGACAGAATCTGTTTCCTGGACAGCACCTCACAACTTTTGAACTTTCTAGCAATCAGAGGCTATACTTGGCACAAATATGAAAAGCAAAGATACAATGATGATGCTACAGCAGTAAACAACATCAAGACACAACAAAAGCAAAATAAAAATTTATTCATGTGTGCTGCCTCCCAAAAGCTCTTTCTTTATAGCCATAAAGATAGGCTTAAGACTTTAATGATGCTCTCGTAGGAATAAAAGTTGAAGAACAAAAGAGAGCATCAAGAAGCAAACACCAAACACATTTAAGCCTAACATGCTTCCTATGCATAGGAATATTGCAATACAATAATTCATTGAAGCACAAAGCAATAAGCATAGGAAGACAAAACAAGTGCAGCTTCGAAACCTTCAACATAAAGAGAGGGAACTTGATATTATTGAAATATCTATAGGCATATGTTCCCTTCTCATAATAATTTTCAGTGGGATCACGAATAAACTCAACAATATAAGCATCACACAAAGCATTGTTACCATGATCCACATGCAGAAAGGTACTCTTACTCCCCACATAGGCATCATGAAGAGGATAAAACTTAGTATAAAAGAGAGACATAAGCTCTTGCCAATCAAGCAAGTGCGAGTTATCGAGAAGCTTATACCAAGCTGAAGCTTTATCTATAAGTGATACGGCGAACAATTTCCTCATGACAAACTCCCTTGATACACCTGCAAGCTTAAATAATGAACATAGTTGTGATAGATATAGCAAGTGTTCACCGGGATGTCTGTCTCCTGCATAACGATTAGCCAAAACATAATCGATAATACCAGCTGGTATTTTATAGGGAAAAATTCCAGTAGGGGGAGGAGCAACCACCACAGGTGTGGGGCGTCTTCCCGCAAGCAACGATCCAATAGAAAGGTTGTCCATAAACATAACCAGTGAAAAGACATAAAGAAAACTGAAAGGTAAACTAACAAGACTAAAAGCAAAGGTAAAATATAGCGTGCAACTCCCCTATCCTGAAGAGTGGAGTCCCCGGCAACGGCGCCAGAAAATACTCCTTGACGGGCCTCGAACCCCTCGTTGGTTACCCCAAGTGAAAGGTGTAAGATGCAGTGTTGTGGAAGTGTTTTCCCTTAGCAAAGATGCCAAGGATCGAATCCCCAGAGACTCCTAGGTTCAACAAGTAGGTGTCAACTGCTAACGGCGCGGATTAGCAATCAACGTGGACCTGCACACAGATACAAATAACTTTGCTCCCAACGAGTACAGAGAGGTTGTCAATCCCTCCGGCCTTGTAGTTCACAAAGGATTAAAAGCAAATGATAGTAGTGGTAGATAATGTTTGCAATAGTAAATAATAGCGAAAAGTAAATAGCGGATGTGATCAATGATGGTAATATGGACCGGAGTCTCATGATGTTCACTAGTGATGTCTCTCTCCCAAAAGACGATAAAACAGCTATGTGAGGTGAACGAATTACAGCTGGGCAATTGACAGGACCACGAACGCAAACCAATGCTGACTACATTGCAAGAAAGGTTGAGGTTCAAAGCATGGGCGGTACGCCAAAGTAAGTAGACCGAAATCCATCAATATCTACTACTAATCATCCACCTTGAGATATCTATCCAGAACATCTCGCTGGTATTAAGTTGCGAGTCCCACCCATAGTGTAAACTCAATGCAACAGACAACTGCATTAAAAGAACTTTGCGTAAAGTAAACAATCCCTGCATCCGCGGGCACAAGCACCGTTGTTTTCCCTCTTGTGGCAACAGCACATCCCCTAGACTCATGTTTCTGTCACTCAAGCTAGTCATCGAGGGGCATGAACCCACAATCGAGCATAACGTTCCCTCTTGGAGTCACTACCTATTACTTGGCCAAAGCAATAAATAACAACGGAGAACATGCAAGAATTACTTATGAACATAAATATAAAAGAGGTAGATCAAATATATTACTCAAGATCAATCTGAACATAATCTCATAATCCATCGGATCCCAGCAAACTCAACATAGCAATAGCATAAGGATTACATATGTGCCTCGATCATGTAGGGCAGCTCACGAGGACTAATTAGTGAAGCACAAGAACGGGAGGAGAACATCACATAGCTACTGGTCATGGACTCATGGTCCAAGGGAGACTACTCACGACTCATCCGGGAGGTGTCCATGGTGGTGGAGAAGCTCCCGGTGGTGATCCTCCCCTCCGGCAGGGTGCCGGGAAGAGTTCTCCTGGTGCTCCCGATCTTGGAAGCGGCGGCGGCGGCGGAACAGAGATGGGATCGCGAAAAGAGTTCCTGTTCTGAGGGTTTCGGAGGACGCTTTAAATATATGCCAAAGGGGGGCATCGGGGAAGCTTCGGGGGGCCCAGGCGCCC
>LR738711.1:99283987-99299920 GCA_902687465.1 Secale cereale | reverse complement strand
CCCCCCCCCCCCCGGCTGTCCTTCGGACGCACGGTAGTTTCCGAAACGCTGATTTTTTATATAATTTTTTGGGATTTTTCCTGGCAGTTCTCGTAACGTGAAAACCTGAAATACAAAAACAGCCGAAAACAGAAACTGACACTGGGGTGCACTGGATTAGTAAGTTAGTCCAAATATGATCAAAAGTGTATGGAAGTGTATGAATATCATAGCAATATCACCCAAAAGTGGCATGGAGCAAGCAGAAATTATAGATACGTTTTGGACGTATCAGAGCACCACCGTCTGTGCCGGTCTACGTCACGCTGACGGGTTCCTTGCCTACTTCGAGCATCACCAACTCGCTCATAGCCAAGCCGCCGCTCCTCTTCGACCGCCGCTGTTGCTACCCTCGTAGCCGCCGCTACCCGTCCACCCTCCCCCCCTTCGTCTTCGTCCAGCACCAGCCCGTCGCCGTCATCTACCACAACCACTTCATCTACTCATATCACCGTTGGTGACATCAGCCCCACGCTGATTGGCACCACAACCGTCATCAAGTCCCCTTCTTTGTTGGCCCCTCCGACTCCTCGACATGGCGTGTAGCTCGTGCAGGTCCCTCGTCTATGCATGCCCAGTGGTGGCAACACCGATGTGTGCCTTCATCCATGACGTGTCCCCGGGCCTGGCAAGCCTGGTGCGGCGCTTCATCAACTTGGTCTTCATCCGTCTACGCATGCCCGTTGCTAGCAACACCGATGCGTGCCTTCGTCCATGATGTGTCCCCGGGCTTGGCAAACCCGGCGTGACGCATCTTCCACAATGTCTTCTTCCTGGTGCACCACTACTTCGACACCATTGTGCCAATGACTAACTCGGCGCCTCCTTGTGCCCGCGGCTCCACGACGACTTCCTCGACACCAGCCACTGAGGGAATCCTGGACTACGGGGTTCTCGGGCGTCCGGGCTACGTAATATGGGCCGGAATAATGGGTCATGAAGGTACAAGATGGAAGACTCTCCCCCATGTCCGGATGGGACTCTCCTTTGCGTGGAAGGCAAGCTTGGCGTGCGGATATGAAGATTCCCTTCTCTGTAAACCGACTATGTACAACCCTAGCCCCCTCCGGTGTCTACATAAACTAGAGGGCTTAGTCCGTTGAGGCATCCATAATGATGCAGGCTAGACATCTAGGGTTTAGTCATCTCGATCTCGAGGTAGATCAACTCTTGTAACCCCTATACTTATCAAAGTCAATCTAGCAGGAAGTAGGGTATTACCTCCATCAAGAGGGCCCGAACCTGGGTAAACAAAGTGCCCCCTGCCTCCTGTTACCTTCAATCCTTAGACGCACAGTTTGGACCCCCTACCTGAGATCTGCCGGTTTTAACACCGACATTGGTGCTTTCGTTGACAGTTCCACTATGCCGTCATCGAAAGGCTCGATGGCTTCATCGATCATCTACAACAACGCCGTTGGGGAGGAGATTTTTCTTCCCGACCAGATCTTCGTGTTCGGCGGCTTCGTGCAGCGTGCCAACTCGCTTGGTCACCTGGAGCAGATCGACAGGTACGTCCCCGGTCACCAGATCAGTTTCGGAAATCTGAACTATGTCGCTGACATCCGAGGAGATTTGATCTTCCAAGGGTTCGCAGCTCCAACCACCGCTTCGGCCATAGATTCGGAGCACATCACTCAGTCCGAAGATGGGAGTCTCGAGCCCACCGGACTATCTGTGGCCGTAAAGCCCAACACCGGAGAGCCGGAGAGGATAGCGCCACTGGCAGTTATCACAAAGCCGGACACCAGCTCCGAACTCTCGAAGTCCGCATCTTGCGAGCTCATCCGAGGAACTCCGGTCCCCACCCAAACCTCGCTCTTAAATGAGGCTCTGAACTTGATGCGATCCCTCGCCATCACAGAGGAACCGCTTCCGAATAACGCCCAGCCTGGACTAGGGGCTGAAAATAGGAAACTCTACTTCCCACCCACCACCTACTTTATAGCCACTGTCGAAGGTCGAACCGACATGCTCGACTACGCCTCCGAAGACATTGATGGTATAAACGACGATGCCGGAGAGGAGCAGGCCCCAAACCCGCTGGTTACCGGGCGCTGGACGGCCACTTCCTCACACGGCGTATACATGGTGGACGCACCTAAAGAAGGCGACGACGATGACAAGAAGGATCCGGTCGAGGAAGAACCTCCTGAGATATCGTCGAAGCGTCGACGCCCGTGGCGTCGCTCTAAATCGCGTCGCGGAAAAGATAGCAACACCGGCATTGGAGAAAATGATACTCGGAAACACGCCGAAGAACAAGAAGACCTCGTCGAACCAACATCCGAACAGGATGATCGGGAGGAGGGGCAATCCAGCCCTGACGAGCAAACAGGGAGCGAAGACTCGGAAGATAGTAACTATCTGCCACTCTCTGAGGATGATTTGAGCCTCAGCGACGAACACTTTATCGTACCAGAGGAGCCTCGTGAACAAGAATGCTTTAAGCGTCGGCTAGTAGCCACGGCAAGAAGCCTTAAAAAGAGGCAGCAGCAGCTTCGAGCCGACCAAGAACTGCTCAACGATAGATGGACTGATGTCCTAGCAGCCGAGGAGTACGGCCTCGAACGCCCAACAAAGAGTTACCCGAAGCATAAGCCACTACCCCAATTCGACGTCGAAGCACCAGAGCCCGTACCGCCCGCGCGTAATGCAGCCGACAAACCTGACCGACCGCCACGCGGCCGGGATAGAATGGCAACTCAAGCCGAATACCAGCCTGCACCACCTCACCGTAAAAGCAGAGAAACAACAGCTCGGGGATACACACATGACCTACGACAGGAGCGGGAAAATAGAGCAGGTCAAACCAGATCAATCTATGAATCGCAGGGGCGTGCCCGGGCACGAGAGGACGGTTACTAATCCTGGCAAGCAAAACAACGCCCGAGCCGAAAACCGCATACGGAGGTCACCCGAACTGCGTCGTGACATAGCCGATACAGAGGTGCTGCACACCCCCTATGCTTCACTGATGAGGTAATGGAGCACCAGTTCCCAGAAGGGTTTAAACCCATGAACATCGAATCATACGACAGCACAACGGATCCCGCGGTATGGATTGAAGATTTTCTTCTCCACATTCACATCTCGCGGTGACGATCTACACGCTATCAAATATCTTCCCCTCAAACTCAAGGGACCAGCACGGCACTGGTTGAACAGCCTGCCAAAAAATTCTATTGGTAGCTGGGAAGACTTGGAGGACGCATTCAGAGATAACTTCCATGGCACCTACGTCCGGCCCCCGGACGCCGATGACCTTAGTCATATAATACAGTAGCTCGGGGAATCGGCCCGACAGCTATGGACAAGGTTCTTAATTAAAAAGAACCAGATTGTGGACTGTCTGGACGCCGAAGCCCTTGCGGCTTTCAAACACAACATTCGAGATGAGTGGCTCGCCCGGCACCTCGGCCAGGAGAAGCCGAAGTCCATGGCAGCCTTCACCACGCTTATGAACCTTTTTTTGCGCGGGAGATGATAGCTGGCTCGCTCATAGAAGCAATAGCACCAGCAACCCTAGCACCTCCGAAACCAGGGACGGCAATGGCAATCCACAACACGACAAGCACAAGCATCGGAACAACAACGATGGAACCCAAGACACGGCGGTAAACGCCGGATTCTGTGGCTCCAAACCCTGTCAACGAAAGAAGCCATTCAAGGCAAACAAGGACGGCCCGTCCAGTCTAGATAGAATCCTTGATCGGCCTTGCCAGATCCAAGGCACCCCGGATAAGACTGCAAATCATACCAACAGAAATTGTTGGGTTTTTAAGCAGGCCGGCAAACTCAACGCCGAACACAAGGGGAAAGGATCGCCTAGCGACGACGATGACCAAGAGCCTCGTCAACCAAACACAGGGGTACAGAAGTAATTCCCCCCCGAAGTAAAAAACAGTGAATATGACATATATCACGCATATCCCTAAGAGGGAATGCCAGCGCGTACCACGGGACGTCCACGCCATAGAGCCGGTCGCCCCAAAATTCAATCCATGGACGGCTTGTCCGATTACCTTCGATCGAAAGGACCACCCAACCAGTATCCGTCACGGAGGTGCGGTAGCACTGGTCCTCGATCCAATCATTAACGGATTACCGTGACCCCGACTCAACATCGACCACGGTGTTCTTCACACGGCTACCTTGACCACGGCTCCACCACCCTACGCTCTCAGCTACCTCGACAAACGGCACAAAGGGCTATCGCCTTGCTTGAGTAACCTCGTCGATTTCCACTCTAGACACGGCTTCGGCGGTGCATCGGCCGTTACGACTGTGGGACGGGGGGTTCTGTTGGCTTACCTTTGGATTCTTCTGCAGTCTCACTGCCTACGTCGCTACCATTGTGATTGAGGGGGAATGTTGAGTACAATGTTTACTCAGGAAGCGTAGGATTTATTCCACCTTGCCTTGTACTCCAAGATACTCCCTTCATTCCACAATGTAATGCGCCCACGCTTTCCGAGATTCAAATTTGACCGTAAATTTAACCAATGAGACCAACTGCGGCGGGACTAAAAGTTATATCACTGAATTCATAACGAAAATACGAATTCAGTGGTATAATTTTTACTCCCGCCGCAGTCGGTCTCGTTGATTAAATTTACGGTCAAAGTTGAATCTTGGGAAGCATGGGCGCACTACATTGTGAAATAGAGGCAGTATCATGTACTCATATATATATATATATATGTGTGTGTGTGTGTGTGTGTGTCCGCGAGGCTCAAGCAATAAATCAACTATTCCACCAAATCCCTCTATCCCTTCTAACGGTTACTTCCTTTAATAATAGAGGATAGAAGTGTCACTAAAATTCCATGTTTTTTATTTCTTTTTTGATGTTCTTGGAATTGCCTACACAAGTGTGGCTGTGGTTGCGCTCATGCCGGTATGACCTGACTTTTCAATAGGCGAATCAAGCGGCAAATAGACGTCGTGACGGCCACCAACGATCTGAGTTGGGCCGGCCCAGTTTGGGGCCCTTTCTCATGTTTTTTCTGTTAGCTGTAGCTTTGCTGTTAGTTTCTTGTTATGGTTTTTGTTTTTCTAATGGGCAATGCTACACATCCGCCGGGTGATAAACCGATAAAATCAGTCGCCTCGGCTATCTTCGGATACCACCCGAAACAACCGTCCGATCTACTATCCCAACCAACTGGATGCCTTCGCAACAGCTAGCTTGTTGCGCTCATGGCTTTGCAACAAGGACCTTATTGCAAAGGTCCATTGAGACTGCCCCGCCATGGCCTGAGTGCCTCGGTCATGGAGCGTCGCCGGCCGCTGGAGTCGTCGTGCTTCCTCCGAACCAGCACCCCGAGCAGCTGCCTCTACTCCAGCATGATAACGATGAAGTCTCACGCCGGGCACTCCTCTGGCAATTTTGGCAACCGGATCTATGTTTCTGAAACATGTGTCTTGTTGCAATGCTTGCCCTTGTACGCTCTAACGCGGGGCGCTCGTTCTGCGCTTTCTGCAACCGGGGCTATGTTTCTGAAACAATACTCTTGTTGCAGAAGAGAAAATATTCATCGTCGAACCATTTTTCTTCTTTCTGAAATAAGAACTCTGTTGCAGATTTTTTTTTTAAACTAGACCATGTTGCTGAAAGAAAAACTTCACCACCAAACACTTTTTTCTTTCTGAAACAAGATCTCTGTTGCAGAAAGCTTTTGAAACAAGATCTCTGTTGCAGAAAGCTTTTGAAACAAGACGCTTGTTGCAAAAAATAAAATAAAAAAACAACTAGCTGCACGGGACTTGCTGTCAGTGCGAGCGCTCGATCAAAATCAATCCGACGGCTACGCAGGCGGCGGATGTTGTGCGTGCATCAGCCGGCTGAAGGTTAGCATTTTCCTTTTCTAATACACAGTGAAGAATTTTTTAATGCATGGTACAAAAATATATGATGAATTGAGGCTTGCTATGCATCCGTCGGCTGATCTTCTTAAAAGATCGGCCGGTTCGCTAGCCGCCAGATCTGGCGTCATCAAAAGGCCGACGAACATCCTAACTTTTGCAACATAGACTATGTTTCGGAAATTTTGTAACAAAGATCATGTTGCGGAAACGTCTATAGAATTTTTTTGCAACAGAGTTTACATTGCAGAATATTTTTTGCAACAGAGAACGTGTAGCGGAAACATCTGTAATTTTTTACCACAAAGGTCATATTGCATAATCGTTTGCAACAGAATCATGTTACAAAAATGTATGTAGATTATTTTTTGGCAACCGAGATAGTGTAGCGGAAACATCTGTATTGCAGAATCGTTTGCAACAGGGATCATGTTACGAAAATGTATGTAGATTATTTTTTGGCAACAGAGATAGTCTAGCGGAAACATCTGTAATTTTTTTACCACAAAGGTCATATTGCAGAATCGTTTGCAACAGGGATCATGTTACGGAAATGTATATAGATTATTTTTTGGCAACAGAGATCGTGTAGCGGAAACATCTGTATTTTTTACCACAAAGGTCATATTGCAGAATCGTTTGCAACACGGATCATGTTACGAAAATGTGTGTAGATTATTTGTTTGGCAACAGAGGTCATAAATGTAGATTATTTTTGCAGCAGGAAGTATGTAGCAGAAGAAAAAAAAAGAAACAAATGGCTCTCAGCCATTGGTGATTAAGATAAGAAAGGAAAAAGTGAGCGGTGATAGGCCCCACACATGGGTTGCTGGTCTGCATCTCAGGCGGCGGACAATGCGGGGTAGAAGTAATGGGCAAACGCGTCTAAGTTAGAGATTTCAACTACTATGGTAGTGATGGGGTGCCTGTTTACCTAAGGCGGCGGACAATGCGCTGTAAATCGGCTCGGCTGGCCGACAGTAATCTTTTCCCTTTTTTAATACATGCTAAACTTTTTTTATCATTCATGAAACATTTTTAATATACAGTGATTTGTATAAATACATTGGCCATTTTAAAATATAGATTGAATTTTTAAAAATATATATGGTGATTTTAAAAAAACACTGAACAATTTTCTGAAATACTTATTTGTTTTCAATAGGTTTCTAAATATCTAGCGTTGACATCCTCCTCCGTCACTAGGTGCACATGGAGAGCAGCCTAAAATATCATCTTAGAGAGAGAGAGAGACAGGGAGCCAATACTACTAGGTGCACATGGTAAACAGGCCAAAAAGTGGCGACATGCTCCGTCCTCGGTCCCTCCCAAGTCCCAACAGCCCAACGGCAGTGAAGAAAGTGGGTAAAAGCAGATCGGATGTGCAGAGAACACTGCATGGGAACCTACGCTTCAGTGCAGCAGGAGCGATGCTTCCTTTCAATCAACTCTATCTATCTACTTATATAATAAACAAACAGAAGAGAAGAACATATACACGCAGCAGATGTTGAAAATCATCCCCAATGATGCGTTCTCTCCAATCCATCCCATCCCATCCGGGTGCAGCTAGATGAGGCGAGGTGGCGCAAGGGCACCCACCCGAATTGGCATCGGAAACGGCGTATCTCCACCTAGGCATGCCACCTCGCGACGGAGACGCTGCTATTATCGGCAAATGGCCAAGCTAATCTCAATCACCGAAAGCACCAACCAACCCACCCCTGAAAGAAAGAAAGAAATCAGTCGGCAACAGCGACCGGGGGACGCCTCGCCGTGCCGACATGGATAAAGTCGCGACGACGTAACCACCTTCTCCGATTTAGGAGTATAAACCCAGCGCACACTCCCTGCGCAGGAGGAAATCCTACCTATGCCCGCAGCCAATCCCGCGGCCCACCTCCACCTCCACTTGGCAGCCGAGCTCAACAGCTTCCCCCGTCCCCGCTCCTGCCTTCACTTCCTCGTGAAGCGAGCCCCCGGGATCCCTTCCGAAACGGCCCCGAGAGGACGCGCACACTGTCATCCCTCCTCCCGCAGATCCACGCACAACAGCCACCACCAGAGTTCTTTACAGATCCCGGAGCGGATTTCGCACGGAAACCCACCGCCGAACAATCGCCGCCAGATCCTGCTGCTCCTCCTCCTCGTCCTCGTGGGAGCCATGGGGAACAGTATCTATAAGTTCCTGTGCGGGGTCTGCTCGGACCTGTCCGACGCCGCCTTCCAGCCGCACGGCGCGCACGCCTCCGTCGCCGCGCTCGGCCGCGACATCCTCGAGTTCCAGCGCACCAAGCAGGTCCCCGAGGGCCTCAGCCGCCACGTCGTCTCCTCCGCCGCCGCGCAGGCCAACTGGTACGTGTAATTCCGCTTCCCCTTCCATTGATTTGGTCTTCTGATTCCTTGCCAAGCTCCTTCCAGCAATTTTGCGATCAAGAGTACTCCCGGTAGTTTAACTCGGAGCTGACGACCAGCTCGTCGTCAAAGATCCAGAAACAGCTAGCTGTCGAACTCGAACGTGTCTGCGAAGGCTAGCTTCGAGCGAGGTGTCCCATTGCGAAAGCGACCTAATCTGAAAGAAGAATTGGATACAGAAATTATAGGTGGCACAATTTTTGTTAAAAGGACACAAATAACTGGGATATTTGGTTGAGAAAATTAAGCATTAAGCATTTTTAATTTTTTTTCCATAACAGAACCTCAGATGAGATAACTAATTAACTACCACAGTTACTGGTAAACCAGGCAATTAAGAACTCAGTGCTATTGCTGAGATGTTTCCTAGCAGTTGCTAAGGCTTGCAGCAGGAGCTACTGAGATGTTTCCTGGAACTGATTGTGAACATTGGTGGAAGCAGCTTGTTAATAGTATCATATCAGTGAGACAGTGATAAAAAAAATGCTGCCACGGATGATCATTCATTTCTTACAAAACTGAAACCGCTGATGTGATGTGAAGGTACAAGAAGCTGCAAGTGGCATGGAAGAAGGCGAGGCCGGCCCCGACGACGCCGGAGGAGGCCGGCCGCCTCGTGGTGCTGACGCTCAAGAACCACCAGAAGGCGGACGTCGACGGCCTCCTCGCCTTCTACGGCCTCCCACACCCGAACGAGGCGGGATCACCGCCAGCGCCGGCCGCCGGTCACCACGCCACTCCGGCTCAGCACAGCGCCCCCGCGCACAAGCCCCAGGGCGTCAAGTTCGAGCTGCACACGCTCCCGGTGGACGCCAAGGCGGTGGCCGACGGCGACACGGTGACGGTGTACGTGGACACGAATGACGCCCCCAGCGAGATCAAGAAGGCCGCGGCGGAGCGCACCAAGGCGCGCGCCGCCAGGAACTACCCCACGGCCGACGCGCTCCAGAAGACCATCGCCGCCGCGGGATACAGGTCACCCCAGAATTCAACCTGACATGACATGATCCGCATCTCTCCATTGATCCATCGATCTCGGCGTGGTTCTGACGTTCTCTGAAACTTGCGGTGCAGGATGGTCCCGAACGCCAAGGGCGTGGAGGTGCTCGCCAAGAAGTACAGGATCAGGCTAAGGTCAGTCTTCTGGCACCATGATTCAGTGATCAAGATCGGCTAGCTTGTGTGAATTAAGTTGTGATGAAATTGGGATGGGATGGGGTGCAGTGGGATCGACGCGCCAGAGAGCGCGATGCCGTACGGGAAGGAGGCCACGGAGGCGCTGCTGAAGCTGGTGGAGGGCAAGTGCCTGACGGTGCACGTCTACAACACCGACCGCTACGGCAGGTCCGTCGGGGATCTCCACGTCGGCGGGGTCTTCGTGCAGGTGAGAAACCGGGAATCGTAGCTGGAGCATTGCACACGGTAGAGGCGAACTTAAACAAACTGTTGCTTCTCCATTCTGCTAGCTAGGAACGCGTACAGCAGAAAACAGTTATGCCTTTCCTCAAGGTCAACCGCTTTGAAAAACTACTGTGCTCCAGAAGATACTGACAAATTTCCTCTTGTTTTCCACACAGGAGCAAATGTTGAAGAAAGGCTTCGCGTGGCACTACACCGCCTACGACAAACGCCCGGAACTTGCCAAGGTAATTCATCACCAATCAATATACGGCTACAAGCACTGATCTCCTGACTGAAAAAACGAACCATGGAGAGATCAGGAAGTAGTAATATGGAATCAAATCATGAAGTTGCCGACAGAAACTAATCCTCTCTTGGACCCACCTGCAGTGGCAGAGCCAGGCGCAGGCCGCGCGCAAGGGCCTGTGGGCGGCGTCCAAGCCGCAGGAGCCGTGGGAATACAGGAAGGCCAAGCGCAACGGCAACGCGTGATCCAACTCCCATATGTTGTAACTACTGGTTGTGTGTATGTGCTGTGA
Organism: Secale cereale; assembly: GCA_902687465.1. Taxonomy (NCBI): domain Eukaryota; kingdom Viridiplantae; phylum Streptophyta; class Magnoliopsida; order Poales; family Poaceae; genus Secale; species Secale cereale. The sequence continues at coordinate 99,289,658 of LR738711.1, read as the reverse complement.
CCATGGACAGCTGATTGATTCGTAGCCTGCTGCACTACAGACTCATAGCCCAGAGCAGCGCTCGCACCACTGTACTGTACTTACAAGTTATAGGTGTAGCAGTGAAAAAGACTAGCTGAAAGCTAGCGCAGGGTCGTGAAGCAGAGGAGGGCACACATTGAGATTGGTTGGTCTGTTGTGTTGTTGTTGTTGTGTACCTGGTGATTAATTTGTGTGATTGTGTTGTACAATATTTTTTGGGGTTGGACTGTTGGTGTTGTTTTTCGACAGGAAAATGCTGATTCATAGGCTGCTGTTGTGATGCAGCTACCTATATATTCTGATGAACTTCTGTTTTTGCCACTAGTCTTGTTATAACTAAATGAGCTCTTTTAACATGGCCCTTCTTACCTATACGAGGTAAGAGCATCTACAAGCACGTTGGCTTAATTCGTTGCCATTATTTGTCCGTGCACTGGACACGACGATATCACCCATATTGTCCAGACACATATATGTGATTGATAGGGATGGAGATAGAAAGTGAAAAAAATAGCAAATCAAGAGCAAAAAAAATGTTCGAGGTGGGCCAAATCCGACGTGGTAGATTGCCCAGACACCCTCATCTCCTCCCCATTTATGGGTTGGGTTTAGGGGTTTATGAACAATCCAGACATTTGAGAACAAAATAAGGGCACTAATTGGGTGACCATTTTTTATTTTCTCTCCCCTATCCAATTGTCCACCCAAAGATATGAGACCAGTTTAAGGGGTCGGACGGTGAATGCAATAAAGAATAGCAAAGTTCGTCTGAACCATTTGCTCTAATAACATGTGGGGCCAGCTTATTAGCACATTTATTATTAATCGGAATACTTCACGCCTAAGGCAAAGCTGGGCGGGAACATTTCTGATGCGTAGCTCAGCTCAACTATAGCCAACACATGTCAGAAACCAATGTGGTTACGGTCATGGGATGCGGCCCAGCTTCAAAACTTCACAACAAAAGATGATTATATTGAACCTGTTTTCAAGACCGATGATTGAAGACGAAGGGTAGCTCGGGTGAGCCGAGGTGCATCTAGACTTGAAGATCATTTTAGGGACTATTGATGGTGTCCTGGCTAGGGGGGCTCTCACCACGTCGTCTTCCGCCTTGGTGGGCTGGCTGAGGACTGCCACCACTTTTAGTTTTGGAGTGGGCCACATCGGGCGACCCATGACACGTAAATGGAATGATCCAGAAGACTATGTATACTACAAGAAGCTAGATTCATAGAAGACTTGCTTTCCTTGTTTGTGCCGACTAGGATAATGTAACTCTAGACCCTCCCGGGGGTATCTATATAAACCGAGGGGCTAGGCTCATAGGGGACACATTACAATCTTTGGGTGGTTACTCGCGTACTCTGTACTCACTCCAATGCATTAAACACAAGCAAAAACAAAGGGCATTATCTCATTGAAGAATCCGGACATGGGTAAAACCTCGTGTCCCTGATACCTTCGTGCCTAGACGCTTAGCTTAGGATCCCTACCTTGAGATCTGCCGGATTTAGCTCTGTGACATATGACCCGACACGGCCCGACACACATATAAAAAGGTTTAGCACGACACGAGACACGACCCATGTCGTCCCTTCTATAATAGGATCGTGTCGTGCCGGCCTAAAGGCCTTGACTCGGGGATCGGCCTAGCACGCGACATAAAAAGGCGGCACGGTCCGGCATGCATGTGGGCCAACCTTCTGGGTCGTTTTGGCCTTCCAGGCCTTCCGCGTTTTAAATTTTAGTGAAATGTAAAATATTAAGGATTTTTTTTTGAAATACAGACAAATCTAAAAATAATAAAAATACAGAAGAATCTAGAAAATTAAATAAATACAAAAAACTAAAATTTAGAGAAAATAAAGAAAATTCAAAAATATATACAGATGTAAAAGATTAAGAACAAAAATACAGAAAAAGACTAGAACGGGTGCGTGCCGGCCGTCCTTAAGACTTGACTTCAGGGATGGGCCTTGATCCATGGCGGGCCGAAGGCCATCCCGGCCCTTTTATTTGCTTGCCGTGCCGGGCCAAGATCTATTACCGCGGGCTGGTCTTAAAAACACGGCCCGGCAGGTTGCCCTCTTCAGCGAAGTAGCACGAGGAGAACCCCTCGCCGTCGGCTCAAAAAAAAAAAGAGCATCCTCGGCCGAAGCAGCAATGGAGGAAAAGGCGACCCAGAAAGCGGCGGCGGAGGAGAACCCCTCGCCGGAGTTTTGCCCGGGGATCCCCGGGGACTACGCCGTTGGCTCCATCCCCACGGTCCTATACGTCCCGGACTTCATCTCCGAGACCGAGCAGTCCCAGCTCCTCCACCATGTACTGTACCAATCCTCTCCTTTTTCTACTACTCGCCCGATCCCCTACTTTGGTTTCGCTTTCTCCTGCCTTGTTCGTGTGGTCTGAGGCTCTCTCTGGTGGCGGCTTCCGTTGCAGATATACCAGGCACCGGCGCCCAAGTGGAAGATTTTGAAAAACCGGCGGCTCCAGAACTGGGGTGCGTGTTGCCGTCTGCAGCCCCTGCCTGAATCCCTGCTTGGAAATTTGCGTTATTCTTTTCTTTTCTCGGCTCTGGGGAAGTGTTGATTTGGCCGATCTGTGCATGTGCAGGAGGAGTGGTGCACGAGAAGGGGCTACTGCCGCAGGCATGTGAGTATCCATCAACATTGTAATGTTCAGCACTATTTTGTGGATTCTGTGTCATGATGAGGCATATGCTTTACATAACTGAAGTGCCCCCAATGTGGTTTTACGGAGATACTTCAGGGGTTCGTTGTTCCTCCATAATTTGGCTTCCTAACATAATTTGGATGCCCCCTGCCCTCTCTAGAATCCTTACAAATGACGAAATCTCCATCAGAGTTTGAGGTAGAGACATGCAAGAAGATCTCATGTTCTCAGTTATGAGAGATAACAAGAACTATTTGTATTATCATCTATTTACGGAGATGCTTCAGGGATTCGTTGTTCCTCCACAATTTGGCTGCGATAAGCTTACTAACATAGTTTGGATGCCCTCTGGCCCTCTCTAGAATCCTTACAAATGAAGAAATCTCCATCAGAGTTTGAGGTAGAGGCAGAAAGAAGAATCATGTTCTCAGTTTTGAGAGATAACACGAACTATTCGTATTATCATTTGTTCTCTCTTTCCGTCGGTCAAAAATATATTTTAAAACGGTTTGCTCCTTTGTTTAATTTGTTTTGCTACCCCAGCTATAATGCCCCACAACATATCACATGTGTTTGTTTAAATCACATTCCTTTTGGTCTATTACATAATTTAAGGTTTATTGTTGGTTATCATCCTTGCATCTCGCAGGCATTCTCTTATCATCAGGTAAACAGAAACTTATTTTAGATGCCCCTATCGGCCGGTACCAGAAATCATTCACGTAGGGGCATTGGACAAGCATGTGACCCCCAACAACAGATTGTGTGCTCTATATGTGTACATTATTGTTTTTGGTCTATTTTCGAAAAGGGGTGCTTTATTACATTATTGTTTTTGGTGTATTGCATCATAAGGATTAATCTCATGTTTTCATGCAATTTTCTGGCTGGTATTTATGCATGCTTGGCGTTGTACAGAAGACAAAAGAAAGAGTGGTTTGTCAGGAACTAGAAATATTACGAGTACTTAAAATTACAAACAGTGTGCATTCTTCTTTTCTTTCTTACTCCCTCCGTCCCATAATGTAAGACAGAGTAGTTAGTAGCCATCAGTTTTTGGCATTGAAATTATGCTCATTTGTCTATATTGCAGTACCTCCATGGCTTAGGAAGATAACTGACAGAATCTGCCAGTGGACTGGTTTATTTCCTTCAGCAATCAATCATGTTCTGATTAATGAGTATCATCCTAATCAAGGAATCATGGTCGGTAATCATCAGCTCCATATTGTTCATTTCTCTGGTGCTTCTTGTATGGTTTGGGTTCACTGAACTACAATAACACTGCACCTTTCAGCCACACCAAGATGGTCCTGCCTATTTTCCTGTTGTCGCTATCATATCCCTTGCTTCACCAGTTGTGCTTGATTTCACACCCCACGGAAAGCTCAGAGGGCTCGAACATACATCTCTCCAAAATGCACAATCTGATGAGTTGCAGGAGAGTAATGGTTCCTATAAGGTTGAAGGCACGAATGAAGCTGGTCCTGCTTCTTCGTCACTTCTACTAATGCCCTGCAGCCTGTTAATATTCAAAGATCAGGCTTATACAGGTTAGCCCCGTAGTATCTTTCATGAATTAGCTTGATAAAAACCTCTTCAGATTATTTTGTTGGCAAAACTAGGCTTTAGTTATTTATATTTTCATGACATTTGCAGACTTCCTACATGGTATACAAGACAATGAGCTGCATAGTCTAGACAAGGTGAAACTTTTGCACACTGCAAAGCACCCCAAATACGAGCAAACTAACAATCAGCTTCATTTGCATTCTACAGGTTGCAAATATCTCGCAGTGCCCGCAATTCAAGCATCTAAGCTATGATTACAGCGCAGGCAAAGCAGATAGCAGTGCTAGCTCTGAGCCAAGTGGCACCTTCCACAGGACCACGACAAGAGTCTCATTGACGTGCCGGCTAGTGTTGAAGGTGCACAATAAGCTGTTCAAATTCTAGTATCCGTATGGCCTGCTTACATCAGCATAGCCGGTGGGGCAACAGTGAGAAAGAACTGTAGTACATACAGAGAAGTATGCTAGCAAATCAGAGGATGAGAGGAACACACCATATTGCCCTTATCTGTCCGGTATGATCGTTTAGCATTCCAAAATGTGAAATAACGATGTATCCCCTCGGCGGACAGGGTTCACTTGTGCTGCAGTTTATCCATGATTGCATATGTTCGTTCTTGATGTGGTGAATCAGAGTGTTTATCATTGATTGATCATATCAATGTAGAAAATATGCATGATTTTTCTTGAAGTAACGGTTAAATGAACTTTTGGTCCTACTAGTAATTTCTGAATATGCTGCATGGGATATAGCTGCACTGATGGTTAGGATTATTTGAATTTGGCAGAACAAGAACATTTATGTATATATACAAGTAAGTAGAGATCATTCTAGCCATGGTTTGTTTTGTGATGAAAATCGTTGGAGAAATATTTTCATGATTCTGTCCAAATAGTCTTTTGTTTTTCTCCCATGAATGGGCAAATGACGGAACATTTGCATGTACTCCCTCCGTTCGGAATTACTTGTCTCAGAAATGGATGTATGTAGAACTAAAATACGTCTAGATACATCCATTTCTGCGACAAGTAATTCCGAACGGAGGGAGTAAACTGTAATGAAATTCAGAAGAAAAAAACACTAGTGAAATTCAGGAAAAAAAAACTAGTGAAATTCATGAAATGGCATCGTGCTTTCATTGAAGGAAACTTCTTTTTTATATAAGAATGAAACCGGGAACTAGAAGCCACTCTGCCTTATTCTTATATAAGAGAAATTGCAAAGTGAAACTTCGAACACGGGCCAGTGACAACAACCTTTGTGCTGTCTACCTTCGTTTTCAGGAAATTTAATCATAAATTCCTTTGCTCACGTTGTTGTGATCAAGAGATAACTGTGTACTGTAAATTACACTTTCGACTATGTATGCCGTAATTTGCACCATACTTTTCTTTTGGGGGGG
>LR738711.1:99245107-99283891 GCA_902687465.1 Secale cereale | reverse complement strand
TACAACCTCTGTAAACAAGTATAAGATGGAGTATTATAGAAATGAGTCGTCATAATAGCTACTACGTTTTATTTTCGTTCTTTCTCTGGGAGCTTGAGGATACATACATACTGGGCTAGTGGGAGTTTTCTTTTTACAAACCGCAATCTTCAAGACGGTGGTGAAGGTAATAAGAGGACTAAGAATATGGGTGGTGACATATAGCAGGATGGGAATAGATTGTTCCCCGAAAAACTAGGAGCCCTCGGTGACGGCGATTAGGGTTTCGGTGGCAACTAGCGCACGTCGGCGCCTCGCCGGCGGTGCGATCTGACCAGCGACTAGAGGATGGCGTCCGCGTCACCCCCCAGGGCGCACTCTGCGACCGCGGCCGCGCCGCTGTCGCCTCGCACGGCAAAAGCCCGCTTGGAAGAAGCTATGGGCAAGTTAGATCTGACCGAGGAGGAAGCTACTCCGTTGGTGATCGATGATCTAGGGGAAGGAACTCAAGAGAAGTGGCTGATCGCGGGCAAGGTTCTCCATCGGAAAATCTTGCATATCCATACCATAGCGAATGCGCTAAGGCCGGCATGGGGAAACCCTAGAGGTTTGATCTTCAAGCCCGGAGGTGAGAACATCTTTGTGGCGGAGTTCGAGAATCGCCGTGATAGCGATCGCGTGCGTGATGGCTCTCCGTGGCACGTGAGCCGACATGCAGTCATCCTATCGGAATTTGAAGACTGCATGAGACCGTCGGAACTGAAGTTCGACAAAATTCAGCTATGGGCGAGGGTGTTAAACCTCCCCTTCAATCTGCGCACAGAAGCTTGGGGCAAAGCAATAGCCAAACAGATTGATAAAGATGCTTATTCCGTTCAGTTTGATCCAGTGGGTGGTTTTTTAAGAGCTAGGGTTACTCTAGATGTGAGTAAGCCCTTAAGGCGATGGATCCTAATTGACTCTGCCAAGAGGAGATCCAGGGATTGGTACGATATCCAGTACGAGCAAGTTCCAAACTTCTGTTTTTCGTGTGGCCGGTTGGGTCACTCGGATCTGTTTTGCTCCACCCCAGGCACGAGGGATGAATTTGGCAATCTCCCTTTTAGCACAAACCTTCGCGCGCCTGAGGAACGTAAGACTGCGGCATCTAGTGATGAATCTTCCAGAGGACCTCAGAAAACTGCTGCAGCCAGGAAAGAGGCCTCTTCGTCGAGTACGAATGCGGACGCCACAGCTGAGGTTAACTCCCCCCAGAAACGAAAGAACCAACCCAAGCGAAAGGGGGGGGGCCTCATGTGGAGAAAGTTTACCGCAGAGTTGAACCTCTGGCACTCCCAAGCAATGAGTTGGCAGGGGGAAGCGGTGCTGCTACGGACATGGTGGTGTTCAAAGCTCAGGCAATAAAGAATCCTGTGGAGGAAGAAGGGAAGGAGGAGGGAGAGACCTCAGAGCCGAACTCGAAGAAGAAGAAACCTACCCCACCCTCATCAGAAAATTCATCAGCGGCGGCTGCTAGTCAGCCCCGCGGGGAGCCATGAAACACCTTAGCTGGAACTGCCGGGGGCTTGGGAACCCCGAGGCAGTTCGCGAGCTTCGCAAACTGGTGAAGCAAGAAGGGCCCGGCCTACTCTTCGTGATGGAAACGAAGATTAGGGCAAAAAGAGTTGAAATTCTCAAGCAGACACTCGGTTTTTCGGGTTGCTTTGATGTTGATAGTTCGGGGCTGAGTGGCGGCCTCGGTTTGTTTTGGACAAGTGACGTTCAGGTAGATCTCAAAAGCTATAGCTCCGGCCACATTGATGTGGTGGCTCGGACAGGTGGTTCTCCTTCACACGAATGGAGATTCACGGGGTTTTATGGTGCACCGAGGAGTGAGGATCGGCACCATAGTTGGAATTGCTTGAGAAGGCTGCATGCAATACCGCATCAAGCATGGTTATGCCTTGGTGACTTCAATGAAACGCAGCATGCCACGGAGCACTTCAGTCGAGCCCAGCGGGCGGAGTGGCAGATGCGTGCGTTTCGGGATGTCCTCGATGATTGCTCCCTGCAGGATATTGGATTCTCAGGGATGCCATATACATGGGATAATGGTCAAGCTGGCGCGATGAATGTGAAAGCCCGTCTGGATAGAGGGGTGGCCAACGAAGCTTTTCTTCAGAGATTTGATTTTGCACGAGTGCGACACATTGTCTCCATTGAGTCAGATCACTGTTTTGTGGTGGTAGAAACACAAGATCTACAACTCTCGAGAGGACCAAAACAGTTTCGGTATGAAGATGTTTGGCAGTCCCACGCCGCATACGATCATCTTGTTGCGGAGGCGTGGAGACGGAATCAAAGGGGCCAAGATCTTGCCGCCATCCAACACACATTGCAACAGCTCCAGAAGGAGCTGGGAGCATGGGGAGCGAGAGAATTCGGCTGCCTTACAAAGAGGGTTCGGAAACTACAACAAAGACTTGACAACCTGAGGAGGAACTCCACTGGACGAGGACCTTCTGACGAGGAGAAAGCGGTTGTGATACAGCTGCGGGAAGCGTTGCGACAGGAGGAGATCTGGATGAGGCAACGTTCACGTGTACCATGGCTGAGAAAAGGTGATCGGAATATGGCATATTACCACGCCCAAGCAGCACAGCGGAAGCGGGTGAATCGTATTGCCAATCTTCAGCGTCCTGATGGCTCCAAGTGCGCGACTGAGGATGAGGACAAGACGGAGGTACAAGGTTTCTTCCAGAACTTGTACTCTTCGCAAGGATACAATGATATGAATGAGCTTCTTCAATTTGTCCCGTCCCGTGTGACGGAGGACATGAATCACTCCCTGGATAAACCATTCGAGCCGGACGAGGTCCGTGATGCCTTGTTTCAGATGTCCCCATCAAAAGCACCGGGCGTCGATGGTTTTACCGCAGGGTTCTTTCAGCGACATTGGGAACTTATGAAGGGTGATCTCATACCGACGATTCTTGGCTTCTTAAATGGGGGTGTTCTACCTGATGGCTTTAATGATACTTCCATAACTCTTATTCCGAAGGTACGAAACCCTCAATCGATCTCTCAATATAGACCGATTTCTTTGTGCCCTGTAACCTACAAGATAGCTGCCAAGATGATTACTAACCGTCTCAAAGAGTTGATGGACACAGTTATTAGCCAGGAACAAAGTGCTTTTGTCCCCGGACGGCTCATTACGGATAATGTGGTGGTAGCTTTTGAAAGTGTCCATACAATGAGACGAAGGAAGAAAGGAAAGAATTATTCGTGTGCTGTTAAACTAGACATGATGAAGGCATACGACAGGGTGGAATGGCACTACCTCGAAGCGATCATGGTGAAGCTGGGGTTTAGTGCTCAGTTTGTGAGACTGGTACTGAAGTGTGTATCTTCAGTCCGTTTCTCGGTAAGGGTGAACGGGGAACTACTGCCTTTGTTCACCCCATCTAGAGGGCTGCGGCAGGGATGCCCCATGTCCCCCTTTCTCTTCCTACTATGTGCAGAGGGGTTCACATCGTTGCTCAAATTTTATGGTGGTATTCATGTTGACAGGGGCATTCGTGTTTCCTATCGTGCACCTTGGGTGAGTCATTTATTGTTTGCCGATGACAGTCTAATATTCATCAGTGCAACTCAGGAGAGTGCAGATCGCCTCAATGCGATTCTGTTGATATATGCTTCTTGCTCCGGACAGGCAGTCAACCGCGAGAAAAGTGCTATCTTCTTCTCGCCCAACACTCCCCATGCAAGAAGGCAAGCAGTCAAACTGGTTCTTGGAGTTCATGTTGAAACTTTCAGTGACAGATATCTGGGACTACCAACTGCGGTGGGGAGAATCACTAGTGAGACTTTCGACCATATTGGGGATAGATCCAAGAGCAAAATGAATGGCTACGCAGAACGTTTATTAGCGTGTGCCGGGAGGGAAACTCTAATCAAGTCAGTGATACAGGCCATTCCAACTTTCAGTATGAGCTGTTTTCGACTGACTAAGAAGGTTTGCAAAGGCCTGAGAGCCAATATGGCAAAGTTTTGGTGGAGTGGATCCCTTGATCGACGATCGATGCATTGGCTATCGTGGGAGAAGCTCGCATCACCGAAATGCCAGGGTGGAATGGGGTTCCGAGACTTAGAACTATTCAACCTGGCACTACTTGGTAAGCATGGATGGAGGTTCATCGCAAATCCCAACTCTCTATGTGCCCAAGTTATGAAAGGACGTTACTTCCCGGAGGGTGACTTCATGGAGGCCCCGGTACCACAGAGTTCATCAGCTATATGGCGAGCCATTGTCGCCGGCAGGGCAGCGCTGAATGTGGGGCTCATCAAGAGGGTGGGGGATGGAAGTACTATCTCTGTCTGGGAAGATAAATGGATACCTGGTCTTGCATCTCTGGCGCCAACGGTGCAACCGGGAGGGACAACTCTTGCTACCGTCGATGAGCTCATCGACCAAGATACATGGATGTGGCGGCGGGATTTGATTCATCATGTGTTCATTCGACCAGATGCCGACGCCATATTGAATATTCCCCTACGTCGCGGTGGGGGTGATGACTTTCGAGCCTGGGCTTTCGAAAGAAATGGTTTATACTCCGTAAAATCTGCGTACCGTGCTCTCGTGACTCAGAAAGAGCGTTTAGCTCAAGAGGAAGGGGCGGATACAAACTCCTCACAGACTAACGAACGGATGTGGAAGTCGCTTTGGAAGCTCAAAGTTTTGCCAAAGGTACGTGTGTTCTGGTGGCGGGTTATTCGTGGTATTCTTCCAGATGAGTGCACGCTTCAACACCGACACATCAAACCTATAAGCAGATGCAATGTCTGCCACGCCATGGATGAGGATCTCATGCACGCATTAGTGCATTGCTCTCACGCCAAGCTATTCTGGGAGCAAGCTTATGGTCTTTTTGGGATGAGGAGACCGCGGCTGCACCCTGCTACTTGGTCCCGTGATATCATATGTGATGATCAATTCACGGACACTGAGAGGGCCCAAATGATTTCTGTTATGTGGGCAATTTGGCACTCGAGAAATCGAGTGACTCACGATGATGACCAACTGGAGCCGTTCACTTCGGTGAGACGGATTAGAGAGGACTTGGCGCTTTTGGATATACCTAACGCTCATGCGGTGTTACTACCGGGCCATGGTTGGAGACCGCCGGAGACAGGAGTGATCAAGATCAACACAGATGCAGCATTGAGCATGGACTCTGACAAGGTGGGGGTGGGTGGTGTTGCACGTTCCACCACATCTCTGCTGGGTGCGTGGAGTAAACCTCATGTTGGAGTTACGGATCCGTTCATAGGTGAGACACTTGCGCTTCGAGAAGGAGTCATCTTTGCAAATCTACGGGGTTTCTCACATGTGATAATGGAGACTGATTGCCTGGAGATTGTTAATCTCTGGAACACTCGCCACAACAGCCTTTCTGTGGTGGCACCTTTACTTTTAGAAATTGGAGAGCTAGCTGCTACCTTTTCTTCTTTTGTAATTCAACATGTAAACCGAGCAGCCAATGTACCGGCCCACCTCTGCGCGAAATTTGCGTGCACCCTGGTGGTAACCGAGTGCTGGACTGACTCCAGACCCTCCTTCCTACTCACCAGCCTATTGGCTGATGATGCCGGAAGCTCTTTTGTTGAATAAAAGCTCTCAGGTTTGAACGCAAAAAAAAAGACGGTGGTGAAGGTAATTCCATGGGCCTCGCATTGAATTTTGATTACAAGTAATTAATCTAATGGGGATGAAGGCTATGATAATGAAAATGGCTATGAAAATGTGATTTCACGGTATGAAGAATTTTTTTAGACAAACAGGGTATGAAGATGGTTTTTTTAGACACACAGGGTATGAAGATGTTTTTTTTGAGACAATTCACGAAGCTTTTATTCAACCGTCACCGCCATTACAGGGACGAAAGGCAGTCCGTCGGGCTGGCCTAACCAAACATGGCGGCCAACTCCTAATTTTAAGGTATGCTTCGCTAAATTGTGAGCCTCAACATTTGAGGTCCTAAATTCATGGACTAAATTACAAGAAACAAAAGAAGAAAATTGTAGCTTAATCTCCTGGATGATGGCTCCATAAGTTGCTCCACTTCCCTGAAGAACCTCTTGCACTACTCCCTTGCAATCTGATGCCATGTGCACCCGGTCCTCATGCAAATCCCCCGCAAGTGCAAGCCCTTCTCGAATCGCCAAAGCTTCAAGAGTAGCTGGGTCACTTATGTTGGTGAACACACACGCCGACGCACCAAGGAAAGTGCCATCATGCTTTCTGCATATGGCTCCTACAGCCCCAAACTTGCTTCTCCCACTTACTGCCGCATCTACATTTAGCTTCACATAGTTGTCTGGGGGAGCTAACCATCCGGTCGGATGTGTCGTTGAGGGTGACGATGGCGGTCTGTTTGGGGTAAGCACTTGTATTTCCAACAAGTATGATAACACGAAACCGTGAATAGCGTGAGGTGTCTTGAATATACCTTCATAAATGGCTTTCCTTCGAGCTCCCCAAATGGCCCATAGTGTCACCACAAATTTTAAAAATTCATCGGATGCAAGCTCTGTTTTTATAGCAAAAATCCACTCCCGAGCATCTTCCTCCTGGTGAGCACTGAGTTGATCAAGTATACTGTCATCCGACAGCGCCCAAGTGCTTCGAGACATCGGACAGTTTAGCAAAGCATGTCTCCACGTATCATGAACTCCGCAAAGCGTACATGCCCCTGTAGTGGACATATTCCGTCGATGTAATACTTCTCCCGAAGGTATTGAGTGCTTTGCTAGCCTCCATAGGAAAACCTTAAGCTTCGATGGTACCCGAAGTTTCCATAGCGACAACCACTCCTTGCTCTCCCCCTGAGTGTTCGATGATCCCTGATGATCCTATAGCCATCTTTCTCTGTTCAGTTTGGTGCGGACCAACATACGATAAGAGGAACTAACTGTAAAATTCCCCCTTGGTTCCTCGCTCCAAGCCCAGAAGTCCTCAACTCTCCTCGTGCATAAGGGTATTTTCAATATCGATTCAGCATCAAAGTGTGTAAATATAGAACGAACTAGCTGTGTCCTCCATGAAGCTGTGGTTGGTTCAATCAGTTCTGAAACCATCTGAGGAGGATTAGTCACCAGTGATGCAATGGGTCTCCTATAGCTATCCCTTGGTAACCAGTTTTGGGACCAAATATTGGTAGATTCACCGTTCCCAATTCTCCGTATCAGACCTTGGGCCATCACATCTCGGCCATCTAGGATCGCGCGCCATATCTGGGATGGATTAGACCCCAACTCCGCATCCAGCAATGAAACATGTGGGAAATATTTGGCTTTCAGAATCCTAGCACTGAGAGAATCAGGATCATTCAACATCCTCCATGCTTGCCTTGATAGGAGAGCAAGATTGAACAGCTCCAGGTCACGAAAGCCTAGTCCTCCCATGTACTTTGGCATGGTCAGGATGTCCCACGCCACCCATGCTGGCTTGCGTTTGCCTCTTTTGCTCCCCCACCAAAACTGCCTTATAAGTGAAGTGACACTCTCACACAGTCCTCTAGGTAACCTGAAACATGCCATAGAATAGACTGGTATAGCCTGAGCAACTGCCTTAATGAGTACTTCCTTTCCTGCAGCCGACAAAAGTTTCTCCATCCATCCCTTCACTTTCTCCCACACTCTGTCACGCAAGTATTTGAAGGTTCCGTTTTTTGATTGACCCACATCGATTGGCATACCCAAATATCGTTCACTGAGGGACTCATTTTGCACCTGCAACTTGTTCTTGATTGCTTCTCTCATACTTTGTGGGCATCCCTTACTGAAGAATATAGATGATTTCCCATTATTAACTCTTTGACCCGATGCTCTGCAGTAACAATTCAGTAGGTTTGATACATGCTCTGCACCCTCTACACTAGCCTTAAACAGCAACAGGCTATCATCAGCAAACAAAAGATGGTTAACGACTGGTGCCGTTGGGGCCACCTTGATACCTTGCATAGATGACTGAGAACTGGATTTCAGGAGGCACGAAAGGCCCTCTGCTGCTATCAAGAATAGGTAAGGGGAGATAGGATCTCCCTGCAAGAGGGACCATGGAATTTCCGTGGCAACGCCGTCATCATTGCACCTTACGATGGAATAACACAGCCAACCCAGGTTAAGCTGGACACACTGGATATATGGATTCAGATCCATGATGTCCCAGAACTCTTTGTCCATCTGGTTCCTAGTCTTGCAGCTAAAGTGGGGGAAGTTCTGTTCTGCGAACCAGCATCCCACGATTTTACTGGCAATTTCTATCGCGTTTGGGTCAGAATTGATGTTCACAAGCCTTTAAAGAATGCAGTCTCCCTGATCAGAAATCAACAGCGACAGATTTACAGGGTAAAGTACGAGCGGCTCCCTGATTGGTGTGCGGTCTGTGGCCACCTGGGACATGTTTTCAAGGAACATGGGGATGGAATCCATCCTATCTCAGCTCTATTTTTTAAAGATCTACGGGCTACATGGGCCATGAGGGTTGGTAGAGGACCGGGTGAGAACAGAGGAAGACGAGGTGGAAGAAGGGGAGGTAGAGCTGGAGCAAATCGCAATGCCAGGAGGGAGGATACAGCAAGTTTTACCTCGGACAGGGAGGATGACCTGGGCCTTGACTCGGCATCAATGGCCCTGGATGATAACAGCAGGAAGAGAACAGAGAGGGTTGACTCGGGCAGAGAGAAAACACCCATGGACCAGAACCCTGAGAATCTGGCGCTGGTTGTTGCTGGGGACAGTGTGGTCAGCCCTCCTCCTTCGAGGGAACCGAAGAGGTCCAGAATGGGAGATGATGGTCAAGAGATCCTTACCACTACAGTAAAGAATTTGGCGGGCTCCTTCGAGGGGCGCCGCCAGTTCCAATGAGTGCCCTTTGTTGGAACTGCCGCGGTGTGGGCAACGCCGCGACAGTCCAAGAACTTCGCGAGTTCGCGAGGAAGTTTGCCCCTACCCTGTTATGTATTGTTGAAACTCAGATCGAGGGATCTAGGGTAGAAGCTTTAGCTGGAACGTTGGGCTATGATAGAGCTTATGCAGTGAACAGTAGAGGTAGAAGTGGAGGAATTGGTTTGTTTTGGAATGATTCAATAAAGGTGGAAATTCTGGGCTACTCGGGTTATCATCTGGATGTATCGATTGAAGAAACCGACCAAGATTTGTGGAGGTTGACATGTGTGTACGGTGAGGCCCAGACTCACCTACGACATCAGACTTGGGAAGTACTTAAGAATATTAGTACTTTGAGCTCTCTCCCATGGCTCTGTATGGGGGATTTTAATGAGGTTCTACGTCCAAACGAACACGTGGGTATTGGGGAAAGAAGCAATGCACAGATACAAGCTTTTCGCGAAACTACAGATGTTTGCATGCTCATTGATATTGGTTATAAGGGCCGCTCCTGGACCTTTGAAAAGAAGGTGGCCGGAGGGACATACACGCGGTGCAGGCTCGATAGGGCACTCGTGAACGCACAATGGTTAGCTCTCTTTCCTTCGGCACGTTTGGAGCACCTAACGGCAGCTACTTCGGACCATGGGCCGATCCTCCTTGAACTAGGCCGAGACCAAGAAAATAGAGCCAAGTTTGCCTTCAAGTATGAAACTATGTGGGAGAAGCATGATGAATTAGAGGGGACGATCAGAGCAGAGTGGACTGGAGCGGGGACTTGCCTAAATGCTCAGCAGCTACATGACAAGTTGGTGAGTGTCTCTAAGGGCTTAACCAGATGGAGCAGGAGGTCTTTTGGGAGTGTCAGAAGGGAGATAAAAGAGTTAAAGAAAAGACTAGATGAGCTCCGTGGTGATCCGTTGCGTGCTGCACCCTCACATGTGGAATTGAAAATAAACGAGAGGCTAGTAGAGCTTTATCACAGGGAAGAGATGATGTGGAGGCAGCGGGCTCGTATTGATTGGCTAGCCTCGGGGGACAAGAATACAAGATTCTTTCATATGCGTGCTAGTCTGAGGAGGAAGAAGAACATGATTCGGGCGCTTGAAAATGCTTTGGGAGCAATGGAAACTGATCCGGCCGAATTGAAAGCCATGGTTAACGATTTCTACCAGAAACTTTATTTGTCAGAAGGAGTTCACGACATAGATCAAGTAATGGAACATGTACCTCGGAAGGTGACGGATGATATGAATAGAGACCTGTGTGCACCTTATACTCGGGAGGAGGTGAAGACAGCCCTCTTCCAAATGTTCCCGACTAAAGCCCCGGGGCCAGACGGGTTTCCTGCCCATTTTTACCAGAAGCACTGGGATGTTTGTGGAGATGAAGTTACAGATATTGTTCTCAGAATAGTGAGGGGGGAAGAAAACCCAACGAGCATTAATGATACTATTCTTGTGCTGATTCCGAAAGTTAACAACCCAACACTCCTATCTCAGTTCAGACCTATCAGTCTATGCAATGTGATCTACAAGATAGCTTCGAAGGTAGTAGCTAACAGATTAAAACTCATTTTACCAGAGATTATTTCAGTTGAGCAGTCAACTTTCGTTCCTGGGAGATTAATCACAGATAATATAATTTGTGCTTATGAGTGCTTACATTTTATGAAGCGCAACAGATCAAAGAACAATAGCTTTTGTGCGTTGAAGCTAGACATGATGAAAGCATACGATAGGTTGGAGTGGTCATACCTCCGGGCCATTATGTGTAAGTTGGGTTTTGCTCAGTCATGGATTGACACGGTTATGGCTATGGTCTCATCAGTCTCCTTTTCAGTTCTATTTAATGGAGAGAAGCTAGACAGTTTCATCCCCACAAGGGTATGAAGATGTGAAGTTGATGACGGCTGCGACGGCCAAGCCCACTCACATGACTATACGGCCCATGGGCTATGTCATACGTCCCACCCGCTGCACCCGCACTGAAAAAAAGAAGCCCAGTTTGGCTCGAACGCCGCGCCGCCGCACCCGCACGCTGCTGGCTGACCGGTCCTTGCCCGGCGCCGGCGAGCCTCCCTTGCTGCCCCCCGCGCGCAGTGGGCGGCCTCGGCGTCCCCCAGGCCCGGCTCCACGCGGCGCGGCGTCCGAGGGTGTTCCGCCAGTCCAAGTGCCTGGTGGTATGTACGCATCTCACACTCGCAGGCTTCTTCGCCGCGACAGGGGAGCCCGTGCCCATGGCGGCGCCGCCAGGAGGCGCGCGTCGACGCCTCTGCTGTGCTTCGTCGGCGCCATTCTCCTCGTCGTGATCTCTCGCCACGCCCTGCTCCCCAAGGTATTGATATAATCTCAGGAGCTGAATGCCTGAATCCCATCCCCAGCTGGTAGTACTAGCCACTAGTGCGGCGCCAAAGTTTTTTTTTTCTGTATGCCTCAGTTGGCTGTTGATCGTTCCCTAGAGTATCAGTAGCATTGCAGATCCAGTCGCCGAAGAATGTGCTGAATTTACTGAATAATTCCCTAATTCCATGTCTTGATTTCATTCTTGCGAGGGAAGATGCCATTTCTGGGCTCATTTTGGAGAGTTTCATTGGCACCTGGTGGTTACACTCCCACGCCCAAGTCTCTTGGTGTGAAGTATGAGCTGCACACGCTCCCTGTAAGGCCTCCCTGTCTTGGTGACTCCTTCTGCATTGTTCACCAAGGCATATCAGTCACAGATTTTTGTGGTAGCTTCTTAGGTGGATGCCAAGGCTGTGGCTGACGGTGACACAATCACGGTGTATGTTGACACGGCCGACCCTCGTGAGTCCAACAACGTGCCCCGTGAAGTTCAGGAGGCCGCCGCAGAGCGAACCAAGGCACGGGCTGCCAAGAACTATGACAAGGCTGATACGCTGCAGAAGATCATAGTGGATGCCGGATATAGGTAACTTCAAAATTAATATCAGGCAACTGCCTACTTCTGTGCGGTCTCACCTACTGACAGTTCTGAAACTTGTTCTAAGTGCAGGCAAGTTCCTGACTTGACAGGGGAACATGTTCTCGCGAAGAAGTACCGGATCAGGCTAAGGTTTGTCCCACATCTTGGTCCCAATCGATGGCCAAGTGCTTTGTTCTTATTGGACTGGAGTTGAGATATTATAGAATGAAACGATGCAATGCAGAGGGATTGATGCACCAGAGAACTCGATGCCTTATGGTAAAGAGGCAAAAGAGGAGCTGGTGAGGCTGATGCAGGGAAGAACCTTAAAGATTTCCATATATGATACTGACCGGTACGGTCGATTAGTTGGAGATGTTGTCTGCAATGGTGTCTTTGTGCAGGTAATATGTCATACTATCACGTCGGAGTCACCTTTTGGAGGTCTCTTATACTGGAAATAACCTAAGCAATTACTGAATTATGTTTGCTCCATGCGCTATTTGGCTTTTCTTGTAAGATCAGTAGTCTTGCAAATGCACATTTACAGTACAAGAAACTGAATGTCTTGAAGATTTTGAAAATTCTTAGAACTTTTACCAGAACATAAATCAGGGCAACAAGCTTTAAATATTACTACCACTATTAAACTCTGCAAGAATCATGTTGTATCTTCTCAGCTGAAGATGCATACTCTATTGGCTTTGTTACCCGCTCTGGAAATTTTCGAAAGAAAGAAACAATAACGTTTTTATCTTGCTTGTGAAACAGGAGCACATGCTGAAGAAAGGTCTCACATGGCACTACACTGCCTACGATCGACGTCCAGAGCTCGCTGAGGTAAGCAGTGTCACAGCTAACAGCCTCAGTTTTACTTGACTGAAGGGCAGTACAGCGCACTCTGAACATTTGTTCAACCTACCACACATACACTTGAAAAGACTTTGACAGACTGAAACTTGTTCAGTGGGAGAAGCAGGCGCGGGCGAGCGGGCTGGGCCTGTGGGCGCTGCCGAACCCCGAGAAGCCATGGGAATGGAGGAAGGAGAAGCGCACGAGGAAATGGTGAATTGTATGCGACTCCTCGTGACCAGGAAGAGCTTGTTTGATTCGCTCTCCTGAGATCTCTAGACCAGGACATTAAGCTTCAAGCGCTGTATAAAGTGTGTATGTACCTCGACCCTTTCATCTTGTATGTAATCATGTAACGTTACAGCTTCTGTAAGTGAAAGGATGCATGGATCGCCTAGATGTTGTTAAGCTGATCAAGGAAGGAGGAGACAACCGGTCTGAGCATATGATGACGGTTAGGGAGATCACTAGGCTCCTACAGGATGAGGGGAATTCGTAGTCAAGCATGTAAGGAGAGAACAAAACGTTGTAAGTCATTTTTTAGCGAACTTTGGTAGAATAAAAATGCGCACTGCGGTGTGGCTTCGATCTGGTATGGACGAGGCGCCGGACCGTTGTAATGCAGACATGGCTGCTGCTTGATGAATGAATTTCTCTTTTCTTTCAAAAAAAAAAAAGTGAAGCAGGAAGCATGGACGCTGTTTTTTCTCCCATTGCATTTAGACTGTTACAAACTTGTAACGATTGTTGTAGACCATGGTTTGATGGTTGATTAGTGATAATGAATACGTAGATATTTGTTACGGGAATATTTGATAATGTGCTCAAGTCATACTGCTCGTGCTCGTCCATTTTTTTTTAGAAAAGGAGGATGACCTCCGGCCTCTGCATCTGGGCGATGCATACGGCCACTTTATTAATTATTTTCACAAGACCTTACAAAGCTATACAACAGCAAGACTAAAGCCACCGTCTAAGCAACAACTGTCGCTACACCTATCCAATTGATGAAGGGGTTTCCTGTTATATGCCCCAACTCGCCTCTCCCCTTTCTAGTTTCCTTTCCATTTGGTAATGGTTGCTGAATCTATTGCTCTGAAAACTTGTGTACTGAATATTCCGTTATGAAAATTAATGGATACGGGTGAGAGCCCGGTTGGAATGTTTAGTCACTCCCTAATTATATATCACATATAGATGTATCCTAGACAAACTATTTTTTAAATCCAAAGTTTGTTTCCTAAAAATATGGAGAAACTGAATCAACAAGCAATTACTTTAGATCATGGACCCAATAAATGAGCTTTCCTGTTGACTCTTCCCCAAGAAAAGTCTAAGGTTTCCTTGCCTCCCGTCGGCGCCGTCGGAGGTCCGCCTCGTCTCCGGTGACCTTAGGGCCATGGCGGCGCGGTCGATCTCGGCCCTTGCCGGCGGGAAGGCTCCGTTTTCAGTTGTCTCTTCGCGTTTTGTTAGGGTTTGTGTTCTACTCAAGAAGACGAGACGACGGCGGCTCCTGAAGATGGAATAATGTTCTACCCGCCTAGCCCTCGTCTCGATGGTGTGTCTAGCATCATTGGTGGGCGTGTGGAGGTGTGTCTCCGGCAGATCTATCCTCGGTGGATTTGCTCGGATCTGGTTGTAGTTCGTCTACTTTCATGTGTTTTCAGGTTCGATCCTTCTGTTCTACACTACTCTTCATCGGCGGCGGTTGTTGTTCTGCTGCGCTGGTTCTATAGGGCCTTAGCACGACGACTTCCCAACTATCTACTACAACAAGTTTTGCCTGACTCCGGCGAGTGAGGGGCAATGACGGCGGCGCGCCTTCGGTTTGTTTCAGTGCTTGTAGTCGTCGCTAGGTGGTCTACATATCTGGATGTAATTTTTATTATTTTTGGTGTTCGTTGTACTGCCATGATTGAAGATGAATAGATTGTAAGTTTTCTCGAAAAAAAAAAACGTCACCCAAGTTTATTTATTTATAAAATAAACACCATTGGAAAATTCGCTCTTGTACAAATGAAGCCGACATGTAACAAGTTTATTTGTGCATAAAGTGAAGTACTAATGTCAAAAAAACGTCTTACATTATAGGACAGAGTAGTATCATATTGGTAGAAATAGCATGAACGGAACACCAGGCATTATAAGAAGCAATTCATGTCGACAAGGTAAACCCCTAGCTCTACTCTATGTACTCAGTGGAATCTCCAGTGAGTTGCTGGGTCCTTGAGCTTGTCGACCTCCGCCTGCGGAGAGTAATTTCTGCTGCAGTCCTTGAGCACCGGCCGGTTAGCCTCTGCTCTCAGAACGTGTTCGAAGAATTGCTTCACCTTCAAATCCGCCGCCAGCTTATGCCGCTCCAGATTGCTGAGTTCACGGCTTCTCGAGGATTGCCCTTGCCCCTAAAAACCATCATAAAGCAGGCACCCATGGATTGATTAGCCATATTATACAATCATGGCTCATGAGTACGCATGACAAAGAATCATCGGCGGAGCGCGCACTGCACGCGATGAAAAGAAAAACTGCCTCACCATGCTTGTCCTGGGAGGTTTCTTGACCGGCCAGAGGCGCTCAGACGAGGTTTACGACGTGCAACGCTGAGACGGCGATGTGGACGTAGACGTACACAAATCTCGATCGCAGTAGCTATCTTGTTTTTGTTTGGTCGATCGACTGCTTATTTATATGTTGGCGGTCGACCGTATTATCGATCCGAGTCTCTCGGCGTCTCGTCTTCTTGTACGAGTCCATTGATGGGATTCCTCGAACTCATGTTCCTGTCGGAGATGGTGCACATAGACAACAGGAGCAGGACTCGGCCGTCCCGTCTCCCGTGTGCCGTGTGCTTGGTGCTTGGAACGAGATCTACTGTTGAGGGAAGTAGTACGCGTTGCCCCGTCCGTTGGCGATCTGACGACTCGTGTGAGGTGCGCTCTTTCCTTCTCTTTCGTTCGTGTCCACACGAACACAAGCAGCCCATCCGGCCAAACAGGACGACACCCATCGATTCGTCGCCTGAGCTCTCGTCTCGTTAAAAAAAAAGGAACTCTCGCCTCGCCTTAGGGTTCGCCGGCGGGGAGGAGCAGCTCCGGGAGGACGGGCCGCCGCCTAGCCGTGGAGGCGGCAGACAGCCGCTGCTTCGTCCAGGTGTCAGGGCGCCTAGCAGTGGAGGCAGCGGAGCCAACAGCTGCCTCGTCCAGGGCGCGATGCGTCGGAGCTATCGAGGCCGTGGAGCTGCGGAGCCGGCGCCGTAGACGCCGCCGAGCCGAGGCCACGAAGCCAGCCTCGTCAAGGCTTCTGCGGGCCATCTGCTCTGCTGCTTGTATTGTGTCTTGATGTACGAATGTTTTCAGAGTAAAAAGAGAGAAGCTATAGCAGCATTTTGAATGAATGCTATGATTGAATTACTGTTCTAGTTTGTACTTCTACATTTGCAAAATTGGTCCGACTTGAGTGGTACTTGTACATGTGCAGAGTTGAACAGATTTGTATGGAAAATGTTCCTGCTTTCTTGAATGTTTGTTTTGGCTGAAGAATTGTTCCAGTAAACAGAGTGTGTGTGCAAAATCGGACAGAACTGATAGAAATGCACTGAATTGAACTGTTGTGATATAAGGTTGTCAATTTGAAAGCATATAACAGGTGTTGTTAATTAAAGAGGATAGCACCTGCTATTGACAATTTGTGAGCATGTCCTTCTAAGAATAAAATGATTTGCAAGTCATAATGCCTGCTTTGGCTGCTGAATGTAAATGAGCATGCATACGAAAATTGCAGGTGCATCGATCAAAATAGATGCCAACCCGGGGAGTATATCTCTGAAATGCATGAAAAAACTGATTGATCAACTAGAACCTAAACTGAACTGAATGGCCAAATTTCACAAAACCATGCTTGTTTGTGCTCTCATTCAAGTAAAGAGCACATGGTTGCCCAAAAACAGTAGCACTTCACCACGACCCAGTAAATAGATCATCTGTAGTTGGTCCCTGGAAATTGAATTAAATAAGTAAGTATTTATAAGAATAATTGACATCCCCTAAATTTCTAGACTAATTATATGGGCAAAATTACCATCAAAAGTTTAGTAAAGCTAAGATTGTCCTTGTAATCTTGAGACTGCTTCATATTGTCCTTGTAAACTATAACATCTGCAACTTGTCCAACCTCTTGTTTCTTCTAGTGAAAGAAAATTTGAGGGTTATGAGAATTATGGTGCACTGTATCAGCCTCTTCTTCCCTCTCAGTTGCTTCTTCCATCAGGAAAAGAATGCTTGATCGGAGTTCAGCAGGCTGCTTCTTTCATCAGAAAAAGGGATGCCTAATCCGAGTTTAGCAGGATACTTCTTCCATCACAAAAAGGGAAATTTGATCAAGCTCTAAAGTAATCTGATGGTCGAAGTTCAATCAATTTTAGAAGAAGGGATGCCCGATCCAAGTTTAACAGGCTACTTCTTCCATCAGAAAGAACTATGGAGACTTACGTGAGATCGAGGAGCAGAGCAGCCGGTCAGGCGCCAGGGGTCTCCTTCCGATCAACTTTGGCGCCGTTTCTGTGGCCTCTCGCGCCTTTTTCTGTGGCCTCTCGCGCCTTTTTCCTTGGCTTCCCTCGCTTTCTTCTCGCTAGCATTAGACTGGGCCGATGGGCCGCGTATTTCCACTTCCATCTGAGCGAGAAAGCTGGAACGGGCTGTAGTTTCTGCGAGCATCGTTGGATGCCTGATGGACGGTGCAGCGCGTACTACTGGCATAATTGATTTGCTACCAATATTTGGCAAGCCAACATTTGGCAAAACGCAGAGCGGCAACCTTCTGTGAGATTGACAACGAAAATTGACAAGTTATTATCAATCTCTAGCTAACATTTGGCAGCTGCCAAAATTTGGAATGCCAATTTTTGGCATCAAACCAATTATGCTCTACTTCCCTCGGCAGTAGAACGAACTAAGTCAGAGGATCTCGTACCTGTCAGAGCCTAACATTGGTGCGGTGACCGCTAACGGAGGGATGCCGGGGAGGATCCTCTACTCCGCCGACGACCTTTTCCCGCTCCTCCCGTCTAGGTCTAGGTAGGCACACCCGCCTCCCCAAACCCTAAGTGCGTGGATTGGCTCAGGATCTTGTTCCCCGCATGAGGGTTTCTTCACCCCGGTCCCCGAATCCACCGCTCCAAATCTTGATCTCATGCTGATGGCGCGCTTGATTCCCTGTGAAAAACCCGTTACCCCGTACTTTCCTTCTGCCTTTTCGACCGGGAGGCACTGCAGTGTGCAAGTGATCTGATTCCTTTTTCCAGATCATCTGTATCGCATCACTGTGGCGCCTGCTATTGTTTTGTCAGTTCAGAACGTATAGCATAATTAAGTTGCTGACGCCCGATGCTAGTGTGCCGTAGACCGTAGGTGGTGTGCCTGTGAGTCTGTGACCTGTACGACAAGACGAGAAGTTTGTGATCGTTTGATGCACTGGGAACATGAAGCAGCAAGCACAGGGGATTTCTGGTGGCATGTACAGATACACGCACCGCTGCGAGAGTGGAGTTAATATTCATGATGTCTATGTCGAGAGGAGCGCATTCCGGGTGCTGTTTTCATATGTCGGTGCGATGTGTCTTCTCGTGAATGTTTGCCGTACCTTGCTGTCGAAGGTACCTTTCTTGGAATCATTCGCAAAACCCAAGTATGGCTGATTGATTTTTCACTATTCCGCTGTCTGAATCAGCTGCTCTGCTTGCTAGGTGCTAATATGTTTTCATGAACCTTTTGGTCTCTTAGTAATAAAGATGCAGATGCAAAGAAATGTGTTAGGTACTTAGGTTCCTAAGAAAGACATATTATTAATTGTCTTACGGATGATGATATTCACCATGCTGTGGTTTAGATTCAGGTGGTGTAGGTTAACGAAATTTTAATGCCCACTCTAATGACTTGCCGTGCTTAAATGTGTCAGGAGAATGTATGCCTTGGTTCCTTTTGGTGTGTTCCGTTTTCTGCCATCGTTGCTAAATGCTTGCAATACAAGCCTGTGAAGAAAGGTTGGACGCTGATGCTGTTTCTTCACTATCTGAATTTTGTGCTTTGCAGCGAACTTTCACCTTAAAATTGTATAACAAAGGGATACTCTTGGTTATCACCATTCGATCGCGTTGAAAATGCTTATATGTGCAGAGTCATTGGTGATCATGCCAGCTTTTGGTATTCAGCTAGAACAACACTTTTGGAGGTATGAAAGAACCAGTATGGAGTCTACATATGTGTGCATCCGGATTCCTCTTTTGCTGTTAGCATTTGTCACTCCTTAAATGTTTTATGGCATTGCAAGAGCGTTTAACAGTTGCAAACAGATATATGGAATTAAAGGCTTTGGATACCTAACAGGGAGTAGTACTTTGCATTTTAGCCGAAACAAAGTACTGCTCGTGTCTGTACTTGTGAGTGACAAGATTTCCAACGGATAAAGTTGTTTTGCGTCAGCTAGAAATGATCATCGCCTGCTTGGCTTCTTACCCTTTCCATTCTTTTCATTAAGGTACAGAAAACAGAGGCTTCTTGATCCTTTTTATCTCTTTGACATGTATGTTATGTTTCACAGTGGAAGAGTAGATCGCAAGTTTGTGCCCATGAGCAAGATCCTACAGCCGGTGCTGAATGAGTGTGTGACCCCTGTTACATGCTACTGGAGCTTGGCATTGCTTCTACGCGATGAAGACGAGACCATGCTCGTTTTTCAGGTAACTCTCGCCTCCTTTCATTGATTTTCAAGTGCAACGTCCGGAACCTGTGGTCTGAAAGAGCTTAATTTGCAGAAATTGCATCCGCCGGTAAAACTGTTGGTCCCAATCTGGAAAGCATTGCGCGCATTCACAAACTCCGGCAGCGTTAGCCCTTCCGTTGTTCTCCGACCAGACGATGTGCATCAAAATGTTGATGGAGATGGTGCTGTGGACTCCTGAATAGTTACCCGAAGACTTGTGTGCCGAGTGACAACAGGATGTTCAGTTGCTTCACCACTAACTGAAGATAAACTGTCAAGTGGCGGATTTTCTTGATACCACCAGGGTTTTGATCCTCTGATCCTTTTGGTCGGACCGACCGATTATTTCCCCTTTAGCTACAGAAAACTGAGTGATACAATTGTAACTTTGGCCTGGCCATTGTGGTATTTCTGTCCACCGACGAAGATTCACAACAAGATCCATGTACCACATATGTGTCTTCAGTTCGTACGTGGGAATCCATGTTCTGGGGTCCAAATGAATTAACTCAGTTGCGCTGAATGTCTTTATTCTTTCCTTTCTCCTTGGAGAAGCTGTGAAAATCTGATGATTTGGATCATCATCTGCTTAGTCGTGCATGCAGAAGAAGCAGCATTAACCATCTACCAATCATTTCGCTCGCCGCTACACCTGCATTTAACCATCTACCAATCGTTTCCCCAAAGACTTCTGTATAACACCTGGCTGATTGATTTTTTTTTCACTATTCAGCTCAGTGCTCTGCTTGCTAGGTGTTAATATGTTTTCATGTGCTTTTTGTGCCCTTAGTAATACGGATGCAGATGCGAAGAAATATGTTAGGTTCCTAGTAAAAGGAATATTATATATGCCTTGTTGATGATGTTATCTTCGTGTTGTGGTTTAGATTCAGGTGGTGTAGGTTAGCGTAATTTACATGCATGTGATTGTCCCACTAATGACTTGCCATGCTTAAATGTTTCAGGAGAGTTTATGCCTTGGTTCCTTTTGGAGTGTTCCGTTTTCTGCTAATGTCGCGAAACGCTTGTGATACAAGCCTGTGAAGAAAGGTTGGACGCTGATGTTGTTTCTTTATTATCTGAAATTTTGTGTTTTGCATAACAAAGGGATACTCTTGTTTATTACCATCCGCGGTGAAAATACTTGTATTTGCAGAGTCATTGGTGATCATGCCAGCTTTTGGTATTCAGCTAGAACAACACTTCTGGAGGTATGGAAGAACCAATATGGAGTCTACATGTCTGCATCCAGATTACCACTATTGCTGTCAGCATTTGTCACTCCTCAAACTTTTTATGGCATTAAAACAGGATTTCAACAGTTACGAACATATATATGGAATTAAAGGCTTTGGATACCCAACTAAATAAGTAGTACTTAACATTTTTAGCAGAAATAAAGTACTGCTCCGCTCTCTTGTCAGTACTTAGTGACAGGATTTGCAAGGAATAAAATTGTTTCGCATTAATTAGAAAAAAATTCATCATCTGCTTGGCTTATTGCCCTTTACATTCTTTCATTGTCATCGTATAATAAGGTATAGAAAACAGAGGCTTCATCGTATAAGCACTTGTCACTTTTCATTACTTGTTAGCGACAAGATTTGCAATGGATCAAGTTGTTCTGCATATTATTATATACTCCCTCCGTCCCAAAATACTTGTCATCAAAATGGACAAAAAGGGATGTATCTAGAACCAAAATACATCTAGATACACCCAATTTTATTCATTTTGATGACAAGTATTTTGGGACGGAGGGAGTATATCCTATAAAGTACAGAAAATACACGCATCTCCATCCTTTTTTATCTCTTTGACATATATGTTATCTTTCACTGTGGATGAGTACATCGCAAGTTTGTGTCCATCAGCAAGATCCTAAAACCCGTGTTGAATGAGTGTGTGACCCTGTTACTCCCTCCGTCCGAAAATACTTGTCATCAAAATGGACGAAAATGGATGTATCTAGAACTAAAATACATCTAGATACACCCTCTTTTATTCATTTTGATGACAAGTATTTCCGGACGGAGGGAGTACATCTTACTGGACCGTGGCATTGCTTCTACGCGAGGAAGACGAGACCATGCTCGTTTTTCAGGTAACTCTCGCCTACTTTCAATTGATTTTCAAGTGCGTTGTCAGGAACCTGTGCTCCGTGGTCTGAAAAAGCATAATTTGCAGAAACTACATCCACCGGTAAAAATGTTGGTCCCAATGTGGAACGCTCTGTGCGCGCATTCACAAACTTCGGCAGCGTTAGCCCTTCCATGGTTCTTCGAGAAGATGATTTGCATGAGCATGTTGATCGAGATGCTGCTGTGGACTCGTGAATAGTTCCTCGAAGACTTCTGCACCGGGTGACAACAGGATGTTCAGTTGTGTCACCACTAACTGAAGATAAGTCGTGAAGTGGAGGATTTTGGTGATACCACCAGGGGTCTGAGCCTCTGATCCTCTCGGTCGGACCGACCGAATCATCCTCTGTTTAGCTGCGGAAACTGAGTGGTATTTCTGTCCACCGAAGATGGTTGACAACACAATCCATGTACCATAACATTTCTCCATATCCTACGTGGGAATCAATGTTCTGTGGCGCAAATGTAGTACTCCCTCCGTAAAGAAATACAAGAGCGTTTAGATCACATCTAAACACTCTTGTATTTCTTTACAGAGGGAGTAACTTTTTGAAGAGGGCACAACTGCTGACATTAAAAATCTTGGGCACACGCAAGCAGTCATATGATCTGTGGCGCCGAATGTCTTTCTCCATTCTTTTTTTCCTTGGAGAAGATGTGAAAATTTGATTATTTGGATCATCATCTGCTTAGTCGTGCATGCAGGGGCTGCCAAACCACACCTCCAGGCCTCGGCTGTACCAAGAAGAAGATGCATTAATACCAATCGCTTTCGCTCGCCGCTACACCTGCACGTACTGTATAACACCATTTTGCCAAGCAGGCCAGCAACCGCGCGGAGGGAATTTCAGGATGTACGGATGGAGACCTATAGTAGTATTGCTTGGCAGTTTTTATCTTCTTCTTTTTGTGAGAATACTTGACAGCGGCTGTTTCCAAAGAGCTCGCAATCAGGTCACCATCATGCCAGCCATTTGCCATCATCATCATCATCTTTATGAAGAACTCTTTGAGTTACTAGTCATAGTGGGGAGTAACTTACACTAGTAACATACACGTATTACTAGACTATGTTACTACCTTCATAGTGGGTAGAAACATAGATGTGGTGTCATGCAAGAGTTCATTTATTAGTCTATAGACTCAATTTGCATTGGTATGTGTGATGTTACAGTAACATAGCTAGTTACCACAAGCACTTCTCTCCTCATTAATTACATGCCACATAAGCAAAACTGTGTTGGGATGTGTGATGTTACTAGTTATGTTACTCCCACTATGGCCAGCCAAATCACGAGGTAATAATATCTCAAGCACCTCTGCCTAATCCGACGGACAGAAGCGGTCCGACCGACACATGCGCGTACACGGGTCCGCGTCACTGTTGACGCGGGGCCATGAGTATGCGAGCGCAATGATGGCCCTGTCTGTCCCTGCAATGCAATGTGCTTCTGCTAGTCTAGTCTAGTGTCGGATTCGGTGTAGGATAAGGCACCGAGCTTGGCTTGCATTATTGTTTTTCTCCGGTTCTATACTAGTGCAGGATCAGGATCGGGGTCAAGTCATCCTCCTCTTCTTCTTCACATGATGACATGACATGGCTTGGAGTATGTCCCTTGATCACACGTTTTCTACTACTCCTACTACATTGGATTCCGAATCCATGGGTCTAGTCCAATCATTTTCTCGTAACATTGGGCGGGCAGAGCCTAAAGAGGGAGAGTGGGGTTTTGGCGCACGGGAGCACCCTCTTGGTTCGGAAAATGTGTTTTAGACATATTTTAAAATGTCAAAAAAATCAAACAAAAATTTTGCGTGTACATCTTGATATTACACATGCTTACAAAAGCGTTTCGCGAAAAACCGACAAGTTATGTGTCGCGTGTTAAAAAGACAAAATCCGATGTTAAAAATTGCTTTTCACAACATATCTTATTGTGTTTTTACACAAACCACAAAAAATGTCCATTTTCTCCGAAATTTGACGTGCACACATATAATGTCGAGATGTATGCATCGATTTTTTGTTCACAATTTTTTCCACACTTTAAAATATATTTTCCTGGTGGCAGGAGCGCACTCCCATGTGCCAAAGTAAATTTCTGCAATATATAGGGGAAAGCCCAATCATACCACTGATCAATCTTTAGTCGCTCCTCTTTATTATTATTTTTAACACGAGGTTAAGAGCGTCTACAGGCGGACGCCTCAAATCGGCCTCAAACGCCCGGGCGGTCCGTTCGGTCACTAACCGGTCACGAAATTTTAATCCAGACGGATATCTCAAACGGGCCTCAAACACCCGGGCTGATCACCAGCACCCCTCATATCCAGCTCATATATGGAGCAGATATGAAGCGTATATGAGGGCACCTGGGTATGCCCGCCACGTCGGACTCGATAGCCGGACCCCACCCCAAATTGCACCAAATCGATCCCCATCGCTACCGGATCTATTTGCTCTCTCCTCTCTGCTTCCTCCTCCGCGCCATCCGTCTCGCAGCTCCGCAGCCGTTCCTATCCTCTTCGCTGTCAGTTCCAGCAGAGCAACCATCTCTCCCGTCCTCGCCATGGGGGACGTTATCGCCGACCCGAACGCCACCATGATACGTCCGGCAACTCTCTGGCTCCGTCTTGCGCTTGATGTGTTCGACACATTGTCTGACCAGATTTATTGCAATTTTATTAGGAAAAACGACGGAGTCCGATGATTTACCGGATGAGGAGTATGGACCGATGGAGCTTGATCAAATGATTCAAGATGAATTCTTCGATTCCTCGGATTCGGACGAAGAAGTGGACATGCTCATGCTCATGAACATTCAGGAGGAAATGAACCGGGAAATGGAGCATATTCTCAACTTCAAGGGCTCAATCAAGGGGAGAAAAGTGATCAATCGGGATATAGTGTCCGGGGCAAAGCTACTGCACACGGACTACTTTTCTCCCAAGCCTACTTCCCGGATGATCGATGGTTTCGTCACCGTTTTCGCATGCGAAAACCATTATTTTTGCACATTGTGGAGGGAGTGGAGGCACACGATGACTACTTCAAGCTCACAAGGGAATATCGCAGACAACTCTCTTTCTCTGCCAAGCAGAAGTGTATGGCTGCTCTAAGGATGCTTGCACTTGGTATTGTTGCAGATGCCATTGGTGAGATAGTCGGAATGGAGGGAGAGCACATGCTTGAAGGCTACTATCAAGTTTGCTCGCGTCGTGCTGGAGGTGTTTGGACCTGAGTATCTCAGAGGACCAAATGCGTAGGACACGGAAAATTTTGTTAGCTATTGAAGAGGCCTGTAAGTTTCAGGGAATGCTCTGATAAATTGATTGCATGCATTAGCAATAGAAGAACTGCCCCAAAGGTTTGTACGGAATGTATCAAGGTCACACCATAGAGGCCACCATCGTACTAGAAGCGGTGGCATCACATGACTTATGGATTTTGGCATGCTTTCTTTGGAATATCGGGTTCTCACAATGTCCTCAACGTGCTTCAACGATCTCTGATGTTCAGGAGGCTTTACAATGGGGAATCACCATCGTGCAACTACACCATCAACAGACGAGACTACAACACGTGATACTATCTTGCTGATTGACATCTATCCTAAGTGGGCAGCTATGAAGACCATATCTGAACTGCATGGCAATAAACAGATCCAGTTTGCAACAATGCAAGAAGCGGTTAGTGAAGGAAATATGCCCTAGAGGCAATAATAAAGTTATTATTTATTTCCTTATATCATGATAAATGTTTATTATTCATGCTAGAATTGTATTAACCGGAAACTTAATACATGTGTGAATACATAGACAAAACAGAGTGTCCCTAGTATGCCTCTACTAGACTAGCTCATTGATCAAAGATGGTTATGTTTCCTAGCCATAGACATGAGTTGTCATTTGATCAACGTGATCACATCATTAGGAGAATGATCTGATGGACAAGACCCATCCGTTAGCTTAGCACTATGATCGTTTAAGTTTTACTGCTATTGCTTTATTCATGACTTATACATGTTCCTATGACTATGAGATTATGCAACTCCCGAATACCGGAGGAACACTTTGTGTGCTACCAAACGTCACAACGTAACTGGGTGATTATAAAGGTACTCTACAGGTGTCTCCAAAGGTACTTGTTGGGTTGGCGTATTTCGAGATTAGGATTTGTCACTCCGATTGTCGGAGAGGTATCTCTGGGCCCACTCGGTAATGCACATCACTATAAGCCTTGCAAGCATTGCAGCTAATGAGTTAGTTGCGGGATGATGTATTACGGAACGAGTAAAGAGACTTGTTGGTAACGAGATTGAACTAGGTATTGAGATACCGACGATCGAATCTCGGGCATGTAACATACCGATGACAAAGGGAACAATGTATGTTGTTATGCGGTTTGACCGATAAAGATCTTCGTAGAATATGTGGGAGCCAATATGAGCATCCAGGTTCCTCTATTGGTTATTGACCGGAGACGTGTCTCGGTCATGTCTACATAGTTCTCGAACCCGTAGGGTCCGCACGCTTAAGGTTTCGATGATAGTTTTATTATGAGTTTATGAGTTTTGATGTACCGAAGGAGTTCGGAGTCCCGGATGAGATCGGGGACATGACGAGGAGTCTCAAAATGGTCGAGACGTAAAAATCGATATATTGGACGACTATATTCGGACATCGGAAAGGTTCCGAGTGATTCGGGTATTCTCGGAGTACCGGGGAGTTACGGGAATAGAGGAGAGAGGGCAAAAGGAAGGAGGCGTGCACCCCCCTTCTAGTCCGAATTGGACAAGGGGTGCAGCCCCCTTTTCCTTCTCCCTCTCCCCCTCTTTCCTTCTCTCCTACTCCGGAAAGGAAAGGGGAATCCTACTAGGACTTGGGAGTCCTAGTAGGACTCCCCACACTTGGTGCGCCCCCTCTAGGGTCGGCCTCTCCCTCCCTCCTTTATATACGGGGGCAGGGGGGCACCTCTAGACACAACAATTGATCTCTTGATCTCTTAGCCGTGTGCGGTGCCCCCCTCCACCATAGTTCTCCTCGATAAATATTGTAGCGGTGCTTAGGCGAAGCCCTGCGACGGTAGAACATCAAGATCGTCACCACGCCGTCGTGCTGACGGAACTCTCCCTCGACACTCGGCTAGATCGGAGTTCGAGGGACGTCATCGAGCTGAACGTGTGCTAGAACTCGGAGGTGCCGTAGTTTCGGTGCTTGATCGGTCGGGCCGTGAAGACGTACGACTACATCAACCGCGTTGTTCTAACGCTTCCGCTTCCGGTCTACGAGGGTACGTAGACACGCTCTTCCCTCTCGTTGCTATGCATCTGGTAGATAGATCTTGCGTGATCGTAGGAAAATTTTAAAATACTACGTTCCCCAACAGTGGCATCATGAGCCAGGTCTATGCGTAGATGATATACACGAGTAGAACACAAGTGAGTTGTGGACGATACTAGTCATACTGCTTACCAGCATGTCATACTTTGATTCGGCGGTATTGTTGGATGAAGCGGCCCGGACCGACATTACGCGTACGCTTACGCGAGACTGGTTCTACCGACGTGCTTCGCACACAGGTGGCTGGCGGGTGTCAGTTTCTCCAACTTTAGTTGAATCAAGTGTGGCTACGCCCGGTCCTTGTGAAGGTTAAAACAGCACATACTTGACGAAATATCGTTGTGGTTTTCTATGCGTAGGTAAGAACGGTTCTTGCTAAGCCCGTAGCAGCCACGTAAAACTTGCAACAACAAAGTAGAGGACGTCTAACTTGTTTTTGCAGGGCATGTTGTGATGTGATATGGTCAAGACATGATGAGTTATACGGTTTTGTATGAAATGATCATGTTTTGTAAAGTTATCGGCAACTGGCAGGAGCCATATGGTTGTCGCTTTATTGTATGAAATGCAATCGCCATGTAATTGCTTTACTTTATCACTAAGCGGTGGCGATAGTCGTAGAAGCAATAGTTGGCGAGATGACAACGATGCTACGATGGAGATCAAGGTGTCGCGCCGGTGACGAAGGTGATCATGACGGTGCTTTGGAGATGGAGATCAAAAGCACAAGATGATGATGGCCATATCATGTCACATATTTTGATTGCATGTGATGTTTATCTTATTATGCTTCTTATTTTGCTTAGTTCGACGGTAGCATTATAAGATGATCCCTTACTAAATTTCAAGGTATAAGTGTTCTCCCTGAGTATGCACCGTTGCGAAAGTTCGTCGTGCCGAGACACCACGTGATGATCGGGTGTGATAAGCTCTACGTTCAAATACAACGGGTGTAAGCCAGTTTTGCACACGCAGAATACTCGGGTTAAACTTGACGAGCCTAGCATATGCAGATATGACCTCGGAACACTGGAGACCGAAAGGTCGAGCGTGAATCATATAGTAGATATGATCAACATAAGATGTTCACCATTGAAACTACTCCACCTCACGTGATGATCGGACATGGTTTAGTTGATTTGAATCATGTGATCATTTAGATGACTAGAGGGATGTCTATCTAAGTGGGAGTTCTTAAGTAATATGATTAAATCGAACTTTAATTTATCATGAACTTAGTCCTCGTAGTATTAGCATATCTATGTTGTAGATCAATAGCTCGCGATGTTGCTCCCCGTTTATTTTTTATATGTTCCTAGAGAAAACTAAGTTGAAAGATGTTAGTAGCAATGATGCGGAATTGTTCCGTGATCTGAGGATTATCATCATTGCTGAAAAGAGAATTATGTCCTTGATGCACCACTAGGTGACATACCTATTGCAGGAGCAGATGTAGACGTTATGAACGTTTTGACAAAAGCTTGGTATGATGACTACTTGATAGTTTAAGTGCACCATGCTTTATGGCTTAGAACCGGGACTTCAAAAACGTTTTGAACGCCACGGAGCATATAAGATGTTCCAAGAGTTGAAATTAGTATTTCATACTCATGCCCGTGTCGAGAGGTATAAGACTTCTGACAGTACTTTGCCTACAAGATGGAGGAGAATAGCTCAACCAGTGAGCATGTGCTCAGATTGTCTGGGTACTACAATTACTTGAATCAAGTGGGAGTTAATCTTCCAGATAAGATAGTAATTGACAAAGTTCTCTAGTCACTATCACCAAGTTAGTAGAACTTCGAGATGAACTATAATATGCAAGGGATGACGAAAGGAATTCCCGAGCACTTCGCAATGCTGAAGTCGGCGAAGGTAGAAATCATGAAAAAGCATCAAGTGTTGATGGTTAACAAGACCACTTGTTTCAAGTAAAGGGCAAAGGGATAGAAGGGGAACTTCAAGAAGAATGACAAGCAAGTTGTCACTCCCGTGAAGAAACCCAAAGCTAAAACTCAAGCCTGAAACTAAGTGCTTCTACTGCAAAGGAAATGGTCACTGGAAGTGGAACTGCCCTAGATACTTGGCGGATAAGAAGGATGGCAAAGTGAACAAAGGTATATTTTGATATACAGATTATTGATGTGTACTTTACTAGTGTTCATAGCAACCCCTGGGTATTTGATACCGGTTCAGTTGCTAAAATTAGTAACTCGAAACGAGAATTGCAGAATGAACAGAGACTAGTTAAAGGTGAAGTGACGATGTGTGTTGGAAGTGGTTCCAAGATAGATATGATCATCATCGCACACTCCCTATACTTTCGGGATTAGTGTAAAACCTAAATAAATGTTATTTGGCATTTGCGTTGAGCATGAATATGATTTGATCATATTTGTTGCAATACGGTTATTCATTTAAAGACATCGAATAATTGTTATTCTGTTTACATGAATAAAACCTTCGATGGTCATACACCCAATGAAAATAGTTTGTTGGATCTCGATCGTGGTGATACACATATTCATAATATTGAAGCCAAAAGATGCAAGGTTAATAATGATAGTGCAACTTATTTGTGGCACTGCTGTTTAGGTCATAATGGTGTAAAGCGCATGAAGAAATTCCATAGTGATGGACTTTTGGAATCACTTGATTATGAATCACTTGGTGCTTGCGAACCATGCCTCATGGGCAAGATGACTAAAACTCCGTTCTCCGGAACAATGGAGCGAGCAACAGATTTGTTGGAGATCATACATACAGATGTATGTGGACCAATGAGTGTTGAAGCTCGCGGCGGGTATCGTTATTTTCTGACCTTCACTGATGATTTGAGCAGATATGGGTATATCTACTTAATGAAGCACAAGTCTAAAACATTTGAAAAGTTCAAAGAATTTCAGAGTGAAGTGGAGAATCATCGTAACAAGAAAATAATAGTTTCTACGATATGATCGTAGAGGTAAAATATTTGAGTTAGCGAGTTTGGCCTTCAGTAAAAACAATGTGAAATAGTTTCACTACTCACGCCACCTGGAACACCATAGTGTAATGGTGTGTCCGAACGTCATAACCGTACTTTATTAGATATGGTGCGATCGATGATGTCTCTTACCGATCTACCACTATCGCTTTTGGGGTTATGCATTAGAGACAGATACATTCACGTTAAATAGGGCACCATCTAAATCTGTGGAGATGACACCGTATGAACTGTGGTTTGACGAGAAACCTAAGCTGTCATTTCTTTAAGTTTGGGACTGCGATGCTTATGTGAAAAAGTTTCAACATGATAAGCTCGAACCCAAATCGGAGAAGTAAATCTTCATAGGATACCCAAAAGAAACTGTTGGGTACACCTTCTATCACAGATCCGAAGGCAAGGTCTTTGTTGCTAAGAGTGGATCCTTTCTAGAGAAGGGGTTTCTCTCGAAAGAAGTGAGTGGGAGGAAAGTGGAACTTGATGAGGTAATTGTACCTTCTCCCGAATTGGATAGTAGTACATCACAGAAACTGGTTCCAGTGATTCCTACACCAATTAGTGAGGAAGCTAATGATGATGATCATGAAACTTCGGATCAAGTTACTGCTGAACTTCGTAGATCAACCAGAGTACGTTCCGCACCAGAGTGGTACGGCAACCCGGTTCTGGAAGTCATGTTACTGGACCATGATGAACCTACGAACTATGAGGAAGCGATGATGAGCCCAGATTCCGCAAAATGGCTTGAGACCATGAAATCTGAGATGGGATCCATGTATGAGAACAAAGTGTGGACTTTGGTTGACTTGCCCGATCGTCGGCAAGCCATCGAAAATAAATGGATCTTCAAGAGGAAGACTGACGCTGACAGTAATGTTACTGCTTACAAAGCTCGACTTGTTGCGAAAGTTTTTCAACAAGTTCAAGGAGTTGACTACGATGAGACTTTCTCACCCATAGCGATGCTTAAGTCTGTCCGAATCATGTTAGCAATTGCCGCATTTTATGAAATCTGGAAAATGGATAACAAAACTGCATTCTTTAATGGATTTATTAAAGAAGACTTGTATATGATGCAACCAGAAGGTTTTGTCAATCCTAAAGGTGCTAACAAAATGTGCAAGCTCCAGCGATCCATCTATGGACTGGTGCAAGCATCTCGGAGTTGGAATATATGCTTTGATAAGTTGATCAAAGCATATAGATTTATACAGACTTGCGGTGAAGCCTGTATTTACAATAAGTGAGTGGGAGCACTACAACCTTTCTGATAAGTATATGTGAATGACATATTGTCGATCGGAAATGATGTAGAATTTTCTGGAAAGCATAAAGGAGTGTTTGAAATGAGTTTTTCAAAGAAAGACCTTGGTGAAGCTGCTTACATATTGGGCATCAAGATCTATAGAGATAGATCAAGACGCTTGATAAGACTTTCGATGAGTACATACCTTGATATGATTTTGAAGTAGTTCAAAATGGATCAGTCAAAGAAGGAGTTCTTACCTGACTTGTAAGGTGTGAAGTTGAGTAAGACTCAAAGCCAGACCACGGCAGAAAAATATAGAGAGAATGAAAGTCATTCCCTATGCCTCAGCCATAGGTTCTATAAAGTATGCCATGCTATGTACCAAACATGTTGTGTACCTTGCCATGAGTTTGTCAAGAGGGTACAATAGTGATCCCGGAGTAGATCACTGTACAGCGGTCAAAATTATCCTTAGTAACTGGATGACTAAGGAAATGTTTCTCGATTATGGAGGTGATAAAGAGTTCGTCGTGAAGGGTTACGCCGATGCAAGCTTTGACACTAAATCCAGCTGACTCTAAGTATCAATCTGGATGCGTATTGAAAGTGGGAGCAATTAGCTAGAGTAGCTCCATGCAGAGCATTGTAGACACATAGACATTTGCGAAATACATACGGATCTGAATGTGACAGACCCGTTGACTAAACTTCTCTCACGAAGCAAAACATGATCACACCTTAGTACTCTTTGGGTGTTAATCACATAGCGATGTGAACTAGATTATTGACTCTAGTAAACCCTTTGGGTGTTAATCACATGACGATGTGAACTATCGGTGTTAAATCACATGGCGATGTGAACTAGATTATTGACTCTAGTGCAAGTGGGAGACTGAAGGAAATATGCCCTAGAGGCAATAATAAAGTTATTATTTATTTCCTTATATCATGATAAATGTTTATTATTCATGCTAGAATTGTATTAACCGGAAACTTAATACATGTGTGAATACATAGACAAAACAGAGTGTCCCTAGTATGCCTCTACTAGACTAGCTCATTGATCAAAGATGGTTATGTTTCCTAGCCATAGACATGAGTTGTCATTCGATCAACGTGATCACATCATTAGGAGAATGATCTGATGGACAAGACCCATCCGTTAGCTTAGCACTATGATCGTTTAAGTTTTACTGCTATTGCTTTATTCATGACTTATACATGTTCCTATGACTATGAGATTATGCAACTCCCGAATACCGGAGGAACACTTTGTGTGCTACCAAACGTCACAACGTAACTGGGTGATTATAAAGGTACTCTACAGGTGTCTCCAAAGGTACTTGTTGGGTTGGCGTATTTCGAGATTAGGATTTGTCACTCCGATTGTCGGAGAGGTATCTCTGGGCCCACTCGGTAATGCACATCACTATAAGCCTTGCAAGCATTGCAGCTAATGAGTTAGTTGCGGGATGATGTATTACGGAACGAGTAAAGAGACTTGTTGGTAACGAGATTGAACTAGGTATTGAGATACCGACGATCGAATCTCGGGCATGTAACATACCGATGACAAAGGGAACAATGTATGTTGTTATGCGGTTTGACCGATAAAGATCTTCGTAGAATATGTGGGAGCCAATATGAGCATCCAGGTTCCTCTATTGGTTATTGACCGGAGACGTGTCTCGGTCATGTCTACATAGTTCTCGAACCCGTAGGGTCCGCACGCTTAAGGTTTCGATGATAGTTTTATTATGAGTTTATGAGTTTTGATGTACCGAAGGAGTTCGGAGTCCCGGATGAGATCGGGGACATGACGAGGAGTCTCAAAATGGTCGAGACGTAAAAATCGATATATTGGACGACTATATTCGGACATCGGAAAGGTTCCGAGTGATTCGGGTATTCTCGGAGTACCGGGGAGTTACGGGAATAGAGGAGAGAGGGCAAAAGGAAGGAGGCGTGCACCCCCCTTCTAGTCCGAATTGGACAAGGGGTGCAGCCCCCTTTTCCTTCTCCCTCTCCCCCTCTTTCCTTCTCTCCTACTCCGGAAAGGAAAGGGGAATCCTACTAGGACTTGGGAGTCCTAGTAGGACTCCCCACACTTGGTGCGCCCCCTCTAGGGTCGGCCTCTCCCTCCCTCCTTTATATACGGGGGCAGGGGGGCACCTCTAGACACAACAATTGATCTCTTGATCTCTTAGCCGTGTGCGGTGCCCCCCTCCACCATAGTTCTCCTCGATAAATATTGTAGCGGTGCTTAGGCGAAGCCCTGCGACGGTAGAACATCAAGATCGTCACCACGCCGTCGTGCTGACGGAACTCTCCCTCGACACTCGGCTAGATCGGAGTTCGAGGGACGTCATCGAGCTGAACGTGTGCTAGAACTCGGAGGTGCCGTAGTTTCGGTGCTTGATCGGTCGGGCCGTGAAGACGTACGACTACATCAACCGCGTTGTTCTAACGCTTCCGCTTCCGGTCTACGAGGGTACGTAGACACACTCTTCCCTCTCGTTGCTATGCATCTGGTAGATAGATCTTGCGTGATCGTAGGAAAATTTTAAAATACTACGTTCCCCAACAGTTAGGAAGGATGTGGAGAGGGCCTTCTGAGTGATTCAAACTCGTTGGGGAATTGTTCATGGGGCTGCGATGTTTGGGAATCGGAAACTTTCTGGTAGGTCATGACATGTTGTGTTATTTTGCACAATATGATTGTTGAGGAGGAGGGAGATGATGTAGTACAAACCAATGATTTTGAAGCACCTAGAGAACAAGTTGAAACCCCGAAATATCAAGATGCAGCTCAGCTTATGAACTTTCTGCAAATGCATCCGAATCTCGAGACCATCAGGTGCACGCGCAGCTAATCAATGATCTTGTGGAGTGTGATAGCTGATAACCCACAAGTGTAGGGGATCGCAACAGTTTTCGAGGGTAAAGTATTCAACCCAAATTTGTTAATTCGACACAAGGGGAGCCAAAGAATACTCTTAAGTATTAGCAGCTGAGTTGTCAATTCAACCACACATGGAAACTTAGTATCTGCAGCAAGGTAGTTTAGTAGTAAAGTAATATGATAGTAGCGGTAGCAGTAACAAAGGTAACGATAATATTTTTGTAGTTTTTGTAATAGTAGCAGCGAAAAAGTAAATAAGCAACAAGTGATGTCTACTACACGCTTCTATTCCTGTATACAGTGTTGGGCCTCCAAGAGCAGAGGTTTGTAGGACAACAGCAAATTTCCCTTAAGTGAGTAACCCAAGGTTTATCGAACTCAGGGAAGTGGAGGTTGAATGTACCCCTTTCAAGCAACCTTGCAATCAAGATACAAGAAGTCTCTTGTGTCCCCAACAAACCTAATACACTTCTCAGATGTATAGGTGCACTAGTTCGGCGAAGAGATGTTAAATGGCAAGTGATATGGATGGCAAAAGGTATATTTGTAAATCAGAAATAAAAAGTGCAGCAAGCAAACAAGTGGTAAACGTGAGCACAAATGGTATTGCAATGGTGGAAACAAGGCCTAGGCTTCATACTTTCACTAGTGGCAACTCCCAACAACATTAACATAATCGAATCACATGATATTTCCCATAAAACATGCAAGGGGGACGCACTCGGAGGTCATTCCTTTGTGGTCAAGAGAGGACGAGAATTATGTAGGGCTACAAAAGCACACCTCAAAGTTCGTAGTTCTCAATCTATGGATTTCCCAATGTCACCGCGGCCATCCAAAGATAGTACCACAATCACCACAACATATCTCAAGGATAGTCAAAGACAAGCACCAAGAGACTCTCAATCTTCAATCAACACACAAAAGAGGAAATCACTCATGAAAATATTCTTCTAATCCATGTCCAATAGACCGCTGTCACCTTGGTCTCAGAGATTATACTAGATAAAGACAAGTGAGTACATCAATCCAATACATAGAGGAAGGGGAAATATCATGGGATCACCCTAGATTAACATAGCCTATGATCACAACAAAGATCACATCATGGGAGAGATAATTAACCACATAGCTACTGGTAGAAACCTCAGCCCCGAGGAGGAACTACTCCCGCATCATGGAGGGAGGAAGCAACGTCGATGGAGATGAATCCGGGGGCACTTCCCCGTCCCTGCAGGGTGCCGGCACAGGAATTCTGGTCCCCCGAAACTTGGTGGCGATGGCGGCGGAGATCGGAATAGCTTCTGGAGAAAAGGGTTTCGGAATCAGGGTTTCCGCGACGGGTGTTAAATATATGCCAAAGGGGGGCACCAGCGGGGCTAAGGGGGGCCCAGGCGGCCTGGCGCGGCGGCCAGGAGGGGGGCCGCCCCCTCTGGTCGCCTGGAGCCCTGGTGGCCCCCCTCTGGCCCTACTTTGGCCGCATGGAAGCTTCCGGAACGCTGATTTTTTATATATTTTTCCCGGGATTTTTCTGGCAATTTACGTAATGGGAAAACCTGAAATACAAAAACAGCAGAAAACAGAAACTGGCACTGGGGTGCACTGAGTTAATAGGTTAGTCCAAATATGATCAAAAGTGTATGGAAGTGCATAAATATCATAGCAATATCACACAAAAGAGGCATGGAGCAAGCAGAAATTATAGATACATTTTGGACGTATCAACATCCCCAAGCTTAATTCCTGCTCGTCCTCGAGTAGGTAAATGATAACAAGCATAATTTCTGTGGTGACATGCTATTAACCATATAAGAACTTTTCACAGTCACATGACAAATGCTTACTGAGACAATGAATCTTTAGTAATTAAGTTGCCTCATGAGAATATCACAAAGAACTAAAAGTTTTACAATATGATACTGAAACACTCAATAGATTTGTAGTGAGCATGGTGTGCAAACATGACAAAGTGATACCTCGCTTGTCCCCTTTAGTGAAGCAAAACATAAATGCAGGGGCACCTCCAAAGTTTAAATGACGACTAGATACAATGACTTCAGAATAAACGATATCATAATCATGCAGAAGACAATGGTACTTTGGGACAATGCACATTACACTCAGAATGACAATCATGCTCTCAATAGTTGGTGCTTTAAAGAAAGTGGAGACTCTCGAACCGTGGCTTTTGATGGCAAGGTTGAAACCCCGTGGTCGGAAACAAAAACTAAACATGTACCAGAGCTCTTGGTTTTTAAAAACAAAGGTAATTTTTTTAGAGATGCATATTTCATCAACGAATGCTAGTAGATAACTCAATTACTTCTCGAGCTGGACAAGTTTCGAGGAACGGCTCCCGCACGAGGACGATCGCATCCTCTTAATCTCCTTTGTTTATCACTGCCAAAGTTTTCTGATTTCTCATGAACAAAGCGTGAAGGAGGGTTTGTTTGTTGTATTATTTTTTAATGAGCCGGGCGCACTCTTTGCCAGTTCCTTCTCGTATTAGGAGTTTGCACATTAGACATGCAATCCCGGGGTGAAGCTTGTCCAACCTAAAAAGATCATGAATTAACTACTACTTCCTCATGAGCTAAAACAGAGGCACAAAAGAGAAATGCTTTTTTGATTAATTTCGAGATGGTACACGAAAGTCTTCGTTAGGAATGGCAGGTAAATACCATGTATAGGAAGGTATGGTGGACTCATATGGCATAACTGGTTTAAAGGATTTTG
Organism: Secale cereale; assembly: GCA_902687465.1. NCBI lineage: Eukaryota > Viridiplantae > Streptophyta > Magnoliopsida > Poales > Poaceae > Secale > Secale cereale. Next base: position 99,247,091 of record LR738711.1, on the reverse strand, counting down.
GATGCACAAGCAGTCAGTCCGCTTAGTACAGGCGAAGGTTAGCAAAAGACTGGGAGCGACCAACTAAGAGAGCAATGACGGCCATAATCATGCAGAGCGACAAAGCAAAGATAACAAGGGTTGTCTCCCTAGAGCTCTTTCTTTATAGCCATAAAGATAGGCTTAAGACTTTAATGATGCTCTCGTAGGAATAAGAGTTGAAGAGCAAAAGAGAGCATCAAGAAGCAAATATCAAACACATTTAAGCCTAACATGCTTCCTATGCATAGGAATATTGCAATAGAATAATTCATTGAAGCACAAAGCAATAAGCATAGGAAGACAAAACAAGTGCAGCTTCAAAACCTTCAACATAAAGAGAGGGAACTTGATATTATTGAAATATCTATAAGCATATGTTCCCTTCTCATAATAATTTTCAGTGGGATCACGAATAAACTCAACAATATAAGCATCACATAAAGCATTGTTACCATGATCCACATGCAAAAAGATACTCTTACTCTCCACATAAGCATCTTTGGGGAGCCCATGGTTAGGACTTTTTAGCATTAACGTTTTCAGTCTCCCCCAAGCTTGAGCTACGCTCTCTCCGTCATGAGGATAGAAATTATAAACATAATTCCTATTCTCATGGACTTCATGAAGAGGATAAAACTTGGAGTAAAAGAGAGACTGGATCTCTTCCCAATCCAGCAGGTGAGAGTCATCTAGTAGCCTATACCATTCCAATGCTTTTCCTTTCAGGGACAAGGCAAATAATTTCCTCATGACTCCATCTCTTGTCAAACCTGAAATCTTAAACAACTCACAAAGTTCTGTAAGTTTCAACAAATGAATACTAGGATTGACTATCCCATCATAACGATCATTCATAATTATTTCAATTATCCCAAGTGGTATTTTGAACGGGATACATTCAGTAGGTGGAGGAGACTTCTCTACCACGAGTGTGGTAAAGCGGCATTCCCCAAGCAGCGAATTAAGAGTGCAGTTTTCCATAAACATAACTAGTGAAAATAAAACAAGAAACAAAAAGATTTAATTGCAAGATCTAGAGAAGGTACCTTCACTTACCTCACTTCCCCGGCAACGGCGCCAGAAATACCTTGATGTCTACTACACGCTTCTATTCCTGTAGACAGTGTTGGGCCTCCAAGAGCAGAGGTTTGTAGGACAGCAGCAAATTTCCCTTAAGTGAGTAACCCAAGGTTTATCGAACTCAGGAAAGTGGAGGTTGAACGTACCCCTTTCAAGCAACCCTGCAATCAAGATACAAGAAGTCTCTTGTTTCTCCAACACACCTAATACACTTGTCAGATGTATAGGTGCACTAGTTCGGCGAAGAGATGTTAAATGGCAAGTGATATGGATGCAAAAGGTATATTTGTAAATCTGAAATAAAAAGTGCAGCAAGCAAACAAGTGGTAAACGTGAGCACAAATGGTATTGCAATGGTGGAAACAAGGCCTAGGCTTCATACTTTCACTAGTGGCAACTCCCAACAACATTAACATAATCGAATCACATGATATTTCCCATAAAACATGCAAGGGGGACGCTGATGGGCCTCTAACCCCTCGTTGGTTACCCCAAGTGGAAGGTGTGAGATGCAGTGTTGTGGAAGTTTTTCCCTTAGCAAAGATGCCAAGGATCGAATCCCCAGAGACTCCTAGGTTCAACAAGTAGGTGTCAACTGCTAACGGCGCCAGATATTAGCAATCAACGTGGACCTGCACACAGATACAAATAACTTTGCTCCCAACGAGTACAGAGAGGTTGTCAATCCCTCCGGCCTTGTAGTTCACAAAGGATTAAACGCAAATGATAGTAGTGATAGATAATGTTTGCAATAGTAAATAAAAGCGAAAAGTAAATAGCGGATGTGATCAATGATGGTAATATGGACCGGAGTCTCATGATGTTCACTAGTGATGTCTCTCTCCCAAAAGACGATAAAACAGCTATGTGAGGTAAACGAATT
>LR738711.1:99168357-99244756 GCA_902687465.1 Secale cereale | reverse complement strand
CCCCCCCCCCGGCTGTACTTCGGGCGCAAGGTAGGTTCAGGAACGCTGATTTTTTATATAATTTTTCTGGATTTTTCATGACAGTTCTCGTAATGTGAAAACCTGAAATACAAAAACAGCCGAAAACAGAAACTGGCACCGGGGTGCACTAGATTAGTAGGTTAGTCCAAATATGATCAAAAGTGTATGGAAGTGTATAAATATCATAGCAATATCACCCAAAAGTGGCATGGAGCAAGCAGAAATTATAGATACGTTTTGGACGTATCAACATCCCCAAGCTTAATTCCTGCTCGTCCTCGAGTAGGTAAATGATAACAAGAATAATTTCTGTGGTGACATGCTATTAACCATATAGGACTTTTTCATAGTCATATGACAAAAGCTTACTGAGACAATGAATCTATAGTAATTAAGTTGCCTCATGAGAAAATCACAAATGACTGAAAGTTTTACAATATGAAACTGAAACATCAAAAAGATTTGCAATGAACATGATGTGCAAATATGATAAAGTGATATCTAGATTGCCCCCTTTAGTGAAGCAAAACATAAATGCAGGGGCACCTTCAAGGTTTAAGTGATGACTAGATACAATGATTTCAGAATGAACGATATCACAATCATGCAAAAGACAATGCTACTTTGGGACAATGCACATTACACTCAGAATGACAATCATGCTCTCAGTAGTTGGTGCTTGAAGAAAGAAGGTGGAGACTCAACATAAAAGTAAAAGAATGGTTATGTGATAGAGCTTTTTTTATTTTGAAAACATAGAAGCAATTTTGTCAACGGTAGTAGTACTTCATATGTGTCATGCATAAGACATCCTATAAGTTGCAAGCCTCATGCATCGAATACCAATAGTGCTCGCACCTTGTCCTAATTAGCTCGGATTTCCATGGGTTATCATTGCATTACATATATTTCAACCAAGTGTCACAAAGGGGTACCTCTATGCCACCTGTACAAAGGTCCAAGGAGATAAATCGCATTTGATTTCTCGTTTTTGATAGATCTCAACTTGAGGACATCCATACTGGGACAACATAGAAAATAGATGATGGACTCCTCTTCAATGCATAAGCATATTCTCATAAGAGATTGAGGATTAATATCCAAGCTAAAACTTCCACCATGATACAGGGCTTTGGTTGGCGGCCCAATGTTCTTCTCTAACAATATGCATACTCATTCAACCCACGGCAAATAACCCTTACTTCAGACAAGACGAACATGCGTAGCAACTCACATAATATTCAACAAAAGTGTGACGGTTGATGGCGTCCCCAGAAACATGATTACCGCTCAGCAAGCAACTTATAAGAAATAAGATACATAGGCAACATATTCTTTACCACAATAGTTTTTAAGCTACTTTCCCATGAGCTATATATTGCAAAGTTAGTTCGCTTAGTACAGGTGGAGGTTAGCAAAAGACTGGGAGCGACCAACTAAGAGAGCAATGACGGTCATAATCATGCAGAGCAACAAAGCAACATTGAATCAGGCATGGAAGTTATATCGCTACTCAGAAATAAAAGATCATCAAGGCTTGACAGACTTTCTTTACAGTCTTAAATATGCGTGAGCATACGCCAAGTCAATCAAAATAAATTCTCGAAGGAAGATATTACTAAACCATACCACATCATAGGCAAACAAATCATGTTGGTACTCCAATAACACATTGGGAATCCCCCAGCTATTTGAGATTAACCATAAGAAAACCTGAACTACTAAGCGCCATTATGCACGTAGCATCTTTATCATAGACATATTAACCAATGCAACGGAAGCAAACTCTCTTAATAAGGTGAGCATGATAATTAAAGAGAGTTCAAGCAACCAACTAAACGAAAGCTCTTTAAAAAGATAAGCATGAATACTAAGAGCAGAGCATGATAGTAGCTATTAAAAGACAAAGAACACACACAGCAAAGATAGACATGAAAATTCTATGTTATGTTCTAGGTAGAAGTGGAGCGTGTTTCTCTCCCACATAAAGAAAGCTGAGTTCCGACTCGTTATGGAAAATTAAAAAGAAAACTAAAAGCAAGACGCTCCAAGCATAGCACATAATACATGAAGTGATAAAAATATAGCGGAACGAAAGACGAACTGATAATGTTGATGGAGAAGGGGATGCACGGGGGCATCCCCAAGCTTAGACGCTTGAGTCTCCTTGAATATTTCTTGGGGGTGCACGGGGGCATCCCCAAGCTTGAGCGCTTGACACTCCTGAATCTTTTTATCATCTTCCCTCGCACACTTGAAAACTCCCTTCATACATAACTCATCATAATCTGATTAGCGAGGTTAGTACCCTTAATAAAATAATTGCACCTAGCTGGAAATAAGGATATTCTTGAAGTTCTACTGTTTCTCAAGATTGCCAAAAGGTTTTTGCAAAGAAAAAGCAAGCTCTTGGTTTGCAAAATGAAGAAAGGCAAAACATGACAGAATCTGTGAAAAACAGAACAGCAGGTAGTAATTGATTTGTTCGGCGCACTTCTGCAACTCAAATCAAAAAACTCAGAACAGACGCACGAAAGACAATTATATAGAGAACGCTGTCGAAAAAATTCAGACCAAAAAGATGATCTGGTGATTTTATACAAAGTTTTCTATCCAAGGACAGAATCTGTTTCCTGGACAGCACCTCACAACTTTTGAACTTTCTAGCAATCAGAGGCTATACTTGGCACAAATATGAAAAGCAAAGATACAATGATGATGCTATAGCAGTAAACAACATCAAGACACAACAAAAGCAAAATAAATTTATTCATGTGGGCTACCTCCCAAAAGCGCTTTCTTTTATGCCTTTAAGCTAGGCATAAGACTTTAATGATGCTCTTGTAGGAATAAGAATTGAAGAACAAAAGAGAGCATCAAGAAGCAAATACCAAACACATTTAAGCCTAACATGCTTCCTATGCATAGGAATATTGCAATAGAATAATTCATTGAAGCACAAAGCAATAAGCATAGGAAGGCAAAACAAGTGCAGCTTCAAAACCTTCAACATAAAGAGAGGGAACTTATTATTATTGAAATATCTATAAGCATATGTTCCCTTCTCGTAATAATTTTCAGTGGGATCACGAATAAACTCAACAATATAAGCATCACATAAAGCATTGTTACCTTGATCCACATGCAAAAAGGTACTCCTACTCTCCACATAAGCATCATGAAGAGGATAAAACTTAGTATAAAAGAGAGACATAAGCTATTGCCAATCAAGCAAGTGCGAGTTATCGAGAAGCTTATACCAATCTGAAGCTTTATCTATAAGTGATACGACGAACAATTTCCTCATGACAAACTCCCTTGATACACCTGCAAGCTTAAATAATGAACATAGTTGTGACAGATATAGCAAGTGTTCACCGGGATGTCTGTCTCCTGCATAACGATTAGCCAAAACATAATCGATAATACCAGCTGGTATTTTATAGGGCACAATTTCAGTAGGGGGAGGATCAACCACCACAGGTGTGGGGCGTCTTCCCACAAGCAACGATCCAATAGCAAGGTTTTCCATAAGCATAACTAGTGAAAGACATAAAGAAAACTGAAAGGTAAACTAACAAGACTAAAAAGCAAAGGTAAAAGATAGCGTGCAACTCCCCTATCCTGAAGAGTGGAGTCCCCGGCAACGGCGCCAGAAAAACTCCTTGATGGGCCTCTAACCCCTCGTTGGTTTCCCCAAGTGGAAGGTGTGAGATGCAGTGTTGTGGAAGTTTTTCCCTTAGCAAAGATGCCAAGGATCGAATCCCCAGAGACTCCTAGGTTCAACAAGTAGGTGTCAACTGCTAACGGCGCCAGATATTAGCAATCAACGTGGACCTGCACACAGATACAAATAACTTTGCTCCCAACGAGTACAGAGAGGTTGTCAATCCCTCCGGCCTTGTAGTTCACAAAGGATTAAACGCAAATGATAGTAGTGATAGATAATGTTTGCAATAGTAAATAAAAGCGAAAAGTAAATAGCGGATGTGATCAATGATGGTAATATGGACCGGAGTCTCATGATGTTCACTAGTGATGTCTCTCTCCCAAAAGACGATAAAACAGCTATGTGAGGTAAACGAATTACAGCTGGGCAATTGACAGGACCACGAACGCAAACCAATGCTGAATACATTGCAAGAAAGGTTGAGGTTCAAAGCATGGGCGGTACGCCAAAGTAAGTAGACCGAAATCCATCAATATCTACTACTAATCATCCACCTTGAGATATCTATCCAGAACATCTCGCTGGTATTAAGTTGCGAGCCCCACCCATAGTGTAAACTCAAAGCAACAGACAACTGCATTAAAAGAACTTTGCGTAAAGTAAACAATCCTTGCACCCGCGGGCACAAGCACCATTGTTTTCCCCCTTGTGGCAACATCACATCCCCTAGACTCATGTTTCTGTCACTCAAACTAGTCATCGAGGGGCATGAACCCACAATCAAGCATAACGTTCCCTCTTGGAGTCACTACCTACTACTTGGCCAAAGCAATAAATAACAACGGAGAACATGCAAGAATTACTTACGAACATAAATATAAAAGAGGTAGATCAAATATATTACTCAAGCACAATCTGAACATAATCTCATAATCCATCGGATCCCAGCAAACTCATCATAGCAACAGCATAAGGATTACATATGTGCCTCGATCATGTAGGGCAGCTCACGAGGACTAATTAGTGAAGCACAAGAACGGGAGGAGAACATCACATAGCTACTGGTCATGGACTCATGGTCCAAGGGAGACTACTCACAACTCATCCGGGAGGCGTCCATGGTGGTGGAGAGGCTCCCGGTGGTGATCCTCCCCTCCGGCAGGGTGCCAGGAAGAGTTCTCCTGGTGCTACCGATCTTGGAAGCGGCGGCGGTGATGGGCCTCTAACCCCTCGTTGGTTACCCCAAGTGGAAGGTGTGAGATGCAGTGTTGTGGAAGTTTTTCCCTTAGCAAAGATGCCAAGGATCGAATCCCCAGAGACTCCTAGGTTCAACAAGTAGGTGTCAACTGCTAACGGCGCCAGATATTAGCAATCAACGTGGACCTGCACACAGATACAAATAACTTTGCTCCCAACGAGTACAGAGAGGTTGTCAATCCCTCCAGCCTTGTAGTTCATAAAGGATTAAACGCAAATGATAGTAGTGATAGATAATGTTTGCAATAGTAAATAATAGCGAAAAGTAAATAGCGGATGTGATCAATGATGGTAATATGGACCGGAGTCTCATGATGTTCACTAGTGATGTCTCTCTCCCAAAAGACGATAAAACAGCTATGTGAGGTAAACGAATTACAGCTGGGCAATTGACAGGACCACGAACGCAAACCAATGCTGACTACATTGCAAGAAAGGTTGAGGTTCAAAGCATGGGCGGTACGCCAAAGTAAGTAGACCGAAATCCATCAATATCTACTACTAATCATCCACCTTGAGATATCTATCCAGAACATCTCGCTGGTATTAAGTTGCGAGCCCCACCCATAGTGTAAACTCAAAGCAACAGACAACTGCATTAAAAGAACTTTGCGTAAAGTAAACAATCCTTGCACCCGCGGGCACAAGCACCGTTGTTTTCCCCCTTGTGGCAACATCACATCCCCTAGACTCATGTTTCTGTCACTCAAGCTAGTCATCGAGGGGCATGAACCCACAATCGAGCATAACGTTCCCTCTTGGAGTCACTACGTATTACTTGGCCAAAGCAATAAATAACAACGGAGAACATGCAAGAATTACTTATGAACATAAATATAAAAGGGGTAGATCAAATATATTACTCAATCACAATCTGAACATAATCTCATAATCCATCGGATCCCAGCAAACTCAACATAGCAACAGCATAACGATTACATATGTGCCTCGATCATGTAGGGCAGCTCACGAGGACTAATTAGTGAAGCACAAGAACGGGAGGAGAACATCACATAGCTACTAGTCATGGACTTATGGTCCAAGGGAGACTACTCACAACTCATCCGGGAGGCGTCCATGGTGGTGGAGAGGCTCCCGATGGTGATCCTCCCCTCCGGTAGGGTGCCGGGAAGAGTTCTCCTGGTGCTCCCGATCTTGGAAGCGGCGGCGGCGGCGGAACAGAGATGAGATCGCGAAAAAGAGTTTCCGTCCCGAGGGTTTCGAAGGACGCTCTAAATATATGTCAAAGGGGGGCACCAGACGGGGCCTGGGGGACCCAGGCGCCCCCCCGGCGCGGCCCAGGGGGGGGGGCGCCGCCAGGGCGCCTGGGGCCCTGGTGGACCCCCCGGCTGTACTTCGGGCGCAAGGTAGGTTCTGGAACGCTGATTTTTTATATAATTTTTCTGGATTTTTCCTAACAGTTCTCATAATGTGAAAACCTGAAATACAAAAACAGCCGAAAACAGAAACTGGCACCGGGGTGCACTGGATTAGTAGGTTAGTCCAAATATGATCAAAAGTGTATGGAAGTGTATAAATATCATAGCAATATCACCCAAAAGTGGCATGAAGCAAGCAGAAATTATAGATACGTTTTGGACGTATCAGACGCACACGGAGGTCATTCCTTTGTGGTCAAGAGAGGACGAGAATTATGTAGGGCTACAAAAGCACACCTCAAAGTTCGTAGTTCTCAATCTATGGATTTCCTAGTGTCACCGCGGCCATCCAAAGATAGTACCACAATCACCACAACATATCTCAAGGATAGTCAAAGACAAGCACCAAGAGACTCTCAATCTTCAATCAACACACAAAAGAGGAAATCACTCATGAAAATATTCTTCTAATCCATGTCCAATAGACCGCTGTCACCATGGTCTCGGAGATTATACTACATAAAGACAAGTGAGTACATCAATCCAATACATAGAGGAAGGGGAAATATCATGGGATCACCCTAGATTAACATAGCCTATGATCACAACGAAGATCACATCATGGGAGAGAGAATTAACCACATAGCTACTGGTAGAAACCTCAGCCCCGAGGAGGAACTACTCCCGCATCATGGAGGGAGGAAGCAACGTCAATGGAGATGAATCCGGGGGCACTTCCCCGTCCCGGCAGGGTGCCGGCACAGGAATTCTGGTCCCCCGAAACTTGGTGGCGATGGCGGCGGAGATCGGAATAGCTTTTGGAGAAAAGGGTTCCGGAATCAGGGTTTCCGCGACGGGTGTTAAATATATGCCAAAGGGGGGCACCAGCGGGGCTAAGGGGAGCCTAGGCGGCCTAGCGCGGCGGCCAGGAGGGGGGCCGCCCCCTCTGGTCGCCTGGAGCCCTGGTGGCCCCCCTCTGGCCCTACTTTGGCCGCATGGAAGCTTCCGGAACGCTGATTTTTTATATATTTTTCCCGGGATTTTTCTGGCAATTTACGTAATGGGAAAACCTGAAATACAAAAACAGCAGAAAACAGAAACTGGCACTGGGGTGCACTGAGTTAATAGGTTAGTCCAAATATGATCAAAAGTGTATGGAAGTGCATAAATATCATAGCAATATCACACAAAAGAGGCATGGAGCAAGTAGAAATTATAGATACGTTTTGGACGTATCAACAAGCAATATGGGAAAAGCTCGTAGGCATTGGATCGGTGATGTGGAATTATGTCAGATGCAATTCATCATGTAGAAGTTATAACCTAGGGTCACACAAAACTAGCTCCAGTTCATCAATATAATGTAGGCATGTATTCCGAATATAGTCATACATGCTTATGGAAAAGAACTTGCATGGCATCTTTTATCCTACCCTCCCGTGGTGGCGGGGTCCTATTGGAAACTAAGGGATATTAAGGCCTCCTTTTAATAGAGTACCAGACCAAAGCATTAACACATAGTGAATACATGAACTCCTCAAACTAAGGTCATCACCGGGAGTGGTCCCAATTATTGTCACTTCGGGGTTGCCGGATCATAATACATAGTAGGTGACTATAGACTTGCAAGATAGGATCAAGAACACACATATATTCATGAAAACATAATAGGTTCAGATCTGAAATCATGGCACTCGGGCCCTAGTGACAAGCATTAAGCATAGCAAAGTCATAGCAACATCAATCTCAGAACATAGTGGATACTAGGGATCAAACACTAACAAAACTAACTCGATTACATGATAGTTCTCATCCAACCCATCACCGTCCAGCAAGCCTACGATGAAATTACTCACGCACGGCGGTGAGCATCATGAAATTGGTGATGGAGGAAGGTTGATGATGGCGATGGCGACGATCTCCACTTTCCGGAGCCCCGAACGGACTCCAGATCAGCCCTCCCGAGAGAGATTAGGGCTTGGCGGCGGCTCCGTATCGTAAAACGCGATAATTCTTCCTCTCTGATTTTTTTCCCGAAAGTGAATATATGGGATCCGGGGGTACGTCGGTGGAGCAACAGGAGGCCCACGAGGCAGGGGGGCGCGCCCTGGGGGAGGGGGCGCGTCCCGCACCCTCGTGGACAGGGTGTGGCCCCCATGCTCTGGATCTTCCCGCAGGTATTTTTTATATTTTCCAAAATAATTCTCCGTAAATTTTCAGGTTATTCCGAGAACTTTTTATTTCTGCACAAAAACAACACCATGTCAATTCTGCTGAAAATAGCGTCAGTCCGGGTTAGTTCCATTCAAATCATGCAAGTTAGAATCCAAAACAAGGGCAAACGTGTTTGGAAAAGTAGATACGCTGGAGACGTATCAACTCCCCCAAGCTTAAACCTTTGCTTGTCCTCAAGCAATTCAGTTGATAAACTGAAAGTGATAAAGAAAAACTTTGACAAACTCTGTTTTCTTTTGTTGTTGCAAATATGTAAGCCAACATTCATGTTTTCAGCAATGATCATGAACTAACCACATTCACATTAACTTTCATGTCTCATGTCTACTCACATCAATGGCATAATCAACTAGCGAGCAATAATAATAAACCTCGGATGACAACACTTTCTCAAAACAATAATTATATGATATAACAAGATGGTATCTCGCTAGCCCTTTCTGAGACCGCAAAACATAAATGCACAGCACATTTAAGGATCAAGGACTGACTAGACATTGTAATTCATGGTAAAAGAGATCCAATCATGATCATACTCAATGCAAATTAATAGTAATACATGCAAATGATAGAGATGCTCTCCTACTGGTGCTCTTTGATAAGAGGATGATGACTCAGCATAAAAGTAAATAGATAGGCACTTCGCAGAGGGAAGCAAGGATTTGTGGAGGTGCCAGAGCTCGATTTTTAAATAGAGATGAATAACATTTTGAGCGGTATACTTTCATTGTCAACATAACAATCAAGAATCTCGATATCTTCCATACTACACACATTATAGGCGGTTCCCAAACAAAATGGTAAAGTTTATGCTCACAACCACCAACAAGCACACTCCACGGCTAGGCTGAAACAACAGGTACCGTCCAAACCAGCAATAGCCCTGGGGGAGTTTTGTTTAATTATTATGATTTTGAGCATGGGACTGGGCATCCCGGTTACCGGCCATTTTCTCGTGTATGATGAGCGGAGTTCACTCACCGTGAGAATAACCCACCTGACATGGAAGATATAGACAACCCTAGTTGATACATGAGCTGTTCGAGCATACAAAACAGAATTTCATTTGAAGGTTTAGAGTTTGGCACATATAAATTTACTTGGAACGGCAGGTAAATACCGCATATAGGAAGTTATGATGGACTCATATGAAATAACTTTGAGGTTTATGGAAGTGGATGCACAAGCAGTATTCCCGCTTAGTACATGTGAAGGCTAGAAAGAGACTGGGAAGCGACCAGCTAGAGAGCGACAACGGTCATGAACATGCATTAAAATTAATCAACAATGAATGCAAGCATGGGTAGAATATAAATCACTATGAACATAAATATCGTGGAGGCTATTTACTCTTCTGAGCAGCGTAGTAGGTCAAACCCAGCAACCCCGCATAGTAGATTGGTAGTATACTAATTTGAACTAAAACAACGACGAGTAAATCGAAACAGAGGAAGTAGTACTTTGGACGATCTTTTCGCGAGTGTAGCGTCGGATCGGAGAGAGAGAGACGGACGGGGAGATGCCCGTCTCCCGTTCCGTTCCTCCTCATGACAAGTCAAATGAGCAGCTAGCATCGCGTCTTGGGTGCAAGCGTCGGTCGCTCGTCATGTTGTGTGGTGTCGTGTGCACTGTCACCGATATCCTGCAACCATAGCTGCACGTAACTAATTAAGCTGCCGTTTGGGAGTCTTGTGGTGAATCTAGAGGCTAGATGTACACGCATGGAGCTTAAGATCTTATTAACAGATGGTCCACGCCTAATTATTGGTGCTCGGCAAATCAAACCCACCAACTCCCCACACACACACCGGGAGATGCTTAATCGGGTGTGTCAAAATCAGTAGCATAGCCACGCACATGTTTGAACTGCATACGTGCATGACTGTTAGGGCGGATCTAATTAGATTAAAACGGAACGGGGTCGCGTGATTGCTCGGTGGAGTGACCGATCGAGACAGTGCATGCACGTTATATAAATTGACGCATGCACACATGCTCGTTGGACACGCATGCATACAGCCTAACCAGTCTGAAGTCTGATTTTTTTTTATCTTGTGGTGCTGTCAGATCAAATAGAAGCCTGGTTTCTTTCACCTTGTTGTACTGTGATGATGGTCGACAGCCAGGATTGATAATGATCCAACGCTAAAAAGAAGGATGGATACATATCAACTACTCTCTCCGTTTCGATTTACTCGTCGTGGTTTTAGTTCAAATTTGAACTAAAACCAAGACAAATAAATCGGACGTACTCCCTCCATTTCATAATGTAATACGTTTTTTTACACTAATAATGAAAAACGTTTTTTGACATTAATGTAGGGTAAAAAACGTCTTACATTATGAGAGGAAGAAAGTACATGTTTTTGATGGTCGTTAACTCGTTATAGACCACATCCTAACCGAAGGCAGCAGTGCTACCAAAATCTATCTCTCTGTTGAAGCCGTCGCTCGACGCCGACGGGTTGGCATCGCAGCACAGAGACGCACCGTGACTCTCTGACGGTGACTGGGTTGAATTCGGCGACCAAAATTGGTTGGAGTATAGTATACTGTATGGTAGTACATCACTTGATACGAATCGTGAAGATGCAAACACTGCGACGCATGGCAGTGCCAAAGTCCAAGTCGGACGAACAGGCCACGATCCCTCTGTCCGAGTCAACAGCTGTATGGTAGTGTACAAAACATGTCAGCAACGGACAAAACCAAGTCGTTGCTGAAGGATGCGACAGTGCTCCAAAACGGATCTGAGGCGCACGGGGATTCACATTCACGTGGCCGCGGCAGCGGGAAACCCGTTCGTTGCACACGAGTTTTCACCGTCTTCTTCTTACCGTCGAACGAATCATAGAAGGTTCGTCTCGGACTCGGGTTACTTAAGGTAACCTGTCCGGTTTAACATGAACTGCACCAGCCGGTTGATGTTCAGAAAGCCTGACATATTTATTTTGTTGGGTCTCATCCGTGTGTCTCGTCATGGATGGAGCAACCAACCTAGGGCCGAATAGCCAAAAATGCACTTACTGCTGGCCCTCGCATGTGCGATCACAGACTCACAGTGCCATTGCACTATACATAGTGAACATTTTTGGTTTCTACTCAAACATAAATATTTGCATTCTTGTATTGCAGATTTGCAGCATGTACCGCTTTATTGCGGTCATGTGCATTCACAGGACCATCGCACTTGACACAGTGCCCATTTTTTTTCTTCTTGTTCTGAAATGTCCAAACATGATTTTTCTTTCTACTACCACTTCTTCCTTCTGCGCTTGAGAGAGCGTACAAATGGCAGCGACTGCGAGGATGCAGAAAACAATTCCTACGCAGGGAAAATAACAGAGGACTACAGTCTGCAGAAAACATCCCACAAAAGTACAGAATAGTTCTGCGTGCGTTTTGTTCCTTTTTTTTTTCTCTTTTGACGCAAGGCGTTTTTTCCTTTTCAGCTCACACAGTTGTTCGACAGCGCCAAAAATATATTCCAGTTAGAGAGGAAAAGCACAGATTTGGCGTGCAGGCTGAAAGGGTTCTTTAATCTTTTTTATTCGCCTGATAGACATTCTTTATTCCACGAATTCTGGACCTGTCAGTTTCCAACACTGCTCAGCATTCATTTCCCAACTAACACGAATTCTGGAGTAGTATAGGAAGAAACCAACAACTTTCCAGGATAACACTCGAGTCCTTCAGTGGGTCTACTCAAACGAGGAGTAACACTTTTAACAGAAAAGAAAACCAAAGATGCATTTGTTCCAGAGAAGAAAAATGGTCAGATTGGCACTACAGGAAGGTCTTCTGTGCAAGGAGGCGAAATGTGAGATCTGATCTGAAGTTCTGAACATGCATAGCCATGCCCATTGATTTATTTTCATATACACTGCTAGTAGTAGGATTACAGAAGCTCAATCAGAACCAACACACGACTTGGGTAAACTCCACTCGACATTAAGTAGTAACAAGGCACGTCCTTGCACACACGGCGAGTTCCAGCGCGGTTAGACCCTCTGCACTGCGGCGCCGTGGCCACCGACGGACGCCAGCGCGCTCCGCACCGTCACGGCGACGCGGCAGCCCTTGAGCGCCCTGAAGCTCTCGTGCCGCACCCTGAAGCACGTCGCCGCCGCCGTCTCCTCGTCGTCCGAGAACGACGACGACGACGAGTGCAGCCTGCTGCTGCCGCCCGCGCGGCGGAACGAAGACGTCGAGGAGGACGAGGTCGACCCGGAGGAGAAGGATGAGGTGGGCGATACCGACGAGGGCGCCGTCCGGCCCCGCCTACGCGTCGCCATGAGGATGGAGCCCAGGATGACGGACGGCCGGAACCTGTTGCCCCCGGCGGCGGCCTTGCGCGCAGCGTGCTTCTTGGCGGCGGCGGTGCTGCCGGCGGCGTAGTAGGACGGCGGCGGCGTGAGCGGCGGCACCGCGGCGTCGGAGATGGCGTTCTTGGGCGTGCCCGGCTGCGACTCCCACAGGAAGGGCACCGCGCCGGCGGAGGACACGCCGTAGTAGACCCGGAAGGACGGCGCGGCGGCGGAGCTGTCCCTGGTGAGCAGCCTGGAGAGGAGCTTGCCCCCCTGCCTCGGGCTCGGGTGGACCACGGCCTCCTCCCTCTCCTTGCCGACGGTGGCCGCCATGGATGGGTGGATGGTTGGACCGACGTGTCTCTGCTCTGGCAGGGTCGCGTCCTTGGAAGTTGCAGAGGAGGAGGAGGAGGAGGAAGTGATCACCGAGATGCGCAGCGAGTGTGGGGTTTTATGCTCGTCGGCAGCAGAGCGAGGGTGTATTGATAATGAAGCGTGTGCTGGCTGGCCGTTTGCACGTCTCCCGCTGCCGTTAGTATCTCATCTGATTACTTTTGTTACTGCCCGGCTGTCCAAGATTCCACCAAGTAGAGACGACCTTTCACCTTACACTGTTTGGATCCAAGGAGTAACCAAATAACGAGGATTAGTTTATGTTCTACCCGTTGCCAAGAGCAATGCTGCATCTACCTACTAGATCCTTTTTACGTATCTTACCGGTGAAATTCAGGGAGGAAAGATTAAAAAAAAACCACGTCAGCACACACGCATCTTATAGCTGCACATCCAATGACTATAAAAAATGAATGAGATCAGATTATATCTCATCTAGATGAGTTCTAGCAAAACTGGATATTAAATAGGGATAGAAAGTCATGTAAGTAGCACCTTCCTTTTTTCGTGAATGCGCTGAGCAGCGTACCATTTTATTGATAGGTGGAAAGGAGAGTACAGGGTGCGGCCCTCACGAACGTGCACGCAACGGCGTCCGAGAGAGTGCAGAGTGAGCAGCAGAGGAGGGTGCTCAGCCTCGAAGCAGTACGGTCAGGTTACAGGAATAAGTCTATCTAATCCTCTATCGCCAGCCTTGGCCAATCGGCACACGTCGTCCTTGATCAGTTGTACAAGGTCATCGGTGGAGGGTCGGACACCATTGAAAATGGCCGCATTCCGATGCTTCTAGATAGCCCATGCGGTGAGAGCGTTGATGGAGTTGAGACCTTTCCTCAGGCTGTCCGGGGATGCCGTCGTGGCCTGAAGCCACCCGTCGAAGAAGTTGGCCGAGCCAAGTATGGGTGGTGCAACCAGCCGACACCATGAAAGAATCTCGTGCCATGTGAACCGCGAGAAAACACATGTAAGGGCATATTTATCCCTAAGTAGTTTTGGTGATTGATGACAATGCATTTGCGGACTAATCGTGTGCTCTAAGCTCCTACAGGTATATCTCACTTAGGCACAAGACGATTGCTTGCCCCTCGGATTCGATGGAAGACGGCGTTTCCTTTTTGCTCCCTGTCGGTGGCTTTGAGTAATAGGAAAACCGTACTATTAAGAGGGGGTCCGTTTCGGAAAGGTTTGGGTGGAATCAACACGTACACACCTTACTCTCACACCACCTTTCCCTTGCTTCTCTGGAGTTCCAACCGTTTCTTATCGTATATGCAAACCATGGCTTCTTAACTAATACATCTGCCTGGCAAGCGGTAGTACCGCTCCATAAGCGGTAGTACCGCACAGCCACACGGTAGTACCGCCTGAGGACACGGTAGTACCACACCAGCGGTAGTACCGCTGCTCCAGAACGGTAGTACCGTGTACCTGGCCCGGCACTGTACCAAGTGTGGAAGTAGGTGCGGAAGTAATTTTTTACTTCCGCATCCTATGCGGTAGTACCGCTTGCTCCAAGCGGTAGTACCGCGTCGTGTTTTGCTACTACCGTATTTCTGCGGATGTAGCCACGGATGTAATTTATTTCATCCGTGGTTATCCTCAGCATGTTTGTTTATGCCTAGCGTTAGTACCGCACCCAGGGCGGTAGTACCGCTCACCAAGCGGTAGTACCGCAACTTACGTGCGGTACTACCGCTCTCTACGGGCAGAAAACGTGGATAACGGTTGGATTTGCTCTCCCACTATATATAGGGGGTCTTCTTCCCCAAGAAGACTTACCTCTTCCCCCACATACTCCATTGTTGTTCCAAAGCTCCATTTCCGCCCGATCTCTCTCCCTAGCCAATCAAACTTGTTGATTTGCTCGGGATTGCTTGAGAAGGCACCGATCTACACTTCCACCAAGAGATATTTGATTTCCCCACTAATCCCTTGCGGGTCTTGTTACTCTTGGGTGTTTGAGCACCCTAGACGGTTGAGGTCACCTCGAAGCCATATTCCATTGTGGTGAAGCTTCGTGGTTTCGTTGGGAGCCTTCAAGTTGTGGAGAAAGCCCCAACCTTGTTTGTAAAGGTTCGGTTGCCGCCTTCAAGGGCACCACAAGTGGAATCACGGCACCTTGCATCGTGTGAGGGCGTGAGGAGAATACGGTGGCCCTAGTGGCTTCTTGGGGAGCATTGTGCCTCCACACCGCTACAACGGAGACATACTTCTGATACGTCCAAAACGTATCTATAATTTCTGCTTGCTCCATGCTTCTTTTGTGTGATATTGCTATGATATTGATGCACTTCCATGCACTTTTGATCATATTTGGACTAACCTATTAACTCAGTGCACCACAGTGCCAGTTCCTGTTTTCTGCTGGTTTTCTATTTTAGGTTTCCCCCATATTAAAAGTGCTCCAAAAATTCCAGGAAAAATCAGCGTACAGGAAGCTTCGCGAAGAACCAAAGATGGGCCAGAGGGGAGCCAGGGGAGGCCCAGGCGGCCACCTGGCGCGGCCCCACCCCTGGCCGCGCCAGGGGGGGCGCCTGGGGCCCCTGCTCCGCCTCTGGCTGCCCCCCTTCGCATATATATCCCTCTCGTTCCAAAACCCTCGAGGACAGAACCCTTTTTCGCGATCTCGCCTCTGTTCCGCCGCCGCAGCGCTTCCAAGATCGGGAGCATCAGGAGAACTCTTCCTGGCACCCTGCCGGAGGGGAGAACCACCACAGGGAGCTTCTCCACCACCATGGACGCTTCCCGGATGAGTCGTGAGTAGTCTACCTTGGACCATGGGTCCATGATCAGTAGCTATGTGATGTTCTCCTCCCCTCTTTGCTCTTCATGGTTTAGACCTCGTGAGCTGCCCTACATGATCGAGGCACATATGTAATCTTTCTGCTGTTTCTTTGCTGAGTTTGCTGGGATCTGATGGATTATGAGACTATGTTCAGATTGTGTTTGGGTAATATATTTGTTTCACCTCTTTTATATCTTTGTTCTTGAGTAATTCTTGCATGTTCTTCGTTGCTGTTTATTGCTTTGGCCAAGTAGTAGGTAGTAACTCCAAGAGGGAGCATTATGCTTGATTGTGGGTTCATGCCCCCTGATGACTAGCTTGAGTGACAGAAACATGAGTCTAGGGGATGTGCTGTTGCCACAAGGGAGAAAACAACGGTGCTTGTACTTGCGGGTGCAAGGATTGTTTACTTTACGCAAAGTTCTTTTAATGCAGTTGTCTGTTGCTTTGAGTTTACACTTTGGGTGGGATTCGCAACTTAATACCAGCGAGATGTTCTGGATAGATATCTCAAGGTGGATGATTAGTAGTAGATGCAGATGGATTTTGGTCTACTTTCCTTGGCGTACCGCCCATGCTTTTGAGCCTCTACCTTTCTTTGCAGCATAGTTAGCATTGGTTTGCGCACATAATCCTGTCAATTGCCCAGCTGTAATTTGTTTACCTCGCTTTGCTGTTTTATCGTCTTTTGGGAGAGAGACATCACTAGTGAACATCATGGGACCCCGGTCCATATTACCACCGCTGATCACACCTTCTATTTACTTCCTGTTTTTATTTCCTAGTTGCATTCATAGCTATCATTATTATCTCTTGTGTTTGATCCTTTGTAAACAACAAGGCCGGAGGGATTGACAACCTCTCTGTACTCGTTGGGAGCAAAGTTATATGTATCTGTGTGCAGGTCCCGTCAACCGCTAAGTTTCTGGCGCCGTTGACACCTACTTGTCGACCCTCGGAGTCTCACGGGATTCGATCCTTGGTATCTTTGCCAAGGGAAATTTGCCGCTACGCTACATCTCAACCTTCCACTTGGGGTAAGCAACGAGGGGCGAGAAGCCATCAAGCAAGTTTCTGGCACCGTTGTCGGGGACTCCACTCTTCAAGATAGGGGAGTTGCACGCTATCTTTTATCTTTGCTTTTTAGTCTTGTTAATTTACCTTTCAGTTTTTGCTTTAGTGTCCCTTACCAAAAATCACAAAAATAGTTATCTTGCTTGCTGCTGCTATGGGTTCCACCGAGAACACCAAGTTGTGTGACTTCACTAGTCATAACAACAATGACTTTATCTGCACGCCTATTGCTACACCTGCCACTTCAGCACCTTCTTATGAGATTAAACCTGCTTTGCTGAACCTAGTTATGAAAGATCAATTCTCCGGTGCTGGAGATGATGCTGCTTTGCACTTAAATAATTTTGTTGAGCTCTGTGATATGCAAAAGTACAAAGAAGTAGATGGTGATATTGTTAAGCTTAAGCTTTTTCCTTTCTCCTTGAGAGGAGGAGCTAAAATCTTGTTTCAATCCTTGCCTAGGAATAGTATAGATTCTTGGGACAAGTGCAAGGATGCCTTTATTGGGAAGTACTACCCCCCTGCTAAAATTATCCAATTAAGGAGTAACATAATGAATTTTAAACAATTGGATAATGAACACGTTGCCCAAGCTTGGGAACGCATGAAATCTCTTGTAAAGAACTGCCATACTCATGGTTTGACTACTTGGATGGTTATCCAAACTTTTTATGCAGTCTTGAACTTTACCTCGCGGAACTTGTTAGATTCGGCCGCGAGAGGAACCTTTATGTCAACTACACTTGGTGCTGCCACGAAGCTTCTCGATGAGATGATGACCAATTATTCCCAATGGCACACCGAACGCGCTCCAACAGGTAGGAAGGTAAACTCTGTCGAGGAGATTTCCTCCCTAAATGAAAAAGTTGACTTGATCATGTCTCTACTTTCCAAGCAATCTTCTATTGATCCTCATGATGTTCCTTTAAATTCTTTGATTGCTCAAGATCAAGTAGATGTGAACTTTATCTCTAGAAACAATTTCAATAACAATGCTTATAGGAGTAATTTTGGTAGCAACCCTAGACCGTTCCCCTCTAATTCCTATGGGAACAACAATGCTTATCCTATCACCAAGAACTCCACTTCTGAACTAGAGATTATGCTTAAAGACTTCATCACTACCCAAAAGGCCTTCAATAAGAGTGTAGAAGAAAAACTAGACAAACTAGATAATCTCTCTTCGAAGGTAGACAATTTAGCCCATGAGGTAGAGTTGCTTAAAATTAGAACTTCTCCTCTTGAGGAGAGGAAGACCACTCCTATGAATGCTATTCAAGTGCAAATTAATGAAAACATTAGGATGATGGCTAAACTTAAAAAGAGATGGGCTAGAGAAAAGGAGGAAGAAGATAGAATTAAGAGCCTTCCTACCCACCACACTGTTGCTACTATTCAAGTTGTTGAGGATATCCAAACTCTTAGCACCCAATGCACTCCTAGTCCCATTGGACCTATTAATGGTGATGCTATGACCTCAACCGTAGAAGAAGAAACTCATATGACCATAGAAGCTACCAAACAAGTGAGCCTAAAGGACACCACTACCACTTTACTTGATAGTAGTGACCTTGATTTTGATAATTGCACCCTTTCTGAAGTTATTGGTTTTCTTCACAAGATGTCTAGAGATCCCCACACTAGCACACTTAATCTTGCCTTCACGGAGCATATCACTAATGCTCTCATCAAAGCTAGGGAGGAGAAGCTTAGGGTAGAAGCCTCCATACCTAGAAAGCTAGAAGATAGTTGGGATCCTATGATTAAAATTAAGTTGAATAACTTCTCTTGCTATGCTTTATGTGATGTTGGAGCTAGTACCTCCGTTATGCCCAAAAGAATGTATGATATGTTTGAATTGAAACCTTTTGATCCTTGTTCTTTTGGTGTTCGTCTTGTTGATTCTTTCGTAAAGAAACCTTTGGGGAAGATCGACGATGTTCTTATCATTGTCAATGACAATTATGTTCCTGTTGATTTTACTATTATGGATATTGAATGTGAACCTTCATGTCCAATTATTTTGGGACGTCCTTTTCTTCGCACCGTTGGTGCTATCATTGACATGAAAGAGGGGAATATAAAATTCCAATTCCCTCTCAAGAAAGGGATGGAACACTTCCCTAGAAAGAAGATTAAGTTGCCTTTTGAGTCCGTTACACGGGCTAGCTATTCTCTTACTCTTGATAAAACTTGATCTTCTCTTTTTGCATCATGCCTAGCTTAAAGGCATAAAAGAAAGCGCTTTTGGGAGGCAGCCCACAACGAATTAGGTTTTATTTTGCTTTTGTTGTGTCTTGATGTTTGTTACTATAGTAGCATCATCATTGTATCTTTTCTTTTCAGCTTTGTGCCGAGTTTAGCCTCCGATTGCAAGAAATTTCAAAAGTTGTGACGTGCTGTCTAGAAAACAGATTCATGAGTCTAGGGGATGTGTTGTTGCCACAAGGGAGAAAACAACGGTGCTTGTACTTGAGGGTGCAAGGATTGTTTACTTTACGCAAAGTTCTTTTAATGCAGTTGTCTGTTGCTTTGAGTTTACACTTTGGGTGGGATTCACAACTTAATACCAGCGAGATGTTCTGGATAGATATCTCAAGGTGGATGATTAGTAGTAGATGCAGATGGATTTCGGTCTACTTGCCTTGGCGTACCGCCCATGCTTTTGAGCCTCTACCTTTCTTTGCAGCATAGATAGCATTGGTTTGCGCACATAATCCTGTCAATTGCCCAGCTGTAATTTGTTTACCTCGCTTTGCTGTTTTATCGTCTTTTGGGAGAGAGACATCACTAGTGAACATCATGGGACCCCGGTCCATATTACCACCGCTGATCACACCTTCTATTTACTTCCTGTTTTTATTTCCTAGTTGCAGTCATAGCTATCATTATTATCTCTTGTGTTTGATCCTTTGTAAACAACAAGGCCGGAGGGATTGACAACCTCTCTGTACTCGTTGGGAGCAAAGTTATCTGTATCTGTGTGCAGGTCCCGTCAACCGCTAAGTTTCTGGCGCCGTTGAAACCTACTTGTGGACCCTCGGAGTCTCACGGGATTCGATCCTTGGTATCTTTGCCAAGGGAAATTTGCCGCTACGCTACATCTCAACCTTCCACTTGGGGTAACCAACGAGGGGCGAGAAGCCATCAACTTCCCCTCAAAGGGAAGGAACTTCGGCAACACATCCTCGTCTCCATCGGTTCATCTTGTGGTTATTTCTTACATTTACTTGTGAAGCATTACTTGTTTAACTCCTATAGCTTGCTTGTGTAGTTGTTATCTTTACTTTCTATTAGTTGTCATCTTAGTAACATATCTTAGTAACATATCTAGACAACTTACTTTGACGCTTAATTTAAAGTGGTTAAGAAAAGCTAAAAATTTTTAGTTGCCTATTCACCCCCCCTCTAGTCAACCATATCGATCCTTTTCAATTGGTATCAGAGCCTCGTCTCTTTTTAAGTACTTTACCGTCCAAAGAGTATGGGTGACAACATAGTCGAGACGGAGGATCATTCCGGTGGAACTCCGTCCTTGCCTACGTCAGATGGGGGAGCCTCGGTCTCTCGTGAGGAGTTCAATGTGGCCTTGACCACATTGAAAGAGTCACTAGCGAGCGAGGTCAAAGGCATGTTTAAAGATTTGCTTGAGGGGCTTAAATTATCCACCACACCGTTGGAAGTGGTTTGTCCCGCTACCAACGTGTCGGAGGCTAATCCCGACAAGGGAGAAGCTAGTAGTGAACAAGCCCCTGTTACTAAGAATGGGAGTGGGATCTTTGCCCACTCCGCTCCTCCTACTCACTATGGAGGACCCGTTCCCACACCGCATTTAAATTCCGTTGGGCCTCCTCCCAAGTTTATCAAGAATTCTGATATTTCTACTTGGGTGTTTCGTTTCAAACATCATATAAATCATTGTTCTACTAATCTTTGGAGAATCATTGAGCAAGGTTTTTATCCGCATGATCCCGACAACATGACTCCAAGAGAAACTGCGGATCATCAATTCAACGAGTCCGCTCTTTGCATTCTTCAAGATGCCATCCCTCCTGAAGACATTGCACATCTTCGACCCTTCACTATGGCCAAGGAAGCTTGGGAGCATATTGGCACGATGTACAAGGGAAGCACCAGTATTCAACGCTCCAACTATGAAGTTGTGCAAGATGAAGCCGATGAGTTTGCCATGATCGAAGAAGAAGATCCTCGTGAACTTTATCGGAGATTAACTATACTTGCGGTCTCTCTTCGAGATCATGGCAGTAAGGACACGGATGACAATTGGATCAAGCGCAAGTTCCTCAAGGCCATGATGCCCTATCATAAGGGCATGTCCTTTGTCATTCGTCAGAGATCGGACTTCCACCACTTATCCTCAAATGAAGTGTTGGATGAGTTTGTTGCCATGAGGATCTTGGATATGACCGCCGACAATGCGGTCTTGAGAGCTCAACGATCGAAGAAGCCTAATCTTGCCCTGAAGGCCAAGGCTTGTGTGGAAGAAGAGGTGGTGGAAGATGATGATGAGTGTAGCCCCGAGGACACCAAATATGCCTATCATGAGCACATGGCTCTTGCTTCAAGGCAATTATGGGGCAAGAAGAACACAAGACCCAACTTCAACAGGAACAACTCAAGTGGAAACAAGGGCAAGCAACGAGTAAGGACATGCTTCAACTGTGGCAATGTAAGCCACTTCGTCGCAGATTGCCCTTATGAGAAGAGAGAAGACTTTGGAGGCAAGCTTATCCGGAAGGACAAGTCAAAGTCCTACCCTAACAAGAACAACTTCAACAAGAAGACTCCTCCGAAAGGGTTGGTGGCCCAAGAAGAATATGTTGAGGATGATGATGATGATGAAGATGATGAGACGGTCACCATGACCACAATTGCTATTGCTACTATTCCGCACTCATCTCTCTTCGACTCGCCTAATGAGAACATCACCGCCAAGTGTCTCATGGCCAAGGCCACCAACAAGGTAACCCCAAACATCAATACTACCATCACTTCTCCATCATTAATGAATTGTATTGATGAAAGTGAGGGAACTAAGGAGGGAGAGAATGAATTTGAGTTGTTCATGAAAAATCTCAAGGGCAAACCCAAGAAGCATTTTGTTGCTCTCTTGGAACAACTCGGTGAGGCCAATGACATGACCGAGGCTCATGAGTAAACCATTACTAAAATGGAAGGACATAGTCGAGACTATGCCGATGAGATATCGGATCTCTCTAACGCCCTAGAGGAAGAGCGTGGTCTTCGTTTGGCTCTTGAGGAGTCACACAACGATGATCATGCTAAATTAAAGAAAAATCTTGATCATGCATTAGTTGTCTCTCGTGTGCTTAATTCCGAGAAGGCATAACTTGAGGTTGACCATGCTAGACTCAAAGAAGAGTTTTTCATACTCGACAAGGCTCACAAGGCCTTGAAAGGTATGCATGCTACTCTCAAGGAGTCTCATGATCAACTCCAAGTTTCGCTAACCAAGGAAAAAGCTATCTTTCCTCACATGGTATTAATTGATAATGCAAATGCTACTAACCCGTGTTGCGAGCATGTGCATCTTGTTGAAGAAAATGCCAAGTTGAAGAAGAACTTGAGAAAGGCCTTGTGACTTGTATACAAGGTGAGAAGAACCTCAACAATCTTTTGAGCAATCAAAAGGAGGTTGTGGCAAAGGAAGGAATTGGGTTTGTTCCTAAGCCCAAGAAGAAGAAGAATGCCAAGACCAAGCAACCACCCCCTCTCCGACAATCTTTTGTGAAAGAAGGAGAGGGCACATCAAAGAAGAAGAAAATGGTGAAAATGGTGGTGTCAAGAAAAACTCCACCATACCATCAAACATGGCCGGCGACTTTAATCCTTCATATGTTTTATGTCATGCTAGTGATGGTCATGTGTTTGATAAATTTGTTGGTTCTTCTTATGAGTACATTGAATGGTCCATTTGGGTTCCTAAGACCCTTGTTACTAACCTCAAAGGCCCATTACCAAATGGGTACCTAAAACCAAGCATTGATCTCTTGTAGGAGTTTGCTTCCGGTGGGGATCATGGTTGCTCGATAGCGGAGCCACAAATCATATGACCGGAAGCAAAGACTTGGTGGTGGACGTGCATCTTGGTTCATCTATGGCCACCAACGTCAAATGGGGTGATGCTTCATATTCTAAGGTATTGGGGCTTGGCAAGGTTTTTGTCTCTCATGATCTCACGATCGAGAAACTCATGCTTGTTGAGTCCCTTGCATACAACTTACTTTCTGTTCGCCAACTTGCACTCATGGGCTTTGCTACATTCTTTGATATTGATACTGTGGCCCTCTTGTGGAGCAAGACTCTTAAAGTAGCCTATGTTGGGCATGTCGAGAATGGCCTTTATGTGGTTAACTTCTCGAAGCAACCCACTAAGGTCGCGACATGCTTAATGGCTAAAGTTGACGTGGGATGGCTTTGGCATCGCCGTTTGGCCCACGTCAATATGAGATCTTTGCAAAGTCTTCTCAAGGGGGACCATGTCCGTGGACTAACAAATGTTAGCTTTGCCAAAGATCGTGCTTGCAGGGCCTGCATTGAAGGAAAGTTACATGAGACGGCTCACCCTCCCACGACTATCATCTATTCAAAGAGACCCCTAGAGCTCCTTCACATGGACCTCTTTGGGCCTCCATCTTTTGATAGTCTTGGGGGTAGAAAGTACTGCTTGGTGATTGTGGATGATTACTCAAGATACACCTGGGTATACTTCTTCAAGAAGAAGAGTGAGACCCAACAAACCGTCATCAACTTTGCAAATGAAGCTCAACGACAACATGAAGCAAATATTTTGATGATCAGAAGTGACAATGGCACCGAGTTCAAGAACTACACCTTGGATGAGTTTCTCAGTGATGAGGGGATCAAACATCAATATGCAGCCCCATATACCCCTCAACAAAACGGTGTAGCGGAGAGAAAGAACCGAACTCTGATGGATGCGGCAAGAACCATGATGGCGGAATTCAAATCTCCATACAACTTTTGGGCCGAAGCCATCAACACCGCTTGCCATGCATCAAATCGTCTCTATCTCCGCAAAGGCTTGAACAAAATTCCATATGAGATACTTACCGATAACAAGCCCAATCTCAAGTACTTCCGGGTATTCGGGTGTAAGTGTTTCATTCTCAAGAAAGGTGTTCTCTTGTCTAAATTTGAATCTAGAGCTCACGAGGGCATATTTGTTGGTTATGCTACAAACTCTCATGCTTACCGTGTCCTCAATAAGTCCAATGGACTCATTGAGGAGACGAGTAACGTAGAATTTGATAAAAATAACGGCTCCCAAGTGGAGCAAAGTGGTACTTGTGATGTAGGTGATGAAATTCCTCCTCAAGCCATAAGAAGAATGGGTGTTGGATATATCCTACCCATTGAGGAACCCCTTGTGGCCGAAGGAGAAGGACAATGTTCCACTCAAGTGGAACCATCACCAACCCAAGACCCACACGCTTCCGAAGAACAAAGTGAAGGCCCTCAACCGGACGAACAAGGCCAAGTGCAAGATCAATCACAAGATGGTGGAGAGCCACCAAATGATGCACAAGGCCAAGTTCTGTCCTCCGAGCAAGGTCAAGGTCAAGAGGAAGCTCAAGATCAAGATCTAGCTCCTGACGACGCTCAAGATGATCATCTCAATGCTCCTCAGTTATCTCTTGAAGAGCAATTAGAGCGTCATGCTGCAAAAGTTGCCTCCAGGCTTGCTTCCAGGGAACATCACATGGAGAACATTCTAGGAAGCATCAAAAGGGGGGAAAGCACTCGTAGACAATTAGCAAACTATTGTGCTCATCAAGCTTTTGTCTCCTATGTTGAACCTTAGAAGGTTTATGAGGCGCTCGAAGACCCTGATTGGCTCAATGCCATGCATGAAGAACTCCATAACTTCGAGCGCAACAAGGTGTGGCGTCTGGTGCCAAGGCCAAAGGAGAACCATAACGTCATTGGAACCAAGTGGATCTTTAAGAACAAGCAAGATGATCATGGCATTGTCATCCGCAACAAGGCGCGTCTGGTGGCTCAAGGATACTCCCAAGTCGAGGGTATCGACTACAGTGAAACCTTTGCCCCCGTTGCTCGTCTTGAATCCATTCGTTTGTTGCTTGCCTATGCTTCCCATCATAACTTTAAATTGCAACAAATGGATGTGAAAAGTGCATTTCTTAATGGTCCTATTAATGAGTTGGTGTATGTTAAACAACCCCCAGGGTTTGAGGATCCTAAGCTCCCCAATCACGTGTACCAACTCGATAAGGCACTCTATGGCCTTAAACAAGCCCCACGTGCGTGGTATGAGCATCTTACCGAGTTGTTACAAGATCGTGGGTTTGAAATTGGGAAAATCGACCCCACTCTTTTCACTAAGAAGGTCAAAGGGGAGTTGTTTGTATGCCAACTATATGTTGATGATATTATCTTTGGTTCTCCTAACAAAGCTTTCAATGATGAGTTCGCCGCTCTCATGGCCACACATTTTGAGATGTCCATGATGGGAGAGTTGAAGTATTTCCTTGGGTTTGAGATCAAACAAAGAAGAGAAGGCATCTTCATCAAACAATCCAAGTATACTCAAGACATGCTCAAGAGGTTCAATCTAAGTGATGTCAAGCCGGCTACTACTCCAATGCCAACCAAATGCCAACTTGACATTGATCCCAATGGTAAAGCGGTGGATCAAAAGGTATATCGCTCTATGATCGGCTCCTTGCTTTACCTTTGTGCATCTAGACCGAATATTATGTTGAGTGTGGGAATCTATGCACGGTTTCAAGCCTCACCTAAGGAAAGTCACTTTGTGGCTGTCAAGCGAATCTTTCGATATTTGGCTCATACCCCAAACTTTGGCTTATTGTACCCGAGAGGAGCAAACTTCAACCTTGTAGGTTTCTCTGATTCGGACTGGGCGGGAGACAAAGTGGATAGGAAGTCCACTTCTGGAGGGTGCCAATTTCTTGGTTGCTCTCTTGTTAGTTGGTCTTCCAAAAAGCAAAGTTGTGTGTCTCTCTCGTCCACCGAAGCAGAGTATGTGGCTGCTGGCAGTTGTTGTGCTCAACTCTTATGGATGAGGCAAACTTTAAAGGATTACGGTGTCACTTGTGACAAAGTGCCTCTTTGGTGTGACAATGAAAGTGCCATCAAGATTTCTCTCAATCCGGTGCAACACTTCAAGACGAAGCATATAGCGATTCGGTATCACTTCATCCGAGATCACATAAGGCAGGGAGAGATCGAGCTTCACTATGTCAACACTCATGATAACCTTGCAGATATCTTCACGAAGCCATTGGATGAAGCAAGATTTCGCGAGTTAAGGCATGAGCAATGTGGCTTGAGTCTTTGCACACATTCCTCACACTCAATATAGTTATCTTGTCTAGATGTAGGCATGGACATAGGGGGAGTATTGTTCTCTCAATGAACCATTCCTCCCCCCTTTATGCATAAATTGATCAAGTCTTTGTCATTTGCCATACATAGTTGGTATAAGTGCTTCAAGACGAGTATTGGTCATGGGCCCAAGGATAGTTCTTTGCGGTGCCATACCAAAGAACTCAAACATAGGTGGCCTCGGCCACCGCCCTCCTCTGTGGAGTTGCGTTTTTGCCTCGCTTGTGCGTCCTTTTGTTTTCTCTTCTCTTCTTTGCTAAAAGCCTCGTCGAAACGTGCAAGTTCTTGGAGAAGCGGTACTACCGTGCGCAGGCACGGTACTACCGCAAAGGAGGTTACGGTACTACCGCAAGTCCAGCACGGCAGTATTTATTTACTGCCGCTGGCAGAGCGGTACTACCGCTTGGCGTGGGTTACTTCCGCCCAAGCGGTACTACCGCGATAATAGCGGTACTACCGCACATATTCGAACGGGTGGGGGTTATAAGCGGGCAGGGGGAGTTCCAACTCCCCCATACCCATTCATCTCCTAACCCCCACGCCGTCTCTCTCTCTCCCTCTCAAGAACGCCGCCGGAGGACCTCGCCGGATCTCCTCCCTCGGCCACTCTCCCCGCATTCCGACCGGTGGGATCGCTCCCCACCTCGCCCTCTTGCCATGGATGAAGGTTTCTCCCCTTTCCCCTCTTCTTGTTGCCTTGTTGTTGTTTTAGGGTTAGGGGAGATGCTTAGAAGTTATTGCGTTCTTCGTGTTCTTATCCATGGAAGTTTAGGATGTAGGGGAGTGCTTTTGCTCTAGAAATGCTAGTATGTATGTTGCTACCAAGTTACTATGATCAGCCGTAGTACCGTTGTTCGATCTATGCGGTCGTGCTCAGTTCTTTTCCTTTCAGATCTGATCCAAGCGGTACTACCGCTCGATCTGGTCCAGATCCGTTTGGCAGATCTGACCCAGGCGGTACTACCGCTGTCCTCCGCGGTACTACCGCTCTGAAGCGGAAGTAAAATAGTACTACTGCATACGGGCGGTTCTACCGCAACCCCAACGCGGTACTACCGCTCCGTAAGCAGTACTATTTTTTTACTTCCGTCTCTGATCATGGACGTAAACTTTTACTACCGCAGAGTGTGCGGTACTACCGCATCCATCAAGCGGTACTACCGCTCACTAAGCGGTACTAATTTTTTACTTCCGCGATTGTCAGGCAGTACTACCGCTTGTGGCATAGTTCCTTCGTAGCACATACATATTTCCCTTTCTACTAGTTTCTTGTGCTTTTTGAGGCTTTTGCATTGATTCTCTTTGTGCTTTCGTCGTGTTCTTGTGTTTGTGTCTTAGGTGGTGGCTCCGGTTCCGATGCTCGTCGTACCAATCCAGTCCGCGACACCGGGTCCAAGCATCTGCGCAACCCCAGTGATGTGCCAGAGGGCTCCAATCCCCAGCGCAAGTTCAAGACCGCCGCCAATAAGCAAAAGGAATCCTCTATGACTATGGAAGAAATGCCAGCTAATGAGTTCATGGCATGGAGGAAGCACAACCCTTATGGAGAACCCCGTGCTCAGTTTCATGGAGATGAGCTTTTCTGGACTAAGCAGCAGTATCGCATCTACATAGAGGTGCTCAAAAGCAAGACCAACCTGTACGTGGATGCTCATTGGGTGGACGTGGCCCACATGCGGAGGGACACCAACCGGGCCTACTTTGCCGAGGCTCTGGATCTGGTCGAGCAGTTTGGGCTTGAGCACTTCATGACCTTTCATCATGATTTTGATCCAGAGATCATTGCTCAGTTTTATGCGTGAGTCCACTTCCACACCAAGGACGATCGCCCAATGACTTGGATGACCAATGGTCACAAGATGACTGCATCTTGGAAGGATTTCATGGATCTTTTACAGATTGCTGACGAGGGACTCCACAACCCAGTTGGAGCTCGGCCTCATGCCAATCCAGAATCTGCCAACAAAGACAAGCTGCTGCCATTCTATGTGGAGAAGACTCTTGCAAGTGGCAAGAAGACATGGGTGTTGAACCCATTTTTGGACATCATGCATCGGACCTTTCGCAACACTTTGTTTCCTCGCGTTGGGGACAAGGACAAGATCCATGCATACCTGGTTGACATGCTGCTGATGTGTGAAGCGGCTCGCACGGCGCAGTCTCCACCACTTAACATATCCCATATCATGTGGTGTGAGCTCCGCTTTGCGATCTACACTCGCAAGGTACCCATCTATGGTCCGTTCCTGTTTCTGCTCATCTCCAAGACTTGGGAGAAGCTGTACCCTGATGAGGAGTTTGAGGCCGACTGTATCCGTCATGATCCCATTCGTCTTCGCATCAAGACTCGATGGGCCAACACTACCACTCGTGCGCAAGCTGCTGCGGCTCAGATGGGCACTGATGAGGAGCCTGTGGAGGAGGCCGATGAGGAAGGCCCTGGAAGATTTGCTCCTTCCTCCTCTGAGCCCTCTTGGGCTAAAAGGCTGAAGAAGAAGATGAAGGCACTTTTCTGCATGCAAGCTCAAGGTCAGTACAGGGCTCATGTCACTCACAAGGAGTCTCGCCAGCGTGACAAGAGGATCATGGAGATCTTCGGTGAGAACGTGTCCCACGGATCCGAGGACAATATCACCCCTGAGGCTGCTTGGATGGCCCGTCAGGGGTACAAGTGGTCTGAGTCTGACGAGGAGCAGCAGGAGGAGCAGCAGGAGTCCGATGGCGAGTACGATGAATGAGATCCTCCGCCGGGGCTGCCACCCTTCTTTGTGTCCTCTTTCCCCTTTGTGGTGTCTCGGTGCCAAAGGGGGAGAAAGTGATTTGCGTCTTGTGCCGGTCGTTTCTTTTCATTGGCCGAACTCTGTTTATTTGTGTGCTTTTGTGTCGTGTGCGTGTGACTATCGTATGGTGTAAGACATATACTTCTCTATCGTTAAACTCGTCGTTATGTCTTTATTTTTATTATATCGTGAGCAGTTAGTTTACTTTCCCTTGTTTATGTGCTCAGTTTTTATATAAGGAGTATATTACTTGTAGAATATAGGGGGAGCATTGAACCTAGTATGTGTGCTGTGCAGTCCAAAGTACTCTCTCGTGTAGGCACACATCTAGGGGGAGCTCACCTATATTCTAGTGTTTAGGATTGCATACTCTCTTATTTTATCCCTGTGCAAATCCCGTATTGTCATCAATCCACCAAAAAGGGGGAGATTGTAAGGGAATATTTCTCCCTAAGTAGTTTTGGTGATTGATGACAATGCATTTGCGGACTAATCGTGTGCTCTAAGCTCCTACAGGTATATCTCACTTAGGCACAAGACGATTGCTTGCCCCTCGGATTCGATGGAAGATGGTGTTTCCTTTTTGCTCCCTGTCGGTGGCTTTGAGTAATAGGAAAACCGTACTATTAAGAGGGGGTCCGTTTCGGAAAGGTTTGGGTGGAATCAACACGTACACAACTTACTCTCACACCACCTTTCCCTTGCTTCTCTAGAGTTCCAACCGTTTCTTATCGTATATGCAAACCATGGCTTCTTAACTAATACATCTGCCTGGCAAGCGGTAGTACCGCTCCATAAGCGTTAGTACCGCACAGCCACACGGTAGTACCGCCTGAGGACACGGTAGTACCGCACCAGCGGTAGTACCGCTGCTCCAGAACGGTAGTACCGTGTACCTGGCCCGGCACTGTACCAAGTGTGGAAGTAGGTGCGGAAGTAATTTTTTACTTCCGCATCCTATGCGGTAGTACCACTTGCTCCAAGCGGTAGTACCGTGTCGTGTTTTGCTACTACCGTATTTCTGCGGATGTAGCCATGGATGTAATTTATTTCATCCGTGGTTGTCCTCAGCACGCTTGTTTATGCCTAGCGGTAGTACCGCACCCAGGGCGGTAGTACCGCTCACCAAGCGGTAGTACCGCAACTTACGTGTGGTACTACCGCTCTCTGCGGGCAGAAAACGTGGATAACGGTTGGATTTGCTCTCCCACTATATATAGGGGGTCTTCTTCCCCAAGAAGACTTACCTCTTCCCCCACATACTCCATTGTTGCTCCAAAGCTCCATTTCCGCCCGATCTCTCTCCCTAGCCAATCAAACTTGTTGATTTGCTCGGGATTGCTTGAGAAGGCACCGATCTACACTTCCACCAAGAGATATTTGATTTCCCCCACTAATCCCTTGCGGATCTTGTTACTCTTGGGTGTTTGAGCATCCTAGACGGTTGAGGTCACCTCGAAGCCATATTCCATTGTGGTGAAGCTTCGTGGTTTCGTTGGGAGCCTCCAAGTTGTGGAGAAAGCCCCAACCTTGTTTGTAAAGGTTCGGTTGCCGCCTTCAAGGGCACCACTAGTGGAATCACGGCACCTTGCATCGTGTGAGGGCGTGAGGAGAATACGATGGCCCTAGTGGCTTCTTGGGGAGCATTGTGCCTCCACACCGCTCCAACAGAGACGTACTTCCGTCAAAGGGAAGGAACTTCGGCAACACATCCTCGTCTCCATCGGTTCCTCTTGTGGTTATTTCTTACCTT
Source organism: Secale cereale (assembly GCA_902687465.1). Lineage (NCBI taxonomy): Eukaryota > Viridiplantae > Streptophyta > Magnoliopsida > Poales > Poaceae > Secale > Secale cereale. The sequence goes on along the minus strand of LR738711.1, from coordinate 99,213,670 downwards.
TACTTGTGCAAGCATTACTTGTTTAACTCCTATAGCTTGCTTGTGTAGTTGTTATCTTTACTTTCTATTAGTTGTCATCTTAGTAACATATCTAGAGAACTTACTTTGACGCTTAATTTAAAGTGGTTAAGAAAAGCTAAAAATTGTTAGTTGCCTATTCACCCCCCCTCTAGTCAACCATATCGATCCTTTTCAACACAACCAGCGAGGAGATGGTCGATAGTCTCGAGCTCCCCAGAACAAAAGATGCACTCCGGATCATGCGCAAGGTCGTTTCGCGCACGACGCTCCGTGGTCCAACACTGGTCAAGAGAAGCCGGCCATTGGAACAATTGGTTGCTAAGGGGAGCCCAGCCCTCCCAGATCAAACGCCAAGCGGGTGGGGAGGTTGATCCAAAGAAAAACGCCTTAGCAGCGCCTTCCGAGGGGTAGCATTTTCGTGTTGCCAAGCATAACTACATTGCTTTTAAAACACAGTACATAAACACGCACAAACATTCACCATAATGAACACATACGCTACCATGGGATATTGAGCCGGGAAACCTTCCCGGTCTCTGTTTCTATAAACTCTTAAGTTTCAACTAGTTTACTCTGTTAACGTGAAGCAGAACAAACCGCAATTGTTACAGGAATTATATAAGCACGTTTGCACGTGAGGACAGGAAAGCACGTTTGCACGTGAGGACAGGAAAGCATGCCACGAGAAGACATCCTCCTTATCTCTGGGATTAGGGAGGCGATGCGACCATAAATCTAAGATCTCGATGATTTGCTTAACCAAGAGAGAGGAATGAATATCTAAATTTCGAAAGACCATTGCATTCCTTGCATCCCAAATCTTCCACATGATAGCCAGTAGGATGAAAGGCCATGAGCCATGCGGAGCTCCTATGGGTAGTGGCGCCTCCCAAAGCTGTTGAATGTCATGGGATTGCAGGTAGAAACCAAGTCAATGCCAAATCCTCACCGCGAGCGGGCATAAGAGGAAGAGGTGAATGGCGTCTTCATGAGGGGCGGACACATCTTCGGCACTTGTCATCAGAAATGATATGCTTACCAAGAAAGTTGATGCAGTTGTTGAGTAACAGCCATGCAAAAATCTTCCCTTTGTTTGGTACCCTTGAACTCCAGATATAGTTTGCATTCATGTCGATATTATCATCACGAAGCAGCAACTCGTAGGCTGACCTAAGTGATAAAGCCTTGCCCCCAATTAGAAATCTTGCATCTGGTTTCGAGGAAGGCATAAAGTCCTACAACACAAACAATAGAGCAACCAAATATTGGGAGGCAACAGAGGTTCGGTAAACCTGCAGGTTAGAGACTAAATCGAAATGCAAAATACTAGCTACTTTGACCAAGGGTTGGGCGGAGTGCGAGAATAAGTTTGGATATGTGGAGGCTAGGGGGTTGGGGGTGAGCCAGGTGTCTAACCAAAAATAAGTGTAAGACAGTAAGAGCCACTGTTTGTAAGAACAAAGGAGATGGATTGTAGCGTTGGGATTTTCATAGTAATTGTTCTACAAAGAAAGGGGGTGTTTTAGGACGGAGCAATGAGGGCATTGAGGTGATGTAGGTCGAGCCAGTGAAGCCAAGGGTTGGTGTTTGGTTGAAGAGCTTTAGTGGCAAATTTCATGAGAAGGCAATTATTTTGCACCGTTATGCGGCTAGGGCAAACTCTCTCCTCTAGACTTTACCAACGAGCACGTGGATTCGTCTCCCCTCTGCCTGCCACTCCGACACCCGATGGTGAGGAGGGGAATCCCGATGCCTATGCTTCTTAGTAGTTTAGGTTAAGTATTTTTAGCCCCCGCGGGTGCGATGCTCGTGTGGATGATGGTGCTACTTCTTCGAGTCTTTCTTCCGGGCTTCAATCCTCCTCGAGTTCGTCCGTTTGGATGTAGTCGACGGAACTTTGGGTTTCTTGAAACAGTGAGGTTAAGGTTTCTTATCATGTGACGAGATTTGACGTGAGGCGCTTCAAATCTATGCAATGGTTCAACGACGACATCTACGACTCCATGGCACTGGTTCTTAGGGGCATGTACGCGAAGAATTTCTGGCTATTATCGACATGGGCAAGCCGGCTCCGGTAGGGGAATGGCGACAACGACACGTCGATGGCTCGTTCTAGCACAGTAGTGGTTCTTTGATGGTCTTGGAATCTCGATGTATACTTTTTTCTATGTTTGAGATACTTTGTATTCTGATGAACTTTGATAATAGATCCGAATCATTTTCATGAAAAAACAAGTTTACTATGTTGGATGTTGATGACTACATCTCTTGAAAATTTGTGGCAAATGGAGAGTACTCGGCGGCCTTTGCTTATAGGATCCAATTCTTGGCTTCCACGTCGACCACCATGAACAAGACCATTTGGAAGGATTGGACACCTTTCAAGGTCAAGTTCTTTTCCTCGATGGCGCTTGAAAGTAGGTTTCGACGACAAACAAATTGGAAGTGAGGGGTTGGGATAATTGTGTCCTCAGCACCCTTTGCATGAGGGCCAATGAGACTGCCGCCCACCTTTTTTTGGGTGTCGGTTTATTCTTTGTGTATGGAGAATGGTCAAGGAGTGGCTTGGCTTACGGGCTTCGGAGATAAATCAATGGGCTTCAGTGCGCAGCGTCAAGCGTTGGTGGACAAACATTTCGAAGCCCAATACTGCAAACCGGAAGATCATGGCTTCACAAACTATGCTTATCTGTTGTGTCATGTGGAACGAGAAAAAAGCCTTCCTACTACATTCTCAAGCTTACCCAAGATGATGCCAACCTATGGGTCACCGCTCAGCCTAGGCACCTGAGTATCATCATGCCTTCTCCCGATGATGCTCATGTAAACTTTGTGGTTCCATGTTCAAGGAAAATGGAGCCAGGTCTGGTGCCTTTTCCCTATAATAAACCCTATAATGGCGCTGTCAATCTGCCATATGTTGTTCGTGTGATAACCGTGTGCGTATGCATCATCTTTTTAGAGATTTCAATAAAATCTACATACTTATTTTGTTTCGTATGCAGTTCACATTAAATTTTTAAAAAAGACTTACATTTAAGAATGGAGGGAGTACGTTGAAGTCGTCTAAATAATAAAACATTTTGAAAACATACTATCATATCATGGATCTGGTCCCGTGAGGCGTCTACGTGGAGCGTGAGAACTCATCCATGCATGCATGCATCACACCAGTACACCACACTACCCATCAGCCGTAAACGCTCCGTACGTATTTTGGACCACTGGAGGTCCGAAATAGTAGACATTAGTACCGGTGCGTACTCGATCGCTTGCTCCAGCTAAATTCGGTGATGGATAGACATAGACCTGGCCAACGACGTACGTACGTAGATCTCTCTTTTGGATTCTCCCAGCTGCTATGAAAAGCACGGCGATTAAATACGTACTAGTACTACTACACAAATGCTGTCGCGCTCTCTCGCCGGCCTCGTTGTAGCACGAGCGCGCGACACTACTCGCTTTCTATATAGCTCCAAACTAATCAATATACAGTGCTGATTTTTGTCATCTCCTGTCATCTTAGTGCTTGCCTAATTATGATAAGAGATGATAATACTAGCCTGAGCATTACTAAATCCGCTGCTGAAAAAATGCCATGAAGACATAAAAACAAGCTAGATGAAAACATGTAAAAATCATAATTATGCGACGTTTTTTTAGTAGAATCATCCATAATTATGTGATAATTATGGCACTACTCGGTACTAACCATGTTCTTTTTGCAAAAAGGCCCAAGGCCCTTACAAACACACCCTTACACCATGATACTAACTAATAGAATCACAAATTCAGCGGTAGAAAATATCTTAATGAGATCAAACACAGTTGAGTCCATCATATTTTTCGTTCTTATTTGAGATCACAACACAGCTTTTTAAAGAAAATATCACAAGTTGAGTCGTGCATAAGTCCTTCATTATGGCAAATCCATCCTTTGTAAAAAGGAAACAAAAGAGTCCTCCATTATATCCCTTCCACTTCTTTTTTCTATTGTTTAGAGAACATACATCATTTGCACAACAACAACAACAAGGAAAAAAAATGCATTTCAAAGGGTACGTAGCTTACGTGCTGCAGGGTCCTGCAGATTGATGGATGGAGTTGCTTTCGATCTTCCTTTAGCTTGAGGAGCTAATGATCGTCATTAAAAAGCCTAATGGTCTTGTTAACTTGTTAATGGAAGTGGGGCTGGATCCGTACGCTACTACTGGTACACTGGGACGGATCTTGCATGGAGCATCAATGCAGTACTGTGGTCGATGAACTGTCATCGGGTGGTCTTAAAGAAGGCCATCTTTGTTTATGTGTGGATTAGCGGAGCCTAGCTGGACTTTTCACCTAACGGCACGCTGGGCCTTCAATGCCTGCAGGGTCAGGGCACGACACTGCCCACTTAAGAATGCTTGTAGGAACGACTAATTAATCAATTGGGTCAAAATGGAGCAGGGTCTAGCCCCAGTTGTTTGCACGTAAGGTCGACAAGGAAATTGAAGAGGGATCCCAGTTTGTAGTCAGTGCAGCTACTGTCCGAGGATTCAGGATGGTCTAGATCTGGAGAAATTTTTGAATGACAGCTCTTGGGGTGACTGTGTCATAATGTTGGAGCTATCGAATTCTAAGACAGAATGCTCTTCAGGTGTGACTAAAATTTGATAGGGCATGGGATAAAACCTCATTTTCTGGAGCATTAGGCTCCATGTTGTTTCTCTTAAATCATTTTATTATGTACCCCGTGGAGGTGGCATTTCGTTCATGCGCTCTCAGAATTCCGGCATTTCTTTTAGTCCTTACAAATCAAATTGTGCTGTACTCGCAAAAAAAAAAAAATCAAATTAAGTTCAGGTGCCCTGAAGGTTGGGCATCTTAATTTTTATCTCTCGTGCAAAAAAAGTAAATTTTAGATTTTATTAAATCCCAATTGATGTCAATCTTGATCCATGCGTGTTATTTAAGCAGACTACAAATTAGAAAGAGAAAAATTCACTACAGGTCACAAAACTTGCACTGGCGTTAGCTTTAGTCCCTGTGGTTACAAATACCCGCAATACGGTCACCAAACTTGCTCTAGGGGGTCATCTACGGTCCATTCTACGATTTCCTATACGTACATGCTGAGCTGGCCCGAGTCAACCGCTGCCAAGTGTGCTTTGACTGCCATGTGCGTTGTGCTTGCTTGAATACGCAGGGGAGCAGGTTTTTTTTTGCAAAACTGGCAGTTATTAAAACCTGGTCGCACACCTGGTCGGATCGAGCCACCCGCTTCGACCGCCCGCCCTTTCCCAACCCTAGCCCACCCGCTTCGACCTCCCTCTGCCGCTGCAGCAGCCGCCGCAGCCATTGCCGCCGCCGCCGCCGCCGCAGCCATTGCCGTCGCCGCAGCCGTTGCTGCCGCCCTCTCTCCATCTCCTCATGTCATCTTCGAGCTCAGTTCGATCTGGGCTACGTGGCCGCTCCGTTGTGGTTCCTTTGATCCCGTATCCGGATTGTGGCGAGCAGGTCAAGTTCTACCGCTCTGGCACGGACGAGCACGAGGGGTGGGTCTTCTACAGGTGCAGCAAACACCAGGTGTGGACTGCATTAGTTAACTGGCATTAGGTTAGTGGTAGTTAACTGAACTTTATAGTTAACTAAATATGATTGTTTCCTCTGTTTCATAGGTCACCTGTGATTTCTGGCGTTGGGAGCTAGAATATGTGCAACATCTTGTTGAACATAGGGTTCTTGTTGGTGATGCTGCTGTGGATGCAATAGGAGCAGCTGAGGATAAAAGGGAGGAGCTTGAGAGGAAGAGGACTGAAGCAATGAACACAAGAAGCATAGCTGGAAGAGGCATGGCTGGGAGAGGCAGAGTTGATTTTGGGTCATTTGGCACCCCTAGCGAGAAGAACTTTGCTACCAAGCAGCAAGTTGCTATGCTTATTGGATTAGGTAGAGATATCCTACTGCTGCTGAAGCTGGTGATGGCTGCTGTTATGGTGCTTTGTGTGTTGTGTTTCATAGTAGTCATGAAGAAGTGAGATGTAGTGAAATCTGTGAGCACTTTAAGTAGATTAAGTACTTGTTTTGGGTTTGGATGCATCTTGTGATGGTTGTAATGGATAATAATATGAAGACTGCAGTTATGTACCAATGTTGTTATGTTACTTCTTTATTTAGACAGCAACACATCATGTCTCAATTCAAATCATTTGACAACATATTTCCATTGCACTTAAAATTCAGTTGACAGGCAAGATAAAATCAGTTTACAACCAAATCCATTTCACAACATACTTGGTCAAATTCAGTTTACACAGGGACAAGAACAAGATAAGTTCAGTCAAAATCATTCAGCATCCCCTTAAGTTTCTTTATCTTCTCTTTGGTCTCCTCTTTGTGTTTGAATAAGTCACCTATCATGTACTCAAGCTTTCTCTTCTCTTGCTTCAATTTATCCCTCTCCTGCATGACTTGGTCCCTCTCTTTCTCTGCCTTTGCCCTTAATACCTGATGAATGTTTGTTACTGATTTGTCAGTGCTCTTCTTCTTCTCAAGCTCTTCCTTCAGATCAGCCAGAGCAATTTGTGTGTTGCCTAATTGACTCATTGCCTGCTCCTTTTCAGCCACCATCTTGGCAAAATCAAGCTTGAAATGTCTCAGCTCATTCTCCATTTTTGTCTTCTCTTCCATGATCTTCAAGTTCTGTTCAGCACTCAACACATTTTCTTGTAGCCTTTGTTTTGTCTCCTCTTCATACATGCTCCATATGGTAGCTAGGCTCATCTTCAATGCTTCAGGCCACTCAGGGTCTATCCATTCCACATAGGTGCATTTAGATACTTCCTATCATCCAAAGAAACATTCAGTTAAGTGACATTATTCAGTTATCTGCAAATCTTCAGATAAAAGCCAGTGTCACTGTAGTATGATGATAAAATGGCATTATTATCTAGATTTGTACAAACCTTCTTTGCACAAGCCAGGAATCTTCTTCCACTGTCAACTGATTGAAAAGCCACATGCTTCTCACACAAAGTTCCATGCTTGCATGTAAAGCTAGGAAGATCTGTGGCCAGGCCAGTCAACTCTTTGCAAAAAAATGTTGTAGGAGGCTAAAAAATTGCATTTGTTAAGTATAACCCTATGAGCTGTTTAACCCTAGGAGCTGTTTAACCTAGCTTCTATTTAACCCTAGCTGCATGGAGGAGAGGACATGACTAACCTTGCTGGTCACTGAGTCATCTTCAGAATCGGTTGGGAGATCATCCCAGGACACCATGCTTGCTGCTGGAGACCAGGGGAGCAGGAGCAGAGGAGAAGTGGAGGAAGAGGAGGAAGAAGAAGGGGACCTGTTCGTGGATCTGGTGGAAGAGGACGAAGAAGAAGGGGATCTGGTGGTTGCTATGGTGGTGGTGGACCAAAGGTGCAAGCATTATGCAAGTTGTAGGGTTTCAGATGATTCAGTGCAGTTGCATTTCACAAGTTGTAGGACTTGTAATATTTTGGCAAAAACTACAATGAGACTCTTTGAAATTGTTGGAGTTTCACAAGTTGATGATTCAGTGCAGTTATATTTTAGTGCTGAATCAGTTTATATAGATACTTAATTGCATAAAATTAAAAAATTAAAACAAAAAAGGGTGGGCTGGGTGTCGAACCCAGGACGTGTGGTGTGAGAAACTGCGTGCAATGCCAGTGTGATAGGAACGGTGCTTTGCTCAAATGTTACTAGACAACCTACTTATTATGCTTCCACTCCCCTCCCTGTTAACTAAATTATAACAGTTAACTGAACTGAACTTTAACAGTTGTCTGAATTTTAATAATTAACTAAACTTTAACAGTTGTCTGAGTTTAGATAGTCAAGTGTTGTCTGAATTTAGTTTGCAAAGATAACTGAATTTTTTTAACTTTATCTGAATTTTAACAGTTGTCTGAATTTAGTTACCTGAGAAAGATTCAGACAAAAAATTCAGTTAAGATAAAGATTCAGACAAAAATTCAGTTAAAGTTACCTGAGAAAGATTCAGACAAAAAATTCAGTTAAGATAAAGATTCAGACAAAAATTCAGTTAACACAGACACTTTTAGATTGTTGCCTTATAGAACACAGACACTTATATAGCATCAACACAGCTAGTTCAACACTTATATAGCATCACAGCCAGTTCAACAGCCAGAAATTACAAATAACTTATGTGCTTCATATACAAGCACACCTACCAAACTGCAACTTCTTCATCACACCTAACTACTGCAACTTCTTCATCATCAGTTCTTCAGCTTCTGGAGGCGCTCCGAGCGGCGAACCTCCATGTCAGCTGCTACCACCTTCCTCTTCTTCTTCCTCTCTGGCTGAGCTGCGACGTCAACCTGTGCTTGCAGGGCCAAAACCACCTCCACCTCCTGCTTCACGATGTCAGGAACATCGGGAAGCAGCTCGACGTTAATGGGGCGGTGCTTGTCACCCTCCCTGGCGATGGGCGCCGCCATCTGGACCTCCGGCTCATCAACAGAGAGGACAATTACCTCCGGCTCCTCCCAGCCAGTCGACCAGGACGAGTCGGCGGCGTAGCCAGAGTCGTCGTCGGAGCCAGAGTCGTACTCCGACTCGGACGAGATGTACTCGGAGACGTCGTCGCGCCCGAGGAGGTCGGACTGGTAGTGGTCCCAGTAGGCCGTGTTGACAGGCGCGGGGACGGCTAGGTCGACGTTGTGGACGCGCTCCGTTCGCGAGCTAACGCGCAACGGATTCGGCTGCCGCGGCGCGGTGGCGGACCGGTACATCCACCACCTGGCTCGCTGCCCCGGGTTGTTAGAGCGCGTCTCCTGCATGGCGAAGCGGAGGACGAGCGCAGGAGGGATACCTTGGGGGTCGTCGCAGGCACGGTCCAGCTCGTCGTCAGTCATGACCTTGAGGAGGCCACGCGCGTGGTGACGCAGCATGCCAATGCTGGGGAACCACTTCCCGATCTCCATCAGGTCCGCGCGCATCGCCTTGTCGTCGCCTGCAAGGTCATCGATGACCCTCTTCCAGGCGGGGCTGTTCTCCATGTCGTCGGCGGCGAGGGTTTCTTGACGGCGGAGAGGTGGAGGGTAACCGAGGAGACGTGGTTTGGCGGAGAGGTGGAGGAAGAGGAGTGGAGAGTGGAGCGGTGGGTGGGTGGGCTTAAAGGCAGAGAAGTAAACCGAAGAGGCAGGCATGGGCCACTAGCAACTACTATAGTTAGTTTAGTACCTGCCCTTGATCAAAGCACTACTACTTACCCCATTGGCATCGCCCCCAACGTTCAATACCATAGGTCCTGGGTTCGAGACCTGGCAAAACATTTTTTTGTTTGATTTTTTATTTTTTTTTTCTTTAAACAAAATTTGGTACCTATGTCTAGTTTGCAGCAAATTGAGCAATGCTGCATCAAATTCAGTGACAAATTCAGTCATAAAAATGAGGCCTCAAATTCAGTGACAAAAATGCAATGCTGCATCAAGTTCAGTTTGCATCATTTATGCCATAGCTTACTTATGCCAATGCTGCATCAAGGTCAGTTAGCATCAAGTACATTTGAAATGAGCTACATTTTAGCTCTATTAGCTTCTTCACTGAATGAACTACATTTGAGCCCTGCTAATTTGAAACACTCAGATTTAAGTTTTTGCCAAAAAATCATAGAATTACAAGTGCAACAACACTGATTCATCTGAACTCATCAAACATGTTGACTCTTTTCTTCTTGGGCACACGTCCACTTCTTGTTGGTGCAATTGGGCAAACTGATTCATCTATTCTTCTCTTGGCATGTTCTTTTTGTTTCTTCTTTGCTTCTTGATCTTGTTTTTTCTTCAGTGCCATAGCTCTCTTTGCTTCTTGCTCTTCTCTTCTCTTCATTGCTGCCTCTGCCTTAGCTGCAATTGCTTCAATTGCCCTGGCCTCCTTCTCTTCTTGTAATGCTGCTTTTCTTGCTGCTGTTTCCTCAGCCTTCTTCTCTTTAGCTGCTCTTCTTCTTCTGGTTGCCTTCTCTGCTCTCCCGATAGCAATTTCCTGCCTCCTTGATTCAGCCTCCTCTGCTCTCCTCTCTACCATCTCATTCATTGCCTCTAGTGCTTCATCTCTCCTGGCTGCCATCTCCCTTTCTTTGTCTCTTTTCATCTTCAACAACTTCATGGTCAGGTTTCCACCATTTGTAGCTGTTGTAGTATGTGCTGAAGCTTGAGAATTGGATGCTTGTAATATGAATGATGAATCTGGCAAAATGCCTTATGTTTCTTCTCTAGGTACAGGCCTAGACTGTTGCATCTTCAGAAGCATTGTACATCCAAAGTCTTGCACCTGACCATCACATGCTATCATCACTGGTGTATAATATTAAATACAACCTAAAAGAAATGGACAAAAAGATTGGGAATTTACTTGAAAAACAACTGGTGTATCATATTCATCCTCTTGTTGGCCATCATCTTGTGTGACATGAACCTCCTCCTGTGTGACTTGCCCATCATCTTGTGTGACATGAACCTCCTCCTGTGTGACTTGCCCATCATCTTGTGTGACATGAACCTCCTCCTGTGTGACTTGCCCACCATCTTGTTGTGCCATAACTGGTTCATCATCAGACACATCCTCAGGAATAGCCCTTGGCCCCCTTCTCACTTGTAGTTTTGGCAACATGCCAGCTTTTCTAGTACTACATACTTTGATGTTGTGGCCCTGTTCATGGCAGTATGAACATGTTATTGTGCCTCCATGTCTGGTCAGTACCTTTGTGCCATCTTTCTTTTCAATCTCATAAGGCTGCTTTCTTCTACTCTTGTTTGAAGGCCTCCCAACTTTCTTTTCATAGACAGGTGGTTTGATTTCACAAGCACTCATCTTCTGCCACTCACTCCTGTCTCTGCAAGGCTTGATAATTGGCTTGTATGCTAACTTGAATGCTTCTATACTATAGCAGGAGTGCACCAAACTCTCTGGGTCAATTCTCTCATGTCTGCAGCATGCAATTGCATGGTGGCATGGAACTCCACTAAGATCCCACCTTTTGCATGTACAACTCTCTTCCTTCAGGTCAACAATGTATGTCTTTCTCCTGTTGTCAACCTGGAAGATGCCATCACCAGCCCCTGAAACCATGCATGTAGCTGCTAGCTCTATATTCCTTTCAATTCTTTTTCTAATTTTTGGGCATACAGAACCAGGCCAGTTCTCTGCCTCTTTTCTTTTGTTGTAGAATCTGACCATGAGCTGGGTTTTGATCTTCTCAATCATTGATCTGAGGTGCATCTCCCTGGCCTCAAGAATATATTTGTTGAAAACCTCACAGTTGTTGTTCAAAAGGATATCACACTTGACCAAGTCTCTTTGGAAGCCCCTAACCCAAGTGTTTGGTGGTAGCTGCTCAAGCCATTTGTATGCTTCTAGGCTGATAACCTTCATTTCCTCCATGCTTGCAGCCCACAGCTCTGGTGTTGTGCTCCTTGCACACTTCCATAACTGGTTCTTAAGAACATCTCCTTTGTGTGTTTGCTGAAAATTCTGCCATATATGCCTAACACAGTGTCTGTGCTCTGCATCAGGAAAGTGCTGCCTGACTCCCTTGATCAGCCCCTTTTGCTTGTCTGACATTTTAGTCCATGGATTTGTGTTCAGAATTCCCAAGTCACTCTTCAGGTTTGACAGAAACCATTTCCAGGTGTCAGTGTTCTCTACCTCAACAACAACAAAAGCTAGAGGGTAAATGCAGTCATTAGGATCCATGCCAACAGCACACAGCACAACACCTCCATACTTTGTCTTCAGGTGGCATCCATCCAAACAAATGACAGGCCTACAGGCTTGCATGAAACCCCTTTTGCAGGCATCCAAAGAGAAATAACAACTTCCAAATATGCCATCATTGACACCTACATAGAAAGAGCTGTCTGGGTTTGATCTTTTGAATTCTGCTGCATAATCCCACATACTGTTATACTGCTCTAACTCATCTCCTTCAATGACTTTCTTCACTAGTCTCCTGGCCCTTCTAAGTTTGCTCCTTGTGGTTGTCATGTTCCAGTCCTTCTGAACAACCCTTGAAAAATTCTTCATGTTCATGTTTTCATCTGCTCTGAATGAATCAAGATACTTTCTTGCCATGAAGGGGGCAGTGAATGACTTGACACTCCATTTCTTTATGCAGGTATGATTTGGGTTATACTTCTTGATCATGAAGCAGTTGATTCTCCCATCAAATGATGCATACAAAGACCATGGACACCCATCTTCACAAATGCCTTTAACTCTTTTCCTATCATTTCTAGGGCACTTGATGTCAACCCTTTCATGACAGCTATACTCCTTGATAGCCCTCCTCAGTAACTCAACACTAGCAAATGTCTGACCCACTTTGAACTCTGGTTTAGCCAGGCCCTCTTCTCTAAAACTTTTGAAATTCAGCTTAACATTATCTTCATCAGATGCAGGCAAGCACATGTCCACATCTTCAGTAGGATCATCAGCTTCTTCTTGGACTGCTTTGCCTTTGCCTTTGTCGCAATCAACATTTTTGTCAAACAAGTCATCATCATCTTGCAGATCAATGTCTGAATCAACAAATTGTGGAATATAATCTTCATCTGAATCATGCATTGCTGAACAACCAACTATGTCTGCTGAATCCATGTTCAAACACCTAGAGGATTTCTTGGCCCTAAACCCAAACTGAGATGAAAGGTAAGAAGTTCCTGGCTGGGGTGGACTTGGTATGAAATCATCTTCTTCTGACTCTGCTCCACTTTCTGACTCTGCTTCATATTGCTCATGATCTTGATCATGCTCTTGATCATGCTGAGGCATCTCCTGTTCCACTTGAGGGGAGCTCAGCCTGCTCCTCTTGCTGCTTTTGTGCCTGCTCCTCTTGATGTTGGTGTGCCCTCTCCTTCTTTGGCCTATTGCCACTGAACCTGGCAATTGGAGGATCCTCATCATCAGAGTGAACAGGAACAGGAGATATAAATGATCTCATGCTCTCATCATGATCAAGGAAAATCTGTTGGTAGTGGTTGCCATTCAGAACACAATCCTTCATGTTTTCTGTCATAGTGTTGTCCCCTATCTTAATCTCTCTTAATCCATTCCTATACACTGTCAATCCAGGAACACACCAATAAGCCCTGATCCTGCCCTCAAACTCATACCCAATTTCCTCAACCAGACTAGCAACAACAGTAGGTGTCCAGTTATCTATGTCACAGTAGTCATACCAAATGGAGTGGCCTTTGTGGTAATCCCTATGCTTGCCTGCACAAAGGAAATACCCACCATGTATGACCTCAACAGAGAACTGGTTGCTTAGGGGTCCTGCAAAACATTCAAAGTTGCAATGTTCAGACAAGATAAACAGAGACATTTATGAATGTTCAGTCAAGCTAAAAATATCCAGTTAACTCCAAAAGTTCAGTTACTCTATCAAACCACCAGTAGCTAAGTTAACTGATTAAGCAGGACCTAACCAAGGGTACTGAGCAAGCAGTAAAGTAATGTAATTGGACCAAAACAAGCAGTAAAGTAAAGTAACTGATTGATGGTCGGTGTCAATATTCAGTTATTGTACTAAATTCAGTTATCTTACAGAGTAAATTTCATACATGTTGCAGAAAGAAATGGCACGGATTCATGGCCTACACAGAACAAATATATGATCTTTCATGGGCAAAACGATCATCTCATGCGCAAAACGATCATCTTCATATCTTCATATCATCTCATGCTCCAAAATCATATAAACCAAAGAAACAGGGGAGAAGCGAGCATGGCCTTCCCCTTGCATGCTCCAAAATCAAACCCTAATTTTGCTCTGCAAACACTAGATCATCTCCAAATACAACATCCATAGCCCATAAGAAACCCTAGCTTTGATCTATGGCCCTGCTCAACGTCCGCTGCTAAAACCCTACACCATCCGTGGCAAAAGGGAGAGGAATCCCCCAAACCCTAGCACCTGTGCGCAATTGACTCGAACGCAAGCTCTTCCCCGGAGCTTTCATGGACAAATCGAGTACAGAACCTGCCGGCGACGGGGACGTACCATAGAGGGGCGGCGAGGCATGCTCGTCACGCCGCGTCGGTGCGAGAGGGACGTCAAGCAGGCCCCTCCCAAATGGCGCGGACGGCGGCGGCGCAGCGTCCGACGACGAGCTCATGGAGCCGTCGCCACGCTTGCCCACGCCGGAGACGACGAACCACCTCGGCAGCGACGACGAACCAGGAGAAGGAGAAGCAGGGGAGAAGGAGAAGCAGGGGAGAGAGCGGCTCGGTCCGACCCGACCAGTGGCTCGATCCGACCAGGTGTGCGACCAGGTGAGGTTGTTTTAATAACTGCCAATTTTGCAAAAAAAACCGTGCTCCCCTGCGTATTCAAGCGAGCACAGCGCACATGGCAGTCAAAGCACACTTGGCAGCGGTTGACTCGGGCCAGCTCAGCATGTACGTATAGGAAATCATAGAATGGACCGTAGATGACCCCCTAGAGCAAGTTTGGTGACCGTATTGCGGGTATTTGTAACCACAGGGACTAAAACTAACGCCAGTGCAAGTTTTGTGACCTGTAGTGAATTTTTCTCAATTAGAAACATGGAAGACCTGGTTAGTACAGATAGTACCCGAAGGTCTACAACTTGCAGATACTAAGGCCCTGTTTGGTTCATAAGTCCTATGACTTATTTTAGTCCTAACTTATAAGTCATAAGTCCCAAAAAAGTCCCTACTTGTTTGGTTCCTGGGACTTAACATGTAATAGTAGACCATATTATAACTATAAATCCATATAAGTCCCTCCTTGAGAGTCTTATTTGATAAGTCCCAAATGCCCACTTTAAGTCCCTATAAATCCCTCCTGTTTGGTTTAGATGGGACTTAGGGACTTATTTAAGTCCATAGACCAATAAGTCCCTAGAAACAAACACCCTCTAAAAAGCAACAAGAAGATAGTACTAGTACTAGTAAAATAGAGAGGCGCAACTGAAGGAAGTGAACTTCCAAGACGAACGAGTAACGGCGAATCTCTGAACCTAGGTCCGCCCGCCTTGCATTGATGTGCGCACGGTGCCATGCATAGTTTCGTGCTGCCTTGCTGTGGATAGATGATACGACTACATGATCCATCACGAAAAATGTGAATCTTTTCGGGTTCCCGATTCTTGATGCAAGTACTCCAAGCTAGGAGTAGCTCGACATGCATGGGGATGGCAAAAATCTAGGTCGTCCGTCCATTAATGATCTTGCGCACATCCAAGCTAGGATTAGATCATTAGACCAACCACATTAATTTTTGTACCTCCAGATTGTGCCTGAAGTACGGTGCACTTGAAGGTTTCACTCCTCTGGTAATCCGCTGAAGCAACATGCCCTCTTATTCTTCTCCCTGCCCATGCCAGCCCACCGGCGCACCGCCGTGCGTTCGTTCTGCCGCCGTGAATCTGTAGCCATCGCCTCGGGAACAGCAGGGCCGGCCCGCCGGCCGGCAGGGGCAGGCGGCAGTTGGGCGGGCGGTTAAGTAGTTAGTTAGGGATTGAATGCTGCAGCAGTAGCATGAGCCAGTAGCGTCCGGTGACACAAAGTGAGAGGCGACGGCCGATGGAGGAAGCGACGTGGAGGTAAAGAGGGATGGAGCCGGCGATTCGACATGGCTGCGTGGAAGCTAAGCAAGGCTAGCTAGCACGCCAGGAGAACCTTGGCGTCTCCAAACGATATACTGCTCCTCTGTCGTATCCATCTCCTCGGGAATGGCAGAAGCAGGGGAAGCAGATCATGAGTAACCGTTGTCCATGAGTAGGCAACCGATCTTCTACTGTAGGACTCCCTCTGTAAAGAAATATAAGAGCGTTTAGATCACGAAATATAAGACCGTTTAGATCATTAGTGATCTAAATGATCTTAAATTTCTTTACGGATGGAGTATTTTTCTTTTCCGGTTTTTTATGGAGTAGCAGGCGAGTAATCGTTCAGTGTGGAGCTTTATTCAGTTATCCTCGGTCTCAACGTACAGTTTATATTTTTGAGCATGTAAGTTTGAGCAGAGATGACTGTTCTTCAGCCCCGCTGGTGGCTCTGACAACCTACAGGTTCGCAAATGTGACCAACACAACGCACGCACGAGAAAGAGAATCCTTGGCTAGATGGACTACGCTCGATTCAGTTTGGTGGTCGGTAAAAAACTTGACTATCCGAAATTGCTTGCGCTCTTCCGTAAATAATGATGTGCTGTATAGCTGTCATGTACTACGAACAGACTAGAATGTACGATATCTGAAGTGCTGTCGTCCAGACATTTGAAGTTCATCTTCTCTCTTTCAACTTCCAACTCGGCCTTAAGGCCAGCTTGGGGCTTGGGCCGGCCCAGAGATGTGCATCCCGTAAATCTTTTAAACTGTAAGTGCGTGCCAAAGCACAACAGTCGATATGTCCGAGTGGTTAAGGAGACAGACTTGAAATCTGTTGGGCTACGCCCGCGCAGGTTCGATCCCTGCTGTCGACGCTTATCGTTTTATATTTCTTTTTTCAACTTGTCCTTTTTTTTTCGTTTGTGCAATCTCCACTGCTTTTCATATCAGATAGGTACGTACGCATAGTACAAATGTGCTCTTTTTTCGCGAACCAACCTGCGATTGAGATGGTTAGGTGAACAGTGATATACCGAGTAAATTGCAAAAAAACACCACAATTAGGGACCCTAAATCAGAAACCACCACCATTCGATTTTTTTTCTTTTCAAAAAACCACCATCATTGTGCTAACAGTTTTCAGAAAGCACTTATCACTGGATTAAAGATGTTTGACACAAAAACTGATCGATGGGTCCCACTTGCAAGTGATGACATGGCTCAAAAATTGACGCCGTCTGCACGGACCGTTAATTTGATGTGGGCCCACTTATCAGCATCTCGTATCTCTCTGCGTCCATTTTTCTGGAATTCCATCGAGCAGTTCATGAGCTCTCTGCCGGTGGCGGCCGGACAAGGAGCGAGGCCTGCCTGGGAGGCCGGCGCCGTTTGGATCCGTCGCCGGAGGTGTCACGGATCTCTGGAGGTCGGCGGCAAGCGGAGGAAGCAGGAGGTGGCTGGCCACAGCCGGCGAGGTGGCTGGTTGTGGATGACCGGGGTGATGCAGTGTAGCAGGACGCGCCTGCGTCCCCCGGTGGTGGCAGCCACCGCCTCCAGTCATGCCCATCGGAGAGGCTTCGGGCTGTATCTCCTCATGCCCAGGAGCTGCCCCACAACACCGGCAAGATCACGAAGTGGAGGAGCCCTGGCGCACAACAATGTGCAGCGGGGAGCCATGACGGTCTCCACTAGATGTCCCTCCCGTCGACCTGCAGGTGGGGGCTCAGGCGGGAGGATGAGGCGGGAGAGGCCTTGCTGCCGTCGTGAGCTGGTAGCCTTCGTTGCCCTCCTGCGTGCTGGATCCAGCAGTCGACATGCCCGCTGGCACAGGGGGAGGTCGCGTCGCCCCGGATCCGTCGTCGGGGCTGCGCGGGGGGCCGGCGCCGCTTGGATCCGTCGCCGGGCGGTGCACGGAAGCCAGCGGTGCTTGAATCCGTCGCCAGGACGAGGAAAGTGGCGGCGGTCATGGAGTGACGGGGCAATTGCGGCGTGGGAGGTTGCTCCCTGGACGGCGCGGTGCCAAGCCGCGGCGGCTTGTCAACGACAGTGTGGCGTCTCCGTCGACCCGGCCCTGTGGGCGCAGCCGGCGGTTGGATCCTGGGCGGCAGCAAGCGGTGGGAGAGATGTGTGAGGTGGGAGGTGGGACGGTTTTGTTTAGTAGCGGCGTTATCTCGTGCTGGCCACGTGGCACCTGACAATGGGACCCTGTGGTCAGTTTTTATTATCAAACCTCTCTAATACAGTGATAATCCAGTGGTAAGTGTTTTCTGAAAACTGTTAGCACAATGGTGGTGGTTTTTTTGAAAAAAATTGAATGATGGTGGTTTTCTGATTTAGGGTCCTTAATTGTGGTGGTTTTTTGCAATTTACTCGTGGTATACCCAACCCACAAGGGTTCAAATCCTGGTGCTCATATTATTCCTGGATTTATTTCAGGATTTCCGACGATGCGCTTTCAGTGGGAGGTGACGTTCCCGTCGACGATGAGGCGCCTATGATGACTTCGTAAATCTCAAGATGATATGCTGGCTCAGTCTCTCGGAGGCGCTCATAGGGGTAGGGTGTGCGTGTGTGCGTCTATAGGGGTGAGTATATGCGTGTATATATGAGCGCTTGCGTCTATACTGATGCTAAAAAAAGTGATATTTTCAACTTTTTTTTTCGTTTGTGCAATCACCACTCCTTTTCATATCAGCTAGCTATATATAGGTATGTACGCACAATACATATGTGCGCGCGCTCTCTCTCTCAGGGCCGTTGGCCGAACTTTATTAGAAGGAAAATAAGAAATAGAGTGTGAGTTACAAACTGGTGGACAGTCTAGGCGGACTAGAACTGAGCACACCAGCAAGCCGGACCGGCAGAGACACGCGCCGAGCGAAAAATTACGCTGCTAAGTCAGTGATACATCCAGGAGCACGCGAGGTTGCCATCTTCTCTCTAATGAGATCAAGTACCCGCTCGCACTACTAGCCGTATGATCGAAGATCCTGGAATTTTGCTCCTTCCAAATCCGCCAGTGGATGAGGATGGTGATAGTGTCGTAGTTGCGTCGCATTGACTTAGGGATCCCCTGCCTGGAAGCGAGCCACCAGTCCTCCGTTGATGCGAATTCGTCGTCTGGAGTGATGAAACTCTCCCTCGTCTATATCTTGGAGAGGCGCCACACCTGCTGGGTTAATCTGCAGTGAATGAAGAGATGATCGCAGTCCTCTGGTTCAGTACAACAAAGAGGACAGGAAGGATTCGACGACCAGTTTTTGCGCTGTAAATTGTTCGCTGTGAGGCATCGGCGGTGAACCACCAACCACATGAAGAACTTGCATCTTGGCGGGG
Organism: Secale cereale; assembly: GCA_902687465.1. Taxonomy (NCBI): domain Eukaryota; kingdom Viridiplantae; phylum Streptophyta; class Magnoliopsida; order Poales; family Poaceae; genus Secale; species Secale cereale. The sequence goes on along the minus strand of LR738711.1, from coordinate 99,194,701 downwards.
CTTTGGATTTCCATATCGGCTTGGCACACGCAAAGGACACGCTCGCCATGAAGAACATTTTGTATGCGCCGCTGACATAGAATTGTCTGTCTTCAGTTAGCTTCCACAACGGCCGGTCACGTGCCTTAGTGCCAGTTCTTTTCCTGACTTTTTTGGGCTTCCAGAATAAGCTGCCCCCTACCCAGCTTATTCTAGAAGCCCAACCAAAATTTTCATTTTAGAAGCCTATAAATCAAGTCTTAATTACTGCGCTTCTAAAAAAATAAATTTGGTTGGGCTTCTAGATTAAGCTGGGTAGGGGGCAGCTTATTTCAGCTTATTCTAGAAGCCACCAAAAGAACTGGCCCTTAGCTGACAACATGGTTGCCTGCACGATATCCTAGATCTTAAGGTATTGAGCCATTGCCTGCATCGAGACCCCTCCTTTGATTTGCCTAATCCAAGTGTTATTGTGCAATGCTTCCCTGACAGAGCTGCGTGCGTTTTTTACAAAAGAATAGAGGGCTGGTGCCTGTTCTGCAAGGGAGCATCCCACTGGTAGCCAATTATCTGTCCAAAACTTGGCGCCGTTGCCGTCACCAAGCACCACTGTACAAGCTGCGTTGAACAAAGCGGCGACCTCTTTCTCAGTGTTGTCCTTGAAGTGGTGCCAGGGTCTTTCTTCTTCATCCCACGCTCTCCACGGCCATCTACATCTGAGCGCGAAGCCAAACCATCTGAGGTTGATGATCCCAAGGCCGCCCAACTCCATTGGTCTGCATACCCTGGACCAAGGAAGTAAGCAGTGTCCCCCATTAATCTCCTGCTCCCCCTTCCAAAGAAATCCTCTGCATCTTCTTTCAATGGCTTTGATCGCCCACATTGGTAGCGGTAGTGCGAACATGAAATGAATGGGTAGCGCCATCAGAACAGAGCGAGTAAGAGTGAGCCGCCCCGTTGGGGCCAAAATTTTGGGCATCCACCCCTTCATTTTGCCCGAGTATTTATCCACAAGTGGCATTATATCTTGTCGTTTGAGTTTGTAGATTGAAAGGGGCAGACACAAATACTTAAGCATGAATGATTGTTGCTGACACTGGAAGTGAGCTGCCACAGAAGCCGCTTGATCATCATTGCAATGGATGCAGGTGATTGTGCTCTTCTGGAAATTGATCCGGAGTCCGCGTCTCCAAATAGACTAAGTATGGCCGAGGTCACCTGCAGGTTGCCATGGGCCGGGTTGAAGAAGAGTATTGCATCATCGGCGAATATGGAAACAGCCGGGGTTCGTCGGTCGAACCCAATCCCAGTTAGCAGATTTGTGCGGTTGGCCCATTCCATCATGGCCTGGACCGAATCCATGGCCAGTATAAACAGGGCCGGGGATACTGGATCGCCTTGTCTGACACCACTTGCAATGGCGAAAGGCTCAATAGTTGCTCCATTGATAAGAACTGAGGTTGATGACGTGCTAAGCAGCCCGCAAATCTAAGAGATCCATCTCCTACCAAAGCCTCGCCTCCGTAGGACCTCGATAAGAAACTCCCAAGATAATGTGTCAAAAGCCTTGGAGATGTCAATCTTCATAAGAACAGATGGGGTTTTCCTTTGATGTAGATGCCTTGCCGCACTGCGAACAAACTTGAAGTTTTCATGGATGCTTCTCTTGCAGACGAAAGCGCTCTGTGCTTGCGAGATGAGCGGCGGTAGCAAAGGGGTCAGGCGAATAGCCAACACCTTGGCGAAGATTTTCACCGCACCATGGATCAAGTTAATTGGCCCGAAGTCGCTCAGAAGTAGAGAGCCCTCCTTCTTGGGCAGTAGGGTTAGAATTGAAGAATTCATGGCCCCAAAGGAGTTGAAGCAGCCCCCCGTGTAGTGTTTTCATAACCGCCATGAGGTCACCAACAATGATCTCCCAGCAAAGCCTGAAAAAGAGTCCCGTGAATCCATCGGGTCCTGGGGCGCGGTCCGTCGGCATGTCCATGACAACCCGCTTGACTTTCTCTAATGTGAATGGCACCTCCAAGCTTTGTGCCTGCTCCGGTGATAAGGAATTCAGCCCCAATTCTTCCAAGTCGAGCAGGCTTGGGCGAGGCGTCGGCGAGCCCATCAGTTTTTTGAAATATTCCCTAGCAAGGTCCAGCTTGTCTTCTTGCTGCGACACCGTGCGTGTACCGTGTGTGTACATATGTGCTCTCACTATCCATGCACCCATGTCGAAGTCGGGAGATTAGATTCTCAGTCGCTTGAGGGTTTTCCGCAAGGTACCGGGCATGCACAACTAAAGAACAATGGTGATATTCTATGATCTCTCCTCTCACATCTCCATCAACGTATGTGGAGGAATCGATGCTCGCCGTTACGTGCCGACTGCTTCAAAGCCGTTTGAAAAGCAATAAAGGTTTGCCTTATTCTTCCTCAAAGGTTGAAAACTTGCATCTATCCTCTTCAAGACACTTTTCCCGAATCACTTCTTCCCGAGCTGATCTAAGTGTTTTTATATTTCTTTACAGAGAGAATACTCCAGAGAGTAAATAAGATGCAAAGGGAGTGGCGGCATAGCAACTCAACCAGGGTTTTTCCAGATAATCTCGCAAAGCTTTATTTCATCGTCACAATAAAATTCACCGGGCTGGCAAAACCAAGCATGAATGCCACACCCCGCGCGCCCCAAGTAAGGGCGTGATGAATGTGTATCTCAAAATGCAGGGTTCTAAACTCATGTCTAAAAATACAAGATAAAAAAGCTGAAGATCATCTTGTTATTTCGTCATCTATTGTTTTAGTAGTGAACATTATTGGTTTGGTTATTTTGTCATGCTTTTAAACATGTGTTGATGAAGAAATCGAGTGATGAACATGAATTGGGTTCGTCTAAGTATAGATTGGGTCTTGCTCTCTCAAGTCCCAAAGTATCAATAAGTTTAAGTGGAGGATCAAGAGTATTGAGCCCGAGCCCATGGGAGTGCCACCTGTGTGCCCGTATAGGGCATTCAATTTTTAGCCCCTTCCCCTTCCACAGCTCCAATTTTCTAAATTGTGATGCGGCCCAATGAGCAGGAGCTGGCCCAGTTGGTGGCACGCAACTTAATTGGCTTATGGGCAACGCACGCAATGTGTGATGAAGTAGCAGACCACCCAATCACCTGATGTGCCAATCCCTCGTCCAACCATTCATCTCGAGATGTAAGTCTCCAGACTCCAGCGACTAGGCTCCAGTGGAGAATCGTCTCATCTTTGTTTCCTCTCTTCCTCTGTGGCATTGATCAATCCTTTGCTTAGTACAACAATGCCATGAGCTTCCCCTTCTTTCCCAACCACCTGATGATGCCAAGCCAACATCATAATTTTTTATTCTCGGTTTGTTCGTTCCCCTCCGTATTCTCCATCGGTTTCGATTCCATTTAGTACTGCTCCCTTAGTCTTCCCTTCATCCCCATTTTCAATTCTCTTGAGAGAGAGTTCAAAAAGGTGGGCAGTGGGAGAGGACTATTAGCAACCACGTCCATCGGGTTTATCCGACCCTCCAAGGGCAAGCTGGGGATTTGGATTCGTGTTATTTAGGCAGGGTTTCATTCTCACAACCACATCACATCAGGACACAAAACGACAAATGCAACCTTGATACATCAGGTGATTTTATTTCAACTTCATGCTGTAATTTTTGTGCTGCTTGTGGTTTGTGTTTCATACTAAGATGCCCACAAACTATATGTGTGGGTACACAAAATAGTTAGTTTCTTCTGATGGAAATATGCCCTAAAGGCAATAATAAAGTTGTTATTATTTTATATTTCCTTATTCATGATAAAGGTTTATTATTCATGTTAGAATTGTATTGACCGGACACTGAAATACATGTGTGAATAAATAAACAAATACCGTGTCCCTAGTGAGCCTCTACTAGACTAGCTCATTAATCAAAGATGGTTAAAGTTTCCTAACCATGGACATGGGTTTTATTTGATAAACGGGATCACATCATTTAGAGAATGATGTGATGGACACGACTCATCCGTTAGCTTAGCATTTGATCATAAAGTTTATTGCTACCGCTTTCTTGTATGTCAAATACATGTTCCTTAGACCATGAGATCATGCAACTCCCGAATACCGGAGGAATAGCTTGTGTGCTATCAAACGTCACAACGTAACTGGATGATGATAAAGATGCTCTACATGTATCTCCAAAGGTGTTTGTTGAGTTGGCATGGATCGAGATTGAGATTTGTCACTCCGAGTATCGAAGAGGTATCTCTGGGCCCTCTCGATAATACACATCATAAGAAGCCTTGCAAGCAAATGACTAATTAGTTAGTTACGAGATGATGTATGATACGTCTCCAACGTATCTATAATTTTTGATTGTTCCATGCTATTATTTATGAAGTCTTGGATGTTTAATGGGCTTTATCTTACACTTTTATATAATTTTTGGGACTAACCTACTAACCCAAAGGCCCAGTCCAGATTGCTGTTTTTTCACTGTTTCAGGGTTTTGCAGAAAAATAATATCAAATGGAGTCCAAACGGAATGAAACCTTCGCAAGAGATATTTTTGGAGAAAATCACGCTAGGAGAACTTGAGAACCACGTCAGGAGAGCCACGAGGGGCCCACGAGGGTGGGGGCGCGCCCCCCTTCCCAGGGCGCGCCCCCTGCCTCGTGGGGCCCCCATGACTCCCCTGGTGACCTCCTTCCTCCTATATAAGTCTACGTACCCCGAAACCATCAGCAACAGAGAGAAAACCCTAATTCCACCGCCGTAACCTTCTGTTCCCGTGAGATCCCATCTTTGAGCCTGTTCCGGAGCTCCACCGGAGGGGGATCCATCACGGAGTTCTTCTTCTTCATCATCATCGCCCTCACCATGAGTTGTGAGTAGTTTACCACAGACCTTCGGGTCCATAGCTAGTATCTAGATGGCTTCTTCTCTCTCTCTGGATCTCAATACAAAGTTCTCCTCAGTCTTCGAGGAGATCTATTCGATGTAATCTCTTTTTGTGGTGTGTTTGTCGAGATCCGATGAATTGTGAGTTTATGATCAAGATTATCTATGAAAAATATTTGGTTCTTCTCTGAACTTTTTATGTGTGCTCATAATATCCTTGCAAGTCTCTTCGAATTATTGGTTTGGTTTGGCCTACTAGATCTATAGATCTTGCAATGGGAGAAGTGCTTGGCTTTGGGTTCAATCTTGCGGTTTCCTTTCCCAGTGACAGTAAGGGAAGCAAGGCACGTATTGTATTGTTGCCATCGAGGATAAAAAGATGGCATTTATATCATATTGCTTGATTTTATCCCTCTACAACATGCCATCTTGCTTAAGGCGTTACTCTGTTCTTATGAACTCAATACACTAGATGCATGCTGGATAGCGGTCGATGTGTGGAGTAATAGTAGTAGATACAGAATCGTTTCGGTCTACTTGTCTCGGACGTGATGCCTATATACAATGATCATGCCTAGATAGTCTCATAATTATTCGCTTTTCTATCAATTGCTCGATAGTAATTTGTTTACCCGTCGTAGAATATCGCTATCATGAGAGAAGCCACTAGAGAACACTATGGCCCTCGGGTCTATTCTCAACATATCAATTTACATCTACTTTACTTTTACCGCTTTTATTTGCTGTTCTTATAAACAAAAATACCAAAAATATAATCTATCATCTCTATCAGATCTCAATTTCGTAAGTGACCGTAAAGGGATTGACAACCCCTTATCACGTTGGCTGCGAAGTTCTTATTTGTTTGTGCAGGTGAGAGGGACTCGCATGTGGTCTCCTACTGGATTGATACCTTGGTTCTCAAAAACTGAGGGAAATACTTACGTTACTGTGCTGCATCTCCCTTTCCTCTTCGAGGGAATACAACGCAAGCTCGAGAAGTAGCAAGAAGAATTTCTGGCGCCGTTGCCGGGGAGGCTTACGCAGAAGTCATATACCAAGTACCTATCACAAACCCTTATCCTTCGCATTACATTTATTTGCCTCTCGTTTTCCTCTCCCCCACTTCACCCTTGCCGTTTTATTTGCCCTTCTTTCGCCGTGTGTTTATCGTTCGCTTTCTTCTTGTTTGCTTGTGTGTGTTGGATTGCTTGCTTGTCACTATGGCTCTCCCCATTAGTGTTGGCCCTCACCTCGAGAGGCTGGAGGATATTGAAAACAATGTTAGACATTTTATGACTATACAATTTGAGCATAATGACTTTTACAGGCATTCTGACTGGGAAGCATCCTAGCTCGCATGCTCGTCACCAAGGAATCTTCATCATATCCTGTTCTCTCATGCCTGGCCAATAAAATAACCAGTGGCAAGCCAATGAGTACTTTGAATGTACTCGCAAGCAACCCAAGTGTGATGATAGAATAATTATGCAAGGCTCTACTGCTAATTGGCAGTTTTGCGGAAAGCTAGTTTTTCATATGCAAGTATGATCAACATATAACAAGGGCATGCATGTGTCTGCAACAAGTATCAGGAGGTTACAGACATCATTATCGAGAAAGAGTTGTAATCAACTCATGCTCAAGCTCATTGTGACTTCCTCAAGAATCACATCATCAGTATCACTGAACCGTGTTGTTTTCCTCACACGCACACACACCAGGTTTCGCAAACATTGGACGTAGCCCAAGAGCGGTTACCCAACTGTCCTTGACCGTGGACACGGCTATTCGAATAGTTTTACACTCTGCAGAGGTTGCACACTTTACCCACTAGATCCGGGGAACTTCCGTGACATCCACGACCCGCGATACCTCAAGTACCCGGGGTAAGCACCCGATCACTATCTTTCCCTAGACGACACTAACATAGAGTCCACTCGATTGGTAACAGCCCCCTGCCAAACATTTCACATCTTAAAGAATGTGGAGCCTTGCTCCCATATTCATCTCATACCACTGACACGGGGTACCAACAGTGTGTTCGGTGCCCTGTGAAAACAGTCATGGCCGCCTATCCAAGCGCGACCCCATCCCAAGAGTGACCTCATGTCACCCCCGTCACTAGTAATGCGGGCACCATGCTAGTATCGGCATAGGTAATCAATAATGCCCTTTCCCATATAAGGGTAGAGTGGTTGCGCATGTAAGGTTGGAATAACGGTCGCAACTTAAACCAATCCGTTTTCAAAACAACACACACACTTGCCTCGGTACACCACTTCGTCATCAAGTGGTTACCCATCTCACCATCTCCCTCGGGCATAAGTGGCACCCGACGGGGTTTTCGAAAAGTCTTTTGAAAGTATTCTGCCTCCGTCACCATGCGTATACCCGTCCCATTTGCGTAGCCACTACTATAGCAACCTAACTACTCCCACCCACATAACCCTCATAGGAAGGTAGGGTCATGCTTGATGCAAGTTTCAATAGTAAAGTAACAGAGGTAGCAACCAAAGTGGTCTCCACCTCAACATGATTCCGATGCATTGATAATCAGGTGCTATGAGACATGCATAAAAAGGTTTCTCGAACATGGTCAAGGGCTGCTTGCCTTGTCCTTCCGAGTCTTCAAACCTTCTGGTCCATCTCCGAGTACTCCCTTTATTTCGTCAACTAACGATGGAAACAATCATAATAAGCAACGCAACAAGGCAAAAATAAAAGTGCTCTAAAAATAGGAGTTGGTCTTTTCTAGGATACCTCTGGTCATATGAAAAATAACCAAGGTGGTTTCATTGGAGTATGATCAATGGATGGTTTGGCACATTTCAATATGATGGAACCAAGGGGTTTATGGATTTGAAAGAAGTGCACAGAAATATATTTTTGAATAATGAGCAAAGGCACCCATTTAACAAGTCATGATTTTAGAAGCATCTAGGAGTTGGTTTCACTGGATTTGGAGTTCAAATGAATTTCCTAAGATTTTGCAAAGTTGATAAATAAGAAGAAATGGCTCATTATTTGGTGGGGTACAGAAAGTATTAAAAAAATGTTCCAAAACTAAGTTTGGATATGACAAGCATCTAGGAATTTGAACCACTGCATTTGGATCAAATTTGAGCCCTCTGTGATTTTCTAAAGTTCATCACAGAAAATGAATAATGACATTTTGATAATATTGGTGAAGGAAAAGTCTCTGGAAAAATGTGCATGTTGCACCAACAGGTAGATCATGATTCTAGAAACTACCAGAAATTTGAATCATCAAATTTGGAGTTAATTTGAATATTTGGGAGATTTTACAATTTATCTGGAAAAGGAAAAAGAAAAGGGGAAGGGGAGCTATAACTATACTGCGTATTGGGCGCAGTATAGCGCCGCAGCGCCCTGGGCCGGCCCAGCTGCTCAGCTGCGCGCAGACAGAGCCAGGCGACGTCGAAGGCGCCCAGCGGGAATACGTCTTCGCGCAGGGGAGGCAGATTTCGCCGAATCAGCTTCCACTTAAATGGGCGGGGCCCTCCCGCTGGTTCACTGACGCGCGGGGCCCAGCTCTCAGGCCGTCGCCTACCTCCCGCTCGAACAGAGCAGAGGCAGGGGAGGCGAGGCCGAGCGGCGCCGGCGTTCTCCCTGGCGGCACCGGCCACCTCCGTCGACGCCCAGCGCCGGCGTGTTCAGGAGAGCGTGCCGCACCCGCTGTGGTACGCCACGACCACGGGGACGGCCAGATGCGAGCGCCCCATCAGTCACAGCGGAGGATGGCGTTGGCGATGTTGGGCACGGTGACACGGGCGTGGGGAGGACGAAGTGCAGTGCGGGGAGTGTTGGCGGTGGTCCTGGTGGTGCTCTGGAGTGGAGAGGTGGAGAGAGGGGGCTCGGGTTGGCGCAAATTCGAGCGGAGGCCGGCGGAGAGGTTCCCGGCCGTGGAGTCGAATGGGGGCACGGGAGGAGCAATGGGTTGGCCTGGGGGCGTACGGGAGAGGGAGAGGGCCAAAGGAGCAACAAGGGGGCTCGGGGGTGGCCTTTAAATAGGTGGGCGACGGTCCACCGAGGTCCCGTGCGCCGGCGAGCATGTTGGCGTCTCCACGGGTCACGGGGCCGCACGTGGGTGTGTCCGGGGAGTTCGTGGGGTTGGTCCAGGTCGAGAGGAAGGGAGAGAAGGAGCGGGGAGCGTCGGGACAGCGCGCGCGTGTGAGCTCGCTCATTGGAGCTCGTGGTCGGCCAGTGCGCGTGCGAGATGGAGCAGCAGGAGGGAGAAGGAGCAAGGGGCCGACAGCGCCGCATGACACGAACGTCGAGGCGACCTCGGGGGACATGAGGGGAAGGCCCGAGGTGGTCGGGTGCTCCTGATTGGGGGTAGCTACAGTGCGCCAGGGCACTGTAGCGCGCTCTAGAGCGTGAGCTCTGCATGCCATGGCATAGAAAAAGTGTCATATGCGTGTCCCCTTATGTCCAGCAGTGCTAGGGGTTAGTAAACAATGCCCAGATGGCCTGGGATGCCCTGGAGGGCCACTGAAGTGAGGAAGGAGGTGAGAAAGAAGGAGATTGCTGTTGTCCAGAAGAGTAAAATGGGGTTTTACCCCCTCCAATGATTGAGCTGAGGCATGGGTGAGTTACAGGAGGTAGAAGATCAGATTTACCTGTGGTAAGAATTTGAGGTAAAGGGGAATAGTAAAAGGGGTCAAAACAATGGTTTTGGAAAAATGGCAGAAGGTGTTAGATGCAGTTTTGGCCAAGCAAATGACTTCCAGTTGACCTGAGACTTAACATGATCAAATGTCACATACATTTAGGCCCTTCCACCAAATTTGAGCTCATTTGGGCAAAGTTGCCAATGTAACTTTGGTAAACCCTAGAAATCAACAGAAATGGATTTCTCAAGATTAGGTTAAGCAAATCATCCCTCCTTGATGCACCACTTGGTGTAGTGTCATCATTTGGGTTTGTGAACATGTCCACAAAATTTAAGGCCCCAAGTAAAAAGTTGGCAATGTAGAGTTGTTCAAATTTGGATCTGGCCAAAAAGGGTTTTGGGGCACTTAGGTCAAGTTGTCCTTCTCCAAAACTTGTGCCATTTGGCATAGATGCATAATTACATCATTTTAGCATGTTCACCAAGTTTGAGAGCATTGGGACAAGTTTGGCAATGTAAAGTTGCTCAAACTTCAAAATGGACAAAAATGGTTTTGAGGGGATTTGATGATGTTTTCTTGCTTCCCAAGGCATGGGGCTTGGCAAGATCATCAAATATGTCATATATGACATGATAGAATTTCCCTGGAATTTTTGGAGAATATTTCCTTTGTAAATGTTTTAAAAGCTTGAAATATCCAGAAAGGGTTTTGGAAGGATTTGTCCAATATTTTGAACATGACCATGTGTTGAAACTCTTATATATGGACAATATATGTCCTATGAGGTTCCCTGAATTTTGGCAAATATTTTCGAAATAATTAAATAAATTTTCCCTATTAAAGACCATTTCTGGTCTTAAGAAAAAGCTTTTAAATAAAATAGGAAAATAACTTTTAAAATTATACTTTTGTGGTTTCTGGAAGTCCTACATCTACTAGGTTTCAAATATACTTTTTGAAAGATTTTTCACACCCGAATTAAGGTACTTGTAGTGCAAACCTCAATTCAGGGGTTTTTGGAAAACTAATTTTAGAAAATACTATTTGGCCAATTTTTTTTATAAGAAAATACTATACTGGTCTATACACATGGCATGATCATTGGGAAAAGGTTTTGGATCAAGGAGATGAAGTATAAGAGTTGGAGGATTTATTTGATTTTTAGAGCACTAGCAAACAGCAGACAAAAATCAAATCAAGCAAAGTCAAAAACACATAAAAGTTTTTGTAAATCCACATTTTTAGCATGATCATTAGCTTAAGTAATGTGGCATGAAAATCAAGGTGTGACAGACCTACCCCCCTTACAAGAATCTCGTCCCCGAGATTCCCAGACTAGGCATGGAAAGGGATACGGAGTCTTGGATACGGGGTAGTCTTCACTTCTCCTTGTTGGTTCTGCTTCCGAGTGGTGCTCCATGGAATCTTGAAGTACTTGGTGGTGTGGCTTCTTGCTTATTACCCTCTTTGATGGAGGTTGCTGAGGGGTCTCTTGTATGGGTTAGGTTGAGCTGGACGTCAAAGGCTCGGTGATCGATGTCCTTGCGGGGACCGGGCTAGTTAGGAAGTAAGAAGTACTTCCAGAGTGGTGACCCGTGGAATATTTGGTGTACGGTGGGTATCTCAGGTGGTAAATCTAGCTAGTAGCCGTATACTATTTGACTGGCAGTGATCTTGAAGAAGGTCGATAAATCTTGGTGTGAGCGTCCCTTCGACACGGAAATGCTCGGTCCCTTCGAGAGGAGTGGTTTGCAGATAAGCCCGGTCTTGGACGCAGGAGTTTATTTCTTGATGACGGCGGTCGGTGTAGTTCTTCCTTCTTGACAGGGCGGTCTTCAAATGTCTTCTATCCAGCTGTCCGTCTCTTCTTTTGTCTTCGGGCAGACAAGTAGGCCATCAAATAATGATGTTACCCCACTTGTCCAATTACTCCATGAGGTCTATGGGGTACGCAAGGTAGGCTGTGGTATTTGTGGGGCTTAAGGGTTTCAAGGATTCTAGTGAGTGGGTGAACGTTTATTATCTTATCCTTAAGCACGGTTTCTGAGATGCCAATAGCTCTATCTAGTACTCCGAACGAGAAAGCATCTTCTCGCATAGACCAACTTCAGTCACCACTCATGCCATACATATCCTCATGACTCTCAAGAGGCGGTCTAACAAAATTGTACTTGTCTACGATCCCCAAATCCATATGTATGTCTACCCCTAAAATCCATGGGTAGATCATACATGCTGCTAAGCTTAAATTAAACTCCACAATCCAAGCACTCAATCTATTCTTGCAAGGCTCACGATAATGCATCTCTATTCTAAGGAAACACGTCATATGCCACTCCAAGATCTTGTTTCCTTCCTATAGATCAATTCCAATAGCCCGGTAATTCCATCAATCACCACATATTCCAACAATTCTACAAATCCGATGCCTACGGTGTTCCACAAGATCTCAAGTGCCTATAATATCCAAATACTTGGAAGGACTATGCCTTACAATAGTAAGTCCACCAAATTCCCAACATCCGGGTCAAGTAAACTCCAAGATCATGATTATATAGATCCCTAAGTCAACTCCGACAAATAATCCAATCTCCTAGTTTATTGTCCACCGAGAAGCATGGTATCATGATCAGGATCATTGGTCTAAATCCAATTTACTCCGAACCATGCAGACATATCTAGCATCTATACCCAACCAGAATCACCTACTTACATCCAAATCTCATGCCCGACGAGAATTCCTACATGCTTCCCCAAAGTCGTGATCCCACCAATATGAAACCTCACAATCCATCAAGGTCTCAGATAATTCCTCGAAGTCACTGATATAAAGCCACCAAGTCATCTGTCTAATATCCTCAAATCAGTCTATCTATGGCATCGTCAGTTCTTGTGCTATATTAGGATGAAAATGTGCTCACTCACTGTGTCCACTAGTTCCATTACGAACCCAGTGTTGTGCAAGGTTACAGAGGCTTAACTGGTTCTCTTGTAATCCTATGGGTTAGGCACATGGTTAAGGGTTCGTGCTGGAGTATCTCGTGAAGTCTCAAAGGGTCTAGGAATGGGTTTCTAGTCTGGAGGGTTAAACATAACTTCACGGTGTTGCACTTGGTCGTGGAGGTTGTAGCAGGAGTCTTCATCGTTAGTTGGTCGCCGAGTTGGAATCCTTGGCACTTCTTGTCTTGCGGGTCTTCAGTTGAGGGGAGGGAAGAGAGGGAGAAAGTAGCATAGAGGAGGGGAGTGCCTAAAGGGGGTTCTATAGTGCATGTGCAAACAAACAGGGGCAAAAAGGCCGAAACAAAAGAAACAAGGCAAGGAAGATGATATATCCATGCACTTGTTGCCTAGGGCAAAAGTGCGACTTATATCAAAACACAAACAAATAAAAGCAAGCAACACACAATCATGGTTCTATTCGAACCATCATACGGACTCGACTGCGCATAGGGGGTACACGACTCATCCTACCCTAGGGGTTCTCGGACTCAGTGTCGTGACTTGTGCCTCGGGCAGTCTTCTGAGCTTTCCTCAGGTGTTACTATGTCCCTAGTAGTTGTTTGATGAACGATCCGGGTTGAGCCTGAAGAATCTTCAACAACTTCTCGCCTGATGAGGTGATGTGGTGAAGGTGCCTCCTTGTAGCTGGTGTTGACTTGGTCTTCTCTTGTATCTTTAATCATGACGATCCCTTGTGCCTTCTGGGGCGTCGAGGGTACCAGGTAGGCAATCCGTATGCAATGACAATTACAAGGTATAATAGAGGTTCAACATGTCGGTTACGTTGATGACAACATCGACACCAAGAGCGGGGGACGAAGAGAACCGTTTTCCTGCTCACTATAGTGAGGCGGACCATATGGCGAGGTTCTCATCCACCGGTGGTTGCCGATACAACAACAGTAGTGACAAGGTTACTCTATTAGCGAGGTATATCATGATCTTGCATAACCTATACCCTGGTCATCATAGGCCAATGTTGCATCATCTTGGGGCACTGTCAAGGGTGTCACCATCTTCTAGGTCTTCATGTCCTCATTCCTCGAGGATGTATCTTCTGTTGGCATCATTTTGTTGTGGTGTCACCAGTCTTGTGTTTAGAATAGATGGGTGAGTGTTTGGCAAGGCGCACTCTGTCGGTGTACTATAGTAGGGGTACCTTAGTATCCCGAACTTGTGCACGGGCAGTTGCAGCGTCCCGCGGCAAGGCTCGCCAGGCGTCCGCCAAGATCCTCCGTGGTTCCCTTGGAGCCATTCAAGAACAAAGTATTCAAGTCAAAAAGAAGAGACCCCGGCAAGAGGAGCTTGCCGGGATGGCCACTCAAGGCACAAAACCAGTCAAGGAACAAGACCCTGGCAAGAGGTGCTTGCCAGGAAGGCCAATCAAAGGCATCTCAAGGAACTTGCCGCGGCACGCCATGCGTCGCGGCAAGGCCCGGCGAGCGACAAGCTCCCAGAAGCGATAAGATAGCAACCACGGCAAGGCGCTTGCCGCGGCAAACCCCCACTCAGTACCCGCGCTCCAGCGCATCCACCCACGTGTCGCCCTGGGACCATCCCAGGCGCACGTGGCGGAAGGCTGTGCAGCCTGGGGTACACGGTGGCAAGCAGCGATGACGAGGCCACCGTCGTGGCGGACGGTGGCACTCCTGACGGCCACTTTTTGCACTGTTTGGGCGACGGCGACGGGCATTTAATGCCCTTGTCCCCTGCCGTCAGGGTTAGGTATGGGACACTGTTCCAACTACCACCCTTTTTATATTTTTACCCCCGTCTGTGTTGCCACCTGAAGGTGACCCCTTTGACCTATAAAAGGAGGCCCATGCGCAACGTAGAAGGGGTTCCGAACATCGATCATCCCCACGCTCGGTCTTGCTAGCGGTTAGAGTGTATTGTAGCTCTCTTCACTCCCGAGCAAGAACTCAATACAAACCAAAGCAGGAGTAGGGTTTTACGCATCCGTGCGGCCCGAACCTGGGTAAACTGCTCGTGTGCACGCCTCGATCCGCTCTTCGTGCATCCTCCGCCCCCTGCCGTACCGAAAAGGGGCTCCGGTCCCATAGGTGTTCGTGGGCGATCAGTTTCCCCGACATCTTTGGCGCGCCAGGTAGGGGGAGCGTCGAGGTTGCGTGAACCTGATCCGGCGTCCACACGAGCTAGATCTTCACCAACTTCATCAACTTCATCGACTCCATCAGCATGCCGTCGAAGAAGAAGGCTTCGGAGGCAGCAGGTCCGTCCGCATCTATCCCACCACCGCCGGAGCCAACGGCTAGTGGGGTAGACGCCGGCGGAAGAACGGACGCCGACGAGGGAACTCACGGCGCTGCCAAGTCCAAGGACAAGGCGGACGACCACGCGCACTCCAAAGCCTCGGCGTCCGTACATGCACCGCGCCCCTCTCAGGAGGCGCGGGAACGGCAGCGTCGTGGTACTCAAGGTACCATACGCTTGCTGGGCCAAGGTCAAGCTGGCGGATCTCGGGACGCTCAAGGCCAGCGTGCGCACCAGCACGCTGGCACGAGCAAGGCACGGTCGCCGGGACGGGATGCTACACCTTCTAACGTAGTTAGAAGTCCGAGCATATCCCGCTCCTCGCATCGCTCGCCACCGCTACCCGCCACTCCAGCAGAAGCTATAGCACGAGCTCAACTGCTCCTCGACTTCCCTCCAGCGGCAGACAAGGCCGACGACTGGAGGGCCACCATCCAGAGTCTCATCGCCTTCGCCAACGGCGACACCCCGCAGCAGCCGAGCGCGTCACGGCCGCAGCAAGTTAGCCAGGCGTGGGCCGATGGAGACAAGATCGATGGGGGTGCAACCACCGTGCACTCTCCGCCCCGAAGGCCAAAATCGCCGACTCGCCGGATCAACATCGACGACGACTCCACTGCGTCATCAGATCCGCGAGCTCGCCGCGATCAGCGCCAAGTTCTCGACGATCGGCAACAAGAGGACGCTCGAACCCGCATCGAGCGCCGAAGAGAAGCGCGGCGTTAATCCGACCAGCGCGCTGGGCCCGCTGTTGACATGCACGCGCCAGGGGGACCAGGCGACTTGTCGTATGCGGTAGGTTGCCCTGCGTTCACTCGTGAGCTGCGGCAAGTCCAGTGGCCCAGCATGAAGAACTTCAAGCCCGACGTACCGGAGAAATACGACGGCAAGACACATCCGTTGGAGTTCCTCAGCATCTACACCATCGCGGTGCAGGCTGCTGGGGGACGAGACGAGAAGATACTCGCCAATTACTTCCCGCTGGTGCTTAAGCCAAACGTCAGATCCTGGCTCATGCACTTGCCGGACAACTCCATTTCTTCTTGGGCTGACCTGTGCCATCAGTTTGTCGGCGCCTTCACAGGCGGCCACAAACCCCATGGCCAGGAGAGTGACCTTCACCTGCTCGCCCAGAAGGAAGGAGAGCCCCTGCGCAAGTACATCCAGAGGTTCAGCCGCGTGCAACACAACATCCCACACGTCCACCCTGCCGCGGTTATTAGCGCGTTTCACCAGAACGTGCGTAACCGCAGGATGAGGGAGGAGATGGCGATGTGCAAGATCAGGGACGTCAGCGAGCTGTACGCCCTGGCCGACAAGTGTGCATGCGCTGAAGAAGGGAGGAAACTCCCCGGAGAGGATACAAGAGCAGGGGGATAAGACAGCGAGGATGCCGCCCCGGCAAAGAAAAAACGGCGGCAGAGCAACAGGAAGAAGAAGAACAAGGAAGTGCTAGTCGTTGAGCAGTCCGGCAAGGAGGCTGGCGCCAAGAAAGCCCAAGTTGGTAGCTCCGGCAAGGAGACTGCCGCATGCACCAACTGCCAGGCTGTGGCGGCCGCCGACAAGCAGGACGGCACCGACAAGCAGTATTGCAAGATCCACCGCACCAAGGGCCACGATCTCCAGAATTGCAAGAGAGTCGAACAGCTTGTCGAGCAGCAGAAAACTGAGTACGAGCGGCGCGACAAGGAGAAGGCCCAAGGAGGTGATGGGGGGTCCGGCAAGAAGCGGCCATTCAACGGCCGGGGAAGACGCCACGGCAAGGCCAAGCAGCGACAAGGAGACAGACCTCCCCGCGGCCGCGACAAGGATGAAGACGACGACGAAGATGAAGACATGGATGATGGAGAAACCAGTGAGCAGGAGTTTCAGAAAGCCACAGAGGTCTTGTGCGTTGACAGTGGTGCTTCTCTGCATACTTCACACCGACAACTCAAGCAATGGGTGCGAGAAGTCAATGCAGCGGAACCACCCGTCGAATCGCGCAAACTTCTGAAGTGGTCCAGCACGCCTATCGTCTTTGACTTTGAGGATCACCCTGATCGCATAACTGCGGTCGGGTGCTTGCCGATGTTGGTTTCACCAACCATCCGCAACCTCAAAGTTACTAAGATGTGAGTTGACGGCGGGGCCGGCTTGAACCTGATCTCCTCCACTGTGCTCCACAAACTCCAAATCCCTGACAGCGAGCTCGAAGAAACCGGCACATTCCAAGGAATCAACCCAGGAAGGAGCAAGCCGAAGGGGAAGATCACGTTGCCAGTAACATTTGGCGGCGAGCTGAACTTCAGGACTGAGAGGGTCACATTCGACATTGCCGATTTCCCATTGCCTTACAATGGGATACTTGGCCGTCCAGCGCTCGCCAAGTTCATGGCAGCCTCTCACTACGCCTACAACATGCTCAAGATGCCAGGCCCGATAAGCGTCATCTCTGTCCCTGGAGACAAGAAGGATGCCCTTATCTATGCCGACAAGATTTACCGGGATGCAGCAGCCACAACAGATAGCGAGACACTTGCCGCTGAAGCTCCCGGGGGGAAGAACAAGACCAAGTCTGGCAAGAGCTCTGGGGCCCACTCCGGCAAACGCACCTCTTCGAAGTGCTGCGCTGCCGTCGAGGAGGCACCATCGAGCTCCACCGGCAAGTGTAAGAAGACGATGGCAGCTCCGCCAGAGACAAAGAAGGTGCCCGCCAAGGAGGACGGCACTGGTGGTACTTTCACCATCAGTGCCACGCTTGACCCTAAATAGGAAAGCGCGCTCGTTGCTTTCCTGCGGGCGAACGTCGACGTGTTTGCATGGCAACCGTCCGACATCCCCGGTGTTCCCAGGAAAGTGATTGAGCACAAACTTGCCGTCTGTCCTCACGCGTGGACCGTCAAGCAAAAAGTCAGGAAACAAGCAGTGGAGCGCCAAGAGTTCATAGCAGAAGAAATCAAGAAGTTGGAAGCAGCAGGCCTTGTCAGAGGAGTGCTCCATCCAACGTGGTTGGCCAATCCAGTAGTCGTGCGTAAGGCAAACGGGAAATGGAGGCTTTGTATTGACTTCACCGATGTAAATAAAGCTTGTCCAAAAGACCCATTTCCCTTGCTGCGCATTGACCAAATTGTTGACTCCACGGCCGGGTGCGACCTGCTTTCATTTCTTGACGCATACTCAGGATATCATCAGATCTTCATGGCAGAAGAAGATGAAGAGAAGACCGCATTCATCACTCCATGTGGCACTTACTGTTTCATAAGGATGCCTTTTGGTTTGAAGAATGCTGGTTCAACATTTGCAAGGGTGGTCCATACAGCTTTTGAGCCACAGATTCACAGAAATGTAGAAGCATACATGGATGACATAGTGGTCAAGAGCAAGGACAGAGCAACCCTGATACAAGATTTGGAAGAGACCTTTGCAAATCTGCGCAAGATCCAGCTCAAGCTCAACCCCGAGAAGTGAGTGTTTGGAGTCCCCTCCGGCAAGCTTCTCGGGTTCTTTGTGTCTCAGAGGGGAATTGAAGCCAATCCCGACAAGATCAAGGCCATTGAGCAGATAGAAGCACCGAAGCACGTCAAGGATGTACGAAGACTTGCCGGTTGCATGGCTGCTCTCAGCAGGTTTATTTCTAAGTCAGCTGAGCGCGCCCTGCCATTTTTCAAAATTTTGAAAAAGGCAGGTCCAATGAAATGGAATCCGGAAGCGGAGGCCGCGCTGCAAGACTTGAAGAGGTACCTGTCCTCCACTCCAATACTTGTCGCACCTAAACCACAAGAGAAGTTGCTGCTGTACCTAGCGGCAACCAATCAAGTGTTTAGTGCTGCGTTAGTAGCGGAGAGGGAGGCGGATGATGAGCCAGCAACCGCGGCAAGCACATCCAGCGACAAGCAAGGAGCTTCCCCGGCAAGCTCTGGCCCCGACAAGGACGAATCTACGCAGATGTGATACGTCCAAAATGTATCTATAATTTCTGCTTGCTCCATGCCACTTTTGGGTGATATTGCTATGATATTCATACACTTCCATACACTTTTGATCATATTTGGACTAACTTACTAATCCAGTGCACCCCAGTGCCAGTTTCTGTTTTCGGCTGTTTTTGTATTTCAGGTTTTCACGTTACGAGAACTGCCAGGAAAAATCCAGAAAAATTATATAAAAAATCAGCGTTCCGGAAACTATCGTGCGTCCGAAGGGCAGCCGGGGGGGGGGCACCAGGGCTCCAGGCTCCCTGGCGGCGCACCCCCCCGGGCCGCGCCGGGGAGGGGGGGGGGCGCCTGGGCCCCCCGAAGCTTCCCCGATGCCCCCCTTTGGCATATATTTAAAGCGTCCTCCGAAACCCTCAGAACAGGAACTCTTTTCGCGATCCCATCTCTGTTCCGCCGCCGCCGCCGCTTCCAAGATCGGGAGCACCAGGAGAACTCTTCCCGGCACCCTGCCGGAGGGGAGGATCACCACCGGGAGCTTCTCCACCACCATGGACGCCTCCCGGATGAGTCGTGAGTAGTCTTCCTTGGACCATGAGTCCATGACCAGTAGCTATGTGATGTTCTCCTCCTGTTCTTGTGCTTCACTAATTAGTCCTCGTGAGCTGCCCTACATGATCGAGGCACATATGTAATCCTTATGCTGTTGCTATGTTGAGTTTGCTGGGATCCGATGGATTATGAGATTATGTTCAGATTGATCTTGAGTAATATATTTGATCTACCTCTTTTATATTTATGTTCATAAGTAATTCTTGCATGTTCTCGGTTGTTATTTATTGCTTTGGCCAAGTAATACGTAGTGACTCCAAGAGGGAACGTTATGCTCGATTGTGGGTTCATGCCCCTCGATGACTAGCTTGAGTGACAGAAACATGAGTCTAGGGGATGTGCTGTTGCCACAAGGGGGAAAACAACGGTGCTTGTGCCCGCGGGTGCAAGGATTGTTTACTTTACGCAAAGTTCTTTTAATGCAGTTGTCTGTTGCATTGAGTTTACACTATGGATGGGACTCGCAACTTAATACCAGCGAGATGTTCTGGATAGATATCTCAAGGTGGATGATTAGTAGTAGATATTGATGGATTTCGGTTTACTTATTTTGGCGTACCGCCCATGCTTTGAACCTCAACCTTTCTGCAATGTAGTCAGCATTGGTTTGCGTTCGTGGTCCTGTCAATTGCCCAGCTGTAATTTTTTTACCTCACATAGCTGTTTTATCGTCTTTTGGGAGAGAGACATCACTAGTGAACATCATGAGACTCCGGTCCATATTACCATCATCAATCACATCCGCTATTTACTTTTCGCTTTTATTTACTATTGCAAAACATTATCTATCACTACTATCATTTGCTTTTAACCCTTTGTAAACTACAAGGCCGGAGGGATTGACAACCTCTCTGTACTCGTTGGGAGCAAAGTTATTTGTATCTGTGTGCAGGTCCACGTTGATTGCTAATACGCGCCGTTAGCAGTTGACACCTACTTGTTGAACCTAGGAGTCTCTGGGGATTCGATCCTTGGCATCTTTGCTAAGGGAAAACACTTCTACATACTGCATCTTACACCTTCCACTTGGGGTAACCAACGAGGGGTTCGAGGCCCATCAAGATGCAAGAGGAGGTACGGAAGAAAATGGTGCAGTGCCCAGTTTACTTTGTCAGCTCTCTTCTCCAGGGGGCTAGATCAAGGTACTCCGGTGTGCAGAAGTTGCTTTTCGGCCTTCTCATGGCCTCGAGAAAGCTGCGTCATTACTTCCAAGCACATGAGATAACAGTTGTCACTCGCTTTCCGCTGAAGAGGATACTGCAGAATCCAGAAGCAACAGGCAGGATTGGTGAGTGGGCACTGGAACTGTCAAGCTTTGGCCTCAAGTTTGAAAGCACTTCAACTATCCAGAGCAGAGCATTGGCAGAGTTCATAGCAGAGTGGACGCCAACACCAGATGAAGAAATTCCAGAAACGAGCATCCCCGTCAAGGAAGCAAGCAAAGAGTGGCTAATGTACTTTGATGGTGCCTTCTCGCTGCAAGGCGCCGGGGCTGGTGTGCTGCTTGTCGCACCCACCGGAGAGCACCTCAAGTACGTAATCCAGATGCACTTTCCCAAGAAGCAAGCGACAAACAATACTGCAGAGTATGAAGGTTTGCTTGCCGGTCTCAGGATCGCGGCAGACCTTGGGATTAAGAAGCTGATTGTCAGGGGTGACTCGCAGCTTGTCGTCTGCCAAGTGAACAAGAATTATCAGAGCCCATTGATGGAAGCTTACGTTGATGAAGTGAGGAAGCTTGAAGAACACTTTGACGGCCTACAGATGGAGCATGTTCCAAGAGCTCAAAACGACATCGCTGACGGCCTATCAAAGTGCGCCGCACTTAAGTTACCTGTGGAACCAGGGATCTTTGTGCTCAAGCTAACTCAACCATCCGTAACACCATCGACTGGGCAGAGCAAGAAGAGGAAGTTGATCTCTGGTGACTATCTTCCGGCAGAGCTTCCCGAAGCAGCCGCCAACAAGGTCCCCAAGATCAACACTAAGAGTGCTGAGGAGCAGTCTGCTCCTGCAAGCCCTAGGGTTTGTACAGTTGAAGCAGACGCTCCCGACAAGTTTTGCTCCGGCAAGCTTGCCGGGAACATCAAGCTCCTGCTGAGACACAAGTTCTCGCCATAGAAGCGGATGTTCCTGCAGCAGCAGATGTGCCTTTAGTCCTTGTTGTCGAGCCACAAGCTCCGGCATGGGCACATCAGATTGTCCGTTTCCTTCAGATAGGAGAGCTTCCCGAAGAGCAAGAAGAAGCGGAGAGAGTAGCCCGGCAGTCAAGTATGTGCAAGTTTGTCGACAACACACTGTACAGAACAAGACTCAACGGTGTGAAATTGAAGTGTATTCCCCGGGAAGATGGACATAAACTGTTGGCAGAGATACACGGAGGCATATGTGGTCACCACATTGGCGCAAGAGCACTTGCCGGCAAAGCATTCCGGCAAGGTTTCTTTTGGCCAGAAGCCCTCCAGGATGCAACTGCACAAGTAACCAAGTGTGAAGCATGCCAGTTCCATTCCAAGTAGATACACCAGCCAGCTCAAGCTCTACGTTGCAATCGACAAGTTCACAAAGTGGCCGGAAGTGGAACTAGTGAGGAAGGTGACCGCACAGATGGCAGTCAAGTTCTTCAGGTCGATTGTTTGCCGTTTCGGGATCCCTAACAGGATCATCACCGACAACGGTACGCAATTCACGAGCCGCACCTTCATGCAGTACGTCCAAGATCTTGGCGCCAAGGTTTTCTTCGCTTTTGTTGCTCACCCGAGAAGCAACGGTCAAGCAGAGAGAGCAAATGCTTAAGTGCTGCGTGGCCTCAAGACCAGAACTTTCGACAAGCTGCACAAGTGCGGAAGAAACTGGATCGAGGAGCTGCCGGTGGTTCTTTGGTCGATCAGAACGACGCCAAATCGAGCCACTGGCAGACACCCTTCACTCTAGTCTATGGAGCGGAGGCAGTTCTCCCCACGGAACTCGTATACGGGTCACCTCGAGTGCTCGCTTATGATGAGCTCGAGCAAGAACAGCTGCGACAAGATGACGCGCTGCTCCTTGAGGAGGACCGTCTTCAGGCTGCTGTACGAGCTGCTCGCTACCAGCAAGCCTTGCGCCGCTACCATAGCCGCAAGGTTAACGCCAGAAGTCTCGAGGAAGGCGACCTTGTTCTTCGGCGCGTTCAGTCCGCCAAGAATTCCAACAAGTTGACGCCGAAGTGGGAAGGCCCTTATCGGGTGAAACGAGTCACTAGGCCCGGCGCAGTCCGCCTTGAGACCGAAGATGGCTTACCGGTGAGCAACTCCTGGAACATAGAGCATCTTCGTAAGTTTTACCCATAAGGCGCGGTTGCCGTGACCCGCTCTGGCAACCACCTTTTGTACAAGTCTTGCCGCTGTTGCATTTAATCCTTTGTACAAAGCCGGGCGCAGACCCCGTGCATCAGTAAAGCTTATGTGCCCCGCACACCTTGTCATTTCATGCTTCTTATTTTCTTGCATGCATTATCTGACACTTTGTGCAGCACCTACCCCGGTAAGCGATAACGAGCACAGAGGCTCCATATCTGTATTTTTTCTTCTTTCTTTCTCAAGCAAAGCAAAGTTCCCTCGCGCACAAGTTTGCCGGGGGGGGGGGGAGGAGAGAAGATGGTGGTATGGACCAAGATGGTGGTATGGACCAAGCGCCGTTCAATAAAAGCTTCGCTTTGCCGGGGAGCAAACAACATAAAAGCTAAGTTGCCAAAGTTTGAGCAATCAAAATTTTAAAATTTTAAGTTATCTTCCTTGAACGACCGCACTTTGTATGGAAAACCTGTGCGCGAAGGAACCAACTCGTGGCTAGCCGCGCCCTTACTTTGTTTCGAGCACGCTCAACGACTTAAGTGTGCTGCGACTAGTGTCGCACCCTTACTTTGTTTTCGAGTTCGCTCAACAACTTAAGCGTGCTGTGATTAGTTGCGACAAGGTTTCTTGTCGGTAACAGCACCACCAGCAGGCTGCTGAAGTTCCGCACTCAGCGCTCGTGGCAAGGGTGCCTACGCCGGCAAGTTCCCTAAAAGCGTAGGGTAGGAACATACAAAGCATAGTGAATCAAGTAAAGGAAATAATGTCGCAATAACTACCCAAAATAAAGTTATATTACAAAGCAACTTGTCGCAGCTCTAATAGACTATTTTCATAACATGGTTAACAGCGACAAGGAAAAGAAGAAAATGGGCAAGACTAGTCCGCGCGGTCGCCCTCGACCCTCTTGATGCCACCCACCTTGTCCACAATGGGTGCGACAAGGGCCTTGAGCGCTTCTTGGTCGGCGTCCGGCGGCAAACTCCTAAGGACGTTGGTGACGTTGAGGCCTAGATTGCGGAAGGCCACCTTCACCAACACCGTCTACACGGCCCCCGCGCAGAGCCTGCGCGACTCGTCCGCCAGCTGCTTCGGGATCTTCTCCCGGAGTTGCTGGAGGGCCGTCGCCACGCCTCTGAAGAACAGAGTGAGCTTGGCGCTGGGGTGGAGGCTCTCATCGGTGGAGTACCCGAGATACTACGCCCCTAGCTTCTCCAACTCCTTATCGATATCCGCGGCAGTATTGACAAGACCTTCTGTCCAATGCTCCACGGTTTCCGTGAAGATGTTTTGGGTGACGGCAGCGCCTTCTCGGCCCTGATCTCCTCCTTCAGGGTCGCCTCCCGCTCCTTGGCGCTGTCCAGCGTCTGGGTTAGGGTGGCCAACTTCAGCTCGAGGTCGACGATGGAGTCCTTGGCGACAGCGAGCTCCTTGCCCTTCTCGGAGAGGCGGACTTGCAGCTCGGAGTGGCTGTGGGCGTCCTTCTCTCGCTTGAGCTTGAGTGCGGCAACCTCCTCGCCGCTCGTCCTGAGGTTGGCCTCCAGCTGCGCCATCCTCGTCTCCAACTCCCTTTTCGCGGTCTCAGCGGCCGCGGCAGCATCCTTCGCTTCTTGGAGAGCCCCGCCAAGCGACTGCTCGCGCGCGGCAAGTTCATCCTCGTGGCCGTCGAGGTTGACCTTCCGCTGCGCCAGCTCGCCCTCCAGCGTGGACAGCTTCTCGGCGGCAAGCCGCTGCTGCTCCTCCACTTTGGCCCTCTCGAGGATGAAGGCCTGCTGCGCCTCGGCAAGCTGCTCCCGCTCCTCCGCCAAGGACCGGAGAGCTGCTTGGTTGATGGCCCGGAGCTCCTCCGCGCGCTTCTCGATATCAGCTCCCGCCTTGGCGGCCAGGGCCTCTCGGGACTCCAGTTTGGCTTGCCGGGCGCGGTAAAGCGATAGCAACTTGCGCAACAGCCCCTCCTCCTCAGGCTCGCTGCTGCTGCTTGGTGCGTCGACAAGTTTCAGCCCGGCGGAGGCAAGCACCTCCCCGTCGAAGACCTCTCCCTCGACTGGCGCCCTGGACATGGATGCCCAAGGGAGCTGGATGAAGACGTCGTCGCCGGCCTTTATGTAGGCGCCTGGCTCGGGCTCGTCGGAGCTGGGGGCCGCGGCAGCGGCGGAGGGCTCGATGGCCGGTGTAGTGCCTGGCGCTCCTGCGGCCTCAGGGCCGTCAGTACGACCACCAGCCCCTTCGCCAGCTGCTGCGGCGGCAGCCTCGGCGGCCTCTGCGCCGGCGGGATCATCGGCAACGGCGGCGTCGTCAGCAACCACCTCCGTCTCCATTGGCTCGGCTGCGGACGGGTCTAATGGAGGAAAAGACAAGACAAACAGTCAAGCAAATATCCAAAAAGAAGAATCCAAAGAAGAAAAGCCCAAGGGGAATATTTGAAGCAAAGGGATTACCTGCGCGGGCCGGCTCTTCGGCGAGGTTCCTTGCCGGGGAGCTCTCCCTCGGCGGCGTGGTTGTAGCTCCCGCCGGCGGAGGGTCGCTAGCGCCATCCCTCGCCGGAGAGCTCGCCCTTGGCGGAGTGTTCGCCCTTGGCGGGGAACTCATCCTTGGCGGAGGGTTCTCCCTCGTCGGAGAGCTTCCCCTTGGCAGTGTGGTCGAAGCCTGCGGCACGTCGGGGGCGGTCTCCTGGCGCTCCTGGTGCTGCTGCTCTGCTCCTACACGCATCAACGACAAGACGTCAGTAAAGAAGAAGCGCCCACACGCGCCTAACAGCAGAAGACAAACCACACTTACGCTGGGGGCTGCGCTGGGGGCTGCTCTGAAGACCAGTTGCCGGGTCTGGCAAGCTCGTCTCGGGCGCACCCCTGCTGTTGCAGCGGGCTCGTCCTCGATGACAATCACCTGGGACTTGGCTCTCTTCGCCGCCCTCTAGGCCAGAGTTCTGAAAAAGAAGAACAGGTTCAGAGTTAGGCGAAAAGAGATACAAGACAAAACAGCAAAAAATACAAGAACATCGAAGACTTACTCTGCTTCCTCCTCGTCGGAGCTGAGCGCGGAGAAGTCAAAATCTGGCTCACGCGTCCCGGCGCGAGGAGGCGGAGGAGTGGGCTCCCTTGGCCGCTTGGCGGGAGCAGGGACGGTGGTCTGAGAAGACCCCGCTCCGGTTGCCGCCGAAGCGCGAGGGGCGGCGGGAGCAGAGGCGCCAGTCCGGGAAGATCCCGCTCCAGTTGCCGCGGAAGCACGAGGTGCTCCCGTGGCAGCCCTGCTTGTCGCAGTGGCGCGCGCCGCGCGGCGCTGTGGCTGTTGGCCCGTCTGCCGCCCCGTCATGTCCCCGGCCTTGCGGAGGCGCCTTCGCAGAGATGGAGGCTCTGCTGGTGGCGGCGAGCTGCCTGAGGACGAGGAAGAAGAGTCACCGATCTCTAGTGAGCCGCTCGTGTCCCCAACGGGCCCGCTCGACTCAGCGCCCTGCTCGGCAGGCCCACTCGATTCGACGCCCTGCTCGGCGGGCTCACTTGTCTCGGCGACCTTCCCGGCAAGCTTCCCCGCTTTGAGAAACTCTTCCTGCTCGGCAAGGCTTGTCGCCTCCGCTGCCTCCGCCTCCTCCACTGTGTACCCGAACTCACCCGCGGCCGCAGCTGCCGCCGCCTCTTCCAGCCTGGTGGCAATATATGCCATCTCCTGGTCAGTGGTGTCGCGGGTGAGGCCTTTCTTCTCGGGG
>LR738711.1:99102831-99167154 GCA_902687465.1 Secale cereale | reverse complement strand
GGGGGGGGAAGACCGCCTTCTTCTTCCGCATCGCCGCGAGCCGCAGCGCCTCGACCGACTTCTTAGTTTTCCCCTTCTCGCCTTTCGGAGCCATGGCGGAAGCGGTGAAGGAAGACGGCGGTGCTGGTGGTGCTGGTGGTGACGGAGGGCGGAGCGCTGCTCTCTTTCGGCCTTCGGGAAGAAGGGGAGCGGCGGAGGTTTCTGAGGATTGAAGAAGCAACAGGCAGATGGACGAACTGCCCCTGTTTCCCCTGCTTATAAGGGGGAAGGGGGCGGACGTTCCACATTTCCAATTAAAGAAACATGCCACGATCTCCCCCACGACGCCGCATTAAACGCATGTCGTTAAGGGAGGGCGCGGTGGATACGGAGTAGGATACGGCGTGCCGCAGGCCGCGCGTGCCCGTGCACTGTTTTGGGCCTGGCCCAACAGCGCTCGGCACCGTGTATGGCCCAGTCCCGGGGGCTCCTGTCGGTGTACTAAAGTAGGGGTACCTTAGTATCCCGAACTTGTGCACGCGCAGTTGCAGCGTCCCGCGGCAAGGCTCGCCAGGCGACCGCCAAGATCCTCCGTGGTTCCCTTGGAGCCATTCAAGAACAAAGTATTCATGTCAAAAAGACAAGACCCCGGCAAGAGGAGCTTGCCGGGATGGCCACTCAAGGCACAAGACCCTGGCAAGAGGAGCTTGCCAGGAAGGCCAATCAAAGGCATCTCAAGGAACTTGCCGCGGCACGCCACGCGTCGCGGCAAGGCCCGGCGAGTGACAAGCTCCCAGAAGCGACAAGATAGCAACCACGGAAAGGCGCTTGCCGCGGCAAACCCCCACTCAGTACCCCCGCTCCAGCGCATCCACCCACGTGTCGCCCTGGGACCATCCCAGGCGCACGTGGCGGAAGGCTGTGCAGCCTGGGGTACACGGTGGCAAGCAGCGATGACAAGGCCACCGTCGTGGCGGACGGTGGCACCCCTGACGGCCACTTTTTGCACTGTTTGGGCGACGGCGACGGGCATTTAATGCCCTTGTCCCTTGCCGTCAGGGTTAGGTATGGGACACTGTTCCAACTACCACCCTTTTTACATTTTTACCCCCGTCTGTGCTGCCACCTGTCGGTGACCCCTTTGACCTATAAAAGGAGGCCCATGCGCAACGTAGAAGGGGTTCCGAACATCGATCATCCCCACGCTCGGTCTTGCTAGCGGTTAGAGTGTATTGTAGCTCTCTTCGCTCTCGAGCAAGAACTCAATACAAACCAAAGCAGGAGTAGGGTTTTACGCATCCGTGCGGCCCGAACCTGGGTAAACTTCTCGTGTGCACGCCTCGATCCGCTCTTCGTGCATCCTCCGCCCCCTGCCGTACCGAAAAGGGGCTCCGGTCCCATAGGTGTTCGGGGGCGATCAGTTTCCCCGACACACTCCTTCTAGATTATCCACGAGGATTGCAAGGAAATCCAGTGGTCTGGGGCATAAGGGTTCTAGCGACCAACAATTTTGAAGGGGGAAGAGATTAAGTATAGCCTAGTTTTCGAAAAACTGAGAAAGGAAGAGAAGTATAGATAGTTTTGAAAACTAGTAATAGTTTTGAAAAAATAATTTTACCCTAACTAACGACCATGCTAACTAAGGCTTCCTACAGTCAGGATGGCTCTGATACCAGCTCTGTGGGGACCCCGACTCGTAAGTCGTGATCACCGAATGCACGTGTACAGTGATCCCAGAGATCAATGCTCACTGAACACACAGAAGCTGAATAACAAGAGTCTTACATCCATACATACCGTATTACACAAATAGGACCATAATGGTCAAGTCTTGAGTATATCGTTGTAGCGGAAATCTTCAATAACAACTTGGACCCATGCCATCTGCCTTAACCCTACAGGCATTCTGACTGTGAAGCATCCTAGCTCGCATGCTCGTCACCAAGGAATCTTCATCATATCCTGTTCTCTCATGCCTGGCCAATAAAATAACCAGTGGCAAGCCAATGAGTACTTTGAATGTACTCGCAAGCAACCCAAGTGTGATGATAGAATAAATATGCAAGGCTCTACTGCTAATTGGCAGTTTTGCGGAATGCTAGTTTTTCATATGCAAGTATGATTAACATATAACAAGGGCATGCATATGTCTGCAACAAGTATCAGGAGGTTACAAACATCATTATCGAGAAAGAGTTGTATTCAACTCATGCTCAAGCTCGTTGTGACTTCCTCAAGAATCACATCATCAATATCACTGAACCGTGTTGTTTTCCTCACACGCACACACACCAGGTTTCGCAAACATTGGACGTAGCCCAAGAGCGGTTACCCAACTGTCCTTGACCGTGGACACAGCTATTCGAATAGTTTTACACTTTGCAGAGGTTGCACACTTTACCCACTAGATCCGGGGAACTTCCGTGACATCCACGACCCGCGGTACCTCAAGTACCCGGGGTAAGCACCCGATCACTATCTTTCCCTAGACGACACTAACATAGAGTCCACTCGATTGGTAACAGCCCCGTGCCAAACATTTCACATCTTAAAGAATATGGAGCCTTGCTCCCATATTCATCTCATACCACTGACACGGGGTACCAACGGTGTGTTCGGTGCCCTGTGAAAATAGTCATGGCCGCCTATCCAAGCACGACCCCGTCCCAAGAGTGACCTACTGTCACCCCCGTCACTAGTAATGCGAGCACCATGCTAGTATCGGCCTAGGTAATCAATAATGCCCTTTCCCATATAAGGGTAGAGTGGTTGCGCATGTAAGGTTGGAATAACGGTCGCAACTTAAACCAATCCGTTTTCAAAACAACACACACACTTGCCTCGGTACACCACTTCGTCCTCAAGTGGTTACCCATCTCACCATCTCCCTCGGGCATAAGTGGCACCCGACAGGGTTTTCAAAAAGTCTTTTGAAAGTATTCTGCCTCCGTCACCATGCGTATACCCGTCCCATTTGCGTAGCCACTACTATAGCAACCTAACCACTCCCACCCACATAACCCTCATAGGAAGGTAGGGTCATGCTTGATGCAAGTTTCAATAGTAAAGTAACAGAGGTAGCAACCAAAGTGGTCTCCACCTCAACATGATTCCGATGCATTGATAATCAGGTGCTATGAGACATGCATAAAAAGGTTTCTCGAACATGGTCAAGGGCTGCTTGCCTTGTCCTTCCGAGTCTTCAAACCTTCTGGTCCATCTCCGAGTACTCCGTTTATTTCGTCAACTAACGATGGAAACAATCATAATAAGCAACACAACAAGGCAAAAATAAAAGTGCTCTAAAAATAGGAGTTGGACTTTTCTAGGATACCTTTGGTCATATGAAAAATAACCAATGTGGTTTCATTGGAGTATGATCAATGGATGGTTTGGCACATTTCAATATGATGGAACCAAGGGGTTTATGGATTTGAAAGAAGTGCACAGAAATATATTTTTGAATAATGAGCAAAGGCACCCATTTAACAAGTCATGATTTTAGAAGCATCTAGGAGTTGGTTTCACTGGATTTGGAGTTCAAATGAATTTCTTAAGATTTTGCAAAGTTGATAAATATGAAGAAATGGCTCATTATTTGGTGGGGTACATAAAGTATTAATAAAAATGTTCCAAAACTAAGTTTGGATATGACAAGCATCTAGGAATTTGAACCACTGCATTTGGATCAAATTTGAGCCCTCTGTGACTTTCTAAAGTTCATCACAGAAAATGAATAATGACATTTTGATAATATTGGTGAAGGAAAAGTCTCTGAAAAAATGTGCATGTTGCACCAACAGGTAGATCATGATTCTAGAAACTACCAGAAATTTGAATCATCAAATTTGGAGTTAATTTGAATATTTGGGAGATTTTACAATTTATCTGGAAAAGGAAAAAGAAAAGGGGAAGGGGAGCTATACCTATACTGCGTATTGGACGCAGTATAGCGCCGCAGCGCCCTGGACCGGCCCAACTGCTCAGTTGCGCGCAGACAGAGCCAGGCAACGTCGATGGCGCCCAGCGGGAATACGTCTTCGCGCAGGGGAGGCAGATTTCGCCGAATCAGCTTCCACTTAAACGTGCGGGGCCCTCCCGCTGGTTCACTGACGCGCAGGGCCCAACTCTCAGGCCGTCGCCAACCTCCCGCTCGAACAGAGCAGAGGCAGGGGAGGCGAGGCCGAGCGGCGCCGGTGTTCTCCCCGGCGGCACCGGCCACCTCCGTCGACGCCCAGCGCACCGGTGTGTTCAGGAGAGCGTGCCGCACCCGCCGAGGTACGCCACGACCACGGGGACGGCCAGATGCGAGCGCCCCATCAGTCACAGCGGAGGACGGCGTCGACGGTGTTGGGCACGGTGACACGGGCGTGGGGAGGACGAAGTGGAGTGCGGGGAGTGTTGGCGGTGGTCCTGGTGGTGCTCTGGAGTGGAGAGGTGGAGAGAGGGGGCTCGGGTTGGCACGAATTCGAGCGGAGGCCGGCGGCGAGGTTCCCGGCCGTGGAGTCGAATGGGGGCACGGGAGGAGCAATGGGTTGGCCTGGGGGCGTACGGGAGAGGGAGAGGGCCAAAGGAGCAGCAAGGGGGCTCGAGGCTGGCCTTTAAATAGGCGGGCGACGGTCCACCGAGGTCCCGTGCGCCGGCGAGCATGTTGGCGTCGCCACGGGTCACGGGGCCGCGCGTGGGTGTGTCCGGGGAGTTCGTGGGGTTGGTCCAGGTCGAGAGGAAGGGAGAGAAGGAGCGGGGAGCGTCGGGACAGCGCGCGTGTGTGCGCTCGCTCACTGGAGCTCGTGGTCGGCCAGTGCGCGTGCGAGATGGAGCAGCAGGAGGGAGAAGGAGGAAGGGACCGACAGTGCCGCGTGACACGGACGTCGAGGCGACCTCGGGGGACATGAGGGGAAGGCCCAAGGTGGTCGGGTGCTCCTGATTGGGGGTAGCTACAGTGCGCCAGGGCACTGTAGCGCGCTCTAGAGCGCGAGCTCTGCATGCCATGGCGTAGAAAACGTGTCATATGCGTGTCCCCTTATGTCCAGCAGTGCTAGGGGTTAGTAAACAATGCCCAGATGGCCTGGGATGCCCTAGAGGGCCACTTAAGTGAGGAGGGAGGTGAGAAAGAAGGAGATTACTGCTGTCCAGAAGAGTAAAATGGGGTTTTACCCCCTCCAATGATTGAGCTGAGGCATGGGTGAGTTACAGGAGGTAGAAGATGATCAGGTTTGCATGTGTTAAGAAGTTGAGTTAAAGGGGAATAGTAAAAGGGGTCAAAACATTGGTTTTGGAAAAATGGCAGAAGGTGTTTGATGCAGTTTTGGGCAAGCAAATGACTTCTAGTTGACCTGAGACTTAACAAGATCAAATGTCACATACATTTAGGCCCTTCCACCAAATTTGAGCTCATTTGGGCAAAGTTTCCAATGTAACTTTGGTAAACCCTAGAAATCAACAGAAATGGATTTCTCAAGATTAGGTTAAGCAAATCATCCCTCCTTGATGCACCACTTGGTGTAGTGTCATCATTTGGGGTTGTGAACATGTCCACAAAATTTAAGGCCCCAAGTAAAAAGTTGTCAATGTAGAGTTGTTCAAATTTGGATCTGGCCAGAAAGGGTTTTGGGGCACTTAGGTCAAGTTGTCCTTCTCCAAAACTTGTGCCATTTGGCATAGATGCATAATTACATCATTTTAGCATGTGCACCAAGTTTGAGAGCATTTGGACAAGTTTGGCGATGTAAAGTTGCTCAAACTTCAAAATGGACAGAAATGGTTTTGATGGGATTTGATGATGTTTTCTTGCTTCCCAAGGCATGGGGCTTGGGAAGATCATCAAATATGTCATATATGAGATGATAGAATTTGCCTGGAAATTTTGGAGAATATTTCTTTTGTAAATATTTCAAAAGCTTGAAATATCCAGAAAGGGTTTTGGAAGGATTTGTCCAATATTTTGAACATGACCATGTGTTGAAACTCTTATATATGGACAATATATGTCCTATGAGTTTACCTGAATTTTGGAAAATATTTTTGAAATAATTAAATAATTTTTCCCTATTAAAGACCATTTCTGGTCTTAAGAAAAAGCTTTTAAATAAAATAGGAAAATAACTTTTAAAATTGTACTTTTGTGGTTTCTGGAAGTCCTACATCTACTAGGTTTCAAATATAATTTTTGAAAGATTTTTCACACCTTAATTAAGGTACTTGTAGTGCAAACCTCAATTCAGGGGTTTTTGGAAAACTAATTTTAGAAAATACTATTTGGCCAAAACATTTTTATAAGAAAAATACTATACTGGTCTATACACATGGCATGATCATTGGGAAAAGGTTTTGGATCAAGGAGATGAAGTATAAGAGTTGGAGGATTTATTTGATTTTTAGAGCACTAGCAAACAGCAGACAAAAATCAAATCAAGCAAAGTCAAAAACACTCAAAAGTTTTTGTAAATCCACATTTTTAGCATGATCATTAGCTTAAGTAATGTGGCATGAAAATCAGGGTGTGACAGTTTAACACCAATATAAAGAAATAATGAATTCATTGCAGTACCTTTGAGTAGTGGTTTGCTTTCTTATACTAACGGAGCTCACGAGAATTTTTGTCTAAGTTTTGTGTTGTGAAGTTTTCAAGTTTTGAGTATTGCTTTGATGGACTATGGAACAAAGAGTAGCAAGGCCTAAGCTTGGAGATGCCCATGGCACCCCTAGTAAAATTCAAGGATAATCAAAATCCTAAGCTTGGGATGCCCCGGGAAGGCATCCCCTCTTTCGTCTTCATCCATCGGTAACTATACTTGGAGCTATATTTTTATTCACCACATGATATGTGTTTTGCTTGGAGCGTCTTGTATAATTTGAGTCTTTGCTTGTTAGTTTTTCACAATCATCCTTACTGGACACACCTATTTGAGAGAGTTAAATATGGCCTAGGAATTGTTAGAACACTCTATGTGCTTCACTTATATCTTTTGAGTTGAATAGTTTTTGCTCTAGTGCTTCACTTACATCTTTTAGAGCACGCTGGTGGTAATATTTTGTAGAAATCGTTGAACTCTCATGCTTTACTTAT
This sequence comes from Secale cereale, assembly GCA_902687465.1. Lineage (NCBI taxonomy): Eukaryota > Viridiplantae > Streptophyta > Magnoliopsida > Poales > Poaceae > Secale > Secale cereale. Next base: position 99,160,106 of record LR738711.1, on the reverse strand, counting down.
ATCTATTCTAGAGTCTATTAAAACAGCATGGTAATGTGTTTAGGCTAATAAAACTAGTCTTCACATGATAGGCATCCAATGTCAATGTAGTAAAAAAATTCACAGTAAGTGCATTGAATATGATGAGATGTTGGATGCTTGATAATTATTTTGAGATATGAGGATAGTGATATTAGAATCGTGCTAGTGGATTTATTATGAAATTTATAAATACTTGTGTTAAGGTTAGTGATTCCCGTATCATGCACGTATGGTGAACCGCTATGTGACGAAGTTAGAGCATGAGGTATTTGTAGAGTGCCAACCTTTGTGTGGAGGTCGGGGCCGCGCGATGGTTAACTCCTACGAACCCCCCCCCCCCTAGGAGCATGCATTGATTGCTTTGTTTTGATCACCCATAGATTTTTGCAATAAGTATATGAGTTCTTATGACTAATATTGAGTCCGTGGATTATACGCACTCTCACCCTTCCACCATTGCTAGCCTCTCGTGTACCGTGCAACTTTCGCCGGTGCCATAAACCCACTATATATCCTTCCTCAAAACAGCCACCATATTATTCCTCAAAACAGCCACCATACCTACCTATCATGGCATTTCCATAGCCTTTCCGAGATATATTGCCATGCAACTTTCCACCGTTCCGTTCATATGACACGCATCATATTGTCATATTGCCATGCATAATAATGTAGTTGACATCGTATTTTGTGGCAAAGCCACCATGCATACTTTTTCATACATGTCACTCTTGATTCATTGCACATCCTAGTACACTGCCGAAGGCATTCATGTAGAGTCATACTTGTTGTAGTATTGAGTTGTAACTTTGAGTTGTAATAAAAGTGTGATGATCATCATTATTAGAGCATTGTCCCATGTGAGGAAAGGCTAATAAAAGAAGATATGGCCCAAAAAAATAGAGAGGGGATAATAAAAAAAAGAAAAATAAAGAGGAAGCCCCTCCAAAAAAAATTGAGAGAAAAGAGAGAAGGGACAATTGCTACTATCTTTTTCCACACTTGTGCTTCAAAGTAGCACCATGTTCTTCATGATAGAGAGTCTCATCTTTAGTCACTTTCATATACTAGTGAGAATTTTCATTATAGAACTTGGCTTGTATATTCCAATGATGGGCTTCCTCAAATGCCCTAGGTCTTCGTGAGCAAGCAAGTTGGATGCACACCCACTAGTTTCTTTTGTTGATCTTTCATACATACTTAGCTCTAGTGCATCCGTTGCATGGCAATCCCTACTCACTCACATTGATATCTATTGATGGGCATCTCCATAGACCGTTGATACGCCTTGTCGATGTGAGACTATCTTCCTCCTTTTTGTCTTCTCCACAACCACATCTATTCCACCCATAGTGCTATATCCATGGCTCACGCTCATGTATTGCATGAAAGTTGAAAGGTTTGAAAAGATAGAGTATGAAAACAAGTGCTTGGCTGAAATCGGGGTTGTGCATGATATGAATATTTTGTGTGATGAAGAGGGAGCATAGCCAGACTATATGATTTTGTAGGGATAACTTTCTTAAGCCATAGTATTTTGAGAAGACATGATTGCTTTGTTAGTATTCTTGAAGTATTATTATTTCTTATGTCAATATAGACTTTTATCTTGAATCTTTCAGATCTGGACATTCATGCCACAATTAAGAGAATTACATTGAAAACTATGTTGGTTAGCATTCCACATCAAAAATTCTTTCTTTATCATTTACCTACTCGAGGATGAGCAGGAATTAAGCTTGGGGATGCTTGATACGTCTCCAACGTATCTATAATTTTTGATTGTCACATGCTATTATTTATTAAGTCTTGGATGTTTAATGGGCTTTATCTTACACTTTTATATCATTTTTGGGACTAACCTACTAACCCAAAGGCCCAGTCCAGATTGCTATTTTTTGCCTGTTTCAGGGTTTTGCAGAAAAAGAATATCAAACAGAGTCCAAACGGAATGAAACCTTCGCAAGAGATATTTCTGGAGAAAATCACGCTCGGAGAACTTGAGAACCACGTCAGAAGAGCGACGAGGGGCCCATGAGGGTGGGGTGCGCGCCCCCTTCCTAGGGCGCGTCCCCCTGCCTCGTGGGGCCCCCATGACCCCCTGGTGTCCTCCTTCCTCCTATATAAGTCTACGTACCTCCAAACCATCAGCAACAGAGAGAAAACCCTAATTCCACCGTTGTAACTTTCTGTTCCCGTGAGATCCCATCTTGGAGCCTGTTCCGGAGCTCCACCGGAGGGGGATCCATTACGGAGTTCTTCTTCATCATCATCATCGCCCTCACCATGAGTTGTGAGTAGTTTACCACAGACCTTCGGGTCCATAGCTAGTATCTAGATGGCTTCTTCTCTCTCTCTGGATCTCAATACAAAGTTCTCCTCGGTCTTCGAGGAGATCTATTCGATGTAATCTCTTTTTGTGGTGTGTTTCTCGAGATCCGATGAATTGTGAGTTTATGATCAAGATTATCTATGAGAAATATTTGGTCCTTCGATGAACTTTTTACGTGTGCGCATAATATCCTTGCAAGTCTCTTCGAATTATTGGTTTAGTTTGGCCTACTAGATCTATAGTTCTTGCAATGGGAGAAGTGCTTGGCTTTGGGTTCAATCTTGCAGTGTCTGATACGTCTCCAACGTATCTATAATTTTTTATTGTTCCATGCTATTATATTATCCTTCTAGGATGTTTTATGGGCTTTTATATACACTTTTATATGATTTTTGGGACTAACCTATTAACCTAGAGCCCAGTGCCAGTTTCTGTTTTTCCTTATTTTTGAGTTTTGTAGAAAAGGAATATCAAACGGAGTCCAATTTACGTGCCAATTTTTGATGATTTTTTCTGGACCAAAAGAAGCCCCCGAAGTAAAAGAGTTGGGCCAGGAGAGCCACGGGCTACCCACGAGGGTGGGGGGCGTGCCCTGGGAAGGTGGTGGCGCCCCCTATCTCGTGGACGGCCCGAAGACCCCCCTGACGTGGGACGTACGCCAAAAAATCCTATAAATATTGAAACCTTTGGAAATTAACCTAGATCGGGAGTTCCGCCGCCGAAAGCCTCTGTTGCCACCGAAAACCAATCTAGACCCGTTCTGGCACCTTGCCGGAGAGGGGGAATCCCTCTCTAGTGGCTATCTTCATCATCCCGGCGCTCTCCATGATGAGGAGGGAGTAGTCCACCCTCGGGGCTGAGGGTATGTACCAGTAGCTATGTGTTTGATCTCTCTCTCTCTCTCGTGTTCTTGAGATGGCACGATCTTGATGTATCGCGAGCTTTGCTATTCTAGTTGGATCTTATAATGGTTCTCCCCCTCTACTCTCTTGTAATGGATTGAGTTTTCCCTTTGAAGTTATCTTATCGGATTGAGTCTTTAAGGATTTGAGAACACTTGATGTATGTCTTGCACGTGCTTATCTATGGTGACAATGGGATATCATGTGATCTACTTGATGTATGTTTTGGTGATCAACTTGCGGGTTCCGTGACCTTGGGAATCTATGCATAGGGGTTGTCACATGTTTTCGTCTTGACTTTCTGGTAGAAACTTTGGGGCACTCTTTGAAGTTCTATGTGTTGGTTGAGTAGATGTTTCTGAGATTGTGTGATGCATATCGTATAATCATGTCCACGGATACTTGAGGTGAGAATGGAGTATCTAGGTGACATTAGGGTTTTTGTTGATTTGTGTCTTAAGGTGTTATTCTAGTACGAACTCTATGATAGATTGAACGTTACTACAGACTCTTGAATAGATCGATCAGAAAGAATAACTTTGAGGTGGTTTCGTACCCTACCATAATCTCTTCGTTTGTTCTCCGCTATTAGTTACTTTGGAGTGACTCTTTGTTGCATGTTGAGGGCTAGTAATATGATCCAATTATGTTATCCTTGTTGAGAGAACTTGCACTAGTGGAAGTATGAACCCTAGGCCTTGTTTCCTATCATTGCAACACTGTTTATGCTCACGTTTACCACTTGCTACCTTGCTGTTTTTATATTTACTTATTGCAAAAACCTATATCTACCATCCATATTGCACTTGTATCACCATCTCTTCGCCGAACTAGTGCACCTATACAATTTACCATTGTATTGGGTGTGTTGGGGACACAAGAGACTCTTTGTTATTTGGTTGCATGGTTGTTTGAGAGAGACCATCTTCATCCTACGCCTCCCAAGGATTGATAAACCTTAGGTCATCCACTTGAGGGAAATTTGCTACTGTCCTACAAACCTCTGCACTTGGAGGCCCAACAATGTCTACAAGAAGAAGGTTGTGTTGTAGACATCAGTGTCCTTTCCTAGTGACAGTAGGGGCAGCAAGGCACGTATTGTATTGTTGCCATCGAGGATAAAAAGATGGCATTTATATCATATTGCTTGAGTTTATCCCTCTACATCATGTCATCTTGCTTAAGGCGTTACTCTGTTCTTATGAACTCAATACACTAGATGCATGCTGGATAGCGGTCGATGTGAGGAGTAACAGTAGTAGATGCAGAATCGTTTCGGTCTACTTGTCTCGGACATGATGCCTATATACAATGATCATGCCTAGATAGTCTCATAATTATTCTCTTTTCTATCAATTGCTCGACAGTAATTTGTTTACCCGCCGTAGAATATCGCTATAATGAGAGAAGCCACTAGAGAACACTATGGCCCCCGGGTCTATTCTCAACATATCAATTTACATCTACTTTACTTTTACCGCTTTTATTTTCTGTTCTTATAAATAAAAATACTAAAAATATAAACAATCATCTCTATCAGATCTCACTTTCGTAAGTGACCGTGAAGGGATTGACAACCCCTTATCGCGTTGGCTGCGAAGTTCTTATTTCTTTGTGCAGGTGCGAGGGACTCACGCGTGGTCTCCTACTGGATTGATACCTTGGTTCTCAAAAACTGAGGGAAATACTTATGCTACTGTGATGCATCTCCCTTTCCTCTTCGAGGGAATACAACGCAAGCTCGAGAAATAACAATGTATTACGAAATGAGTAAAGAGACTTGCTAGTAACGAGATTGAACTAGGTATAGAGATACCAACGGTCAAATCTTGGGCAAGTAACATACCGACAGACAAAGGGAATTGTGTATGTTGTCATAACGGTTCGATCGATAAAGATCTTGGTGGAATATGTAGGAGCCAATATGGGCATCCATGTTCCGCTATTGGTTATTGACCTGAGAGGTGTCTCGGTCATGTCTACATAGTTCTCGAACCCGCAGGGTCCGCACGCTTAACGTTCGTTGACGATATAGTGTTATATGAGTTATGTGATTTGGTGAGCGAATGTTGTTCGAAGTCTCAGATGAGATCACGGATATGACACGGAGTCTCGAAATAGTCGAGAGATAAAGGTTGATATATAAGATGATAGTATTTGGACACCAGAAGTGTTTCGGAGGGTAGCATGTACTTATCAGGTAACCAGAAAGGAGTTTCGGGCACCCCCGGCAAAGATATGGGCCTTATGGGCCAAGGGAGGGAACACACCGGCCCACAAGGGGCTGGTGCGCCCCCTATAGAGGCCGGCCTATGTGGAGGATAGGGAAAGAGGGGAGGGAAAGGAAAGTGTGGAGTAGGACTTCCCCTTCCTTCTCTCTCCCCCTCTTTTCTCCCCCCTTCTTCATACAAGGAAACGAGAGACGCAGGGCAAGGCAGGGCCCCTAGGGGGCGGCGGCCAAACCCTAGGGCACCCTGGCTGCCTCCGCTCCCCTCCCACCTATATATAGGTGGGGAGGGGCACCACACAAGAACACAGTAAGGGCATATTTCTCCCTATGTGGTTTTAGTGATTGTTGACAGTGCATTTGCGAACTAATCGCGTGCGTTGAGCATTTCAGATATCTCATGTCTAGGCACAAGATGATTCGGTGCCCCTCAGAGCCTATCAAATACGGCGGTTCTCTACGTTTTTTTGGTGGATTTGAGTCGTAGGAAAGCCGTACTATTAAGAGGGGGTCCGCTTCGAAAAGGTTAGGGTGGAATCAGCACGTACACATCTGTTCCTTTGCACCACCTTTCCTTCGCTTCGATGGAGAACCATCGGGTTATCCTTATCCCTGCAAATATGATGGATGTCAAGTGCCATAGCCTCTGTGGCATGCGGTAGTACTGCTCAAGGGAGCAGTAGTACCGCAGGGGCATGCGGTAGTACCACTCCAACAAGCGATAGTACCACTGCCTCCAGCCCAGACGCTAGCGCATGCGGTTGTAGGCATGAAAGTATTTTTTTTCTTCCGCTCCTACGAGGTAGTACCGCTCCCTGTGAGCGGTAGTACCGTGCCAGATTTTTTGCACGGTCCTAAACCCAACGGAAGTAGTCACGGTCGTAATTTATTTAGTCCATGCCTTTTTCAGCCCAGTAGAATCCTGCCTTGCGGTAGTATGGCAAGGGTGCGCGGTAGTACCGCTCCGGCGGTTCTACCGTTTGTTGCCATGTGCAACAGGGCCTCGCCTAGCCTCTACCACGTGAGCGGTAATACCGCACCGCGCTGTGGTAGTACCGCACCGCCCTGTGGTAGTACCGCGTGCGTTTGCGGTATTATCGCTTCTCGCGGGCTGAGTAAGTGGGTAATGGTTGGATCTCCCCCACTATATAAAGGGGGTCTTCTTCCCCAAGGAGACTACCTCTTACCTCCCTAAGCTCCATTGTTGCTCAAAGCTCCATTTTCGCCCGATCTCTCTCCCTAGCCAATCAAACTTGTTGATTTCCTAGGGATTGGTTGAGAGGGCCCCGATCTACACTTCCACCAAGAGATATTTGATCCCCCTACTAATCCCTTGCGGATCTTGTTACACTTGGGTGTTTGAGCACCCTAGAAGGTTGAGGTCACCTCAGAGCCATATTCCATTGTGGTGAAGCTTCGTGGTGTCGTTGGGAGCCTCCAATTAAGTTGTGGAGATAGCCCCAACCTTGTTTGTAAAGGTTTGGTCTCCACATTTAAGGGCACCAATAGTGGAATCACGACATCTCGCATTGTGTGAGGGCGTGAGGAGAATACGGTGGCCCTAGTGGCTTCTTGGGGAGCATTGTGCCTCCACACCGCTCTAACGGAGACATACTTCCTCTCAAAGGGAAGGAACTTCGGTAACACATCCCCGTCTCCACTGGTTCCACTCTTGGTTATCTCTTACCTTTACTTGTGGAAGCTTTATTGTGTTGTATCCATTGCTTGCTTGTGTGCTTGTTGTTGTTGCATCATATAGGTTGCTCACTTAGCTGCACATCTCGACAACCTATTTTGTTGCTAAGTTTAATTTGGTCAAGAAAAGCTAAAAATTGTTAGTTGCCTATTCACCCCCCTCTAGTCAACCATATCCATCCTTTCAATTGGTATCAGAGCCTTGTCTCTTTATTAAGGACTTTACCGTCCGAAGAGTATGGTTGACACCGTAGTCGAGGGAGAGGAGCACTCCGGTGTGAATCTGTCCTTGTCTACGGCCGATGGGGGATCCTCGGTCTCTCGTGAGGAGTTCAATGCGGCTTTGGACACATTGAAAACCTCCATGACGACCAAGGTCAAAGGCATGTTTAAAGAGTTTCTTGATGGTCTTAAATTATCCATCGCACCGTTTGTAAAGGCATGTTCCTCTCTAAGTGGTTTTGGTGATTGATGACTATGCGTTTGTGGACTAATCGTGTGTGCTAAGTATTTCAGAGATTAATCCTTTGGCATGAGACGATTACTTCCACTCGAAGCTATAAGAAGAAGATGTGTCGTCTCCTTCGTTTTTGGTTTTGGTGGACTTCAGTCATAGGAGACACCGTACTATCAAGAGGGGGTCCGCGGTGGAAAGGCTGGTTGGAATCATCACGCACAGTTCTTTTTGGCACCCTCAGCTCCTTTCCCTGTATTGGAGCTTTCCGTTTCTTTCAGAGTGGAGGCTGGTTGATGGGAGCGGTAGTACTGCCGCTGGCGTGGTAGTACCACTTATGGCCACCAAGCGGTAGTACCGCTGCACACCGCAGTAGTATCGCTTGGGGGCATATGCGGCAGTTCCACCTCGGTCTGGCTCAGCTACCTCTTCAACTCAAGGGGGGATTTTCTCGTGTCCGACTTTATGGTAGTAGCAATGGTAGTACCTCTTATAAGCGGTAGTACTGCTGCCACCACTGCGGCTACTACCGCTCCCCTCTCCTCCGCCTCGATGTTTCTACAACGCGGTATTACCGCTCGGGGTCGCGGTAGTACCGCTGCGACCTGCGGTAGTACCGCTCCACCCAGCGGTAGTACCGCTCCGTGCGGGCAGAAATGGGGATAACGGTTCACTTATCCCTCCCACTATATAAAGAGGTCTTCTTCCTAAAGAAGACATGCATCTTCTCCCCCAAGCTCCATTGTTGCTCCAAAAGCTCATCTTTTCCCGATCTCTCTCCCTAGCCAATCAAACTTGTTGATTTTCTAGGGATTGGTTGAGAAGGCCCTGATCTACACTTCCACCAAGATAAATTAGATTCCCCCCCACTAATCCCTTGCAGATCTTGTTACTCTTGGGTGTTTGAGCACCCTAGACGGTTGAGGTCACCTTGAAGCCATATTCCATTGTGGTGGAGCTTCGTGGTTTCGTTGGGAGCCTCCAATTAAGTTGTGGAGATAGCCCCAACCTTGTTTGTAAAGGTTCGGTCGCCTCCTTCAAGGGCACCAATAATGGAATCACGACATCTCGCAATGTGTGAGGGTGTGAGGAGAATACGGTGGCCCTAGTGGCCTCTTGAGGAGCATTGTGCCTCCACACTGCTCCAACGGAGATGTACTTCCTCTCAAAGGGAAGGTACTTCGGTAACACATCCTCATCTCCACCGGTTCCACTCTTGGTTATCTCTTACCTTTACTTGTGGAAGCTTTATTGTGTTAGTTCCTTGCTTGCTTGTTATTATTGCATCATATAGGTTGCTAACCTAGTTGCACATCTAGACAACCTATTTTGTTGCTAAGTTTAATTTGGTCAGGAAAAGCTAAAAATTGTTGGTTGCATATTCACCCCCCTCTAGTCAACCATATCGATCCTTTCAATTCGTATCAGAGCCTCGTCTGTTTATTAAGGACTTCACCATCCAAAGAGTATGGGAGACACCGTAGTCGAGACGGAGGAGCACTCTGGTGGGGACCCATCTTTGTCTATGGCCTATAGGGGACCCTCGGTCTCTCGTGAAGAGTTCAATGTGGCTTAGGACACACTGAGAACCTCTATGACGACCGGGGTCAAAGGCATGTTCAAAGAATTTCTTGATGGGCTTAAATTATATATCCACCGCACCATTGGAAGTGGCTCGTCCCACGAACAACGTGTCGGATACTCTTCCCGATAAGGGAGAAGCTAGTAGTGATCAAGCCCCCGTTACTAAGCATGGGAGTGGCATCTTTGCTCATGTAGAACCTCTTATTACTTATGGAGGACCCGTTCCCTCCCCACATCTAAATTCTGTTGGTTCTCCCCCAAATATGTGAAAAATGATGATTTTGCTACTTGGACGTTTTGCTTTAAACGTCATTTAAATCATTGTTCTACTAATCTTTGGAGAATCATTGAGCAAGGTTTCTACACGCATGATCCATACAACTTAACTCCAAGAGAAGCCATGGATCATCAATTCAACGAGTCTGTTCTTTGCATTCTTCAAGAAGCCATCCCTCCCGAAGATATTGCACATCTCTGACCCTTCTCCGTGTCCAAGCAAGCATGGGAGCATGTTGTATCCTTGTATAAGGGAAGCGCAAGCATTCAACGCTTAAACTATGAAGTTGTTCAAGATGAAGCCGATGACTTTGCCATGATCGAAGATGAAGAACCCCATGAACTTTATCGGAGATTAACCACTCTTGCAGTTCCGCTCCAAGATCATGGGAGCAAGGATATGGATGACAATTGGATCAAGCGCAAGTTTCTCAAGGCCACAATGCCTTACCACAAGGCCATGCCCTCCATCGTTCATCAAAGGCAGGACTTCCACACCTTGTCCTCAAGTGAAGTGTTGGATGAGTTTGTTGCTATGAGGATCTTGGACAAGTCCTCCGACAATGCAGTGTTGCAGGCTCAACGATCAAAGAAGCCCAACCTTGCATTGATGGCCAATGCTTGTGTGGAAGAACAGGATGAAGAGGAAGAAGAGGAGTGTTGCCCCGAAGATACCAAATATGCATATCATGAGCACATGGCTCTCGCTTCACGACAATTTTGGGGCAAAAAGAATTCAAGACCCAAATTCAACACGAACAATTCATGTGGTTTCAAGGGCAAGCAACGAGTGAGGATGTGCTACAATTGTGGCAATGTGAGTCACTTTGTTGTTGATTTCCCATATGAAAAAGGGAAGACAATGGAGGTAAGCTTATCCGAAAAGACAAGGCGAACCCTTTCCCCAACAAGAACAACTTCACCAAGAAGACTCCTCCCAAAGGATTGGTGGCCCAAGAAGAGTATAATGAGGATGACGATGATGATGAAGATGATGAGATGGTTACCATGGCCACCGTTGCCATTGCGACGACTCCACGTTCATCCCTCTTCAATTTACCCAACGAGAACATCACCGCCAAGTGCCTCATGGCTAAAGCCACCAACAAGGTAACCCCCAACGTCAAATCTACCATCTATACCTATACTAATTTGTGACTCTCTAGAAATTCCTACGTTAATCAGAAATTAGCAACCGTTAATCTGGTGGGGTCAAGTTAATCAAAAATTATGAGCCATCAGATATCAGATGAAGTAGAGGCCTCTTTCGTAATCATTCAGGACTCTCTCCTTCCTCACGATCTCTTTTGAGGCAAACAAAACTAATCTCTCTTTTTTACAGAAGACAAACAAAACTAATATCCCGTTCCTGAACCACTCAAAAAAAAATCCCGTTCCTGAAAGGCCCCTTCCTCCGCAGCCACAAAATAACCTGGAAATCATCACGCTTCATCTCTGGCTCCACGTCAATCTCTTCCCCCACCGCCACACCAGACATCACAGCCTAATCTCTTCCCCTACCACCACACCAGACATCACAGCCTACACTAGCGATCTCTATCCTCGTCTGAAACTATGCCGCTCTAAGAATCCTCAGGCTCCCTCGCCTCTGTGCACCTCTATCCTGCCCGAAAATCAGAACAGCCTTTGTGAGTAGTTGCTGCTTTACAGGGGTTCAGTTGTGCCGTGGTGTTCGTCGTGCAGTACGTACGTGGTTGTTCAAGTTCATGTGCAACAGTGCAGGAGTGGAGGGGTATGTACAGTAGTAATTAAATTAGCACATCCCTGTCTCTTTCCTCAGGCCTTGCCGGTTCCTCCATGGGTGTCAAGCGGTTGCCTTTCTACTCTTGCATTGTCACCGCACCACCTAGGTTCGGCCTTTCTTCTCCACCTGTGGATAGCATGCGCCGTGCCTGCGATATTAAGTAAATACAAAGTGGATAGGGGATTGCTTGCTAAGTGTCCATTAATCTGCTGTAAGTTCTGCTAAATATCATTTTCTTAAAGTCATTTTTTGTCTACCTGAGAGGTTGATGTGCAATGCAAACTTTCATCCTGTGTACAGGAAAATATTTTGCTTTGCCAAATCGTCTGCATATATTTAATGTTATTATTTGTTGAATTATTAATAATTGCTTACATTGTAATCGCAACAACGCGAGAGTACATATTGATTCATCGTTTGTATGCGTTGAGTTACAGAGGATTTGATATCAGCAGTTTAATTAGCACTTACTCTTTCTTAAAAATCATTCTTTTAAAGGTCTGCAGGTTGTCACCAGCTTTGTTATCTTAGCATTGCACTATCCTAACAGGTGAGGTAAGAGCACTTCACACAATTCTCATGTTGAGGATCACATACTCCCTCGGTTCCTAAATATAAGTCGTTGGGGGAGTGTAAACTGAACTCCCCCAGCGACTTATATTTGGGAACAGAGGTAATACATGGCAGTATCTCTGTGGTGGAAGGAGAAACTTACTCGCTGCCATGTTGCATATGTTCAGACCCGATGAGTTCGTTCACTCATATTATATTATTATTGCATGGTGTACGATAAACTTGCTTTTTGTTTCCTATATTTAACGATACATAGACATTCTTTTAAGCGAGAGGTGGCCCCCACAACATCAGCGAGGTAAGAAAAACAATAAGTGACTAGCAGTATGGATCATACATGTATGTTGTGTACCCTTATAAGAAGAACCAAACGTTTTGGGACAGCCCAACATATATCTATCTATCTATACCTCTATACCTATACTAATTACAGACTTTCAAGAAATTTTCACGTTAATTAGAATTTACGGACCGTTGATCTGGTGGGACCAAATTATTACGGTGTCGATCTTTCGATAGGACAAAAAGTTTTTTCATCGAATTAAACAATGATATATTACATCCGTAGGATGACTAGCATTGTATTCCTTGAAAGAACTCACCAATAACCACGATCTATCTACATCCGTAGATTGACCTAGCATAAACCAGTACCCCGTCAAATAAACAGAAGCATAGCATGTAGCAGCCATGTGCGGCAGGAGTCCTATGCTTACTCTTCTTTATTTCTAAAAATAATAATAAACGATCTCCTATTACCCTGCCTGCCCCCAATTGATTCGTGCTTACACGCATGTTTTTCTTGATAGCAAAGTTAATTTCTAATATTTCTACCCCATGCGTGCAGTTTATCCCTAATTTTTCTTCCCCCGATTTTAACTGCTGGGTCCGATCTCTAATCTCTCTCTTCTCCTATTTAATATCTCCATCCCTGAATTATGGTTGGATGGTCGTGTGCATGGTAACCTCTTGGTAATCAAATCGTGGGGATCAGTACATGCAAAGAAAAAAAGGAACGATGGGCACACGTCCCTGCAACCATCAATCCAAATGGACAGCGGATCTCATCCATGATGGATGCACGGCACATTGTTGGCCCGGTGATCAGGACGTTCATGGCGGTGGTGCGCCAAGGCGTCGTTGCGGACGGTCAGACCAACTCCCTGTCGACGACGTCCGTGCCAAGACCAGATGCGTACTGCTAAATAATGAGACGGCAGGCGCGTTGATAGGAGACGACGATGGCGGTGGCTCAGAGTAGTACTCATCATCACTATGGCGGCCAGCCAGCAATCGTGGCATGCGCCGCCATGGACCAGCAGTCCATTTCACCACTATGGCGGCGACGAGCTCTGGCGCGAGCGGGTGCAGTGGCAAGGAGAAGTACGACTGCCGTCTTGGCGCGCTGTCAACGGGGAGTTGGTCCGGCAGTCGGCAACGACGCCTTGATGCACGCCCAACGTGAACGTCATGTACTCATGTCAGCGGAGCCAACAATGTGTCAAAGTCATGGACTCATGTCAGCTGAGCCAACAATGTGTCGTGCTTCCACCATGGACGAACCGTCAGACAGGCCGCCGGTGACGTGCTGCTTCGGCGCTGCGTCATGCCGTTTGGGCGCGTCGACGAGGCCTTTTGGCATGGCCGCCATATAGGCAATGGAAAATAAGAGCTGACCCACATACATGCAGAACCAGGAATCAGCCTTTTGGGATTGAGAGTAAATCGTGAAGTAGGATTAGCATGCGAGATTGTCGAGGCCACGTGGCGCTCATCCGGTAGGGTCTCACGTCCTCTCCTATGAGACCCGGTCTCATAGGATTTTTACCCCTCTTACGTGCATGTGCTGGCAGCCGAAAGACATTGACCACCGTTATTGTTACGTATGTACTTAACCACTGGCACATCTGGACGGAATCATTCAAGCTGTTTGGGAACTCAACTTACCTTCATGTATGTGCCTTTCTGTGCAATGTGAGTTGCACCCTGTGCCAAAATCCTCTCTTCAGGTTGTCAACATCTGCCATTCTGATCCTTTTCTATTGCCTAATGCCTCTAAATCTGATGGTCTTCTTCAGCTTCTCCCTGCAGATATCTAGCATGGCACTGCTACACAGATAACTGCTGCGGGAGTTAAGTCCTATTTACTTGGATGTACAAGTTGGCGGCCAGTACATCTACCTCGACACAAGCAATACTTCATGGAAACAATACCAACCGCAGTATTATTTTTTCGAGCGTACATGTTGACGTTGTTAGCATCATATCAAGTTTGTTGCTACATTATATTCGTGAATAGACATAGCGGTATAGAAATCTATGGAGCAGCACTAACTTTTGAGATTTTGTGGGTTACTATCATCATCAAAGATGACTTTGGTCACAACATCATTTAATGAGAAGATTGCAACTTTTGCAAAGTTTAACATTATTGTTCACAAGCATGGTATCTTGCATATTTTTGGTGCTAAATTATTCAAGAATTTAAGGTAGCATCGGTTTATATGCTGCATAAATTTTAGTATCCAGACTTGGTGTATTAATTTGTCGAAGAAAATATGATAATTATGTTCTTTGGTTTTTTACAACCACACAAGCTATTGCATGACGACGTTGATTCTACTAAGATGGAACACCCGTAGTAGTACTATAACCGAATGTGAAGCACCTAAGTCACTGTATTATACAGATAAATGGAACGTTTCCTTCACATGGCTACCACAAGTAAGTATACAACCATCCCAGTTGGTTGCAAAATGAAATGAAATATATCATTGCATAACTTTAATCATAGTTTGAAGTTAAAATGAATAGATAAAATTCAATTATAATTAACTTTTGTGGGCCTAGCCGTGCGAATGCACGGGTTGACGACTAGTCACTACTAATCCTTCATTGACGGATTGCATTGATGAAAGTGAGGGGGCGGATGAGGAGGAAAACAAATTTGAGTCTTTTATGAGTAAACTCAAAGGTAAATCCAAGAAGCACTTCGTTGCTCTTTTGGAAGAACTTGGTGAAGCCAATGACATAATCGAGGCTCACGAAGAGACCATCTCTAAGATGGAAGGACATAGTCATGACTATGCCGATGAGATATCAGATCTCTCTAATGCTCTTGAGGAAGACTGTGGTCATCGTTTGGCTCTTGAGGAGTCATACAACGATGATCATGCTAAATTAAAGAAAGACCTCGATCATGCTCTTGTTGTTTCTCGTGTGCTCAATTCCGAGAAGGCCAAACTTGGGGTTGACCATGCTAGACTCAAATAGGAGTTTGATACACTTGACAAGGCCCACAAGATCTTGAAGAGTGTTCATGCTAACCTCAAGGAGTCTCGTGATCAACTCCAAGTATTCCTAACCAAGGAGAAAGCCACTTTTCCTTATATGGTCTTAATTGATAATGCAAATGCTACTAACCCTTGTTGTGAGCATGTACATCTTGTGGAAGAGAATGCCAAGATGAAGAAGCAACCTTAGAAAGTCATTGTGTCTTGCATACAAGGTGAGAAGAACCTCAACAATCTTTTGAGCAATCAAAAGGAAGTTGTTGCCAAGGAAGGTATTGGGTTTGCACCCAAGCCCAAGAAGAAGAAGAAGAATAACAAGACCAAGCAACCTCTTCCTCTCAAGCAAGCCTTTGTGAAGGAGGGAGAGTGTACTCCTAAGGAGAAGAAGAACAATGTGAAGGATGGTGGAGTCAATAAGGGCATCGCCACTCCTTCCAACAAATTCGGCGACTTTAACACGTCTTATGTGTTATGCCGTGCTAGTGATGGACACGTTTATGCTAAATTTGTTGGTTCTTCTTATGAGTACATTGAATTGTCTATTTGGGTTCCTAAGACCCTTGTTGCTAATATAAAAGGACCCATTACAAAATGGGTACCTAAAATCAAGCATTGACTTCTTGTAGGAGTTTTCTACCGATGGGGGATCATGGTTGCTCGATAGTGGAGCCACAAATCATATGTCCGGAAGCAAAGACTTGGTGGTGAACGTGCACAAAGGTTCATCTATGCCCACCAATGTCGAATTGGGCGATGCTTCATCTTCTAAGCTATTGGGTCTTCGCAAGGTTGTCGTTTCTCATGATCTCACGATCTCACGATCGAGAAAGTCATGCTTGTTGAGTCCCTTGCATACAATTTACTTTCCGTTTGTCAACTTGCACTCATGGGTTTTGCTACTTTCTTTGATATTGATTACGTGGCCCTCTTGTGGAGCAATACTATTAAAGTAGCTTTTTTGGGCATGTCGAGAACGGTCTCTATGTGTTTAACTTCTCGGAGCGACCCACTAAGACCGCGACATGCCTAATGGCTAAAGTTGACGTGGGATGGCTTTGGCATCGCCGTTTAGCCCACGTCAATATGAGACCTTTGCAAAGTCTTCTCAAGGGGGACCATGTCCATGGACTAAGGAATGTTAGTTTTGCCAAAGATCGTGCTTGCAGTGCTTGTATAGAAGGAAAACTACATGAGAAGGCTAACCCTCCCACGACTATCATCTACTCGACGAGGCTTCTGGAGCTCCTTCACATGGATCTCTTTGGGCCTCCATCCTTTGATAGTCTTGGGGGTAGAACGTATTGCTTGGTGATTGTGGATGATTATTTAAGATACACTTGGGTATATTTCTTCAAGAGGAAGAGTGAGACCCAACAAAATGTCATCAACTTTGCAAATGAAGCTCAACGTCAACATGATGCAAAGATCTTGATGATTCTAAGTGACAAAGGCACCGAGATCAAGAACTACACCTTGGATGAGTTCCTTAGTGATGAGGGGATCAAGCATCAATATGCCGCACCTTATACCCCTCAACAAAATGGTGTGGCGGAGAGGAAGAACCGGACATTGATGGACGCAACAAGGACCATGATGGCGGTGTTCAAGTCTCCATACTTATTGGTAACAAGCCCAACCTCAAGTACTTAAGGGTGTTCGGTTGTAAGCGTTTCATACTCAAGAAAGGTGTTCGTTTGTCTAAATTTGAGGCTAGAGCTCATGAGGGCATATTTGTTGGTTATGCTACAAACTCTCATGCTTACCGTGTCCTCAACAAGTCCACCGGACTCATTGAGGAGACGTGTAACGTGGATTTTGATGAGAATAACGGCTCCCAAGTGGAGCAAAGTGGTACTTGTGATGTAGGTGATGAAATTCCTCCCCAACCCATAATAAGAATGGGTATTGGTCATATCCTACCCATCTAGGAACCCCTTGTGGCCGAAGGAGATGGACAATGTTCCACTCAAGTGGAACCATCAACAACCCAAGACCCACACGCTTCCGAAGAACAAAGTGAAGGCCCTCAACCCAATGAACAAGGCCAAGTGCAAGATCAACTACAAGATGGTGTTGATCCACCAAGTGATGGACAAGGCCAAGTTCCCTCTCCCGAGCAAGTTAAAGATCAAGAGCAAGCTCAAGATCAAGAACAAGCTCATGACGATGCTCATGATGATCAAGTTATCGCTCCTCAACTCTCACTTGAGGAGAAATTGGAGCGTCGTGCTGCCAATGTTGCTTCTAGGCTCGCTTCTAGAGAGCAACACATGGAGAATATCCTTGGAAGCATTACAAAGGGGGTAAGCACTCGTAGATAATTAGCAAACTATTGTTCTCATCATACATTTGTCTCTTGTGTTGAACCCCAAAAGGTCTATGAGGTGCTCGAAGATCCAGATTGGCTCAATGCCATGCATGAAGAACTCCATAACTTCGAACGCAACAAAGTGTGGCGATTGGTGCCAAGAACGGAGGAGAACCGTAATGTCATTGGAACCATATGGATCTTTAAGAACAAGCAAGATGCTCACGGGATTTTCATTCGCAACAAGGCTCGTTTGGTGGCACAAGGCTACTCCCAAGTCGAGGTTATCGACTACGGTGAAACCTTTGCCCCGATTGCTTGCCTTGAATCTATTCGTTTGTTGCTTGCTTATGCCTCTCATCATAACTTTAAATTGCAACAAATGGATGTAAAGAGTGCTTTTTTTAATGGTCCTCTTAATGAGTTGGTGTACACAAAACAACCCTCAGGGTTTGAGGATCCTAAGTTCCGCAATCATGTGTATCAACTCGATAAGGCACTCTATGGCCTTAAACAAGCCCCACGTGCGTGGTATGAGCATCTTACCGAGTTATTGCAAGATCGTGGGTTTGAAATTGAGAAAATCGACCCCACTCTTTTTACTAAGAAGGTCAAAGGGGAGTTGTTTGTATGCCAACTATATGTTGATGATATTATCTTTGGTTCTCCTAACAAAGCTTTCAATGATGAGTTTACCGCTCTAATGACTGCGGAATTTGAGATGTCCATGATGGGAGAGTTGAATTTCTTTCTCGGGTTCGAAGTCAAACAAAGAAGAGAAGGAATCTTCATCAACCAAGCCAAATATACTCAATACATGGTCAACTGATTCAACCTAAGTGATGTCAAGCCGGCCTCTACCCCAATGCCTACCAAATGCCAACTCGACAGTGATCCCAATGGTAAAGCGGTGGATCGAAAGGTATATCGTTCTATGATTGGATCCTTGCTTTATCTTTGTGCATCTAGACCGGATATCATGTTAAGTGTGGGAATTTGTGCATGGTTTCAAGCCTCACCTAAGGAAAGCCACTTTGTGGCAGTCAAGCGAATCTTTTGATATTTGGCTCATACCCCAAACTTTGGCTTATGGTACCCAAGAGTAGCAAACTTTGATCTTGTTGGTTTCTCGGATTCGGATTGGGCGAGAGACAAGGTGGATATGAAGTCAACCTTCGGAGGATGACACTTTCTTGGTTGCTCTTTGGTAAGTTGGTCCTCCAAGAAGCAAAGTTCACTACAACAAAAACATCGCGTATGGTCGCTTTTTCTGGGTCGCTTTTTTATTCGTCTCTACACTCATGAACACTAGCGACCTAAAGACGCTTCTTAAGACGTTTTCAGAGCGCCACAAACTTTTGATTTTAATTAGCCTTCAATAAAATAAGTATTTAATTTTAATTAACTTAGATACGATCTGTGAGACGTTTTTATGTGCGACTCTATTCTTAGAGACGATTTGTGAGACGTTTTAATGTGCGACTCTATTCTTAGAGACAATTTGTGAGACGTTTTAATGTGCAACTCTATTCTTATATTAGACTAAAGAAAAGAGATAAATACTTCCGGAGTCTTAGAACTTGTACGGCCAGTTTGGTGCATAAAATTGCAAAATACATGTTTTCTGATCGTCTAACTTGTCCTCTCATTCATATACAAGTGCTTTCTACCGTATCCGGATGTACCATGTGCATGCGTGGCATGCCAAGATGGCGAGGGCCCACCCTCACTGGTTGAGGCGGTGGGTAGCATGCGTGCACTGTTTTTTTCCCTTCTGAAAGCATTGTTGCATTTTTCTTTTCCTGGTGCCTTTTATTTATCTATGCAAAAAATCCTAAGCAATCAAACACACAACCTTCTCCGATTCGGTCGCATAAATGACCACTAGACCAGACAATTAGATTTATATAGGATGGACCGTAGGAATTAAGAATTTATAATAGAAATCAAAATGGGGAAAAGGGTGTGCAAAAAAGGAAGCCCCCTTCAAACCTATTGCATCATAAGCTCGTCGCATGTGCGAGCGCCAATCGTCCGACCACAATGACACTTCTATACTTTAAATTTTAATGTTAAATTATTAATTATTAATATATAATAAAATAAAAGTAAGCCGTGTTTCTCTAAATTTTTGGTTTGATCAATGTATAGGATTAATTTCGTCTGCCGCGGGAAGCTGCTAAAATCATATGAGAAATGATTGTGTTCAACCGACGTATTTTTATGTCGACCTCCTCCGCCGATCGACACGTGTCACATGGTCATGCAGAACACACATCCTTTTCTAGAAACTTTGTGCGGCATCACATCTCCTTCCCATTTCTTTCGTTCGTCTCTCAGCTCCACCAGGGGAAGATGCTCGCCGCGCGCATGCCGCTCGTGCTTGCGACTGGTCCGCGCCCTCAACCGCAGTTCGCCGTCAAGACAGGCCTCCACCGTCGCCCTTCCTTCCTATTATTTTTCTCCTCCCACACCCTTTTTTCTTTCCCAACCGGACCGAGCTCTTGAAGCCATGACCACAATCGGAACCTTCTTGGGCCGTCGTCGCCAGCAGCACCTCTACCGCGAGACGAATTTCTGCAACAACATGCGAACAACCACTTATTGTAGTTTTTTTATTTTTTTCGGCAACAAGCCTTTTGTTGCAGAGGAAACGAGCGCACCACTACATTTGTTGCAAAGGGGTAACAACCAAGTTTCTTCTGTATAGCAAAGGTCTTGTTTACGAAACATAGGCTATATTTGAAAGAAAAAACGGTTCAACAGAAGCGCAACAAGGCTCCTCTTGCAAAACGCCGAGTGAAGCACAAGCCTTGTTGCAATGGTTGATGCACGTTCACGGAAAGAAGATCAGATGGTTGTCGAGCTCGTGATCCTATGGCTACCGAGGCGGCGGATGTTTCTAAACATCACCCGGCCGAAGCATAGCATGCCCCAAATCATATGTGTCAAAGGTGGTAAAAAAATCTACGAAACGACTCAAAACAAAACTACAGATTTTTGCCGCACCGTTGGGCCTTCATGCTGGGCCAGCCACACCAGCAAACAATATGAGTATAACTCAACCCCAAAAAAATATTGAAAGAAACAGAATTTGAACCTGCGACCTCGAAGATTGATGTGGAGTCCAGTTTCCTACCAAACTAACACATGCTTGTTTAAACTTGGGGGTTAGATCCTACTTGATCCGTCGCACAACCTACGTGTTAGTTTTTTTTTTTGAGGGGATCCGTGTTAGCTAATGCGCCCAACTAGCTGGGCCTGAACCTGCGCTCCCTGACGAAAACCTTGTACGGCACAAGAAGTATGTGGTGCAATACGATGACCAATTGATGAGACAGCTAATTGTTCACAGACCCAAAAGAAATGTTCACTTACAAGTTTTGTTCAATTTTTCAAAAAAATCACGTTTTCAAACTTTGTTCAAAATTTCAAGATTTGTTCCCATTCCCAAAAAGTGTTCACAGATTGAAAAATGTTCCAGATTCCCAAGAATGTTGGCGTTTTTACAAAAAAAATGAGGTTCCATTTTTTTCACAAATTAAAAAATGTTCATGTTTTCAAATTTCTTCAAAATTTAAAAAAATCCCGTTTCAAAATTATTCACAAATTACAAAATGTCCAAATTTTTAAAAATTTGTTCAAAATTTGAAAATGATCGCATTCCAGAAGATAATTCACTTTCTTCGACAAAAAAATACGTTCAAATTTTTCAGAAATATCTTTTCAAATCTCGGTGCTGCAGTGTGTTGTTTAGATATATTGAGCGTTAGCAAATCAACAACAACTTTTAGTTCTAGCGGCTAATAGTGTGCACTCTGTATTATGAGGTTCCGATTCAGCTCCTTCCTAGGGCACTGTAGTTTTCTGATTTTTTCTATCGCACACTAAAGAAAACATCCTGTTCGCTCGGCCCACAGGCCTAGCCGCAGGACTCCCTATATGACGCCTGCGTTCTAACTGTTGGACCTCTTCCACCACAGCGCGTGCACCATCATCATGCTAAAAATAGGATTACCACCTTGTGGTATTAATGCCATGGATATTTTGTTTAAATAGTCTCACATGGCCGGACATGGAGTATGTGAGCTCGAGCTCACATGCACCCTTTACTACAGTAAAATCGAAAAATCTATTTAAAAAGTTCGAAAAAATATGATTTTTTTGCAACAAACATTGATGTGTGTTCCACATGCATTCCAATTTCGTGATGAAATAACATTTGTGGAGGCCTCAGCAAAAAGACAAAATAATGCTTAAAAAACTTTTTTTGGAAGCATTTTGATTGTGGGTTCTAGATAGGAAACTTGCTAAGAAGTTGTGGTGGAGGCTAAGAAGCCGTGGCACTGTTTGAGAATGGAATTGGTGCGTGATGGCATATGTGCATGAAGAAGTTGACTCATGTTTGATTGAGGGTTTGGATAGGCAAACATGCTAAATTGTGGTGGAGGCTAAGAAGATGTGGTGCTATTTGGGAATGAAATCTGTTCGTAGTGGCATGTGTGCATGAAGAAGCTGGCTCGTGTTTGATTGTGGGTTGTGGATAGGCAAACATGCTAAGAAGTTGTGGTGTTGTCTGGGAATGGAATCGGTGCATTGTCGCATGTGTGCTTGCCCCAAACTGTCAATCTGGTCAGCTGCACTAATATAATTTCTCTATTTAGTGGTACTAGACTGCAGTGAACCCAATCTTGCGGTAGCCTGGGCCCTCGACCGATCCAAGACCCAGACATCATCCATGAAAGCAAAAAGAACGTTGGAGAGAACATGTCGAAGGTGTAAGCCATGAGAGACTGTCTGCTGAACATAGCGGAGCATGTGCTTCACTTCAAATCAGTGCAATCACACGGTGAGTGGAGGTACTGACAACAAAGGAGCATCGACCACCACTGGTTCGACGACATCACCGAGGGCAAGGACAGTGAGGGAGCCCTGCCAGGCTAGGGAGGCAGCAAGGACCCCCCCCCCCTCCTCATTGGTGAAGAAGGCATGCGGCGGCTAGCATGTCAGTGGTGGAGGATGGCGTGTACCTATATATTTGTAAGCCCACAGATCCAATGCTTTGTAGCCTAGATGAACTTCTGATCTCCCATCTACCTAGTAGTATGAATTAACGAGCTTCAGTGTAGATTCCAATCGATCCCTTGGATAACCTTTGTAATACTCTTATCATTTATTTATTTTCTAATCTTCTAAAGCGAACTACTCCCTCTGATCCATATTATTTTTATCGCTCAAATGGATGTATCTAGACATATTTTAGTGCTAGATACATCCTTTTAAGAGACAAGTAATATGGATCGGAGGGAGTATCTAATAATCCCCCAACCGAACATACCTAATAGGCAGGTTGCCCCACTGCCAGTGGGCCCAACCGACGCTCACCTTGTCCCAAACTCCTCTGTGGCTCGGTTTTGCCCCCATGCTGCTCGAAGGTGTTGCCGTAAGCCAGAGCTCCTCCGTGGCTCGACCCCGCTCTTCCCAGCCGGAGCTCCCAGCTGCCACAACTCTAGAACAGAATACCAGTGGCGGACGCAAAATCGCTATCAATAGAGGACGGGAGGCCCATCCCTGGTACATTACTTACCGATGTTGGGTGGCTTTGGCTGCCCGCCGCTGGTGAAACTCTTCAAAATTATTCCCTCCATACACAAATATAAGACATTTTAGATATTTCATTATGAACTGCATATGTACTTAAGTGAGTGAACAAATATACTAAAATGCATCTACATGCATCTGAACCTGAATATAGTTCTGAACCTGAATATAGTTTGAACGTCTTATACTATATTTTTTAGGGAGGGAATATACTATTTATTGTAGATCGAACGGATATTAGGGGCTCGTATTACCATTTATTTTAATTATTTTAAAAATATTAAAAAACTGTGCACGCAAACTATTTTTCGCTTTATCAAATTTGGGGTTCCTATTTTTTTCCGTTTACCGCCTAGGGCTTCCCGCGTTTCGCCTGGATTATTTTCGCTCCACGTAATCCTTCCGCGTCTTTTCCCCACCCCACGCCGCCATCTCCCCACCTCCGGATCGGTTCCAATCTACGCCGGCACCTGCCCATCCCGTGCGCCGCCCATTCCCACATACGGCGTGGATGCAGCCTCACCCAAGTGCTAACCTCCGCCGCGAGCTCCGGCCTCCGCCGGTGACTTCGTTTTCTCCTCCGCCAACGATCTTGCCTGTTGGAGCCCCGTCGACGTCCGACTTCCTCGCCGTCGACAAGCCGCGCTCCTTACGGACGTCATCGTCACCGTCACCGTCACCAAGTTGCATCCATGCCGAGGTCATCCTCTGCCAGAAGCTCCGCCGCGTGTTGCGTCGCTAAACCGTCCACAGGCAGCTCTCGGCACCGTCCAATATCTTCAGACTTCCACCCCGTCAAGCAGGTGATTCTTTGAATCCCATCTCCTCTATAATTTTAGCATTAAATCGGTGAAAGTAGCCTCCTTCATTTAGGGCCTGTTCGGTTTTTGGTGTTTGATTCCCCGAATCAACATCTACGGTTTCAGATTAACCCCTCCTGCGACTCTATTCCCCATGGGGTTGCAGTTTCCAATCCCTGTATAATCTTCCCATTCACCAGTCTGTTCGGTTACAGAAGGGATCAAAGGTGGATTGGCAGTGGCAACGCTAAACGGTAATCATCCATGACTAGTAATTTGACAGTGACACACTAATAATGTGACAGTCAGATGGCATTTTTTCTGCACAAGAAACTACTTAATTAAATCGTCAACAAGTTGCAGTCAGATGAAAAATTAGTATATAGCCAAGAGCCACACACATTGCAGAGATATCATGGTTTTAGTTAACTTGTACAACGAAATATGCAATTTGTACATCCATATTTTCACCCAACACATTTTGTTCCTATGATCCTCTCACAACTGAAATAGATGGCAGTAAACCCTAAACATAGTTCAAGCAACAGGTGCACGCAGACATGCCGACCACTCTAGCGAACCATTTGTTTCACTATACAACAAATTCAATCATACAACCTCAGTACCCCTAACCCTGATATACACTGTAATCACTAGCGGAGCTACGGCAAGGGCAAATTGGCCGTTGCCCGCCCAAGGATTAGAGGGAAAAATATATTCTACGAAGCCTAGTCTCGCATAGCACGCAGCAGACCCGATATAGAGCAACAATGGAGATACAGAGCAAGCACACAGCACTACAGCAGCCTCGCATAGCACTCATTCCTCGAAAAGACAAATCACGTAGCTGTGGCCTGTGGAGCTCTTTATGTCCGGCCTCGCCTCAAAGCGTA
Source organism: Secale cereale (assembly GCA_902687465.1). Lineage (NCBI taxonomy): Eukaryota > Viridiplantae > Streptophyta > Magnoliopsida > Poales > Poaceae > Secale > Secale cereale. Next base: position 99,135,382 of record LR738711.1, on the reverse strand, counting down.
GCAGTCTGTAATAATCCCGAAATTCCTTTACTGTACGCACCTTATCCTTTTACCATATCTAGACCCTTCTCTGTATAATTATGTTTTCAAACACCTAGATCATACTATGAAAAACTGATGGGTATTTATAATAGCCAAAGACCCTTAATTGGTCATTAAGGAAACTGAATTTGTTGTGGAACATATAAATAAGCCATTTGGCTTGAACCTACAAAGAAACGACAATCCCTGATTGTTAGTACTATTAGCTAAGAAAACAAAAGGTCAAATTTCTTTTGTTTTTTATTGCGTACTATAGCTAATGTTGGAGAAATGGAGACATTCTATGTGGTCACTCTACATTCCTTGCATGCTAGTAAGAACATGACTCAAGCTGTATGTATGCGGTTTTCTGCCACTTACAATTATTTTCCTATTCCATCTCACATGGTTTAGTTGTTTATATAGATAATGCAGTGCAATGCATGACCCTGACATATGCTTATATACACACTTTCCCTTCATTATCTTATTGATTAATTTATGATTTTATCATTGTTTTGGCCAAGATATAATATCAAGTATAATGTAGAAGACTACAAATGAGCTGAGTACGATGCATTTGTTCATGAAGCAAAAATTCTCCGGACAGAAATGGAGAAATAAAATTGTAGCCGTGAGAAGTGATGAAGTTGGTATATCAACATCTCTTTCTCCGAAGATAAAAGTGTGGGTATTAATATATTATTACCATGTTCTTGTTTCAGGTTCAGCAGAAGAGTTGTTGGCAGTAAACTACCACATGTAGAAGCACCTGACAATGTGGATGCTCCACAGAATGTTATGCAGGTGATGCAATAGTTTCTTCACTAGTAAGTTAGCGCTAGTTTTTTCTCGTACTTAAAAACAATTGTTCATCATAAGTTGCAGGAACTGCATCCTAGCAATTGTGCGAGAACCAAAGAGGGTTACACCAAATCGTCTTTACGACATGAACATATCGTTGCTAAGGTATCAAACAATGTCTGCGTGTACAGAAATTTCTACTTCGTTATTAAAACAATGCCTTTATTTTGTACAAGTTTACTTACAACCGAAAGGAACCTCAACGGCAGAGGCACACTGAAAAGTTTGATAGGGCTAATCAAGGTGCAGAATCAACCATACCAAGACGAGCAGTTCACTTTTTTTTTTCGAGAAAACGCAAAAGACTTTTGCGTTTCATTGCATTGAAAAGAGAGAGTTTGGTACAAATCCTCCTAGGAGGCAGGTTCCACAGGGATTACAAGCGCGCTAGTGGACATCCCAGGTCTGTGGCAAGATGGCACGGAGTCCTAATGCTCCAGCTCTGGCCCAAAGTGCAGCTTCTTCCTTAATCCTACCAATCAGGGAGGCAGTCGACGGGGTGGCGCCCTCGAACACGCATCCATTGCGATGCTTCCATATCATCCAAGGGACAAGCAAGGCAGCGGACGCCAAACCCTTGTGCATAGGCTTAGGGGTGTCACGCCGAGCGGAGCGCCACCAGTCATGAAGTGAGTCCTCACCATTGGGTGGTCGACAGGAGAGGCGCAGCCATGAGAGGATCTCATGCCATATCTGGCGGCTGAAGGGGCAGTCCAAGAGGAGATGATGAATCATCTCCGGAGCTTGGTCGCAAAGAGGGCAGTGTTGAGGGTGCGGCAGGTTGCGCCGCGCAAGGCGGTCGGCCGTCCAGCAGCGGTCGAGGTTGGCAAGCCAATGGAAGAAACGCACCCGAGGCGGTGCCCAGCACTTCCAGGTGAGCTTCCAAGCCTGGCAATGGGTGGAGCCGTGGAAGGTGGCAAGGTATGCGGACTTGGCGGAGTATTCGCCGTTCGCGGTCCATATCCAGCGGATGCGATCCGGTGCGTCACTGAGGGTAGTGTCAGCGATCATCTGCCATAGGCGTAGGTATTCTCCAATCTCCGGGATGCCAATCGTGCCATGAATGTCCGTGGTCCATTGGTTCGCGTGTAGGCCGTATTCAAACCACAGATCAGAAGAAACGTAGTGTCCTGTTTTGTACAAGTAGGGTATTTTTCCTGCTGCTGTTTTTTTACAAGCAACATGATATCATCATGGAAATAATTATTTCCAAGATTTTGGTAATACATGTGCTAATACTATTTATTTTCAAAGAACTGCTAATACTAGTTTCACAAAAGAATAAATGGTACTCATGAACTAGCAGCAGCAGCAGTAGCAAGTGAACCTAATGCAACAAAATGAGATAATCATGGAAATCTGTAGTACATGATAAGATGAGTTCGCCTCTTTGTCATGGTAATAATATCACTGAGGAGCACTATGTAAAATCCTGGAGCTGACATAGAAAAGAGTTCAGTTTAGAAGTGTATATGGTACAGCTAGGAACCAGATAGAATCAATATGTACATAATAAGGTTGATGATTTAGTGCATTTGTTATACATGATAAAGACCTGCCAATTACATTCCCTGATTAGTGTGTCCATTCATGCGTATTCTTACTGAAATAAGTGCGATTTTTCTTGAAATAATAGGGAAAATATTGAAGTGATTGTTTTCGAAGAACTCGACAAACACAAGTGAAGTCGTGGCCAAAGGAACTTTAGTGAATAAACATATCACATATGTGGTTTGAGGAAGCATGCTTGGAGACCAATATGTTGGTGTTTCTGTTCTTCACAACATTTCAAATCTTGACGATGAGAGACTTATTAGATTCTATGAAAAGAATCCAATCCAGACAGTACGGGATACTATTGATTATGTTATTGCTTGGCCTCGATCACATGTAAATCCACTTCCATACAAGCATCGGGTATGCTCCAATGTCCATTAAGGTATATAATTTATGAAGTATCTTTGTAATTTTTAGGTCAAAAATACTCGAGCCAATCGCTCCAACAACACTACAAAAACATTCCTACTCCAACACAACTAGAAAACACTGGTATGGTACATCTCTTACAATTCATCAAAGAATATTTCACTGTGCACTAGTCATAAAGCTTATGTTCATGTAAACTTTTCTTTGTTTCCTTTCTTTTCAGGAAAGCTAAGGCTTTAGAGGATAGCATTGCAGGATCCAGGAGCAACTGGAGATGGATTAATTTTTAAATGTACAAATATAATGAATTATGTATAGATTTTAGCTTCATAGGAAAACTTGGTTCTAGTTTGTAGGATATTTTCTTATTTATTTGTATCTTTCATATGAATGTCTGATTTGATTCAGTTGTGAACTCCGCCCACTTTTAATAGATGTATTTGTTCCTACTAATTAGTCCACTGGATTTGCTACCGAGGATGCTTATTGTGCGAATGGAATTGGTGATGTGAACCGAGGTGTTCATATAATGACATTTGATCAGACCGCACATGCATATGTGTCATGATAAAGTAATCGAATTAAAAATGATGAAATACAAATTTAAAATAAACCAAATATTATTTAATGTAAAATAATTCATAGCTACAGAAAAACTAATGTATATTTAGAAACGAATATATCGTCTCTACATGGCGTGTATAAGCATCGAGTCCATGATGAAACCTCTACTCCCGTGGAGACGTGCTTTGAGCGTGTCTAACATAACGTCTCGACATGTATAGAGACAACTTTGAACATCTCAATAAAACGTCCCATGTCATGTACACACGCTTAGCAAGCGTGTCTACCGGTTTTGAGACGGTCCGTGGGAAGACGCTCCAAGGACGCTTTACCAAATCGACTCTACAGGTGCCTAGAGATGAAATAACACGTCTCTAGCCATGGAATTTGATGTCTCTACATGCAGATTTTCTTGTAGTGGTTGTGTATCTCTCTCCTCCACGAAAGTCGAATATGTGGCCGCTGGTAGTTGTTGTGCTCAACTTCTTTGGATGAGGCAAACTTTAAAGGATTACAGTGTCATTTGTGACAAAGTGCCTCTTTGGTGTGACAATGAAAGTGCCATCAAGATTTCTCTCAACTCGGTGCAACACTTCAAGGCGAAGAATATTGAGATTCGGTATCACATCATCCGGGACCATATCAGACGAGGCGAGATTGATCTTCACTATGTTAACACTCATGATAAGATTGCATATATCTTCATGAAGCCCTTGGATGAAGCAAGATTTAGCGAGTTAAGGCATGAGCTTAATATCATTGATATGAGCAATGTGGCTTGAAACTGTGCACACCTCTTCACACTAATCATGCTATCCTGTTTAGGTGTAGGCATGGACATAGGGGGAGTGTTGTTCACTCAATGAACTTTCCCTCTCCCCATTATGCATAAATCGACCAACTCTTTCACATTCACCATTGTTGATGGTATATGTGCTTCAAAGATGAGTAGTGGTCATGGGCCCAAGGTTAAAATCTTCGCGGTGCCATACCATTTCATTCAAACATAGGTGGCCTCGGCCACCGCCTTCTCCTTTGAGAGGTGTGTGTTTGCTGTCTCGTGTTCTCTCCTTCTTTGTGTTTATGTCTGTGTTTGTGTTTTGTTCTCTTCTCTCTTGTGTTCTCCTTTGTTTGAGATAATTCATTCTCTTTCTAAAAGAAATATAGAGAAAAAGAGAGTTTAAAGATCGAGTTCCTGTCTGGGCGGTACTACCGCTAGGTGCACGCGGTACTACAACTTACTAACTTAAGTAGTACTACTGCCCGCCCGAGCGGTACTACCGCTGCTGGGCGGGACTTTGGGGTTAAGTGGGGGTCGAGGATTTTTCTTCTCCCCATACCCATTCACCCTCGTCTTCTCTTCGTGCTCCAGTGACGAACTCGCCGCGAGGGGACGTCGCTGGGCTGCCTCCTCTGGGCCATTCTTCACCTTTTCCTTCGGTGGGATCAATCCCCACCCCTTTCTCAAGCCATGGATGCTAGTGTTGCCCCCCGTCTCTTTCTCTCTGCTTCTAGATTTCAGATCAAGGTTTTAGGGGCAATAGGTTTGCATTCTTTAATTTTTGGCCAAATCAAGGCTTGAGTAGGATGGTGAAGACTTCTAAACTACTAGGATTGGTATTTGGTAGGATTATTTTTGATTTTGGCCGCGCGGTAGTACTGGAGTTGGTCATGGCAGCAAGGGAACTGCCGTTCCCCGCTTGGAGCGGTACTACCGCTCCTATGGAGCGGTACTACCGCTTGCAGCGCTACTGCCCCCTATCATGTGCGGTACTACCGCTAGGTGCCAACATCCACCATATTCCTACCAAATGTTGATCTATGTCTCTTTTTCTCTTGACTTATGCTCGTTCTTTCGTGTTGCTCTTCGTGTTTGTGTGTTTGTCTCCAGGTGATGGCCCTTCGGAACATCATACGTATCGTATCAACCCCGGGTGCACTGGGTCAAAGCGCTATCACACCTTTGAGGCAAAAAGTGGTTCTCCATGTGGTTCTGCAAGTATTCCTTCCTCAAGTGTTCCGCAAACTCATTCTCCGCAGCCGTCCAAGAATACTGCAAATAAGCCCAAGGTGAAGCCCAAGACCATCACTGAGATGTCTAACAATGAGTTCTGGGAGAGGCGTCAGCGTAATCCCTATGAGCATGAGAAAGAGCCCAACCTTGTAAACCGCCCTTTCTGGAACCGTTTTCAGTACGCAACCTACTTTGATGTGATCAAGGCCAAAAGGAATCTCTTTGTGGATGTCCGCTGCATCGACATTGCTCATTTGGAAAAGGATCCTGCTTATTTTGGCGAAGCTTTGGAGATGTGTTCTGAGTTGAATATTCTCGGCATCATGACATTCAACAAGGACTCTGATGCAGACTTGGTGGCTCAGTTTTATGCCACGGTCCATCTTGGCACTGATGCAGAAAGAACTTTGACATGGATGACCAATGGCAGACATCTTGTGGTCAAATGGAAAGCATTCATGGAGCTTCTTGGTGTTGAAGATCAAGGGCTTGAGAATCTGGTTGGATTTCGACCTCACCACAATGCTACTTCCACTCACAAGCAATCTCTCTGGCCTTACTGTACCGTGAAGGCTAACCCCGAGATGCAGAAGGAGACTTATGAGCTGCCTGTCTTTCTGGACATCCTTCATCGCATCTTTAGGGAGACTCTCTTTTCTCGCATTGGGAACCTGGATATGGTTCACTCATACCTTGTGGACATGCTACTTTTCTACCAACATGAGAAGGAAGAAAACACCGGAGAAACCCTGGATATCTCTCATGTCATGTGGTCTGAGCATTTGTCTGCTATCTCTAAGCGCAAGTGTCCTATCTATGCTCCTTTTATCATGCTGCTGATTGAGAAGGCTTGGGAGCAAACCTATACTGGGTACAAGCTGGAGACTGGCGAGTTGGTCTCTCACGAGGTTAAGAGGCTCAGGAAGAAGGATCTTTGGAACACTCCGGTCTCTCGGTCTGGTGATCCATCTGGGGCTGATGAAGTTGAGGCAAAGGCTGATGCTGATGATGATGAGAAATATATGCCCTCTGGAGCTGAGCCCTCTTGGGCAAAGAAGCTCAAGCGCAAGATGAAGAAGCTTTTCTGCATGGAGTCTCATGGTCAGTACTTGGCTCATGTGTTTGAGAAGAAGGCCAGGAGCCGTCATAAGGAGCTCATACATCAAGTTGGTGTAACAGTTATCAGCGGCTCTGACGGCCGGATCACTGATGAGGAGGAATGGGTTCAGCAACACTATCATTGGACTGACTCTGACCCCAAGCAGCCCCCAGCCTATGATGGAGGTGTGGATGATCACGCAGGGATGTGATGATGGAGTGCGTTAGATCTGCTATCACCTGTGCCTGTAGATGCTCTCTGTTCCCTTTTTGGTGTCTCGATGCCAAAGGGGGAGAGAGTTTAGGGATTTCCCGAGTTGCGAGTGTGTGTTTTCTGAGTTGCGAGTGTGTGTCCTATTGTTTGCCTTGTCGTTCATTCTCGCAAACTCTCCTCTAGTTGTTTGTTTGGTTTGGTTTGGTTTGTGCTCGTGAGACCCGGTTACTTATGCTACCCTATGAATGTCAAGTACTTTAGTAGTATGTGAGTTGCATGCTTATTTCCCGTTTCATCCTTACTCACTTACTACTTTACTCTCTTATATGTCTCCTCACTATGATATATGTTATCGAATATAAAATATAGGGGGAGTGTTGATCCTAGTGTGTGTGCTTTGCATTCCAAAGGCAACTCACTTTAAGTGCACACATCTGGGGGGAGCCCGTCTATATTTTGTAGTCTTTGGGGTTTGCTTACTCTTTTGTTATTATGTTGTGCAAATCCTGAGTAGTCATCAATCCACCAAAAAGGGGGAGATTGTAAGGGCATGTTCCTCCCTAATCAGTTTTGGTGATTGATGACAATGCATTTGCGGACTAATCGTGTGTGCTAAGTATTTCAGAGATTAATTCTTTGGAATCATCACGTACACTTCTTTTTGACACCCTAAGCTCCTTTCCTTGTCTTGGAGCTTTCTGTTTCTTCTGGAGTGGAGGCTGGTTGATGGGAGCGGTAGTACCGCTTATGGCCACCAAGCGGTAGTACCGCTTTGGGGGCATATGCGGCAGTTCCGCCATGGTCTAGCTCAACTACCGCTTTGACTCGAGGGGGCATTTTCGCCCGATCTCTCTCCAAAAGCTCATCTTCGCCCCAAAAGCTCATCTTCGCCCGATCTCTCTCCCTAGCCAATCAAACTTGTTGATTTTCTAGGGATTGGTTGAGAAGGCCCAGATCTACACTTCCACTAAGAGAAATTTGATTCCCCCCAGTAATACCTTGCGGATGTTGTTACTCTTGGGTGTTTGAGCACCCTAGATGGTTGAGGTCACCTTGAAGTCATATTCCATTGTGACGAAGCTCCGTGGTTTCGCTTGGAGCCTCCAATTAAGTTGTGGAGATAGCCCCAACCTTGTTTGTAAAGGTTCGGTCTCTGCCTTCAAGGGCACCAATAGTGGAATCACGACATCTCGCATTGTGTGAGGGCGTGAGGAGAATACGGTGGCCCTAGTGGCTTCTTGGGGAGCGTTATGCATCCACACTGCTCCAACGGAGACACACTTCCTCTCAAAGGGAAGGAACTTCGGTAACGCATCCTCGTCTCCACCGGTTCCACTCTTGGTTATCTCTTACCTTTACTTGTGAAAGCTTTATTGTGTTAGTTCCTTGCTTGCTTGTGTGCTTGTTATTGTTGCATCATATAGGTTGCTAACCTAGTTGCACATCTAGACAACGTATTTTGTTGCTAAGTTTAATTTGGTCAATAAAAGCTAAAAATTGTTAGTTGCCTATTCACCCCCCTCTAGTCAACCATATCGATCCTTTCACCATTGGAAGTGGCTCATCCCACTAACAAGGTGGCAGATGCTCATCCCGATAAGTGGGAAGCTAGTAGTGACCAAGTTCCTTTGCCTAAAAGAGGGATATGCATCTTTGCCCATGTTGAACCTCCCCTTACCTATGGAGGACCGGTTCCCTCCACTCATTTGAATCACGTGGGTGCTCCTCCTAAGTATGTAAAAATGGGGATTTTGCCTCTAGGGTTTTTCGCTTAAACGCCATTTAAATCATAGTTCTACTAATCTTTGGAGAATTATTGAGAAAGGTTTCTACCCACACAATCCAAGCAACTTCACTCCTAGAGAAGCCGCGGACCATCAATTCAACGAGTCCGCTCTCTTTATCCTCCATGAAGCTATTCCTCCCTAAGATCTTGCGGATCTCCGACCTTTTTCCGTGGCCAAAGAAGCATGGGAGCATTGAGGGAGTCCTGGACTACAGGGTCCTTGGGCGTCCGGGCTATGTAATACGAGCCGGACTAATGGGCCATGAAGGTACACCATGGAAGACTCTCCCCCGTGTCCGGATGGGACTCTCCTTTGCGTGGAAGGCAAGCTTGGTGTGCGGATATGAAGATTCCTTTCTCTGTAAACCGACTTTGTACAACCCTAGCCCCCTCCGGTGTGTATATAAACCGGAGGGCCTAGTCCATAGAGGCATTCATAATCATACAGATTAGACATCTAGGGTTTAGACATCTCGATCTCGAGGTAGATCAACTCTTGTAACCCCTATACTCATCAAAGTCAATCTATTAGGAAGTAGGGTATTGACTCCATCAAGAGGGCCCAAACCTGGGTAAACAAAGTGCCCCCTGCCTCCTATTACCTTCGATCCTTAGACGCACAGTTTAGAACCCCCTACCCGAGATCTGCCGGTTTTGACAATGACATTGGTGCGTTTCATTGAGAGTTCCACTGTGCCATCGTCGAAAGGCTCGATGGCTTCATCGATCATCTACAACAACGCTGCTGGGGCGGAGATTTTTCTCCCCGGCCAGATCTTTGTGTTCGACGGCTTCACACTGCATGCCAACTCGCTTGGTCACCTGGAGCAGATCGATAGCTACGCCCCGGTCACCAGACCAGTTTCAGAAATCTAAAGTATGTCGCTGACATCCGAGGAGATTTGAGCTTCCAAGGTTTCGCGGCTCCAACCACTGCTTTGGCCATAGATCCGGAGCGCGTCACTCAGTCCGAAGACGGGAGTCTCGAGCCCGCCGGACTATTTGCGGCCATAAAGCCCAACACTAGAGAACCGAAGACGGTAGCATCGCTAGCAGTTATCGCAAAGCCGGACTCCCCTCCGGACACTGGTTCCGAACTCTCGAAGTCTGCGTCTTGTGAGCTCGGCCAAGGAACTCTGGTCCCCATACAAACCTCGCTCTTAAACGAGGCTCTAGATTTGATGCGATCCCTCGCCATCACAGAGGAACCGCTTCCAAATTATGCCCAGCCCGGACTAGGGGCTAAAAATAGGGAACTTTACTTCCCACCCACCACCCACTTCATAGCCACTATCGAGGATCTAACCGACATGCTCGACTACGCCTCCGAAGACATCGACGATATAGACGATGATGCCGGAGAGGAACAGGCCCCAAACCCACCGTTTACCGGGCGCTGGACGACCACTTCCTCATACGACGTATACATGGTGGACACACCTAAAGAAGACGACGACGATGATAAGAAGGATCCAGTCGAGGAAGAACCTCCTGAGATACCGCCGAAGCGCTGACGTCGGCGGCACCGCCCTAAATCGCGCCGCGGAAAAGACAGCGATACATGCACGAGAGAAAACAATACTCCGGAACACGCCGAAGAACAAGAAGACCCCATCGAACCAACATCCGAACAGGATGATCGGGAGGACGGGCAAGTCGACCCTGACGAGCAAATAGGGAGGGAAGACTCGGAAGACAGTAGCTATCTACCACTCTCCGAGGATGATGTGAGCCTCGGCGACGAAGACTTTATCGTGTCAGAGGAACCCCTTGAACAAGATCGCCTTAAGCGCCGGCTAATAGCCACGGCAAGAAGCCTAAAAAATAAGCAACAACAGCTTTGAGCTGACCAATAACTCCTCAACGGAAGATGGACCGATGTCCTGGCAGCCGAGGAGTATGGCCTCGAACGTCCAACAAAAAGCTATCTGAAGCGTAAGCTGCTAACCCAATTCGACGACGAAGCGCCACCCGCGCGTAATGCGACTGGCGTACCCGACCGACCGCCACACGTCCGAGACAGAACGGCAACTCACGCGGAATACCAGCTGCACCACCTCGCCGTAAAGGCAGATAAAAACAGCTCGGGGATACACATACGACCTACGACAGGACCTGGAGAATAGAGCAGGTCAGGCCAGATTCTTTTACGGAATGCAAGGGCGTGCACCGACACGAGAGGATGGCTACCAATCCTGGCACGACAAGCAAAACCAGCCCGGGCCAAAAACTGCACATGGACTTCATCCGAACTGCGCCATGACGCGACCCGATATAGAGGCGCCGCACACCCCCTATGCTTCACCGATGAGGTAATGGAGCACCAGTTCCTAGAAGGGTTTAAACCCGTGAACATCGAATCATACAATGGCACAACAGATCCCGCAATATGGATTGAAGATTTTCTTCTCCACATTCACATGGCCCCCGGTGACGATCTACACGCCATCAAATACATTCCCCTAAAGCTTAAGGGGCCACCTCGACACTGGTTAAACAGCCTTCCAAAAAATTCTATTGGATGCTGGGAAGACCTGGAGGATGCCTTTAGAGACAACTTCCAAGGCACCTATGTTCGGCCTCCAGATGTCGATGACCTCAGTCACATTGCGCAGCAGGCTGGAGAGTCCGCCAGAAAATTATGGACTAGATTTCTCATTAAAAAGAACCAGATTGTCGATTGTCCAGATGCCGAAGCCCTTGTGGCCTTCAAACATAGCATTCATGATGAATGGCTCGCTTGACACCTCGGCCAAGAAAAGCCAAAATCCATGGCAGCCCTCACGGCGCTCATGACCCGCTTTTGCGCGGGCGAAGACAGCTGGCTAGCCCGTAGCGGTAATAATACGAGCGAGACGGGCACTTCCGAAGCTAAAAATAATAGTGGTAGGACCCGACACAACAAGCACAAGCGCTGCAGCAACAACAACAATACTGAAGACACGCGGTCAACACCGGATTCAGCGGCTCCAAGACCGGTCAGCGAAAGAGGCCATTCAAAAGAAATAGAGAAGGCTCATCCAGCTTGGACCGAATACTCGACCGACCCTGCCAGATTCATGGCACCCCCGACAAGCCTGCCAACCACACCAACCAAAGTTGTTGGGTCTTTAAACATGCCGGTAAGTTAAATATCGAACAAAGGGAGAAAGGGTTACTCAGCTAGGACGACGACGACGACGAGCCGCGTCCATCGAAAACAGGGGGTCAGAAGAAATTTCCCCCTGAAGTCAATAACAGTGAACATGATATATGTCACCCACATCCCCAAGCGGGAGCGCAATCGCGTGTTAAGGGACGTCTACGCGATAGAGCCAGTTGCCCCTAAATTCAACCCATGGCCAGCCTGTCCGATCACTTTTGATCGTAGGGACCATATGACCAGCATCTGTCACGGAGGCTCGGCCGCACTAGTCCTCGATCCAATCATCGATGGATTCCACCTTACGCGAGTCCTTATGGACAGCGACAACAGCCTTAACCTGCTCTATCAGGATGACATGTCTCCGTCGTATCTATAATTTTTGATTGTTCCGTGCCAGTATTCTACAACTTTTGCATACTTTTGGCAACTTTTTATACTATTTTTGGGACTAACATATTGATCCAATGCCCAGTGCCAGTTCCTGTTTGTTGCATGTTTTTTGTTTCGCAGAATATCCATATCAAACGGAGTCTAAACGGGATAAAAACGCACGGAGATTTTTTTTTGGAATATATGTGATTTTTGGGAAGAAGAATCAACATGAGAAGATGCCCGAGGGGGCCATGAGGCAGGGGGGCGTGCCCCTGACCATCGTGGGTACCCCGTAAGGCGGTTGGTGCCCTTCTTTCGCCGCAAGAAAGCCAATATTTGGAAACAAATCATGTCAAAATTTCAGCCCAATCGGAGTTACGAATCTTCGGGAATATAAGAAACGGTGAAAGGCCAGAATCGGGGAGCACAGAAAAAGAGAGAGACAGATGAATCTCGGAGGGGATCTCGCCCCTCCGCTGCCATGGAGGCAATGGACCAGAGGGGAAACCCTTCTCCCATCTAGGGAGAAGGTCAAGGAAGAAGAAGAAGGAGGGGGGCTCAGTCCCCCTCTCTCCCGGTGGCGCCGGAACACCGCCGGGGCCATCATCGTGTGACGACGATCTACACCAACACCTCCGTCATCTTCAGCAACATCTTCATCACCTCCCCCCATCTATCTACAATGGTCCACTCTCCCGCAACCCGCTGTACCCTCTACTTGGTGCTTTATGCTTCATATTTGTAAGGGCATATTTCTCCCTAAGTAGTTTTGGTGATTGATGACAATGCTTTTGCGGACTAATCGTGTGCACTGAGCTTTTCAGATATATCACACCTAGGCACAAGACGATTAAATTCCCCTTGGAACCTATGGAAGACGGTGTTTCCTTTTGTTTCTTTTTCGGTGGAATTGAGTCATAGGAAAGCCGTACTATTAAGAGGGGGTCCGCTTCGGAAAGGTTTGGGTGGAATCAACACGTACACGTCTATTTATCGCACCACCTTTCCTTCGCTTCTCTGGAGCTCCGGCTGTTTTTCCTTGTCGTTGAAAAAACAGTGGCATCCTACTACTACTACTGCTCGGCATGCGGTAGTACCGCTCAAAGTATGCGGTAGTACTAGGGATGTAAACGGATCGGATCAGATCGGATAATGCTTTTACCATATCCTTTACCATATTTTTTCGTCGGATTCGGAGCGGAGCGGATAATGACCGGATGCGGATTCGAATGCGGATTGTATCGGACTACGGATTCGGAGCGGAGGCGGAGCAGATTCGGACCGGAAACAGCCAAAAAATATCGGATGATACGTGCAAAGAGACATGACTTACCAATATCTTTTTCAGACGATCTACATAAAGAACAACAATATATAGGTAACTAGTAACCTTGATCAAAGGAATTAATATCTTAGATGCTGTAGCAAGTAAGACAGTAAACATCATAGATTCATACAGTTTTGTAGTTTACTAAGATGAAGCCTACTCTACTCGACTACAAATTAACTTGGTATTTATACTTGTACGTAACTGCATGCAAGGAAGAAGGAACCACTACCAATGTTCATACTTGTTCATACTCAGTATTCCTAAGTGTGTATGTACGCAGACCACCGTTCAGATGCATCGTTGGCGTATATGTATGCAGTCGCAGACCTCCGTCGGATGCGCCGGCGCCGGCATATATATATATGTACGCAGAGCATTATCTCGACGCCATCGACGTATATGTACGCACTACACAGAGCATCGTCTCAACGCCACCAGCGTATATGTGGATTACCCCTCGTCATGTATGGGTGTAGTGTAGATCATGGCCACGACCAGCACCAATATCGCTCACGATGATCTACCAGACTACTACCATGACCCGTTGTGCATGCAGAGAAGAGAAGCTGCTCCTACATGGCGTGGAGCCGTGGATGCATTCATGGATACAACAGATCTACCTTTGTCCTTCGACGCCCTAAACTTGCATGATTCATTGCATCTAAAAAACATGAAATGTTAGAGTGCTTGCTCACCTCCGTTGCTTGGATCGACGCCGACATATTTGCTCATTGTGTCAGACAGGCGACTTGCCGGAGAGATGCGGCCGCCGCTGGCGGCGCAAGAAAAGACGACGCCAAGAGTTGCGTGTGAATTGTGATTCTGGTCTCGTACTAGACTTAGGTTAAATTCTATTTATATGTGGTGATTTTTATTAGTGGTCCGCGTGGGCATTTGGGCTTTTTAATTGGGCTAAATTCATCGGATAATCCTATTTGACAACCACGGATAATCCGCAAAAAATATGGGATAATACATATCCGCCGGATATTACCAATACCGTATCCTCTACCGTATCCGCCGGATATCCATTTGACCAATATCCGTATCCGTATCCATATCCGCCGGATTTGTGTAAGTGCATACCATATCCTTAAAAACGGATGCGGAAGCGGATTCGGAACGGAAATTATCCGTACCATTTACATCCCTAGGTAGTACAGCACAGCCCCACGGTAGTACCGCACTATGCGGTAGTACCGTACCATGGACACGGTAGTACCGTGTGACCGGCCCAGCGTCGTAACTAGTACGGTAGTAGGCGCGGAAGTAATTTTTTACTTCCGCGTCCTACGCGGTAGTACCGCTTCGTGCAAGTGGTAGTACCGCGTCGGGTTTTTGCAACGACCGTAACTCTGCGGATGTAGCTGCGGATGTATTTTATTTAGTCCGCACTCCTCCTCGGCCAGTCTGACCCTGCTTGCGGTAGTATCGCAAGGACGTGCGGTAGTACTGCTCCGGCAGTACTACGGCCCACTGTTTTAACGCAATAGGGCTCGTACCGGCTTGTACCGCGCTAGCGGTAGTACTGCACCCTGTGCGGTAGTACCGTTGGGCCGTGCAGTACTACCACACGTTATGTGCGGTAGTACTGTGCTCTGTGGGCATAATTGGGGCATAATGGTTGGATTTGTCCCTCCACTATATATAGGGGGTCTTCTTCCCCAAGAAGACTTACCTCTTCCTCCCTAAGCTCCATTGTTGCTCAAAGCTCCATTTCCGCCCGATCTCTCTCCCTAGCCAATCAAACTTGTTGATTTCCTCGGGATTGCTTGAGAAGGCATCGATCTACACTTCCACCAAGAGATATTTGATTCCCCCCACTAATCCCTTGCGGATCTTGTTACTCTTGGGTGTTTGAGCACCCTAGACGGTTGAGGTCACCTCGGAGCCATATTCCATTGTGGTGAAGCTTCGTGGTGTTGTTGGGAGCCTCCAATTCGGTTGTGGAGATTGCCCCAACCTTGTTTGTAAAGGTTACGGTCGCCGCCTTCAAGGGCACCACTAGTGGAATCACGGCACCTCGCATTGTGTGAGGGCGTGAGTAGAATACGGTGGCCCTAGTGGCTTCTTGGGGAGCATTGTGCCTCCACACCGCTCCAATGGAGGCGTACTTCCTCTCAAAGGGAAGGAACTTCGGTAACACATCCTCGTCTTCTCCGGCTCCACTTGTGGTTATTTCTTTCCTTCACTTGTGCAAGCTTTCTTTGTATACCTTAGCTTGCTTGCTTGTGTGGTTGTTATTGTTGCTTCCTATAAGTTGTCCACCTAGTTGCATATCTAGACAACTTACTTTGTTGCTAAGTTTAAATTGGTTAAGAAAAGCTAAACATTGTTAGTTGCCTATTCACCCCCCCTCTAGTCAATTATATCGATCCTTTCAATTGGTATCAGAGCCTCGTCTCTTTATAAGGACTTTACCGTCCAAAGAGTATGGGTGAAAACGTAGTCGAGACGGAGGGACACTTCGGTGGAACCCCATCCTTGCCTACGTCCGATGGGGGAACCACGGTCTCTCGTGAGGAGTTCAATGTGGCGACGGACACATTGAAATATTCACTAGCGACCAAGGTCAGAGGCACGTTTAAGGAATTACTTGAGGGACTCAAATTTTCCACCACACCGTTGGAAGTGGTTCGTCCCTCTACCAACGTGTCGGAGGCTATTCCCGACAAGGGAGAAGCTAGTAGTGAGCAAGTCCCGGTTACTAGGAATGGGAGTGGGATTTTTGCCCACTCTGCTCCTCCTACTCACTATGGAGGACCCGTTCCTACTCTGCATTTAAATTCCATTGGTCCTCCTCCTAAGTTTGTGAAAAATTCTGATTTTGCTACTTGGATGTTTTGCTTTAGACGTCATTTAAATCATTGTTCTACTAATCTTTGGAGAATCATTGAGCAAGGTTTCTACCCACATGATCCCGACAACTTAACTCCGAGAGAAGCTGCGGATCATCAATTCAACGAGTCCGTTCTTTGCATACTTCAAGATGCTATCCATCCCGAAGACATTGCACATCTCCGACCCTTCACCGTGCCCAAGGAAGCATGGGAGCATGTTGGTTCCATGTACAAGGGAAGCACAAGCATTCAGCGCTCAAACTATGAAGTTGTGCAAGATGAAGCCGATGAGTTTGCTATGATCGAAGATGAAGATCCCCGTGAACTTTATCGGAGATTAACCACTCTTGTGGTTTCACTTCGAGATCATGGGAGCAAGGACACGGACGATAATTGGATCAAGCGCAAGTTTCTCAAGGACATGATGCCTTACCACAAGGCCATGTCCTCCGTCATTCGCCAAAGACCGGACTTCCACACTTTGTCATCAAGTGAAGTGTTGGATGAGTTCGTTGCCATGAGTATCTTGGGCAAAACCACCGACAATGCGGTTTTAAGAGCTCAACGATCAAAGAAGCCTAACCTTGCCTTGAAGGCCAAGGCTTGTGTGGAAGAAGAGGAGGAAGAGGATGATGATGAGAGTTGCCCCGAGGACACCAAATATGCCTATCATGAGTACATGGCTCTAGAAGCACCGCAATTTAGGGGCAACAAGAAGAACTCAAGGCCCAACTTCAACAAGAACAACTCAAGTGGCAACAAGGGCAAGCAACGAGTGAGGACGTGCTACAATTGTGGGAATGTGAGCCACTTTGTGGTAGATTACCCATATGAGAACAGAGAAGACAATTGAGGCAAGCTTATCTGAAAGGACAAGGCCAAGTCTTATCCCAACAAGAACAACCTCAACAAGAAGACCCCTCCGAAAGGGTTGGTGGCCCAAGAAGAATATGTTGAGGATGATGATGATGATGAGATGGTCACTATGGCCACCATTGCTATTGCAACTACTCCACCCTCATCTCTCTTTGACTCACCAAACGAGAACATCACCGCCAAGTGCATCATGGCTAAGGCCACCAACAAGGTAACTCCCAACATCAACAATACCATCACCTCTAATCCTTCATTGACGGATTGTATTGATGAGAGTGAGGGGGCAGAGGAGGAAGAAAATGAATTTGAGTTGTTTATGAGTAAACTCAAGGGAAAACCCAAGAAGCACTTCGTTCCTCTCTTGGAACAACTCGGTGAGGCCAATGACATGATCGAGGCTCACGAGGAGACCATTTCTAAAATGGAAGGTCATAGTCGAGACTATACCGATGAGATATCAGATATCTCTAATGCTCTAGAGGAAGAGTGTGGTCTTCGTTTGGCTATTGAGGAGTCACACAACGATGCTCATGCTAAATTAAGGAAAGATCTTGAGCATGCTTTAGTTATCTCTCGTGTGATTAATTCCAAGAAGGCAAAGCTTGTGGTTGACCATGCTAGACTCAAGGAGGAGTTTGTTACGCTTGACAAGGCTCACAAGGCCTTGAAAGGTGTACATGCTTATCTCAAGGAGTTTCATGATCAACTTCAAGTTTCGCTAACTAAGGAGAAAGCTATCTTTCCTCACATGGTCTTGATTGATAATGCAAATGCTACTAACCCATGTTGTGAGCATGTGCATCTTGT
This sequence comes from Secale cereale, assembly GCA_902687465.1. Taxonomy (NCBI): domain Eukaryota; kingdom Viridiplantae; phylum Streptophyta; class Magnoliopsida; order Poales; family Poaceae; genus Secale; species Secale cereale. The sequence goes on along the minus strand of LR738711.1, from coordinate 99,117,525 downwards.
TGAAGAGAATGCCAAGTTGAAGAAGCAGCTTGAGAAAGGCCTTGTGTCATGTATACAAGGTGAGAAGAACCTCAACTATCTTTTGAGCAATCAAAAGGAAGTTGTGGCAAAGGAAGGAATTGGGTTTGCTCCCAAGCCCAAGAAGAAGAAGAACGACAAGACCAATCAACCTCCTCCTCTCAAACAAACCTTTGTGAAAGAGGGAGAGGGTGCTTCTAAGAAGAATAACAATGTGAAAAGTGGTGGAGTCAAGAAAAACCCCGCCATGCCATCAAACATACCCGGCGACTTTAATCCTTCATATGTTTTATGTCGTACTAGTGATGGTCATGTTTTTGCTAAATTTGTTGGTTCTTCTTATGAGTACATTGAATGGTCTATTTGGGTTCCTAAGACCCTTGTTACTAACCTCAAAGGACCCATTACCAAATGGGTACCTAAATCCAAGCATTGATCTCATGTAGGAGTTTGCTTCCGGTGGGGGATCATGGTTGCTCGATAGTGGAGCCACAAATCATATGGCCGGAAGCAAACACTTGGTGGTGGATGTGCATCAAGATTCATCCATGGCCACCAACATCGAATGGGGTGATGCTTCATCTTCTAAGGTATTGGGGCTTGGCAAGGTTGTTGTTTCTCATAATCTCACGATCGAGAAAGTCATGCTTGTTGAGTCCCTTGCATACAACTTACTTTCTTTTCGTCAACTTGCACTCATGGGCTTTGCCACATTCTTTGATATTGATACCATGGCCCTCTTGTGGAGCAAGACTCTTAAAGTAGCCTATGTTGTTCGCTTTATCACTAAGTAGATTTTATTCGTTGTTCTAAGTTGTTCTCTATCTTTAGTTATGGATATGGAACACAAAATACCAAAAACATTAGGTGTACTTACTACTCATGAAGATGGGGAACCTCCTAAAACTCTCGATGCTCAATATGCGAAAGATATTATGTAGTACTTTGATAATCCTGAGAAAACCCCATTCAATTATATAATGGGAGACACGTTGGATCAACGTGAATACTTTAGGGATTATTGCTTGACTCATAAAGGGAAATTGTTATGGGATCAAATTCATATGTTGCATTGGTATGCTCGGCAACTATGCTTGAGATATGATTATACTTGTTGCTCTAGATTGAAGGATCCACACCTTGCCTTTTCATGCAAATTTAATGATAATGAAAGCTTAGCATCTTATGCTAATGGTATATATGATTACTATGATGTTGAAAAAATAGAAGAATTTGTTGCTTTTAAGGGTGCTTGTGAAATTAAATGTTTGTTTGAAGAGTATGAAAATTATGATGATGCTGTTTATAGATATGAAAATCTTGCTATATTGAAATCTTGCTATTTGAATTATAAATACAATGCCAATATTGATGCTTTTATTGAGAAAGTCTCCGCTGTCCAAGAAGAGACTAATATTTTGCAGGAAACTATGGAAGAAGAAATTGTTGACACTGTGAGCTCATTAGATGAAAAAGATGAGGAGGAGAGTGAAGAACAAAAGGAGGAAGAGCGGATTAGCTACCCGTGCCCACCTTCTAATGAGAGTAACTGTTTATCCCATACATTGTTTAATTTCCCTTCGTGCTTACCGAAGGATGATTGCTATGATCCCTTGGATTCGTTTGAAATATCCCTTTTTGATGAACTTGATGCTTAATATGCTTGTGGCCAAGATGCCAATATGAATTATGCTTATGGATATGAACTTGCTATAGTTCCTTGAAATTGTAGCTATTGCACCCACACATTATAGTCCTATTATCTTTTTGAATTCTCCCGACTACACTCTATCGGAGAAGTTTGCCCTTATTAAGGATTATATTGATGGGTTGCGTTTTACTACTACACATGATGATTTTAATAGATATAATATGCATGTGATTGCTGCTCCTACTTGCAATTATTATAAGAGAGGAACTACATCTCCACCTCTCTATGTTTCCAATATGATAAAATTGCAAGAAAGTGTTTATACTATGCATTGGCCTTTACTATGTGTGCATGAATTGTTCTTTTATGACATGCTGATGCATAGGAAGAGAGTTAGACTTCGTTGTTGCATGATATATGTTAATTTGTTCTCACTACTAAATTACAAATGATTGGTAATTAAAATTGGCTTTGATATACCTTGGGATCTGGGTGGATCCATTACTTGAGCACTATATGACTAGCTTAATGGCTTTAAAGAAAGCGCTGCCAGGGAGACAACCCGGAAGTTTTAGAGAGTCATTTATTTCTGTTGTGTGCTTTTATAAAGTTTAAAAACCAAAAAAATAAAGAGGGAAACCTAAATTTTTATCAAAAAGAAAAGCGAAAGTGAGAAAGACGAGCATTGTTAAAGTGGGAGCTAGCCTTGAACTTTGTTCATGCCCATGGAAACTTTGTGAAACTTGATTACAGAAACTTTTCAACAAAAATAATTTGCCTTTAGGATGATTAAACTGCTTGTTGGTTTGTGCGGTGCAAAAATAGAAACATTGGCTGTAGTGCGTGATTTTACATTTTTTTACTGGAACGTCAAAAGGATCTGAAACTTTTCGCACAATCTTTCTATACACATTTTTGATTTTTCCTAATTGTTCCATGATTTTTAGTATTACATAAGTATGGTTAATGTTCAGATTACTACAGACTGTCCTGTTTTCATAGATTGCTGTTATAGCTTCATTATTTACTGTGGAGAAGACAAAAAGGAGGAAGATAGTCTCACATCAACTAGGCGTATCAACGGGCTATGGAGATGCCCATCAATAGATATCAATGTGAGTGAGTAGGGATTGCCATGCAACGGATGCACTAGAGCTAAAAATGTATGAAAGCTCAACAAAAGAAACTAAGTGGGTGTGCATCCAACTTGCTTGCTAATGAAGGCCTAGGGCATTTGAGGAAGCCCATCGTTGGAATAGACAAGCCAAGTTCTATAATAAAAAATTCCCACTAGTATATGAAAGTGACTAAACAAGAGACTCTCTATCATGAAGAACATGATGCTACTTTGAAGCACAAGTGTAACGCCCCGGACACACCCGCCGGTGGTCGTTACTCCTGGCGGGATCTAGACTGGCCCCACATATCAATACTAGTCTTTTCTGCGCACTTTTTCCTCACTCGTGCGCACCCGGGACCAACTTCTCGGTCGGTCATCCATCGTGAAACTACTCAAAGTTGAGCACGCTTAACTTTGGAGTTCTATCCGAATGGGCTCCTAAAAAAGAAGGAATGCCTTATTGATATGAGTAGTCTATCATGCCTAATAAGCCAGGCTATCACATACACCCCCACTCAGAGGAACCGACGTCCTCATCAGGCCACAGGAACGTTCCCTCTTGGCACAACCGTCTGTGCATCCAGTCCGATACATGTGCCATGCCGTGTGCCACGACGGGTCACAAACGTCATGAATAACATGATCGAGCACCTGTCCACAAACATCCGTGTAACCAAGAGGGTCGGCTCTGATACCAACTTGTAACGCCCCGGACACACCCGCCGGTGGTCGTTACTCCTGGCGGGATCTAGACTGGCCCTACGTATCAATACTAGTCTTTTCTGCGCACTTTGTCCTTACTCATACGCACCCGGGACCAACTTCCTGGTCGGTCACCCATCCTGAAACTACTCCAAGCCGAGCATGCTTAACTTTGGAGTTCTATCCGAATGGGCTCCCGGAAAAGAAGGAATTCCTTATTGATATGAGTAGTCTATATCATCCCTAATAAGCCAGGCTATCACAACAAGTGTGGAAAAGGATAGTAGCATTGTCCCTTCTCTCTTTTCTCTCATTTTGTGGAGGGGCTTTTTTTATTTAGCCCCTCTCTATATTTTATGTGGGCCATCTCCCTTTTTTTCTTTGGCCTTTCCTCACATGGGACAATGCTCTAATAATGATGATCATCACACTTTTATTGATTTACAACTCAATATTACAACTCGATACTAGAACAAAGTATGACTCTATATGAATGCCTCTGGCGGTGTACCGGGATGTGCAATGAATCAAGAGTGACATGTATGAAAAATATGCATGGTGGCTTTGCCACAAATACGATGTCAACTACATGATCACGCATGGCAATATGACAATATGAAGAGTGTCATATGAACGGAACGGTGGAAAGTTGCATGGCAATATATCTTGGAATGGCTATGGAAATGCCATGATAGGTAGGTTTGGTGGCTGTTTTGAGGAAGGTATATGGTGGGTGTATGGTACCGGCGAAAGTTGCATGGTACAAGAGAGGCTAGGTGGAAGGGTGAGAGCGCGTATAATCCATGGACTCAATATTAGTCATAAAAAACTCGTATACTTATTGCAAAAATTTACGAGTCATCAAAACAAAGCAATCAACGCATGCTCCTAGGGGGGAGGTTGGTAGGAGTTAACCATTGCGCGCCCCCGACCTCCACACAACGGATGACACTCTACAAATACCTCATGCTCTAACTTCGTCACATAGCGGTTCACCATACGTGCATGCTACGGGAATCAGAAGCTTTAACACAAGTATTTCTCCAATTCATAATAACTCCACTAGCATGACTCTAATATCACTATCCTCATATCTCAAAACAATCATCAAGTATCAAACTTCTCATCATATTCAATGCACTTTGTATGAAAGTTTTTACTACATTTATCTTGGATGCCTATCATATTAGGGCTAGTTTTATAAGCAAAGCACATTACCATGCTGTTCTAAAAGACTCTCAAAAGGATATACGTGAAGCATGAGAGATCAACAACTTCTACCAAATAAAACCACCACCGTGCTCTAAAATATATAAGTGAAGCACTAGAGCAAAACTATTTAGCTCAAAAGATATAAGTGAAGCACATAGAGTGCTCTAACAAATTCTAGGGCATGTTTATCTCTCTCAAAAAGGTGTGTCCAGCAAGGATGATTGTGGCAAACTAACAAGCAAAGACTGAAATCATACATGTCGCTCCAAGTAAAACACATATCATGTGGTGAATAAAAATATAGTCCCGAGTATAGTTACCGATAGATGAAGACGAAAGAGGGGATGCCTTCCCAGGGCATCCCCAAGCTTAGGCTTTTGGTTGTCCTTGAATTTTACCTTGGGGTGCCTTGGGAATCCCCAAGCTTAGGCTCTTGCCACTCCTTGTTCCATAGTCCATCAAAGCCGTAGTCAAAGCTTGAAAACTTCACAACACAAAACTTAGCAAAAAATCTCGTGAGCTCCGTTAGTATAAGAAAACAAACCACCACTCAAAGGTACTGCAATGAACTCATTCTTTGTTTATATTGGTGTTAAACCTACTGTATTCCAAATTCTCTATGATTCATATCCTCCAATACTACTCATAGATTCATCAAAATAAGCAAACAACACACGAAAAATAGAATCTGTCAAAAACAGAACAGTCTGTAGTAATCTGTAACTTTCGCATACTTCTGTAACTCCAAAAAAACTGAAATAAATTGGTAAACGTGAGGAATTTGTCTATTAATCATCTGCAAAAAGAATCAACTAAATAGCACTCTCCAGTAAAATCTGGTGACTATTCTAGTGAGCGCTAATGTTTCTATTTTTTACAGCAAGATCATATAAACTTGACACAAGTCTTCCCAAAGGTTCTACTTGGCACAAACACTAATTAAAACACAAAACCACATCTAAACAGAAGCTAGATGCAATGTTTATTCCTAAACAGAAGCAAAAACAAAGAAAATAAAATTGGGTTGCCTCCCAACAAGCGCTATCGTTTAACGCCCCTAGCTAGGCATGATACAAGGATAGATCTAGGTATTGCCATCTTTGGTTTTTACTTTTTTGGCGGAGTCAAGTTTGAATCCGAGAGGTTCTTTACGTTTCCCTTCATATTCGGAAATCTTTAGATCTAACGAATCCAACCGCTTATTGCAAAGGGTAATCAACATATTCATGCGGTGGAGATTTCCACTAACATTCTTAAGAGGTTCAAGAGACTTTTGTAGTATTTTCGTTACTTCGCAAATTTTTCTCAAAAACTTGTGTCTCTTCCGGGGTAGAGGGTTGTCCGAACAACTCTATCAAAACATTATAAGAATCAAGGGTATGACTCCCCAATAAATTTCCTCCGGTAACGGTATCAAGGACAAGCCTATTCCAAGGAGTTATGCCAACATAAAAATTGCGAAGAAGCACAGAAGTGGAAGCTTCCTAGTAGATCTATTTTGAGCATTGCAAATTCTACACCAGTCATCTTTTAGGTTTTACTCCCCCCTTTGTTTAAAATTAAGAACCTCATTCTCGGGAGTATTGATAATGATAGGTGTGCTAGACATGGTGACAAGCAAACAATCCAACACAAAAGCAAACAAGAAGCAAACGAACGGTAAACTCACATAAAAAAGGAGGGCAAATAAAACGGCAAGGGTGAAGTGGGGGAGAGGAAAACGAGAGGCAAATAAATGTAATGCGAAGGATAAGGGTTTGTGATAGGTACTTGGTATATGACTTTTGCGTAAGCCTCCCCAGCAACAGCGCCAGAAATTCTTCTTGCTACGTCTCGAGCTTGCGTTGTATTCCCTCGAAGAGGAAAGGGTGATGCAGCATAGTAGCGTAAGTATTTCCCTCAGTTTTTGAGAACCAAGGTATCAATCCAGTAGGAGACCACGCACGAGTCCCTCGTGAAGGAAATATGCCCTAGAGGCAATAGTAAAGATGTTATTTGTATTTACTTATATCATTATAAATGTCTTTTATTCATGCTAGAATTGTATTAACCGGAAACCTAGTACATGTGTGGATACATAGACAAAATAGTATGTCCCTAGTATGCCTCTACTAGACTAGCTCATTGATCAAAGATGGTTATGTTTCCTAGCCATAGACATGAGTTGTCATTTGATCAATGGGATCACATCATTAGGAGAATGATGTGACGGACTAGACCCATCCGTTAGCATGGCACTATGATCGTTTAGTTTTACTGCTATTGCTTTCTTCATGACTTATACATGTTCCTATGACTATGAGATTATGCAACTCCCGAATACCATAGGAACACCTTGTGTGCTATCAAATGTCACAACATAACTGGTTAATCATAAAGATGCTCTACAGGTGCATCTGAAAGTATTCGTGGTGTTGGCATAGATCAAGATTAGGATTTGTCACTCCGAGTGTCGGAGAGGTATCTCTGGGCCCTCTCGGTAACACACATCATAATAAGCCTTGCAAGAAAAAGACTAATGAGTTAGTCACGAGATGATGTGTTACGGAACGAGTAAAGAGACTTGCCAGTAACGAGATTGAACTAGGTATAGAGATACCGACGATCGAATCTCGGGCAAGTAACATACCGATGACAAAAGGAACAACGTATGTTGTTATGCGGTTTTACCGGTAAAGATCTTCGTAGAATATGTAGGAGCCAATATGAGCATCCAGGTTCCGCTATTGGTTATTGACCGGAGATGAGTCTCGGTCATGTCTACATAGTTCTCGAACCCGTAGGGTCCGCACGCTTAACGTTTGATGACGATCGGTATTATGAGTTTATGAGTTTTGATGTACCGAAGGTAGTTCAGAGTCCCGGATGAGATCACGGACATGACGAGGAGTCTCAGAATGTCCGAGACATAAAGATTGATATATTGGACGACTATATTCGGACACCGGAAGTGTTCTGGAAAGTTTCGGAATTTACCGGAGTGCCGGGGGGGTTACCGGAACCCCCCGGGGGAATGGTGGGCCCTGGTGGGCCATAGGGGAGAGAGAGGGCAGCAGCCAGGAGGTGGCGCGCCCCCTCCCTAGGAGAAGTCCGAATAGGACAAGGGGAGGGGGGCGCGACCCCTCTTTCCCTCTCCCTCTCCCTTTCTTTTCTTCCCCCTTCTTCCTTCTTTGGTAGTTCCTACTAGGAATAGGATTGCAATCCTATTCCTAGTAGGATTGCACCCTAGCCGCACCATAGGAGGGCCGGCCGGCCTCCCCCCTTGCTCCTTTATATATGGGGGCAGGGGGGCACCCAAAGACACACAAGTTGAATTGTTCTAGCCGTGTGCGGTGCCCCCCTCCACAGAAACACACCTCGGTCATACCGTCGCAGTGCTTAGGCGAAGCCCTGCGCCGGTAGATACATCATATCCGTCACCACTCCATCGTGCTAACGAAACTCTCCCGTGAAGCTCAGCTGGATCAAGAGCTCGTGGGACGTCATCAAGCTGAACGTGTGCTGAACGCGGAGGTGCCGTACGTTAGGTGCTTGATCGGTTGGATCGCGAAGAAGTTCGACTACATCAACCGCGTCACTTGACGCTTCCGCTTCCGGTCTACGAGGGTACATAGACACACTCTTCCGTCTCGTTGCTATGCATCTGGTAGATAGATCTTGCGTGATCGTAGGAAAGTTTTTAAATACTACGTTCACCAACAGTGGTATCAGAGCCAGGTCTATGCGTAGATGATATGCACGAGTAGAACACAATGAGTTGTGGCGATACTAGTCATACTGCTTACCAGCATGTCATACTTTGCTTCGGCGGTATTGTGAGATGAAGCGGCCCGGACCGACATTACGCGTACGCTTACGCGAGACTGGTTTCACCGTTACGAGCACTCGTTGCTTAAAGGTGACTGGCGGGTGTCTGTCTCTCTCACTTTAGCTGAATCAAGTGTGGCTACGCCCGGTCCTTGTGAAGGTTAAAACAGCACATACTTGATGAAACATCGTTGTGGTTTTGTATGTGTAGGTAAGAACGGTTCTTGCTAAGCCCGTAGCAGCCACGTAAAACTTGCAACAACAAAGTAGAGGACGTCTAACTTGTTTTTGCAGGGCATGTTGTGATGTGATATGGTCAAGACATGATGAGTTATATGGTGTTGTATGAGATGATCATGTTTTGTAATGTTATCGGCAACTGGCAGGAGCCATATGGTTGTCGCTTTATTGTATGAAATACAATCGCCATGTAATTGCTTTACTTTATCACTAAGCGGTAGCGATAGTCGTAGAAGCAATAGTTGGCGAGACGACAACGATGCTACGATGGAGATCAAGGTGTCCCGCCGGTGACGAAGGTGATCATGACGGTGCTTTGGAGATGGAGATCAAAAGCACAAGATGATGATGGCCATATCATGTCACATATTTTGATTGCATGTGATGTTTATCTTACTATGCTTCTTATTTTGCTTAGAACGACGGTAGCATTATAAGATGATCCCTCACTAAATTTCAAGGTATAAGTGTTCTCCCTGAGTATGCACCGTTGCAAAAGTTCGTCGTGCCGAGACACCACGTGATGATCGGGTGTGATAAGCTCTACGTTCAAATACAACAGGTGTAAGCCAGTTTTGCACACGCAGAATACTCGGGTTAAACTTGACGAGCCTAGCATATGCAGATATGGCCTCGGAACACTGGAGACCGAAAGGTCGAGCGTGAATCATATAGTAGATATGATCAACATAAGATGTTCACCATTGAAACTACTCCATCTCACGTGATGATCGGACATGGTTTAGTTGATTTGGATCATGTGATCATTTAGATGACCGGAGGGATGTCTATCTAAGTGGGAGTTCTTTAATTAATATGATTAAATTGAACTTTAATTTATCATGAACTTAGTCCTGATAGTTTTTGCATATCTATGTTGTTGTAGATCAATGGCCCGTGCTACCGTTCCTTTGAATTTTAATGCATTCCTAGAGAAAGCTAAGTTGAAAGATGATGGTAGCAATTACACGGACTGGGTCCGTAACTTGAGGATTATCCTCATTGCTGCACAGAAGAATTATGTCCTTGAAGCACCACTAGGTGACAAGCCCCCCTCCCGCTAATGTAGACGCTTTGAACGTCTGGCAGTCGCGGTCTGATGACTACACGATAGTTCAGTGTGCCATGCTTTACGGCTTAGAACCGGGACTTCAACGACGTTTTGAACGTCATGGACCATATGAGATGTTCCAGGAGTTGAAGTTAATATTTCAAGAAAATGCCCGGATTGAGAAATATGAGATTTCCAATAAGTTCTACAGCTGCAAGATGGAGGAGAATAGTTCTATCAGTGAACACTTGCTCAGAATGTCTGGGTACTACAATCATATGACTCAACTTGGTTGCAAAGTTGACGAGGATAGTGTTATTGATAGAGTTCTTCAATCACTGCCACCAAGCTATAAAGGCTTCGTGATGAACTATAATATGCAAGGGATGCAAAAGACAATTCCCGAGCTCTTCGCTATGCTTAAGGCTGCGGAGGTAGAAATCAAAAAGGAGCATCAAGTGTTGATGGTTAACAAGACCACTAGTTTGAAGAAAAAGGGCAAGGGAAAGAAGGGGAACTTCAAGAAGAATAGCAAGACAGTTGCTACTCCCACGAAGAAACCCAAGTCTGGAGCCAAGCCTGAAACTGAGTGCTTCTACTGCAAGGGGACTCGACACTGGAAGCGGAACTGCCCCAAGTATTTGGCGGATAAGAAGGATGGCAAGGTGAACAAAGGTATATGTGATATACATGTTATTGATTTGTACCTTACTAATGCTCATAGTAGTACCTGGGTATTTGATACCGGTTCGGTTGCTAATATTTGTAACTCGAAACAGGGACTACGGATTAAACGAAGATTGGCTAAGGACGAGGTGACGATGCGCGTGGGAAATGGTTCCTAAGTCGATGTGATCGCCGTCGGCAAGCTACCTCTACATGTACCTTCGAGATTAGTCTTAGACCTAAATAATTGTTATTTGGTGCCAGCGTTGAGCATGAACATTATATCTGGATCTTGTTTGTTGCGAGACGGTTATTCATTTAAATCAGAGAATAATGGTTGTTCTATTTTTATGAATAATATCTTTTATGGCCATGCACCCTTAAAGAGTGGTCTATTCTTATTGGATCTCGATTGTAGTGATACACATATTCATAATATTGAAACCAAAAGATGCAAGGTTAATAATGATAGTGCAACTTATTTGTGGCACTGCCGTTTAGGTCATATTGGTGTAAAGCGCATGAAGAAACTCCATAGTGATGGACTTTTGGAATCACTTGATTATGAATCACTTGGTGCATGCGAACCATGCCTCATGGGCAAGATGACTAAAACTCCGTTCTCCGGAACTATGGAGCGAGCAACAGATTTATTGGAAATCATACATACTGATGTATGTGGGCCAATGAGTGTTGAAGCTCGCGGCGGGTATCGTTATTTTCTGACCTTCACTGATGATTTGAGCAGATATGGGTATATCTACTTAATGAAGCACAAGTCTGAAACATTTGAAAAGTTCAAAGAATTTCAGAGTGAAGTAGAAAATCATCGTAACAAGAAAATAAAGTTTCTACGATCTGATCGTGGATGAGAATATTTGAGTTACGAATTTGGTCTTCATTTGAAACAATGTGGAATAGTTTCACAACTCACGCCACCCGAAACACCACAGCGTAATGGTGTGTCCGAACGTCGTAACCGTACTTTATTGGATATGGTGCGATCTATGATGTCTCTTACCGATTTACCACTATCGTTTTGGGATTATGGTTTAGAGACAGCTGCATTCACATTAAATAGGGCACCATCTAAATCCGTTGATACGACACCTTATGAACTATGGTTTGGCAAGAAACCAAAGTTGTCGTTTCTTAAAGTTTGGGGCTGCGATGCTTATGTGAAAAAGCTTCAACCTGATAAGCTCGAACCCAAGTCGGAGAAATGTGTCTTCATAGGATACCCAAAAGAGACTGTTGGGTACACCTTCTATCACAGATCCGAAGGCAAGATATTCGTTGCTAAGAATGGATCCTTTCTAGAGAAGGAGTTTCTCTCGAAAGAAGTGAGTGGGAGGAAAGTAGAACTTGATGAGGTAATTGTACCTTCTCCTGAATTGGAAGTAGTACATCACAGAAAATTGTTCCAGTGATTCCTACACCAATCAGTGAGGAAGTTAATGATGATGATCATGAAACTTCAGATCAAGTTTCTGCTGAACGTCGTAGATCAACCAGAGTACGTTCCGCACCAGAGTGGTACGGCAACCCAGTTCTGGAAATCATGTTACTAGACCATGATGAACCTACGAACTATGAGTAAGCGATGATGAGCCCAGATTCCGCAAAATGGCTTGAGGCCATGAAATCTGAGATGGGATCCATGTATGAGAACAAAGTGTGGACTTTGGTTGACTTGCCCGATGATCGGCAGGCCATCGAAAATAAATGGATCTTCAAGAGGAAGACGGACGCAGACGGTAATGTTACTGTTTACAAAGCTTGACTTGTTGCAAAAGGGTTTCGACAAGTTCAAGGAGTTGACTACGATGAGCTTTCTCACCTGTAGCGATGCTTAAGTCTGTCCGAATCAGGTTAGCAATTGCCGCATTTTATGATTATGAAATCTGGCAAATGGATGTCAAAACTGCATTCCTGAATGGATATCTCAAAGAAGAGTTGTATATGATGCAACCAGAAGGTTTTGTCGATCCAAAAGGTGCTAACAAAGTATGCAAGCTCCAGCGATCCATCTATGGACTGGTGCAAGCATCTCGGATTTGGAATATACGCTTTGATGAGGTGATCAAAGCATATGGTTTTATACAGACTTTTGGAGAAGCCTGTATTTACAAGAAAGTGAGTGGGAGCTCTGTAGCATTTCTAATATTATATGTGGATGACATATTATTGATTGGAAATGATATAGAATTTCTGGATAGCATAAAAGGATATTTGAATAAGAGTTTTTCAATGAAAGACCTCGGTGAAGCTGCTTATATATGAGGCATCAAGATCTATAGAGATAGATCAAGACGCTTAATTGGACTTTCACAAAGCACATACCTTGATAAGATTTTGAAGAAGTTCAAAATGGATCAGTCAAAGAAATGGTTCTTGCCTGTATTACAAGGTATGAAGTTGAGTAAGACTCAATGCCCGACCACTGCAGAAGATAGAGAGAAAATGAAAGTCATTCCCTATGCCTCAGCCATAGGATCTATCATGTATGCAATGCTGTGTACCATACCTGATGTGTGCCTTGCTATAAGTCTAGCAGGGAGGTACCAAAGTAATCCAGGAGTGGATCACTGGACAGCGGTCAAGAACATCCTGAAATACCTGAAAAGGACTAAGGTTATGTTTCTCGTGTATGGAGGTGACAAAGAGCTCGTCGTAAACGGTTACGTTGATTCTAGCTTTGACACTGATCCGGATGACTCTAAGCCACAAACCAGATATGTATTTTTATTGAATGGTGGAGCTGTCAGTTGGTGCAGTTCCAAGCAGAGCGTCGTGGCGGGATCTACATGTGAAGCGGAATACATAGCTGCTTCGGAAGCAGCAAATGAAGGAGTCTGGATGAAGGAGTTCATATCCGATCTAGGTGTAATACTTAGTGCATCGGGTCCAATGAAAATCTTTTGTGACAACACTAGAGCAATAGCCTTGGCAAAGGAATCCAGGTTTCACAAGAGAACAAAGCACATCAAAAGACACTTCAATTCCATCTGCGATCTAGTCAAGGAAGGAGACATAGAGATTTGCAAAATACATACGGATCTGAACGTTGCAGACCCGTTGACTAAGCCTCTTCCACGGGCAAAACATGATAAGCACCAGGACTCCATGGGTGTGAGGATCATCACTTTGTAATCTAGATTATTGACTCTAGTTCAAGTGGGAGACTGAAGGAAATATGCCCTAGAGGCAATAATAAAGATGTTATTTGTATTTCCTTATATCATGATAAATGTCTTTTATTCATGCTAGAATTGTATTAACCGGAAACCTAGTACATGTGTGGATACATAGACAAAACAGTATGTCCCTAGTATGCCCCTACTAGACTAGCTCATTGATCAAAGATGGTTATGTTTCCTAGCCATAGACATGAGTTGTCATTTGATCAATGGGATCACGTCATTAGGAGAATGATGTGATGGACTAGACCCTTCCGTTAGCATGGCACTATGATCGTTTAGTTTTACTGCTATTGCTTTCTTCATGACTTATACATGTTCCTATGACTATGAGATTATGCAACTCCCGAATACCATAGGAACACCTTGTGTGCTATCAAACGTCACAACGTAACTGGGTGATCATAAAGATGCTCTACAGGTGTATCCGAAAGTATTCGTGGTGTTGGCATAGATCAAGATTAGGATTTGTCACTCCGAGTGTCGGAGAGGTATCTCTGGGCCCTCTCGGTAACACACATCATAATAAGCCTTGCAAGCAAAAGACTAACGAGTTAGTCACGAGATGATGTGTTACGGAACGAGTAAAGAGACTTGCCGGTAACGAGATTGAACTAGGTATAGAGATACCGACGATCGAATCTCGGGCAAGTAACATACCGATGACAAAAGGAACAACGTATGTTGTTATGCAGTTTGACCGATAAAGATCTTCGTAGAATATGTAGGAGACAATATGAGCATCCAGGTTCCGCTATTGGTTATTGACCGGAGATGAGTCTCGGTCATGTCTACATAGTTCTCGAACCCGTAGGGTCTACACGCTTAACGTTTGATGACGATCGGTATTATGAGTTTATGAGTTTTGATGTACCGAAGGTAGTTCGGAGTCCCGGATGAGATCACGGACATGACGAGGAGTCTCGGAATGTCCGAGACATAAAGATCGATATATTGGACGACTATATTCGGACACCGGAAGTGTTCTGGAAAGTTTCGGAATTTACCGGAGTGCTGGGGGGGGGGG
>LR738711.1:98999847-99102759 GCA_902687465.1 Secale cereale | reverse complement strand
GCCATAGGGGGGAGAGAGGGAAGCAGCCAGGAGGTGGCGCGCCCCCTCCCTAGGAGGAGTCCGAATAGGACAAGGGGAGGGGGCGCGGCCCCTCTTTCCCTCTCCCTCTCCCTTTCTTTCCTTCCCCCTTCTTCCTACTTTGGTAGTTCCTACTAGGAATAGAATTGCAATCCTATTCCTAGTAGGATTGCACCCTAGCCGCACCATAGGAGGGCCGGTCGGCCTCCCCCTTGCTCCTTTATATACGGGGGCAGGGGGGCACCCAAAGACACACAAGTTGAATTGTTCTAGCCGTGTGCGGTGCCCCCCTCCACAGAAACACACCTTGGTCATACTGTCGCAGTGCTTAGGCGAAGCCCTGCGCCGGTAGATACATCATATCCGTCACCACGCCGTCGTGCTAATGAAACTCTCCCGTGAAGCTCAGCTGGATCAAGAGCTTGTGGGACCTCATCAAGCTGAACGTGTGCTGAACGCGGAGGTGCCGGACGTTCGGTGCTTGATCGGTTGGATCGCGAAGAAGTTCGACTACATCAACCGCGTCACTTGACGCTTCCGCTTCCGGTCTACGAGGGTACGTAGACACACTCTTCCCTCTCGTTGCTATGCATCTGGTAGATAGATCCTTGCTGCCCCTGTTGTCACTAGGAAAGGACACCGCAAGATTGAACCCAAAGTCAAGCACTTCTCCCATTGCAAGAACTATATATCTAGTAGGCCAAACTAAACCGATAATTCCAAGAGACTTGCAAGGATATTATAATCGTACATAAAAGTATTTAGTAAAGAACCAAATATTTCTCATAGATAACCTTGATCATAAACCCACAATTCATCGGATCTCGACAAACACACCGCAAAAAGATTACATTGAATAGATCTCCTCGAAGACCGAGGAGAACTTGGTATTGAGATCCAAAAAGAGAGAAGAAGCCATCTAGGTACTAACTATGAACCCGAAGGTATGTGGTAAACTACTCACAACTCATGGTGAGGCGATGGTGTTAATGTAGAAGCACTCCGTGGAAGACCCTGATGTCTACTACACGCTTCTATTCCTGTAGACAGTGTTGGGCCTCCAAGAGCAGAGGTTTGTAGGACAACAGCAAATTTCCCTTAAGTGAGTAACCCAAGGTTTATCGAACTCAGGGAAGTGGAGGTTGAACGTACCCCTTTCAAGCAACCCTGCAACTAAGATACAATAAGTCTCTTGTGTCCCCAACACACCTAATACAACTAGGAGTTGTATAGGTGCACTAGTTCGGCGAAGAGATGGTAAAATATGGATGATAGGAGTGGCAAAGCAAAGTAATATAAATCTGTACTAAAATGTGCAGCAAGCAAACAAGTGGTAAACGTGAGCACAAATGGTATTGCAATGGTGGAAACAAGGCCTAGGCTTCATACTTTCACTAGTGGCAACTCCCAACAACATTAACATAATCGAATCACATGATATTTCCCATAAAACATGCAATGGAGACGCACTCGGAGGTCATTCCTTTGTGGTCAAGAGAGGACGAGAATTATGTAGGGCTACAAAAGCACACCTCAAAGTTCGTAGGTCTCAATCTATGTATTTCCCAATGTCACCGCGGCCATCCAAAGAGAGTACCACAATCACCACAACATATCTCAAGGATAGTCAAAGACAAGCACCAAGGGACTCTCAATCTTCAATCAACACACAAAAGAGGAAATCACTCATGAGAATATTCTTCTAATCCATGTCCAATAGACCGCTGTCACCTTGGTCTCGGGGATTATACTAGATAAAGACAAGTGAGTACATCAATCCAATACATAGAGGAAGGGGAAATATCATGGGATCACCCTAGATTAACATAGCCTATGATCACAACGAAGATCACATCATGGGAGAGATAATTGACCACATAACTACTGGTAGAAACCTCAGCCCCGAGGGGGAACTACTCCCGCATCATGGAGGGAGGGAGCAACGTCGATGGAGACGAATCCGGGGGCACTTCCCCGTCCCGGCAGGATGCTGACACAGGAATTCTGGTCCCCCGAAACTTGGTGGCGATGGCGGCGGAGATCGGAATAGCTTCTGGAGAAAAGGGTTTCGTCCTCGAGGGTTTCAGGACGCGAGGAGTATATATGCCAAAGGGAGTCACCAGAAGCGGAGAGGGGGGCCCAGGCGCCCCCCTAGGGCGGCCAGGAGTGGGGCCGCCTGGGCTGCCCCTGGCTCCCCTCTGGCCCTGCTTTGGTTTTTCTTGAAGCTCCCGGTACGCTGATTTTTCCTGTATTTTCCCGGAATTTTTAGGGCACTTTTAATATGGGGGAAACCTGAAATAGAAAAACAGCAGAAAACAGGAAATGGCACTGTGGTGCACTGAGTTAATAGGTTAGTCCAAAATATGATCAAAAGTGTATGGAAGTGCATAAATATCATAGCAATATCACACAAAAGAGGCATGTAGCAAGCAGAAATTATAGATACGTTTTGGACGTATCAACATCCCCAAGCTTAATTCCTGCTCGTCCTCGAGTAGGTAAATGATAACAAGCATAATTTCTGTGGTGACATGCTATCAACCATATAAGAACTTTTTTAGTAAAGCGATCAAGGCATGTAATTCAATTCAAGTCATAACAAGCAAGAGTCTATATTTGCATTGTAACAAGCAACATAAGAACATAAAGGTGCAAGAGCTCTCGCTGTCCGTGACTCGAATGTCTCCAAATGGTGTTTGCGTGCAAGAAAGGGGATAGGGATATATGAGAGAGTAGAACATAGTTTTTGTATTGTTGAGAACTTAATCTACTAAAGTTTCACACTTGGTCTTCTTTGGAATCTTATCTTGACTCATCCCCAGACCGTCAGCCAGGTATAAGTCAAAATGATCCACTCCCTTTCGATATTTTGAGCACTCATGCAATGGATGAGCATAAGCAAGAAAGTCGACACTTAGGATGGCAAAGAGAGAAAAATGATAGAGGGGAAAGACAAAAAGGTGTGAAAGGCTCACATCAATGAGGACAATCATCGGTGAGAGAAAGCCAAATGATAGATATGATGTGAGCAGTAGGGATTGCCATGCAACGGATGCACATATGAGCTAAGGTAAGCTCTCCAATGGAACTAGTGGGGGTGCATCCAACTTGCTTGCTCAAGAAGACCTAGAGCTCTTTTGAGGAGGCAAATCATTGGAATATACAAGCCAAGTTCTATAGTGTGAAGGTCCCCACATAGCTATATGCATGAATGATAATCTCTATGGAGTACAAGGTATAAGATGGAGTACGAGTGTGGATCTCTCAAAAGGAATAGTAGTGTGCCCCCTTCTCTCTTTTTATTTCTTTTTCTCTTTTTTTGATATTTTTTATTTTTTTGTGGCCTCAATGGCTCTTTCTATTTATCTCTCATTTGTCCTCTTTGGGATCTTTTGATTTTGTCCTCTTTGGGATCTTTTGATTTGTCCTCTTTGGGGTCTTTTCCTCACTTTAGGGGCAACACTCTACAAATTACAAGAAGTATAGAAGATCTTTCACACTTTACAAAAGTACTCAACATAAAGAAAATGAAACTATCATGATGTATGTAAATGTATGCCTCTGCCAGTGTAGCAGGATATGCAATGATACTAGCGCGTCATGTAGCAATGATTAGGGCAAGGCCCAACTAGCATGCGGCTCATCGATTAAGCAAAAAGCATGTATGACATGAAGATCAAGTCATGAGAAGATGGCTGTTGCATGTCAATGTATCTCGGAAAGGCTATGGAAATGCCTTAATAGGTAGGTATGGTGGCTGTTTTGAGGAAGGATATAGTGAGGCTTATGATTACAGAGCGCATCGTGCCAAGGATTTGGATGCACCAGCGAAGTATGCGCCAACTCTCGAGGTGAGAAAGGGCAATGCACGGTACCGAAGAGGCTAGAAAAATATGGCTAGGTGGAAGTGTCAACTTTCGAATACTCACATTAGTCCGAAGAACTCATGCACTTATTATCGGTAACTCTCAATCTAATTAGGAGGTTCACAAAGAGACAAGTACCCCGAGGAGGAGTGTATGGGGGTTTGGTTATCCTTGCGCATCCTCGACTCATGGTACGTGAGTGTACTCTAATATTCGATCCCTCCAAAGATTAGTGATCCATTTAGTAGCTAAAGTTCTCAACTATTTTGTAGGTTTTCGAAAATAAACATGGATTGCCCAAAATACGACATCTATCACTAATAGGCTAAAGCTCTTGTCACCAAAAGTTCAGACATTACTCATGGCAATACCTCAAAACTAATGCAAGTTACTACTAAAATTAAATAGCAACCTCAATTACCTACTTTAAGTTAAGACACACAACTCAGTGCAACAGGCAAACTCTATTAACAATATAAACATGAAAACTCAAGAGAGTTCAGCAACCAACTAAACAAAAGCTCTTTAAAAAGAAAATCATGAAAACTAAGAGCTAAACATGACAGTAGCTAAGAAAAGACAAAGAACACACACAGCAAAGATAAGCATGAAAATCCTGTGTTGTGTTCTATGTTGAAGTGGAGCGTGTTTCTCTCCCACACAAAGAAAGCTGGGTTCTAACTTGTTATGAACAGCAAGAAAAGCTAAAGAAAACTAAAAAGGAAACTAAGAGCAAGACGCTCCAAGCATAACACATAACATATGAAGTGATAATTATAGTGGAACGAAAGACGAACTGATAATTGTTGATGGAGAAGGGGATGCATGGGGGCATCCCCAAGCTTAGACTCTTGAGTCTTCTTGAATATTTCTTGGGGGTGCACGAGGGCATCCCCAAGCTTGAGCGTTTGACCCTCCTGAATCCTTTTTTATCATCTTCCCTCGCACACTTGAAAACTCCCTTCATACATAACTCATCATAATCTGATTAGCGAGGTTAGTACCCACAATAAAATAACTTTTCCCTACTGGAAATAAAGATAACCTTGAATAGCTACTGTTTCTCAAGATTGCCAAAAGGTTTTTGCAAAGAAAAAGTAAGCTCAAGGTTTGCAAAACGAAGAAAAGGCAAAACAGGACAGAATCTGTGAAAAACAGACCAGCCGGTAGTAAACAATTTTTTCGGGGCACTTCTGCAACTCAAATCAAAAAACTCAGAACAGAAGCCCGAAAGCCAATTGTATAGAGCACGCTGTCAAAAAAATTCAGATCAAAAAGATGATCTGGTGATTTTATACGAATTTTTCTGTCCAAGGACAGAATCTGTTTTCTGGACTGCACGTCGCAACTTTTGAACTTTCTTGCAATCGGAGGCTAAACTTGGCACAAAGCTGAAAAGAAAAGATACAATGATGATGCTACTGTAGTAACAAACATCAAGACACAACAAAAGCAAAATAAAACCTAATTCGTTGTGGGCTGCCTCCCAAAAGCGCTTTCTTTTATGCCTTTAAGCTAGGCATAAGACTTTAATGATGCTCTCGTAGGAATAAGAGTTGAAGAACAAAAGAGAGCATCAAGAAGCAAATACCAAACATATTTAATCCTAACATGCTTCCTATGCATAGGAATATTGCAATAGAATAATTCATTGAAGCACAAAGCAATAAGCATAGGAAGACAAAACAAGTGCAGCTTCAAAACCTTCAACATAAAGAGAGGGAACTTGATATTATTGAAATATCTATAAGCATATGTTCCCTTCTCAGAATAATTTTCAGTGGGATCACGAATAAAATCAACAATATAAGAATCACATAAAGCATTGTTACCATGACCCACATACAAAAAGGTACTCTTACTCTCCACATAAGCATAATCTTTCTCATTGGTAATAGTGGGAGTAGGACTATCATAAACAACTTGAACACTATAGATTAATTGTGTATTAGGAAGATGGTGATCAACAAGGGAGTAATTCCCTCCATGATTATGACAAGTTTCATAAGGATAATTTCTCCTTATGTCATAGGTACCTTTATAATCACTATAGATTGGAGTTATAACATCATCATAGTAGAGAAGAGCATTATCATTGCTAGCAACTATATTTGTAAACATGTTGTCTTTATTCTTACTAGCAAAAGAATTATCAATTATCACATCACTAGTGGGTAAAGGATTTGCAATCCTATCATCCCCAAGCTTAGAGCTTTCCATATCATCACTTTCAGAGTTGGTACCAAAAAGATTTTCAAGATCATAAGTAGCATTATCATCATTTTCCCAATCACAATAAGTAACATGCATATCGTAATCAAAATCATCTTCAATAGTACCTACGGACGTATCATCAAGATGATAATTAAGGCAATAAACTTCACCTTCTTCTTTAAACTCACAACCGTTAGGATAAAAGTTGATGGGAGGAATATGCTCAGGCCAGGTTGATACCCATTCTTCTTCCTTCTTGCTCCTCTTCCTCCTCCTCTTCTTTTTCTTCTTCTTCACCTTAGGAGGGAGTGGTTGGAGATGAAGCTTCTCCACATATCCTGGTTTATCATTAGAAACAATAGGGGAAACTTGGGAGAAACTCTTCTTTTTATTAGCAGAAATATAAGAGACATTTTTATACTTTGGTAAAGTTCCCTCCTTTCTAATCTTACTTATGTAATCATTTTTATGGCAATTAACAACACAATAGAGATGGCAGTTTTGCAAAGTGTTTTTTATTCCTATGGCATTGACATCTAGCCAAGAAGTCTTTTCTGATAACTCTTCACACATCAAAAATAACATAAGCTCATCATAAAGATCAGGGGTGATCATGTTATCACACAACTGGTTAACAGTTATGTTTTGAAAGTGCATGCATTGAAAATTAAAGTGACCCTCTATACAGCAAAGTTCACAAGTAAAAGGATAAAGGTCACACAATTCTCTAGCAATTTCATTTAAATCTTTGACCCAAGTGATTGTTCTTTCATGCTTATGTTGCTTACAATACTTCTCTTCTTCAATCACAGGCCTTTCACAAGGTCTATCCACTCCACAAAAATTAACATGCTTATATAAAACTTCATTTTTAGGAATTGGATCATGCATGTTGCAATCATCATGAACAATTTCATTTTCTTTCCAAATCTCTTTAAAAGGTTCATGATGCTTGATCCAATCCTCCTTAGGCATATTAAGATGTGAAGCAAAAGATTTGAGGAAATCAACAAGGAGTTGAGAATCAAGCCCAAACTTGGCACTAAACTTATTAAAACTTGTAGTTTCAACAAAGGACTTAATGCAAGCATACTCATAAATTATACCTGACTCTGTACCTTTGTCGATCTCCCAATCTTCAGTGTTGCGTTGAATTCTTTCAAGGAGTTCCCATTTAGCATCAATCTTTTCGTTTGTGAAAGAACCCATAGAGGAAGCATCGAGCAAATCTTTATCCTGTCGAAAGAGCCTCGCATAGAAATTAGTAATAATCATATCTTTGGGGAGCCCATGGTTAGGACATTTTAGCATTAACATAACTAGTGAAACTAAAAACAAGAAACGAAAAGATTTAATTGCAAGATCTAAAGATATACCTTCAAACACTTACTTCCCCGGCAACGGCGCCATAAATAGCTTGATGTCTACTACACGCTTCTATTCCTATAGACAGTGTTGGGCCTCCAAGAGCAGAGGTTTGTAGGACAGCAGCAAATTTCCCTTAAGTGAGTAACCCAAGGTTTATCGAACTCAGGGAAGTGGAGGTTGAACGTACCCCTTTCAAGCAACCCTGCAACTAAGATACAAGAGTCTCTTGTGTCCCCAACACACCTAATACAACTAGGAGTTGTATAGGTGCACTAGTTCGGCGAAGAGATGGTAAACTATGGATGATAGGAGTGGCAAAGCAAAGTAATATAAATCTGTAATAAAAAGTGCAGCAAGCAAACAAGTGGTAAACGTGAGCACAAATGGTATTGCAATGGTGGAAACAAGGCCTAGGCTTCATACTTTCACTAGTGGCAACTCCCAACAACATTAACATAATCGAATCACATGATATTTCCCATAAAACATGCAATGGAGACGCACTCGGAGGTCATTCCTTTGTGGTCAAGAGAGGACGAGAATTATGTAGGGCTACAAAAGCACACCTCATAGTTCGTAGTTCTCAATCTATGGATTTCCCAATGTCACCGCGGCCATCCAAAGAGAGTACCATAATCACCACAACATATCTCAAGGATAGTCAAAGACAAGCACCAAGGGACTCTCAATCTTCAATCAACACACAAAAGAGGAAATCACTCATGAGAATATTCTTCTAATCCATGTCCAATAGACCGCTGTCACCTTGGTCTCGGGGATTATACTAGATAAAGACAAGTGAGTACATCAATCCAATACATAGAGGAAGGGGAAATATCATGGGATCACCCTAGATTAACATAGCCTATGATCACAACGAAGATCACATCATGGGAGAGAGAATTGACCACATAGCTACTGGTAGAAACCTCAGCCCCGAGGGGGAACTACTCCCGCATCATGGAGGGAGGAAGCAACATCGATGGAGACGAATCCGGGGGCACTTCCCCGTCCCGGAAGGATGCCGACACAGGAATTCTGGTCCCCCGAAACTTGGTGGCGATGGCGGCGGAGATCGGAATAGCTTCTGGAGAAAAGGGTTTTGTCCTCAAGGGTTTCGGGACGCGAGGAGTATATATGCCAAAGGGAGTCACCAGAAGCGGAGAGGGGGTCCCAGGCGCCACCCTAGGGCGGCCAGGGGTGGGGCCGCCTGGGCTGGCCGCCTGGGCTGCCCCTGGCTCCCCTCTGGCCCTGCTTTGGTTTTTCTTGAAGCTCCCGGTACGCTGATTTTTCCTGTATTTTTCCCGGAATTTTTAGGGCACTTTTAATATGGGGGAAACCTGAAATAGAAAAACAGCAGAAAACAGGAACTGGCACTGTGGTGCACTGAGTTAATAGGGTAGTCCAAATATGATCAAAAGTGTATGGAAGTGCATAAATATCATAGCAATATCACACAAAAGAGGCATGGAGCAAGCAAAAATTATAGATACGTTTTGGACGTATCAGACCCCTCCCCCTCCGGCGGAGCTCCGGACAGGCCCCAAGATGGGATCTCACGGGAACAGAAGGTTGCTGAAAGAACATGCGTTGCCCCCATGTTTGGTTTTGGTAATTGATGACAATCTCTATTGACTAATGGTTTCCTTGAGTTATATTTGAAGGGTTTGTCCATAGGATTTTCTTGGAGTTCATTTGTTGGTTTCAAGGAGAGTTTGTGATGACCAAGGTGCTATTAAGGAATTATCCAAAGATTGGTCTTGTGAGTGTTGAGCTTATTGCAAGCATGTCTTGAAGAAGAAGAGTGTGTTATCATTCATGTTTACCTTCAAGACATCATCCAAATGAAGAGTTGGAAAGATTCAAGGTTGATCAAGACTAAGTGAAGGAGTGAATCAAGTTGATCAACACACAAAGCGTAGAAGATGTACCGAGAGGGATCAAGCAATCCTATGGTATGGTAAGCATTGTCAATCACGCTTTGTGTACTAACCCATGGTCTTCGTGAGAGTTCTTTGTGGGGTTAGGTTGCGGTGTGCAAGTTCAAGTGGAGAATCACGAAGAAATCAAGTGCTTCAAGCTTGCCGTCCATTGTCGTGACAATGGACTTGTGAAGATATGCCGAAGAGTGGCTCACCCATAGAGGAGTATGGGGGAGCAATCTACTAGTCTTCACCGAGACAACGCAATCAAGAAAGGTGGTCCAACTTGAGGAAGTCAAGATCGTCTACATCTAGCTCAAGTGGACTTTGTGCAAAGCAAAGGTTTGCCCTTGATAGGTTTTCTATTTTACCGGTCTCGTGGTGGTAGTTGGGAGACCGGGTTATAGGATCGTTTGCCGTACTATCAAGGGGGGCTCTCAAGTTGGTAGCTTGATCGTATCGTTAGTAGAGAGCTCAAACCATTGCATCCTTGCATCATGTTTCTTGGTTGTTGTTTGGTTCTCTTTGTGAGTATTAGAGCTTATGGTCATCTTGATGACAAGCTTGAGTTCATCGAAAATGGAGTTCACATGTGTCTTCTATGATGTTTTCGGTGTTGGGTGTTTTACCGGTCTTATCCGAGGAAGGGTTCCCACCATTTTCTTATGGGCCTTTTCTAATTTTCATCTTATTAGTTTTTATATCAAGATTGTGTTAGCCCTTGTCGCTAGCTTTCCAACAAACTTGGTTTCATCGAATTCGGAGTCCGTATGCAAAAGTTATTGTCGTTTTGCTGTACTAAAAAGGCTGCAGCGGTACTACCGCGGGTAGGAGCGGAAGTAATTTTTTACTTCCGCTTTCGGGAGCGGTACTACCGCTTTCGGGAGCGGTACTACCGCTTGGAGCAGTACTACCGCGGCTACTTCCGTGGCTACTTCCGCTCGGGACCAAAAACTCGTCACAAGTCCAACGGTGGTAGGCACGGATGTAATTTTTTAGTATCGCTTGCAAGCAGTAGTACCGCTACCCTTAGCAGTACTACCGCTACCCCTAGCGGTAGTACCGTGAGGTCAAGCGGTACTACCGCTCTGGCGGTTTTTCTGGCCTTTTTGCCTCCTCGCTGTTGTTTTCCAAAGGGGTACTACCGCCCTAGCGGTAGTACCGCTCCTGGAGCGGTAGTACCGCTCTGTGCGGGCTGTGAGCATAACGGTTGGATTTTCCCCCACCTATAAAAGGGGGTCTTCTTCCCCAATGAACCTTATCCCTTGAGCTCGTGTTCTTCCACCATTGTTGACCTTCTTAGAGCTTGCTATCTCTCAATCCCTCCATGGATTCTTGCTAGTTTTGGGGGGAAAAGAGAGAGGAGATCTAGATCCACATTTCCATCCATCACTTTCTCCTCTAGGTGAGGGGAACCCCTTGGATCTTGATCTTGGAGTTCTTGGTGTTCTCCTTCTTGTTCTTCCTCTCATTTCCCTCCCTAGCATTAGTTGCCTTGGTGGGATTTGGGAGAGAAGGACTTGGGCACTCCGTGTGCCCTTGCCATTGCATTTGGTGCATCGGTTTGAGTTCTCCACGGTGATACGTGGAAGTGAAGTTGAGAAGCTTATTACTCTTGGGTGCTTGGTACCTTTGAGCTTGTTCCTCTTGGGTGCTTGGGCGCCCTAGACGGTTGTGGTCACCTCGGAGCCATATTCCATTGTGGTGAAGCTTCGTGGTGTCGTTGGGGAGATAGCCCCAACCTTGGTGTTCGGAGCTCAGTCATTGTGGTGTAAAGCTCCAGGCAAGTGTCGGGGTCTCCAATTAGGTTGTGGAGATCGCCCCGAGCAATTTGACGGGTTCCGATGACCGCCCCCAAGGGTTGCCAAAGTGTACGGGTTCGGTGACCTCCCCCAAGGGTTGCCATTTGTACGGGTTCGGTGACCGCCCTCAAGGGCCCCTTAGTGGAATCACAGCATCTTGCATTGTGCGAGGGCGTGAGGAGATTACGGTGGCCCTAGTGGCTTCTTGGGGAGCATTGTGCCTCCACACCGCTCCAAACGGAGATTAGCATCCGCAAGGGTGTGAACTTCGGGATACATCGTCGTCTCCGCGTGCCTCGGTTATCTCTTACCCGAGCCCTTTACTTATGCACTATACTTTGTGATAGATATATTGTTTCTTGTCATATATCTTGTTATCACCTAGTTGTTTATCTTGCTTAGTATAAGTTGTCTGTGCACATAGGTGAGCCTAGTTGTTGTAGGTTTTGTGCTTGACAAATTAACCGCTAGGTTTATTCCGCATTTGTTCAAGCCTAAACCGTAATTATTTTAAAGCGCCTATTCACCCCCCCCCCTCTAGGCGACATCCACGATCTTTCAATTGGTATCAGAGCCTCGTCTCTCTTTATAGGGCTTTAACGCCTAGAGAGTAAGGATGTCGACTAGGGGTTTAGGTTTCTCTGACACTCTTAGTTTCAATGGCACAAATTTTGATGTTTGGGTAATTCGCATGCTTAATCTCCTTAGGGTCATGGACCCAAATTTAGAGCGAATTGTAGATATGGGTTTTTCTCCTCCAAAGGATGCAGAAAGATTATCTTTAGAGGATGAGAAAAACTCTTATCTCAATGCTCAAGCTTCTAATGTGCTTTTTGATGCTTTGAGCAATGTAGTTATATTTCAACTCATGCCGTTCCGGGATGCTCATGAGTTGTGGACAAAGCTTCAAGATAAATATGGTGTGTCCAAGAACTATAGGAATGATTGTTCTCCCTCCACCTCCGGCCGTGTTGTCTTCTCAACTTCTTCTACTTCACCTACATGTGGTTTGCCACAAGGTAATGATATGGTGAGTAGTGTTGGTCATTGCAATGATGATAGTATGCTTATTGTGGATGATCCTTCATCACTATCTTATTGCAATGCATCTTCTTTGGACTCTAACACTTCGAGCACCCTACATGTTTCACATGCTTGTGTTGATAGTCCTTGCATATCATGTAGAAATTTCTTGACTAAAACTCATGATGATATGCTTGCTATGTCTTGTTGCCATGATAAAAATGCATCTATTTCCTCGAATTGTTGTGCTAACAATGTAGAGGAAACCCAACACCCCATGGAACAAGATGTAGTATTGAATGGTGCTTCAAGGGATCCTACATCATCATCTATTGCGTTTTGCCTTATGGCTAAGGCTTCAAAGGTATCTCCCACTTTGAACCCCAATATATCTTGTGATGATAGTGATGATGACAATGATGATGATGTAGAAAATGATGAAGAGAATGATAATGTTGCCTCCTTAAAAATAAAGGGGGAAATGATTTTTAAAGCTCTTCTTAAGAATAAATTAGCTCGTTCCAACTTTATGGAAATCATGTCTATTGCCATTGAGGGCAAGAAATATATTGATGAGTTGGAATCTCATCTAGAGGAGCATGAGGTCACCATTGAGAAAATGGAAGGTCATGAGCGTGATTACGCTAATGAGATCGCCGACCTCTCGCAAGCTCTTGAACTTGAACAAACCACCAAGGAATCTCTCGAGGAGACTTTTGCTCTAGAACTATCTAGAATAAAGGAATCCCGTGATAGAGCTCTCACGGTGGCTAATGATTTTGAAACTAAAAATGAGAAGCTTGAAGTTGCACATGCTAAACTCATTGAGGATTTTGATCACCTCAAAAATGGCTCAAGGGTCATTAAGAGTGAGCTCATCAAACTCACCGAGTCTCATGCTCAACTTAAAGCTTCATATTCTAAAGAGCTTGCCAAGTTGCCTTCTCCTCTTGCTATTATTGATGATGCTTGTGCTACTAACTCTATTTCTAGTGAAGCATCCATTTTGAAGGAGAATGTTGAGCTAAGGGCTCAACTTGAGTTGCTATCTAGCAATTATGGGAGATTGGAAGAAAGTCATGTAAAGCTCACAAGCTCTCATGATGATCTTCTAGTATCCCATAATGTGCTAAAGATAGCTCATGAGGCTATGATCATCAAGGTAACATCTAGTGAGTCTCATGTGGTCGCTAGCACTACTTCTAGTCAAAATGCTATATTGCCATGTGCTAGTCCTCGTAATTCATCTATGCATAACATTGGTACATCTTGTGATGAATTGCTTTCCTTGCCTTGCTGCTCTAACAATGAAGCCTATACTTCCTCTAGTACTTGTGTTGATACTAACCATGTAGAGGAAATCAAAGAGCTCATGGCCCAAGTCTCTTCCTTGAAGAAAGACTTGGAAAAGTGTCATGAAGGGAAGTCCACACTCAACAATATCTTGAGTGTGCAAAAATCCCCCAATGACAAAGGTGGACTTAGATTCAACTCCAACAAGAAGAAGAAGTCCAAGAGCAACAAGAACAAGGGCCAAGAACAACTCAAGAATTCGGGCAAGATTATTTGCTTCAAGTGCAAAATTGAAGGGCATCATGTTAGATCTTGCCCATTGAAGAAGAAGGTCATTAGTGACAAGCAACAAGGGAAGAGGCCACAAGTTCAATCTCGTGCTCAATCGCAAGTTGGAGAAAGGCCGCTTCCCAAGAAGACTCATGGTAATGCTTCTCATTTTGAGAAATCAAATGAGAAGAAAGTGAAGAGTAGATGTTGCTACCTATGCCGTGAGAAGGGTCACCTTGCTTCTTCATGCACTAGTGGTAACTTATCCAACCCAATTATTATTGATGATGTCTATTTTCTTGGGAAGGATAATGTTGGCAATGTGTTTGCCAAGTTTTTTGGTACTCAAAGTGGTGTCAAGAAAAGAACCATTTGGGTGGCCAAGCCTATTGTGACTAACCTCTTAGGACCCAACTTGGTTGGGGACCAACAAGCTAAAACTTGATCAATAGGCGTTGTTGGAGGGCATTGGAGACTTGGTACATTATGAAGAATTAAGGGGTCTTCATCATTCATATTGTCTCAAGCCAAGTTATTCGGATGATTAAGTTTCTATCTTATATCCAATGTTCCTCCATGCGGTAACTCGTGCTTAAATTGTTTACATTGAAAGTTACTTTCCCCTTTGCATGTTTTGGTTTTGTTCCTTGCATGTGTTTGTATATGATGTGCGTCCAATTTGTATATCTTGAGAAATCAAGTATGTGTATATTGGTTTGCACATCATGTATGTGTGTGTCGTGCATTGAGCCTTTGTGCTTCTTGCTTTTATCTTAGTTGGCTCTTGTGAGAGATTAATGGAACATCCCATTTTGGGGGAGTGATGTGCTTTGTGCACCTCACAATCCTATAAATGTGTGTACATGAGGAATACTATCTAGTATTGATATTACAAGATTATCTAGTCTCTATGTGGTATGTCTTCTCATGAGAAAGTCAAATTCTAAATGTTCCATTAATTATCTCTTGTTGGTTCTCTTTTGCATCTTGGTAAGTTTTTCATTGGTATCACATTATGGGGGAGTAATATTCTATGTGCATATTACAAGCCTAGAAAATGTGTAAATTTGAGATATTGGCACCTAGAGTTGATAGTATAAATTATGTTGTTCCTAGGTGGCATGTTAGCTCTACAAGTTGCATTTTGCTTGTGTTTGGTGTGAAGATGATGTTGGATATCATTGCTATCTATCACCGGGAATTATTTCCAAATACCTCTTGTCTTTGACAATTGGTAATCATTTATGTGGTGGAAATTATTGATCATCTTTACATTGTCTTTTGGTCTTATTTGTCTTATCTCTTGCCAAGTTTGTGTCAACTCCCATTTCCTTCCATGCCACTTCTGGATCTCGTGTTCTATTGATTTTGTCGAGTGTTTTCTAGATATAGTGAAAGTGGTGATCCCACCCTGTGCATTTTGTACTCGAATGCAAAATCTCTCTAAATGCACAATTCGTGGGGGAGCTATTCTATTTTCGATAGAACACTCATCTTGTGATCCATATCAAGTGTGTGTTGATGGAAGGCAAGCCGTTTCTTTTTGGTACTTGTGCCATCATGAAACTTTGTAGATGGGTTGGTTTGTTTGGAACGATCCTCTCTTTTGGGAGTCTGATATCTTTCCTTTTGCGTGTATCAATGGATATCTCATTCCTTGATGTATCTTCTAATAGATATCTTCCAAGTGAGGATTTCTCCATTTGGTATCCTATTTTCACTTGGTATTTCTTTTTATTTTGTTTCGTTTCTTGAAAGTCTTGAGCATGCATATTTACTTCATGTATTTTCTTTGGCATGCTTTCTTTCTTTAACCCAATATATAAGGGAAACTCCACCTAGTCTCAATTTGGATGAGATGTGCATGAAATTCATTTTCATATATAAATGCACATATGATTGTGGAGTTTTTCCTATGTATTGGTGTTTCTAACTCTTTGGTCCCAATGAGTTTGGGTACCATTTTGTTTGTGTTGGTGTTCTAGGAACAATTGGAGATGCATTGGATGCTCGGCT
Organism: Secale cereale; assembly: GCA_902687465.1. Lineage (NCBI taxonomy): Eukaryota > Viridiplantae > Streptophyta > Magnoliopsida > Poales > Poaceae > Secale > Secale cereale. The sequence goes on along the minus strand of LR738711.1, from coordinate 99,086,967 downwards.
CATTCAAAAGGAAGGTGGTGTCACCATGTTCTTATTGGAGTCAAATTAGGATGATCAATGAACTACTATCTACCTTCATTTGATATCTACTACATCCTTCCAATGGTATCTCGGTAACAAGTATCATCATCTACTTCATGCACACATTTCTTGCACCAACCTTGCGTAGGTTGCATCATGGCATGTTAGTCATTCCTTCTTGTGATATTTGTTTCCTTTCTCAAAGCATCCCAACAATGATGCCTTGTTGCTAGTTGTGATGTCTTTGATGTTCGCTTGGTTGGAATTCATGTATATACAATAAGACCTTATCTAGCCATGTGCTTGCGTTTAAGCAAAATATCTTATTGGTATAATTATGACTTCCTTGTGGATATCTTTTTACTTCCTTGTTGTAACTATTTCGAGTGTACATTATTCTTTTTGGATTGATATCATCATGATTTTCATCTACCTAGAATCTTATACACTTGAGAGAAATTACATATCTAGAAGATATCCTTTCTTTCACGACCACCTTGTCTTTCTTGTATCATTTCTTTGGTGGCTCCGTGAAAGCCTTTGCCTTGAGTGCGGATCTTATCTTGTTGCATCTAGATGCACTCTTGTGTGGTGAGGATATTTTTGTCTCTTGCTTATCTTGACAAGGCTTTTGCCAATTAATTGGTATCCCTCGTCTTGATAACGCTCTCTATTTATATCTTCACCACGGGTTGTCACAAGCATAGGTTCTTTATATGCTTATTAGTGAGCTTGTGAACCCGTTTTCTTGTTGTGTGTGGGAATGATAGGCCTTGCACCGAGTATCTCTTTCATTCAAGACTATATTGATGCTTAATGTTCATCCATACATTAGTCTTCTCAAGTGCTTTGCCATGACTCACACACATCATTTTGGTTGAGCATACTCTTAAGTTGTCTCTTTTATATGTTGCTCAACCATTTGTTTGTTGCAAGTGCTAGGCTTTGTTACCTTCATGCTCACTTGCACTTGTTGTGAGTTTCTATTGATTTTGGGGGAGTGATGATCCTATTTTGTGCACTTGGTATCCTAATGAAAATTTTCTAAGGAGTGCACAAATTATGGGGAGCTTCACCAATGTCTTTAGAAAAATCGGTTGCTATGTCATGAGTTCTATTGATCTTGGGGGAGCGACGATCCTATGTTGTGCTCGTTGTATCCAAATACAAAATTAAATTGTGCACAAATCATGGGGAGCTTCTCCGGTTTCTCTAGAACACTCCTTAATCATATCTTAATATCTTTTATTCATGTGGCATGTAGGATCATTGGTCTAGTTGGTTCAATTGGTATCTTTTGATAGCTTGCTTCAATTGGTATCCTTTGATTGCTTGATTGCGTGTCTCTCCTTTTGTTATGCCTTTGTGGCATATCTTTCTTTTGCAATCTTTGAGCCTCAATATAATTTGTGTTCCTCCAAGTATTTACCGTTGGATATGTGTATTGCATTCCACTATCTAGTTGAGAAATACACAATTTATGGAGGAGCATAATTTATATTGGCCTTCTAAGCTTTTCACCCATTTTGGCAATCAATGCCAATGGGGGAGAAGTTTCAGAGAGTTTGGTGGAGAAGTTTAGAGAGTCATCTAGTCATCTCCTCTTGCTTCGGTTTTGTTCCTAAGCTTTTGCATCTCATGCGCATACATTATTGTTGCATGGTATGGTGATGCATAATTCCTTCCTTATATAAACTCTCTTGAAAGTGATTGTCATCAATTACCAAAATGGGGGAGATTGAAAGAACATGCGGTGCCCCCATGTTTGGTTTTGGTAATTGATGACAATCTCTATGAACTAATGGTTTCCTTGAGTTATATTTGAAGGGTTTGTCCATAGGCTTTTCTTGGAGTTCATTTGTTGGTTTCAAGGAGAGTTTGTGATGACCAAGGTGCTATTAAGGAATTATCCAGAGATTGGTCTTGTGAGTGTTGAGCTTATTGCAAGCATGTCTTGAAGAAGAAGAGTGTGTTATCATTCATGTTTACCTTCAAGACATCATCCAAATGAAGAGTTGGAAAGATTCAAGGTTGATCAAGACTAAGTGAAGGAGTGAATCAAGTTGATCAACACACAAAGCGTAGAAGATGTACCGAGAGGGATCAAGCAATCCTATGGTATGGTAAGCATTGTCAATCACGCTTTGTGTACTAGCCCATGGTCTTCGTGAGAGTTCTCTGTGGGGTTAGGTTGCGGTGTGCAAGTTCAAGTGGAGCATCACGAAGAAATCAAGTGCTTGAAGCTTGACGTCCATTGTCGTGACAATGGACTTGTGAAGATATGCCGAAGAGTGGCTCACCCATAGAGGAGTATGGGGGAGCAATCTACTAGTCTTCACCGAGACAACGCAATCAAGAAAGGTGGTCCAACTTGAGGAAGTCAAGATCGTCTACATCTAGCTCAAGTGGACTTTGTGCAAAGCAAAGGTTTGCCCTTGATAGGTTTTCTATTTTACCGGTCTCGTGGTGGTAGTTGGGAGACCGGGTTATAGGATCGTTTACCGTACTATCAAGGGGGGCTCTCAAGTTGGTAGCTTGATCATATCGTTAGTAGAGAGCTCAAACCATTGCATCCTTGCATCATGTTTCTTGGTTCTTGTTTGGTTCTCTTTGTGAGTATTAGAGCTTATGGTCATCTTGATGACAAGCTTGAGTTCATCGAAAACGGAGTTCACATGTGTCTTCTATGATGTTTTCGGTGTTGGGTGTTTTACCGGTCTTATCCGAGGAAGGGTTCTCACCATTTTATTATGGGCCTTTTCTAATTTTATTCTTATTGGTTTTTCTATCAAGATTGTGTTAGCCCTTGTCGCTAGCTTTCCAACAAACTTGGTCTCATCGAATTCGGAGTCCGTATGCAAAAGTTATTGTCGTTTTGGTGTACTAAAAAGGCTGCAGCGGTACTACCGCGGGTAGGAGCGGAAGTAATTTTTTACTACCACTTTCGGGAGCGGTACTACCGCTTGGAGCAGTACTACCGCGGCTACTTCAGTGGCTACTTCCGCTCGGGACCAAAAACTCGTCACAAGTCCAGCGGTGGTAGGCACGGATGTAATTTTTTAGTACCGCTCGCAAGCAGTAGTACCGCTACCCTTAGTAGTACTACCGCTACCCCTAGCGGTAGTACCGTGAGGTCAAGCGGTACTACCGCTCCGGCAGTTTTTCTAGCCTTTTTGCCTCCTCGCTGTTGTTTTCCAAAGGGGTACTACCGCCCTAGCGGTAGTACCGCTCCTGGAGCGGTAGTACCGCTCTGTGCGGGTTGTGAGCATAACGGTTGGATTTTCCCCCACCTATAAAACAGGGTCTTCTTCCCCAATGAACCTTATCCTTTGAGCTCGTGTTCTTCCACCATTGTTGACCTTCTTAGAGCTTGCTATCTCTTAATCCCTTCATGGATTCTTGCTAGTTTTGGGGGGAAAAGAGAGAGGAGATCTAGATCCACATTTCCATCCATCACTTTCTCCTCTAGGTGAGGGGAACCCCTTGGATCTTGATCTTGGAGTTCTTGGTGTTCTCCTTCTTGTTCTTCCTCTCATTTCCCTCCCCAGCATTAGTTGCTTTGGTGGGATTTGGGAGAGAAGGACTTGGGCACTCCGTGTGCCCTTGCCATTGCATTTGGTGCATCGGTTTGAGTTCTCCACGGTGATACGTGGAAGTGAAGTTGAGAAGCTTATTACTCTTGGGTGCTTGGTACCCTTGAGCTTGTTCCTCTTGGGTGCTTGGGTGCCCTAGACGGTTGTGGTCACCTCGGAGCCATATTCCATTGTGGTGAAGCTTCGTGGTGTCGTTGGGGAGATAGCCCCAACCTTGGTGTTCGGAGCTCATTCATTGTGGTGTAAAGCTCCGGGCAAGTGTCGGGGTCTCCAATTAGGTTGTGGAGATCGCCCCGAGCAATTTGACGGGTTCCGGTGACCGCCCCCAAGGGTTGCCAAAGTGTACGGGTTCGGTGACCGCCCCCAAGGGTTGCCATTTGTACGGGTTCGGTGACCGCCCTCAAGGGTCCCTTAGTGGAATCACGGCATCTTGCATTGTGCGAGGGCGTGAGGAGATTACGGTGGCCCTAGTGGCTTCTTGGGGAGCATTGTGCCTCCACACCGCTCCAAACGGAGATTAGCATCCGCAAGGGTGTGAACTTCGGGATACATCATCGTCTCCGCGTGCCTCGGTTATCTCTTACCCGAGCCCTTTACTTATGCACTATACTTTGTGATAGATATATTGTTTCTTGTCATATATCTTGCTATCACCTAGTTGTTTATCTTGCTTAGCATAAGTTGTTGGTGCACATAGGTGAGCCTAGTTGTTGTAGGTTTTGTGCTTGACAAATTAACCGCTAGGTTTATTCCGCATTTGTTCAAGCCTAAACCATAATTATTTTAAAGCGCCTATTCACCCCCCTCTAGGCGACATCCACGATCTTTCAGTTGCGGCGGTGGAATTAGGGTATTCTCTGTTGCTTCAGTGTTTTCAGGGTACATGGCTATATATAGGAGGAAGGAGGGCATCGGGGGAGCAACGTGGGGCCCATGAGGCAGGGGGGCGCGCCCAGGGGGAGGGGGCGTTCCCTCCACCCTCATGGACGCCATGTGTCCCCTCTGCCTTGGTTCTCAAGTATGCCGTGAAGATATCGTTCCAAAAATATCTCTCCCGACAGTTTCATTCCGTTTGGACTCCGTTTGATATTCCTTTTCTGCAAAACCCTGAAATAGGCAAAAAACAGCAACTGGACTGGGCCTTTGGGTTAATAGGTTAGTCCCAAAAATAATATAAAAGTGTATACAAAAGCCCATTAAACATCCAAAATATCATATATAATAGCATGGAACAATAAAAAATTATAGATACGTTGGAGACGTATCAGTCGGGTTCGACACTCTTACTTATCGAAAGAGGCTACAATTGTTCCCCTATACTTGTGGGTTATCAAGACCTTTTTCTGGCGCCATTGCCGGGGAGCAATAGCGTGGGGTGAATATTCTCGTGTGTGCTTGTTTGCTTTATCACTAAGTAGATTTTATTTGCTGTTCTAAGTTCTTCTCTATTTTTAGTTATGGATATGTAACACGAAATACCAAAAAAATTAGGTGTACTTTCTACTCATGAAGATGCGGAACCTCCTAAAACTCTCGATGCTGATTATGTGAAAGATATTATGCACTACTTTGATAATCCTGAGAAAACCCCATTCAATTATATAATGGGAGACACGTTGGATCAACGTGAATACTTTAGGGATTATCGCTTGACACATAAAGGGAAATTGTTATGGGATCAAATTCATATGTTGCATTGGTATGCTCGGCAACTATGCTTGAGATATGATTATACTTGTTGCTCTAGGATGAAGGCTCCACACCTTCCTTTTTTATGCGAATTTAATGATAATGAAACCTTAGCATCTTATGCTAATTGTATATATGATTACTATGATGTTGAACAAATAGAAGAATTTGTTGCTTTTAAGGGTGCTTGCGAAATTAAATGTTTGTTGAAGAGTATGAAAATTATGATGATGTTGTTTATAGATCTAAAAATCTTGCTATATTGAAATATTGCTATTTGAATTACAAATACAATGCCAATATTGATGCTTTTATTGAGAAAGTCTCCGCTGTCCAAGAAGAGACTAATATTTTGCAGGAAACTATGGAAGAATAAATTGATGACACTGTGAGCTCATTAGATGAAAAAGATGAGGAGGAGAGTGAAGAACAAAAGGAGGAAGAGCGGATTAGCTACCTATGGCCACCTTCTAATGAGAGTAAATCTTTATCCCAAACATTGTTTAATTTCCCTTCGTGCTTACCAAAGGATGATTGCTATTATTATTGCTATGATCCCATTGGGTTCGTTTGAAATATCCCTTTTTGATGAACTTGATGCTTGCTATGCTTGTGGCCGAGATGCCAATATGAATTATGCTTATGGATATGAACTTGTTATAGTTCCTTATGTTAAACATGAAATTGTTGCTATTGCACCCATGCATGATAGTCCTATTATCTTTTTGAATTCTCTCGACTACACTATATCAGAGAAGTTTACCCTTATTAAGGATTATATTGATGGGTTGCGTTTTACTACTACACATGATGATTTTAATAGATATAATATGCATGTGCTTGCTGGTCCTACTTGCAATTATTATGAGGGAGTAACTACATCTCCGCCTCTCTATGTTTCCAATATGATAAAATTGCAAGAAACTGTTTATACTATGCACTTGCCTTTACTATGTGTGCATGAATTGTTCTTTTATGACATGCCGATGCATAGGAAAAGAGTTAGACTTTGTTGTTGCATGATATATGTTACTTTGTTATCACTACTAAATTACAATTCATTGTTAATTAAAAATGGCTTTGATATAATTTGGGATCCGGGTGGATCCATTACTTGAGCACTATATGCCTTGCTTAATGGCTTTAAAGAAAGCGCTGCCAGGGAGACAACTCGGAAGGTTTAGTGAGTCATTTATTTCTGTTGTGTGCTTTTATAAAGTTTAAAAACTAAAAAAATAAAGAGGGGAGCCTAAAACTTTTTCAAAAAGAAAAGCGAAAGTGAGAAAGACGAGCATTGTTAAAGTGGGAGCTAGCCTTGTACTTTGTTCAAGCCCCTGGAAACTTTGTGAACCTTGATTACAAAAAAATTTCAGCAAAAATAATTATCCCCTTGTACAATTCGATTGTATTATAAAAACAATGTGCCAAGATTTGCCTTTAGGATGATTAAACTGCTTGTTGGTTTGTGCGGTGCAAAAATAGAAACTTTGGCTGTAGTGCGTGATTTTACATTTTTTACTGGAACGTCAAAATGATCTGAAACTTTTCGCACAATCTTGCCTAACAATTTTTTGATTTTTCCTAGTTTTGCCAAAAATTTTAGTGTTATAGAAGTATGGTTAATGTTCAGATTACTACTGACTGTCCTGTTTTCACAGATTGCTTTTATAGCTTCATTATTTGCATATGTTTGAGTTCTTGTTGAAGCCTCCTTGATTTTGGGCCATAGAATTGTGATAGCATACAGTGGGTAATGTTTGTTTATATTTATACAATAATGTTAGAGTAGTACATGATGGGATTTCACTGATCATATGCACTAACCCCGCCACTAAAAGTCTGGTTAAGTTTTGTGTGGATGAAGTGTTCGAAGATCGAGGATGTCTTGATGTGAGGAGAAGGAGGAGAGGCAAGAGCTCAAGCTTGGGAATGCCCAAGGCACCCCAAGTAAATATTCAAGGAGACTCAAGCGTCTAAGCTTGGGGATGCCCCAGAAGTCATCCCATCTTTGTTTATCAAGTATCGGTATGTTTTTGGATTCGTTTCGTTCACATGATATGCGTAAATCTTGGAGCGTCATGTGATTTTTCTTTATTTTTACTTTTAATAAATGCACCATGCTGGTATGAGATAGTCCTTGGTTGATTTATAGAATGCTATTTGCACTTCACTTATATCATTTGAGTATGGCTTTATAGAATGCTTCATGTGCTTCACTTCTATCATTTGAAGTTCGGATTGCCTGTTTCTCTTCACATAGAAAACCGCCATTTGTAGAATGCTCTTTTGCTTCACTTATATTTGTTAGAGCATGGGCATATCTTTTTTTAGAAAGAATTAAAACTCTCTTACTTCACTTAGATCTATTTAGAGAAGTTGACGGGAATTGGTCATTCACATGGTTAGTCATAAAATCCTACATAAACTTGTAGATCACTGAATATGATATGATTGATTCCTTGCAATAGTTTTGCGATATAAAGATGCTAATATGTGGGAGGTACTAGTGAATGATTGTGGTTTAGTAAAAATATTGGTGTTAATATTTGTGATTCCCGAAGCATGCACATATGGTCTCCTAAATATGTATCCAAATTGGCGCGCATTGTATTTTGAACGTTTATCTTTGCGTGAAGGTCGAGGGCGCGCGATGGTTAACTCCTACCAACCTCCCCCCTAGGAGCATGCATCTTAGTATTTTGCTTCGAGGGCTAATAGATTTTTCACAATAAGTATGTGAGTTCTTTATGACTAATGTTGAGTCCATGGATTATACGCACTCTCACCCTTCCACCTTGCTAGCCACTCTAGTACCGCGCAATTTTCGCTGGTGCATCAAACCACCTTATACCCTTCCTCAAAACAGCCACCATACCTACCTATTATGGCATTTCCATAGCCATTCTGAGATATATTGCCATGTGACTCCATCGTTCCATTTATTATGACACGCACCATCATTGTCATATTGATTTGCATGATCGTAAGACAACTAGCATGTTGTTTTCATGGCTTGACCATTTTTTGATGTCATTGCTATGCTAAATCATTGCACATCCCGGTACACCACCAGAGCCATTCATATAGATTCATACTTTGTTCTAGCATCGAGTTGTAAGTAAATTAAAGTGTGATGATCATCATTATTAGAGCATTGTCCCAAAAAAAGGCCAAATAAAAAAAGAGACGAAAGGCGAAAAAAGGAGAAAGGCCCAAAAAAGGGGGACAATATAATGCTACTATCTTTTGTTCACACTTGTGCTTCAAAGTAGCACCATGATCTTTATGATAGAGAGTCTCCTATTTTTTCACGTTCATATACTAGTGGGAATTTTTCATTATAGAACTTGGCTTGTATATTCCAACAATGGGCTTCCTCAAATGCCCTAGGTTTTCATAAGCAAGCAAGTTGGATGCACACCCACTTAGTTTCTTTTGTTGAGCTTTCAGACATTTATGGCTCTAGTGCATCCGTTGCATGGCAATCCCTACTCACTCACATTAATATCAATTGATGGACATCTCCGTAGTCCATTGATTTGCCTAGTTGATGTGAGACTTTCTCCCTACTTTTGTCTACTACCACCTTCTATTCCACCCATAGTGCTATGTCCATGGCTCACGCTCATGTATTGCGTGAAGAGTTGAAAAGGTTCGAAAAAGTGAAGTATGAAAACAATTGCATGGCTGACACCGGGATGGGCATGAGGGGTACCTTGTGTTAAGAAAAGGGAGCATAAAAGACTATGATTTTGTAGGGATAACGTTCTTTAGCATTGATATTTTGAAAGACTTGATTGTTTGTTGGGATGCCCGCGTATTAAATTCTTTTATGTCAAATGATAGACTATTGCTTTGAAACACTCGTGTCTTAATATTCATGCCATGATTAGATTACATGGTCAAGATTATGCTAGGTAGCGTTCCACATCAAAAATTATCTTTTTTTTTCATTTAACTACTCGAGGACAAGCAGGAATTAAGCTTGGGGATGCTTATACGTCTCCGCCGTATCTATAATTTTTTATTGTTCCATGCCAATATTCTACAACTTTTACATACTTTTGGCAACTTTTCATACTATTTTTGGGACTAACATATTGATCCAGTGCCCAGTGCCAGTTCCTGTTTGTTGCATGTTTTTTGTTTCGCAGAATATCCATATCAAATGGAGTCCAAAAGGGATAAAAACACACAGAGATTTTTTGGAATATATGTGATTTTTGGGAAGAAGGATCAACGCGAGAGGATGCCCGAGGGGGCCAGGAGGCAGGGGGCGCGCCCTAGGGGGTGGGCGCACCCCTGACCCTAGCAGCCACCCCGTAAGGCGGTTGGTGTCCTTCTTTCGCCGCACGAAAGCCAATATCCGGATACAAATGGTGTCAAAATTTCAGCCCAATCAGAGTTACGGATCAACGGGAATATATGAAACGGTGAAAGGCCAGAATCGGGGTGCGCAAAAACAGAGAGAGACAGAAAGATAGATCCAATCTCGGAGAGGCTCTCGCCCCTCCGATGCCATGGAGGCCATGGACGAGAGGGCAAACCCTTCTCCCATCTAGGGAGAAGGTCAAGGAAGAAGAAGAAGGAGGGGGGCTCTCTCCCCCTCTCTCCCGGTGGCGCCGGAACGCCGTCGGGGCCATCATCGTGTGAAGATGATCTACACCAACACTTCCGTCATCTTCACCAACATCTTCATCACCTTCCCCCATATATCTATAGCGGTCCACTCTCCCGCAACCCGCCGTACCCTCTACTTGGTGCTTTATGCTTCGTATTATTATCCAATGATGTGTTGCCATCCTATGATGTTTGATTAGATTATCGTTGTCCTATCGGTAATTGGTGAATTGCTATGATTGGTTTAAATTGCTTGTGGTTATGTTGCTGTCCTTTGGTGCCCATCATATGAGTGCACACGTGGATCACACCATTGGGTTAGTTGTATGTTGATAGGACTATGTATTGGAGGACAAGAGTGACAGAAGCTTCAACCTAGCATAGAAATTGATGCATACGGGATTGAAGGGGTACCAATATATCTTATTTCTATGGTTGGGTTTTACTTTAATGAACGTTAGTAGTTGCGGATGCTTGTTAATAGTTCCAATCCTAAATGCATAGAATTCCAATTTAGGGATGACATGCTAGCAGTGGCCTCTCCCACATAAAACTTGCTATCGGTCTAGTAATGTAGTCAATTGCTTAGGGACAATTTCACAACTCCTACCACCACTTTTCCACACTCACTATACTAACTTAATTGCTTCTTTATCTAAACAGACCCTAGTTTTTATTTACGTGCTCTTTATATTCTTGCAATCCTATCCCATTACACCTGCAAAGTACTTCTAGTTTATACTTGTTCTAGGTAAAGTGAACATCAAGCATGCGTAGAGTTGTATCTGTGGTCGATAGAACTTGAGGGAATATTTGTTCTACCTTTAGCTCCTCGTTGGGTTCGACACTCTTACTTATTGAAAGAGGCTACAATTGATCCCCTATACTTGTGGGTTATCACAGGACACAGTCCACAAGGTGGGTATTGATCCATCAAGGATTAAGCCCACCAAAACTACATTTAAAGGTGTAATACCTGATGTAGAGGGCCGCTGTATGGGCTCAATCACATTAGAGGTAGTCTTCGATTCACCGGACAACTTTCGAAGTGAGGATTTGATCTTCGACATCGTCCCCTTTCGAAGTGGCGATCATGCACTACTCGGACAAACTGCATTCACTCGCTGCAATGCGGTCTCGCACTATGCTTACCTCAAACTCAAGATGCCTGGCCCCCGTTGTGTTATAACAGTCAATGGAAACACGGAATGCTCCCTCGGCACCGAGGAGCACACCGTGGCACTGGCAGCAGAAGTGCAGGGCGGCCGTATCAAGCCAAACACGGCAATGGTGGCCAAGTCCCCGGACACTACTAAACGAGTCCGGACTGCACCGCAGAGCGACAGCCCAGCTCGCCAGGAGCTCAGTTAGCAATCCGGCCTCCATCTCAGCCCCAAGCTAATCGCGGCTTACATGCCACGCGTACATAACTACGCGCTAAAAATACCATGGTCAAAGATGGAGGCACAAAAAGGATAAAGTCCACAATACGGCTAGGCCATATCCGGACACCAATATTTTCCCCTTTTTTCTCTTAACTCTATCTTTTTTAGGTTCCTTACAACCCATGTCACACTTTTCAACAGTGCTAAGGCCACTTCTCAAGGCCTATCTTGACGACGATGAGTGATGATCCTCTCGAAGGACAGTACAACAAGGAGACAAGCAACATGGCAGAGTATCTCAAAGGGTCTCTAAAGACCGCCTCGACCATTTGAAACAACCTACGCACAGCCTTCCCCTGTGCTCGTCATGTAAAATATCCTTCTGTACCCTTTTTGTACCAATACGTTTTGACGTAGCAACCAGACTATAACGGAAAACAGGTTCTGGCCTGACCTATTGGCTTATATTTTAATCTATGATTCCCTGTCTCGGCCCAATTTTCATGTAAGCCTCGGTACGACTTAGATCGCCAGGGGCTATGTTAAGCCACGTACATCATTTTATTACTAAAAAAAAGTCCAAACACTTTTATAGTGCAATTCGGCGTCCCGAATATAGCATTATATGCATCGGCTCTGAATCATGTCTTTGGTCAATAGTTGGGTTGCCCGGCTCCTGTGGTTGCTACCTTACGTTCCGCTTGTTTGGCTAAGGTAGTAAAGGGAGAACTACTGCGATTGTGTTTCTGGTTCATCCGGTCAAGCACCTCTATAGAGAAAGCCGAAAACTGACTTTCATGATGCGGTGAGAGCTGGTCAGCTATTTGGTGACTACAAATCTTTTGTGATTTCTTTCCGCAATACGCGAGGGGCCGTCATTCGCTCAAACGGGCGTTTACAACACCCAAGTTCGGATAATCGAACAATACTAGGGGATGCGCCCATACTTCAATTATAAAACTCCTACGGCTAAGTGAGAGCGATAAATCAATATAGTCCAATTGCCTGGTTCGCCGCACTAACACCTCCTTTATGGACCAAATTGCTGGGTCAAGCGTGTTTAGGTGCTATCCCGAACACCCCCGTACTATCTACGTGGGGGCTGAAGCCGACGAATGGCCAACTCTCGGATATTTTAAACGGCCGCACAAGAGGAAATATTTCAAAATAAAATAAAATAACATATCAATGTAAAGCCTTGTTTTCATAATGCAGGATTGGACAACGCGGACACATTCATCCAAATATAATGTCCTTCGAACACTGGCCCTCTACAATGCGGGATCCCTCTAGGACATCATTGAAATAACGCTCCGGCGTGCGGTGCTCCTTGCCCGCGGTGCAACTTTCCTGCGGGCGGCCCCTCGGTTGCGAGCTTGACGGTGTCCATCTTCGCCCACTGCACCTTGACGCAGGCGAAGGTCATCCGCGCACCCTCGATACAGGACGACCGCTTCACAGCATCAAGCCGAGGGCAGGCACTGATTAGCCGCCTCACATGCCCGAAGTATCTGCTGGGTATGGGCTCGGCAGGCCGCAGACGGATTATAAAATACCTCAAGGGCAATCTGGCCACCCTATGCAGTTCAAACAACTGCTTCAGCTGGTCGCTGAGGGGTACATGATGCTTAGGCGCTAGATACTGCGACCAGAATAGTTTTTCTCTTGAGCTCCCCTTTCGGCTCGGAAGAACTCCACAGCACCAGCAACACTCCGGGGCATGTTCGCAAACGCTCTTGGCAAACTCAAAATCCGAGTCAGTAAAATGTATCTCTTCCTCACAAATTTTCTCTGCATATTAAAGGCCTTACCAGCCGCAATTTGCCTTGCCTCCTGGATCTCCCGGCAAGCATTTTGAGCTTCAGCCCGGGCCTCCTGAGCATTTTGGAGAACCTTAGCAAGTTCAGATTTTTGATCTGATACTTGGCGCTCTAAGGACTCACATTTGCTGATAGCATCCTTGGGCTCTTCCTGGACTTCCTCCACTCTTGACTCATGCTTTAGGCGGGCGGCTCATTCCTCCTCCGCCATTTTCTTAGCCTCAGCCAGGGCGCTCTTAAGGGTCTCGACCTCAGAAGCGTCAGCTGCGAGCAGAGTTATAGCACCCACTCAGATAACAAATTATGACTGATATTATTTCAGATACATATTCGGTATTTCATACCTTGCTGTTCTTCCAACTTTCGCCTCAGCTCAGACGCTTCGGCGGATGGGAAGCAGACGCCTGCATCGCAGCCTGTTTTATTCAAATAGATAAGTATGTTAATCTCCTGTACGAGTGCTTAGATCCTCTACTCGGCCTTTCATCCCGAACACTGAACATACTCTCAAGGGCTACTATCTATACACAGACATCTTTTTCTCATATAGCCAGAAGATATTATATTATGTACCTCAAAGCCTCTCGGAAGGCTAGTATAAGCCTCATTCAATCCGCTCTTGGCGGACCGAACTCTTTCAAGCACCGTGCCCATAAGGGTACGATGTTCTCCTACAATGACGACACTTTGAAGTGCTTCCGTCAATGTGTCTGGCGCCTCCGAATTGACAGAGGTCGTCGGCGGAATCAGCGGACTCCTTTCTTTCAAAGGAGGCAGCTCGCCTAATTCCGGAGTCACATGGGTCTCCGGAATACTATCTGGCTGTGGGCCGAATCAGGCATGGCCCTTGTCGCCAATCTCAATTGGGGTTTGATACGTCTCCAATGTATCTTTAATTTTTGACTGTTCCATGCTATTATATTATCCTTCTAGGATGTTTTATGGGCTTTTATATACACTTTTATATGATTTTTGGTACTAACCTATTAACCCAGGCCCAGTGCCAAATTCCGTTTTCCCCTTGTTTTTGAGTATCACAGAAAAGGAATACCAAACGGAGCCCAATTGACCTGAAACTGAACGAAGGTTGTTTTTGGACTAAAAGAAGCCTAGGGAGTACCGGAGGAGGACCAGAAGATTCACGGGCTGCCCACGAGGGTAGGAGCCGTGCCCCCTGGGCGCGCCCCCTTCCTTGTGGACAGCTCGAAGACCTCCTTTACTTGTTCCCAGCTCCAACACCCCCTATACATACAGAAACCTCCAGAAAATAACCTAGATCGGGAGTTCCACCGCCGCAAGCCTCTGTTGCCACCGAAAACCAATCTAGACCGTTCCGACACCCTGCTAGAGGGGGAATCCCTCTCCGGTGGCCATCTTCATCATACCGGCGCTCTCCATGATGAGGGGGGGGGGTGTAGTTCACCCTTAGGCTGAGGGTATGTACTAGTAGCTATGTGTTTGATCTCTCTCTCTCTCTCTCTCATGTTCTTGAGATGGCATGATCTTGATGTATCGCGAGTGTTGGATCTTATGATGTCTCTCCCCCTCTACTCTCTTGTGATGAACTGAGTTTTCGCTTTGAATTTATCTTATCGGATGGAGACTTTAAGGATTTGAGAACACTTGATGTATTTCTTGCATGTGCTTATCTGTGGTGACAATGGGATATCACGTGATCTACTTGATGTATGTTTTGGTGATCAACTTGCGGGTTCAGTTACCTTGTGAACTTATGCATAGGGGTTGGCACACGTTTTCGTCTTGACTCTCCGATAGAAACTTTGGGGCACTCTTTGAAGTTCTTTTTGTTGGTTGAATAGATGAATCTGAGATTGTCTGATGCATATCGTATAATCATGCCCACGGATACTTGAGGTGACAATGGAGTATCTAGGTGACATTAGGGTTTTGGTTGATTTGTATCTTAAGGTGTTATTCTAGTACGAACTCTATGTTAGATCGAACGGAAAGAATAACATCGTGTTATTTACTACGGACTCTTGAATAGATTGATCAGAAAGAATAACTTTGAGGTGGTTTCGTACCCTACAATAATCTCTTTGTTTGTTCTCCGCTATTAGTGACTTTGGAGTGACTCTTTGTTGCATGTTGAGGGATAGTTATATGATCCAGTTATGTTTTTATTGTCGAGAGAACTTGCACTAGTGAAAGTATGAACCCTAGGCCTTGTTTCAACGCATTGCAATACCGTTTGTGCTCACTTTTATCATTACTTACCTTGCTGTTTTTATATTTTCAGATTACAACAACCTATATCTACCATCCATATTGCACTTTTATCACCATCTCTTCGCCGAACTAGTGCACCTATACAATTTACCATTGTATTGGGTGTGTTGGGGACACAAGAGACTCTTTGTTATTTGGTTGCAGGGTTGTTTGAGAGAGACCATCTTCATCCTACGCCTCCCACGAATTTATAAACCTTAGGTCATTCACTTGAGGGAAATTTGCAACTGTCCTACAAACCTCTGCACTTGGAGGCCCAACAACGTCTACAAGAAGATGGTTGCGTAGTAGACATCAAGCTCTTTTTTGGCGATGTTGCCGGGGAGGTTTGTGCTTGAAGGTATATATTTAGATCTTGCAATCGAATCTTTTAATTTCTTGTTTTATCACTAGTTTAGTTTATAAAAGAAAATTACAAAAAAAATTGGAATTGAGTTTGCCTCATATGCTTCATCTTTTTAATATCTGTCGTGAAAATGATGGAAAGGAAAATTGTGCCCAAGTACTAGAAGAAGAATGCATTAAAATGTTTGTCACTAAATACCCGAATGATGAGCATGATTGCAATGTTGTTAGTGTGAATTCTTCGAATATCCATAGTACTAATGATGATTGCACAAGTCATGACGAAAATATCTCATATAAGCATGTAAATTTTTGTGGAGTGCACCGAGTTTGCAAGTACACACCAAATTGGGAAGATAGATTTTGCAGGAGACATAAGTATTTAGAAACAAAATGGTTGCAAGAAAGGCTGGATGTTTGTGCTGAAAATTTAAATTTTCTTAGTCGTACTTGTGAACTTTGTAATGAACGTGGTCATTTAAATCTCCAATGCAAATTGTTTCATGATCGAATCGTGTCCAAAAATTGTGATGACTTGATTTCCCTTGCACATCATAAGGATCTTAGTTTACTTTTGGGTTATGAAGAAATGAAACATATAACTAAGAATATTCCAGAATTTGCCCTTGATAAAGTTCTTGTTTTTGATCTAGAGGAAATTTATATGTATTGTGCGGTGAATTGCATTGAAAATCCTTATATTGCCAATTACATAAAGACAAGAAAACAAATAGAAGATGAAGATTATACTAATGAAAGGGAACATATTTCCCAATATCCTCCTATTATTTCTTATGATGAATCAGGTAACGAGGAGGAGTCTTCTATCAACCAATCTCATTAATAAGGAGCGCCAAAAGAAGATTAAACCCACACATAATGTGAAGAAGAAGAAGAAAAGATGGAGAAACAAAGGTAAAGAGGTATCCCTTACAAATGATGTTGCTCCTATTACTCATTGTGATGATTATAATTGCTATACTATCGGTGCTATCCATACTATTAATGATGAGAGTGATTGTGCTTATGATATGAAAAGGCCCAAGCTTGAGGATGCTATGTTTGATGAGAATGACATGTTTCAGAATTTATTTGCTGCAATTAATGTTTGTCCCAAGCTTGGGGATGCTACGTTTGATGAAGATGATATTTTTAGCCTCCCAAGTCTTGATATGCAAATCTATTATGATAATAGCATGCCTCCTACTTATGATGATTATTGTGATGACACTTATGCTATAAAAAGTAGTGATCATTATATTTATAAAACTTGTCATGATTATGATTACCCTTTTTCTGAACATTACTCTTTTAATGTGGAAACAATCTATAGTATTCAAGTTTCTTATGATACTCCCACTATTCCGAATAAGAAGAATTTTGCTTGTGTGGAGAGTAATAAAATTTATGTGCTTGGGGATCATGAAAAGAATGCTTTATGTGATGGTTATATTGTTGAATTCATTCATGATGCTACTGAAAATTATTATGAGAGAGGATCATATGCTTGTAGGAATTGCAATAATATCAAGTTTCCTCTCTATGTGCTTAAAGTTTTGAAGTTATGATTGTTTTGCCTTCCTATGCTAGTTGATTATTGTTCCCATATCTTGTTTGCTCACAAAATCCCTATGCATAGGAAGTGGGTTAGGCTTAAATGTGTTAGTTATATTCTTCATGATGCTCTCCTTATGTTTCAATTCTTATCTTTTATGCGTACATCATTGAAATCATCATGCCTAGCTAAAATGCATTAAAGAAAAGCGCTTGTTGGGAGACAACCCAATATTTACCCCTACTGTTTTTGTGTGTTCACATGATCAAGATACTATATTAATCATGTTTTATAGGTTTTGTTTCAATAAAGTGCCATGTAGAACCTTTGGGAAGACTTGGGTGAAAGTTAATGTGATCTTGCTGTAAAAAACAGAAACTTTGCGCTCAGGAGATTAGCTGCCATTTTTTATAGAAGAGTGCGTTTAAGTTAATTATTTTTGCAGAAGATTCATAGACAAATTCCTCACGTCCACCAATTTATTTGAGATTTTTTTGAGTTACAGAAGTATTCGAAAGTTACAGATTGCTACACACTGTTCTGTTTTTGACAAATTCTGTTTTCTATGTGTTGTTTGTTTATTTTGATGAATCTATGAGTAGTATCGGAGGGTATGAACCATAGAGAAGTCGGAATACAGTAGATACTACACCAATATGAATTTATAATGAGTTCACAACAGTACCTAAGTGGTGGTTTTATTTTCTTATACTAACGGAGCTTACGAGTTTTCTGCTGAGTTTTGTGTTGTGTAGTTTTCAAGTTTTGGGTAAAGATTCGATGGACTATGGAATAAGGAGTGACAAGAGCCTAAGCTTGGGGATGCCCAAGGCACCCCAAGGTAAAATTCAAGGACAACCAAAAGCCTAAGCTTGGGGATGCCCCGGGAAGGCATCCCCTCTTTCGTCTTCGTCTATCGGTAACTTTACTCGAGGCTATATTTTTATTCGCCACATGATATGTGTTTTGCTTGGAGCATCATTTTGTTTTATTTTGTTTTGCTTTCTGTTTGAATAATATCCCAAGATCTGAAATTCTTAAATGTTGGAGAGTCTTCACATAGTTACATAATTATTCAACTACTCATTGATATTCACTTATATCTTTTTGTCGGTGTACTAAGGAAGGGGTACCTCAGTACCCCAACTTGTGCACGGGCAGTTGCAGCTTCCCGCGGCAGGGTTTACCGCGTGCTCGCCGGAGACCTTCCTGCTCCACATCAAACCATTCAAAAACAAAGTATACAAGACAGAAGATCGAGACCCCGGCAAGCGGAGCTTGCCGGGAAGGCCGTTCTAGGCTCAAGGTTACCTCACTCACGCAAGGCCCTGGCAAGAGGAGCTTGCCAGGAAGACTAGAAGATTACATCATAAAAGACACGCCTCGGCGCTATATGCGTCCCGGCGAGGGTCCGGGGAGCGACAAGCTTCAGAGCCCGGCAAGCTCCCGGGCCCGACAAGATCAAGACCCCGGCAAGGTGCTTGCCGGGAGAGTTGTGCTGCGTGCCCGCGCTCCAGCTCATCGGCCCACGCGTCGCCCTGGGGCCATCCCAGGGACGCGTGGCGGATGGCTGTGCAGCCTGGGGGACACGGTGGCACTCCACGGTGGTGAAGCCATCGCCGTGGCGAATGGAGACGCGAAGGCGGGAGCTTTTGGGGTCGACGGCGACGGGCATTAAATGCCCTTGTCCCCCACTGTCAAAGTAGGTAGCGACCACTGTTCGCGCACTGTAGCTCCACTATTCCCGCACTGTTACAACTACCACCTCTTTTACGTTTTTACCCCTTTCTCCTACGTTGACACCTGTCGGTGACCCCTTGCACTATAAAAGGAGGCCCATGCACAACGTGGAGGGGGTTCGGAATCTAGATCGCTCATACGCTCGGTGTAGCTGCTTCTTCGAACTCCCGAGCTCTCCAACTCAATACACAACTAAGCAGGAGTAGGGTTTTACGCGTCTACCGCGGCCCGAACCTGGGTAAAACTGCCCGCGTGCTCGCTACGATCTGCTCTTCGTGCTCCCTCCGCCCTCGTACCGCACAGACAAGGGGCTCCGGTCCCATAGGTGTTCGTGGAGGACAGTTTCCCCCGACATCTTTGGCGCGCCAGGTAGGGGGCGTCGAGGTTGTGCGAATCTGATCCGGCGTTCGCGCGGGCGCATTCTTCACCAACCTCTCCAGTTTCGTCAGCAACTTCATCAGCAACAGCACCATGGCCCCGAAGAAGAAGGCTTCGGAGGTCGGAGGCCCGTCTGCGTCTCATCCGCCGCCACCAGAGCCAACGGTGGGCGGGGGAGACGCCGTCGGAACGGTGGTCGCCGGCGAGGACACTCGCGGCCCCACCAAATCCAAGGACAGGACGGACGACCAAGCCTCGGTCTCCGTGGACGCGCCGCGTCCATCTCAGCACACGACAACCCAGCAGCGCCATGTCACAGGAGGTGGCATCCGCTTGTTGGGCCAAGGACAAACCGGAGGTTCGCGGGATGCCCCGGACCACCGTCCGGGCACAAGCAAAGCGAAGGCGCCGGGGCGGGACCGTGCTCCTTCTAACGCTGTTAGGAGTCCGAGCATATCCCGCTCCTCGCACCGCTCGCCCCCGTTCCCCTCCACTCCAGCAGAAACGCTCGCAAGGGCGCAACTGCTCCTCGACTTCCCTCCAGCGGCAGACAAGGCCGAAGACTGGAGGACCACCATCCAGAGCCTGATAGCCTTCGCCAACAACGATTCTCCACAGCAGCCGGCGGCCTCGCGGCCGCGGCAAGCTGAGAAGACGAAGGCCGACGGCGACAAGACCGCCGGGGGTGCGACAAGCGTACACTCCCCGCCGCGGAAGCAGAAGACGCCACCCCGCCGGAACAACGCCGACGACGGCTCCACGGCATCGTCGGATCCGCGGGCCCGTCGGGACCAGCGCCAGGTCCTCGACGACTGGCGACAAGAAGACGCTCGAACAACAATCGAGCGCCGCCGAGAAGCTCGGCGACAATCGGACCAGAGGGCTGGGGACGCTGTCGACGCGCGCGCGCCCGGTGAACCAGGCGACTTGCCGTACGCGGCAGGCTGCCCTGCGTTTACCCGTGAGCTGCGGCGCGTCCAGTGGCCCAGCATGAAGAATTTCAAGCCCGACGTACCGGAGAAGTACGACGGCAAGACGCACCCCTCAGAATTCCTCAGCGTTTACACCATCGCGGTGCAGGCTGCCGGGGGGCGCGACGAGAAGATCTTGGCAAACTACTTCCCGCTCGTGCTTAAGCCGAACGTCCGTTCGTGGCTTATGCACTTGCCGGAAGGCTCCATTTCTTCTTGGGCAGACCTTTGCCATCAGTTTGTTGGCGCCTTCACCGGCGGCCACAAACCCCACGGACAGGAGAGCGATCTCCACATTTTGGCCCAGAAGGAAGGAGAGTCCCTGCGCAAGTACATCCAACGCTTCAGCCGTGTACAGCACAACATCCCTGATGTCCACCCTGCCGCGGTTATCAGTGCGTTCCACCAGAACGTGCGTAACCGCCGCATGCGTGAAGAAATGGCGATGACCAAGATTCGGGATGTCAGCGAGCTCTATGCTCTGGCTGACAAGTGCGCACGCGCAGAAGAGGGGAGGAGACTCCCCGGGGAGGATGCTGGCGCAGGAGGAAGCGACAGCGACGACGCCGCCCCGGCAAAGAAGGGCCGGCGGCGGAACAACAGAAGGAAGAACAAGAAGGAGGTGCTTGCCGTCGAGAAGTCCGGCAAGGAGGCTCCCGCTAAGCAAACACAGGCTGGCGGCTCCGGCAAGGAGCCTGCCCCTGTAGCGGCGGCCGACAAGCAGGACGGCTCCGACAAGCAATACAGTAAAATCCACCGCACCAAGGGCCACGACCTCTCCAACTGCAAGCGCGTCGAGTACCTCGTCGAGCAGCAGAAGGCTGAGTACGAGAGGCGCGACAAGGAGAAGGCCCAAAGTGGCAGCGGAGAGCCAAGCAAGAAGCGGCCATTCAATGGCCGGGGAGGACGCCGCGGCAAGGCCAAGCAGCGGCACGGTGACCGACCTCCCCGGGGCCGCGACAAGGATGAAGAAGACGACGACGAAGACATGGAGGACGAGGATAATAGCGAGCAGGAGTTCCAGAAGGCCACGGAAGTCCTGTGCGTCGACGGTGGCGCCTCTCTGCACACCTCCCACCGTCAGCTAAAGCAGTGGGTGCGTGAGGTGAATGCAGCAGAGCCGCCCGTGGAGTCGCGCAGGCTCCTCAAATGGTCCAGCACGCCCATCATTTTTGATCTTGAGGATCACCCTGACCGCACCACTGCGGTCGGGTGCTTGCCGATGCTGGTCTCGCCCACCATCCGCAACCTCAAGGTCACCAAAATGTTGGTTGACGGCGGGGCCGGGCTGAACTTGATCTCCTCTGCTGTGATCAAGAAACTCCAAATCCCAGATGGCGAGCTCGAAGAGACCGGTTCTTTCCAAGGAATCAACCCGGGAAGGAGCAAGCCCAAGGGGAAGATCACTCTGCCGGTGACCTTTGGCGGGGAGCTCAACTTCAGAACTGAGCGCATCACTTTCGACGTCGCCGATATTCCATTGCCATACAATGGAATACTTGGCCGTCCTGCCCTCGCCAAGTTCATGGCAGCTTCCCATTATGCCTACAACGTACTCAAGATGCCGGGGCCGATAAGCGTCATCACTGTCCACGGCGACAAGAAAGATGCGCTTGTTTGCGTCGACAAGATCTACCGGGATGCAGCAGTTGCGGCAGAGAAGGATACACTTGCCGCTGAAGCTCCCGGGGGGAAAAAGACGAAGACCAAGTCCGGCAAGTGCTCTGGGGCCCACTCCGGCGACCGCACCTCTTCGGAGTGCTGCGCTGCCGTCGAGGACGTCCCATCGAGCTCCACCGGCAAGTGTAAGAAAGGGATGGCCGCTCCTCCGGCAACCAAGAAGGTGTCCGCCAAGGAGGACGGCACTGGTGGTACCTTCACCATCAGTGCCACACTTGACAGTAAATAGGAAAGCGCGCTCGTTGCCTTCCTGCGGGCGAATGTCGATGTGTTTGCCTGGCAACCATCTGACATCCCCGGTGTTCCCAGGAAGGTAATTGAGCACAAGCTTGCTGTTTGTCCTCATGCGCGGCCCATCAAGCAGAAGGTGAGGAAGCAAGCCGTGGAGCGCCAAGAATTCATCAACGAAGAAATCAAGAAGCTAGAGGCAGCGGGCCTAGTTAGAGGTGTGATCCATCCGACGTGGTTAGCAAACCCAGTCGTCGTGCGCAAGGCCAACGGGAAGTGGAGACTGTGTATAGACTTCACCGATGTGAATAAAGCATGTCCCAAGGATCCATTCCCTTTGCCGCGCATTGACCAGATCGTTGACTCCACTGCCGGATGTGAGCTACTCTGTTTTCTTGATGCATATTCAGGCTACCACCAGATCTTTATGGCCAAGGAGGATGAAGAGAAAACCGCATTTATCACTCCATGTGGCACTTATTGCTTCATACGCATGCCATTTGGACTGAAGAATGCAGGATCAACGTTTGCAAGGGTAGTGTACACTGCTTTCGAACCACAGATCCACAGAAATGTAGAGGCTTACATGGATGACATCGTGGTGAAAAGTAAGAGCAAAGAAACCCTGATCCAAGATTCGGAAGAGACATTTCAGAACCTGCGCAGAATACAGCTCAAGTTGAACCCCGAGAAGTGCGTCTTTGGAGTTCCCTCCGGCAAGCTTCTCGGATTCTTTGTGTCACAGAGGGGTATTGAAGCCAACCCCGACAAGATTAAAGCCATTGAGCAGATTGAGGCCCCGAAGCGCGTCAAGGATGTCAGAAGGCTTGCAGGTTGTGTGGCTGCCCTCAGTAGGTTCATTTCGAAGTCTGCAGAACGCGCCCTACCTTTCTTCAAAATCTTGAAGAAGGCAGGTCCCATGAAGTGGACTCCGGAAGCGGAGGCAGCGCTGCAAGATTTGAAACGGTACCTATCCTCCACTCCAATACTTGTCGCACCTAGACCACAGGAAAAGTTGTTGCTATACCTAGCGGCAACCAACCAGGTGGTTAGTGCTGCGTTAGTAGCGGAGAGGGAGTCCGACGAGGAGGCTACACCACCGGCAAGCGAATCCAGCGACAAGCAGGGGGCTGCTCCGGCAAGCTCTGGCCCCAACAAGGACAACTCTGCGCAGGAACAGGATGAAGTGCGGAAGAAAATGGTGCAGCGCCCAGTGTATTTTGTGAGTTCCCTTCTCCAGGGGGCTAGATCAAGGTACTCTGGTGTGCAAAAGTTGCTTTTCGGCCTCCTCATGGCCTCGAGAAAGCTGCGCCATTACTTCCAAGCACATGAGATAACAGTGGTCACCCGCTTTCCGCTGAAGAGGATATTGCACAACCCAGAAGCAACAGGCAGGATCGTTGAGTGGGCACTGGAGCTGTCGAGCTTTGGACTCAAGTTTGAAAGTACTTCAACCATACAGAGCCGAGCTTTGGCAGAATTCATAGCTGAGTGGACCCCAACGCCCGATGAAGAAGTCCAAGAAACAAGTACACCCGTACAAGAGGCGACAAGTGAATGGGTAATGTATTTCGATGGTGCCTTCTCGCTGCAAGGCGCCGGTGCTGGCGTGGTACTCATCGCGCCCACCGGAGAGCACCTCAAATATGTTATCCAGATGCACTTTCCCAGGGAGCAAGCGACAAACAACACTGCTGAATATGAAGGCTTGCTTGCCGGCCTCAGGATTGCGGCCGAACTTGGGATCAGGAAGCTGATTGTACGGGGAGATTCTCAGTTGGTGGTCCGGCAAGTCAACAAGAATTATCAGAGCCCTTTGATGGAAGCTTATGTAGATGAAGTGAGGAAGCTTGAGGAGCACATTGAAGGTCTGCAGATGGAGCACGTCCCGAGAACTCAGAATGAAATAGCAGATGGCCTTTCAAAGTGTGCTTCGATGAAGTTACCTGTGGAACCAGGGACCTTCTTGCTCAAGCTGACTCAACCATCCGTTACACCATCAATTGGGCAGTCCAAGAAGAGAAAGTTGGTCTCCGGCGACTACTTGCCGGCGGATCTTCCCGAAACCGCCGCCAAGGTCCCCAAGATCGACAACCACAACGCTGAGGAACAGTTTGCTCCTGCAGATCCTCGGGTCTGTACAGTTGAAGCAAGTGTTCCCGACAAGCCTCGCCCCGGCGAGCTTGCCGGGGGACCTTCAGCTCCGGCAGAGCCAGAGGTTCTTGCCGCAGAAGCTGAGGTCCCCGCAGCGGCCCTCATGCCTTTAGTCCTTGTCGTTGAGCCCCAAGCTCCGGCATGGGCACAGCAGATCGTCCGTTTTCTGCAAACTGGAGAACTTCCCGACGACCCAGAAGAAATAGAGAAGATAACCAGGCAGTCAAGTATGTACCAGTTCGTGGATAACGAGCTGTACAGAAGAAGGCTCAATGGTGTCAGACTGAAGTGTATCTCCAGGGAAGATGGACAGAAGCTGTTGGCAGAAATACACGGAGGCCTATGCGGCCACCACATTGGCGCAAGGGCGCTTGCCGGGAAAGCTTTCCGGCAAGGGTTCTTTTGGCAAGAAGCCCTCCAAGACGCAACTGCACTAGTAAGCAAGTGTGAAGCGTGCCAGTTCCATGCAAAGCAGATTCATCAACCAGCTCAAGCTCTCCAAACAATCCCTTTGTCCTGGCCCTTCTCGGTCTGGGGACTCGATATCCTCGGCCCCTTCCCCCGAGCCGTCGGGGGCTTTGAGTACTTGTACGTTGCAATCGACAAGTTCACAAAGTGGCTAGAAGTGGAACCAGTGAGAAAGGTGACAGCACAGTCAGCAATCAGGTTCTTCAGGTCGATTGTTTGCCGTTTCGGGATCCCTAACAGGATCATCAC
The DNA here is from genome assembly GCA_902687465.1 of Secale cereale. Taxonomy (NCBI): domain Eukaryota; kingdom Viridiplantae; phylum Streptophyta; class Magnoliopsida; order Poales; family Poaceae; genus Secale; species Secale cereale. The sequence goes on along the minus strand of LR738711.1, from coordinate 99,061,821 downwards.
CGACAACGGTACACAATTCACTAGTCGCACCTTCATGCAGTACGTCCAAGACCTTGGCGCCAAGGTCTGTTTCGCTTCTGTTGCTCACCCGAGGAGCAACGGTCAAGCGGAGAGGGCCAATGCTGAAGTGCTGCGCGGACTCAAGACAAGGACCTTTGACAGGCTGCGCAAGTGCGGAAGAAATTGGATAGAGGAGCTACCGGCGGCTCTTTGGTCAATCAGAACGACACCAAGTCGAGCCACCGGACAGACACCCTTTGCTCTAGTCTATGGAGCAGAGGCAGTTCTCCCCACGGAACTCGTATACGGATCTCCTCGAGTGCTCGCTTATGATGAGCTCGAGCAAGAGCAACTGCGACAAGATGATGCGTTGCTCCTCGAGGAGGGACGTCTCCAGGCTGCTGTACGAGCTGCTCGATACCAGCAAGCCTTGCGTCGCTACCATAGCCGCAAGGTCAAGGCCAGGAGTCTCGAGGAAGGCGACCTTGTTCTTCGGCGTGTTCAGTCCGCCAAGAATTCCAACAAGTTGACGCCGAAGTGGGAAGGCCCTTATCGGGTGAGACAAGTCACGAGGCCCGGCGCTGTCCTCCTCGAGACCGAAGAAGGCTTACCGGTGAGCAACTCCTGGAACATAGAGCATCTTCGCAAGTTCCACCCATAAGGCGCGGTTGCCGTGATCCGCTCCGGCAACCACCTTTTGTACAAGCCTTGCCGCTGTTGCATGTAACCCTTTGTACAAAGCCGGGCGCAGACCCCGTGCATCAGTAAAGATTTTGTGTTTTGCGCTATTTGCCTTTTGCATGCTTTTCCTTGCTATTTGCATGTGTTATTTGGCATCTTGTGCAACATACACATCCGGTAAGCATTAGCACGCCGAAAGGCCATGTCTTGTTTCCCTCTTCTTTTCCTTTGCCTCTTAAGCAGAAGGAACGTTCCTCGCGCACAAGTTTGTCGGGGGGGAAGGAGATGGAGGAGGAACCAAATGCTGTTCAAGAAAGAAAAGCCTTACCGAGAAGGAAGCAATATATGAAAGCTAAGTTATTAGAATTTGGCCAGTTCAAATTTTTAAATTTTAGTTGTCTTCCTTGAACAATCACACTTTGTATGGAAAACCTGTGCGCGGAGGAACCTACCCGTAGCTAGCCGCACCCTTGTCTTGTTTCCGAGTACGCTCAACGATCTAAGCGAGCTGCGACAAGTGTCGCGCCCTTACTTCGTTTTCGAGTTCGCTCAGCAAGCTAAGTGCGTTGCGACTACCTGCGGCAAAGTTGCTTGCCGGTGAGACCTTGGCCAGCAGGCTGCTCAGAGTCCAGCACTCAGCGCTCGCGGCAAAGGCCCCTTGCCGGCAAGCTCCCCGGGAACGTAGGGTGAAAAGCATACAAAGTAGATGACTAAGACAAGGAAGATAACATTGCACTGATTGATCAAAATAAGATAAACATCTTACAAAGGATAACTTGTCGCAATGATTAATGAGTTCACAAACATCCTATGCAGCAACAAAAAGAGATAAAGATAATGGAGGCCTAATCTACGCGGTCGCCCTCAATCCTGGAGATCTTGTTCACCTTGGCGATGATGTGGGCGACCTGCTCCTTCAACACCTCCATGTTTGCGTCGGCCGGCAGGCTGCGAAGAACGTTGGTGAGGTTTATGCCGGGATTGCGGTATACAATCTTCGTCAGCACGCGCTCCAAGGTTCCCGTGCAGAGCAGGCGCGACTCCTCGGCCAGCTGCGCGGGGATCTTCTTCCGAAGACCTGCAAGAGCCGGCGCGATCCCTCTGAAGAAGAGGCTGAGCTTGGCGCTGTGAGGGAGGTTCGGATCCGGGGAGTAGATGAGATGCTCGACTTTCAGCGCCAGCAACTCCTGGTCGATGTTGGACGCAGAAGATACCAAGTCCTCGGTCCATACCTCAATGGTACGGCGGAAGTTCTCGGCCGCCTTGTTGGCGCTGTCCACCAAGGCTCGCTCCTTACGGAGCTCCTCCTTCAACTTGGTCTCCCGATCCCGGGCGGCGTCAAGCGAGTCCTTCAGTGTGGAGACCTTCAGCTCCAGATCCTCGATGGAGTCCTTGGCGGCCTTCAACTCGTCGCCCCTCTCAGAAAGACGCACCTGGAGTTCTGAGTTAGTGTGGGCGTCCTTCTCGCGCTCTATATTGAGCGCGGCGACCTTCTCCACGCTCGCCTTCAGCGACTCCTCCAGCTGCGCGACCTTGGCGGCGAGCTCCTCCTTGGCGGTCTCCGCGGTAGCCGCGGCAGCTCTCGCCTCCTTCAGCTCCCCGCCAAGGGCCTCCTCCCGAGCGGCAAGTTCTTCCTCGTGGGCGTCGAGGTTGACCTTCCGCTGGGCGAGTTCTCCTTCTCGCCGGGACAGCTCCACCCCGGCGAGCCGCTGCTGCTCTTCGGCCTCGGCCTTCTCCAGCACCCACTCTTGGTATTCTCCGGCGAGTCGCTCGCGCTCCTCCGCCACCTCGCGGAGGGCCGCCTGGTTGGCGGCGCTGAGCTCCGCCGCGCGCTTCTCCATCTCCGCGGCGGCCTTGGCGGCGAGGACCTCCCGACAAGCAAGCTTCGCCTGCCTGGCCTGGTAAAGGGCCAGGAGCTGGTGAAGCAGCTTCTCCTCCTCGGGCCCGTTGCTTCCGCCGGGCGCCTCGACGATCTTCAAGCCCGCGGAGGCGAGGACCTCTCCGTCAAAGGCCTCGCCCTCCGCGGGAGCTCGCGACGAGGAACCCCACGGCACCTGGATGAATACGCCGTTGGGGGCTTCAAGGTAATAGCCGGCCTGCTCCATTCCGGCGGAGGGGTCGGCGGCCGGCGCAGCACTTGATGCTCCCGCCGCCTCCGGGCCGGCGGTGCGGTCGCCGTCCCCCTCCCCGGCCGCTGCGTCCGCAGCCGGAGCGGTCTCTGGCGCAGCTGGCTCGGCGGCTCCCGCCGTGTCCTCGGCGACAGGGGCGTCGCCGCCGCCGCCCTGCGCGCCCTCCTCCTCGATGATGATGACTTCCGTCTCCATCTGCTCGGGGGGAGGAGGATCTAGAAGAAGAAGAAGAAGCGAAGGAAGTTCAAGCAAATATCCAAAAAGAGACAATGCCAAGAAGACAAAATTACAAGACCTACCTTGACGGACGTCGTCAGCGGCGGGCTCCCTCGCCGGGGAGCTCTGCCTTGGCGGAGTGGCCGCCCTCGCCGGGCTGCTCGCCCTTGGCGGGGTACTCGCCCTTGGCGGAGCACTCTCCCTTGCCGGAGAGTTCGGCCTTGGCGGGGACGGCGGGGCCTGCGGCTCCTCGGGGGCGACCTCCGGACGCTCCTGCGGCTGTGGCTCCATCTCTGCACAAGTCAAGACAAAATAATCAGGATATTAGCACAAGGACAGATGCTCAAGCGCACCCGACAAATGGAAATACAGAATCCAGACTTACGCTGGGGGCTGCGCTGGGGCTGCTCCTCGGAGCAGCGCTCGGGTCCGGCAGACTTGGCTCCGGCGCGTCCCCAGTTGCCGCGGTGGGCGAGTCATCCGCGACCTCAACCACGGGCACCTTGGCTTTCTTCGCCGCGCGCTGGGCCAAGGTCCTGAAATCAAAGCAAAAAAAAAACAACAAGATTAGCATCAACAATAATCAAGACAAAGTTTGAGAAGATAAAGATCTCGAATGCTTACTCCTGTTCCTCCTCGTCGTCGTCGCTCAAGGCGGAGAAGTCAAACTCCACCTGGGGCGCGTCTGCGCGAGGAGCGGGAGGCGAAGATTCCCTCGGGCGCTTGGCGGTCCCTAGGGCTGGGGGCTGCGAAGACCCAGCCCCTGTGGTAGCCGAGGCCCGGGGAGCGGGCGGAGCCGCCGCTCCACCCCGTGAAGACTCCTGTCGGCTCGACGCCGGCCTGCGAGGCGCCTCTGTTGTGGCCTGCTTGCGGGGCGCCTCCGTCGTGGCCTGCGCGCGGGCCGCCTCCGCTGTAGCTGGTGCGCCGGTCGCCCCCGGCGCAGCTTGGCTCCCCCGGGGAGCTCGCGCTGCCCGGCGAGCTGGTTGTTGCCGGGGCGCCTGCGCCCCCTCCCCCGTCGCCGTCTTGCGGAGACGCTTCAGTGGAGACCGCCTAGGGCTTCCCCGGGGCGGGGAGGTCTCCGACGAGGAGAGGTCGTCGGCGTAGAGCTCCGTAGACCCACCGGAGTCCTCGGCGGCCTCGGCGTCCTCCTCCTCCTCCTCCCCGGCTGGCTTGCTGGGCCCGGCGGCCTGCGCTGCGGCCTCCTTCCCTCCGGCGCCTCCGCTCCCTGCGGCGCTCCTGTTCCCTCCGGCGGCGTGGCCTCTCGCCGCGGCCTCCGTCTGGATCCCGATGATCCTGGAGTGCCTCAAGGATGGGACCCCGGCGAGCTCGTCGGGAGGCAGCTTCAGTAGCCTGCGGATCTCCGCCTCCTCTGCTTGGCAGGACGCCTCCACAGCATCTGCCTCGTCGGGCATGTAGCCGAACTCTCCTGCCGCTGCGGCTACGGCGGCCTCTTCAACCCGAGAAGCGATGTACGCTATCTCCTGGTCGGTGGTGTCCCGCGTCAGCTCCCGGGTCTCGTTCTTATTCTTCGCCACCTCCACAAGGTTGTCGAAGAAGCTGAGAATGTCTGATGGCTGGGGCGGAATCCACGTGCGGTCCACGCCGTGCGAATCACACGCGGGCATCATCGCGCGAAGAGGATCACAAGCCGTACTGTTGCAAAGGGGCACCACTCCCCGGGGCCCCCTGAACCATTCCGGGTGGGCCGGGTCGTGCTTAAACAGCTCCCGGACCATCCCCTTCAGCTCCAGCGACGTGAAGTTGTAGTTGAGCCCGGGCCGCAACCTCATGATATCCGCCGAGTTGCCGTACTCCCAGGCCGGCCTTTTCCTGTCTTGGAGAGGGGCGATGCGGCGGCGGAGGAAGTCTGTGCCTACTTCTGCGACAGACAGCCTAGCGGTCCGGAGACGCAGAATCCTGATGAGGGCGACGTTGAGCTTGCCGTCGTCCGAATCCAGCTCGCTCCAGTCCCTGCCGCGCACGATGGGCGTTGTGCGCGGCGCGGTGAAGGATTGCGGCTGGTCCTCGACAATCCAGCACCATTCCGCACGCCACTCCTCCCACTTGCCGCGGAGCTCCCCCGGCAAGTAGGACTCCTTCTTGTTCAGACGGAAAACACAAGAAATTCCTCCGGAGAGGGGGGCGCCGGCCTCTGCTCTAGGGGTGAAGAAATGCCTAAACAGCGCTACGTTTGGGTGTATTCCTATATAGTTTTCACACATGTGTGCGAAAACCGCCATTGTGAGGATGGCGTTGGGGGTGAAGTCAAGAAGATGGAGGCCATAGGTGTGCATTATGTCACAGAAGAAATCGGAAAAAGGAGGGCAAAGACCGCAGTGGAAGAAGGCTGCGAAGAAATAGTACCCGCCAGGGTAGTTGTCCTTGGCGGCGGCCGGATAAGCTCGAGTGCGGGGGTGCGCCTTGGTTCCTTTGGACCAGAACAAGCAATACTTGTTACAGAGTTCCCGCGCACTGAGCTTCGGCGGGAAGACGAGGTTCCGCTTCCGATACGCGGCGAGCTTCGCCGCTTGCTCCGACTTCTCCTTCTTGGCTTTCTCCGCCTTCGCCTTCTCGGTCTTCGGGGCCATGGCGGAGGCGGCGGAGGAAGAGGGACGAAGAGCCCGGCGGCGGCGGAGGTGTAGAGGCGGAGCGCAAAGGGGATCTCTGGAGGAAGAAGAGGATGCAATGAAAGCGTAAGGAGGGGAACCGCTCCTGCTTCCTCTGCTTTTATGGGGAAGTGGGGGGCGTTTCGCCCTTTCCATTGAAGGAACGTGGGCACGTCCCATCCCACGACGCCGCAATCGACGCGTGCCGTTACGGGGGGACGCGGCGGATGCGGAAGTGGATTCGGCGCCGCGTGTGCCCGTGCACTGTTTTGGGCCTGGCCCAACAGCGCTCGGCACCGTGTGTGGCCCAGGCCCGGGGGCTCCTGTCGGTGTACTAAGGAAGGGGTACCTCAGTACCCCAACTTGTGCACGGGCAGTTGCAGCTTCCCGCGGCAGGGTTTACCGCGTGCTCGCCGGAGACCTTCCTGCTCCACATCAAACCATTCAAAAACAAAGTATACAAGACAGAAGATCGAGACCCCGGCAAGCGGAGCTTGCCGGGAAGGCCGTTCTAGGCTCAAGGTTACCTCACTCACGCAAGGCCCTGGCAAGAGGAGCTTGCCAGGAAGACTAGAAGATTACATCATAAAAGACACGCCTCGGCGCTATATGCGTCCCGGCGAGGGTCCGGGGAGCGACAAGCTTCAGAGCCCGGCAAGCTCCCGGGCCCGGCAAGATCAAGACCCCGGCAAGGTGCTTGCCGGGAGAGTTGTGCTGCGTGCCCGCGCTCCAGCTCATCGGCCCACGCGTCGCCCTGGGGCCATCCCAGGGACGCGTGGCGGATGGCTGTGCAGCCTGGGGGACACGGTGGCACTCCACGGTGGTGAAGCCATCGCCGTGGCGAACGGAGACGCGAAGGCGGGAGCTTTTGGGGTCGACGGCGACGGGCATTAAATGCCCTTGTCCCCTACTGTCAAAGTAGGTAGCGACCACTGTTCGCGCACTGTAGCTCCACTATTCCCGCACTGTTACAACTACCACCTCTTTTACGTTTTTACCCCTTTCTCCTACGTTGACACCTGTCGGTGACCCCTTGCACTATAAAAGGAGGCCCATGCACAACGTGGAGGGGGTTCGGAATCTAGATCGCTCATACGCTCGGTGTAGCTGCTTCTTCGAACTCCCGAGCTCTCCAACTCAATACACAACTAAGCAGGAGTAGGGTTTTACGCGTCTACCGCGGCCCGAACCTGGGTAAAACTGCCCGCGTGCTCGCTACGATCTGCTCTTCGTGCTCCCTCCGCCCTCGTACCGCACAGACAAGGGGCTCCGGTCCCATAGGTGTTCGTGGAGGACAGTTTCCCCCGACACTTTTGGAGTAGTTTGTTGTTTGCTCTAGTGCTTCACTTATATCTTTTTAGAGCACGACGGTGGTCTTATTTTGAAGAAATAGATGAACTCTCATGCTTCACTTGTATTATTTTGAGAGTCTTTTAACAGCACGGTAATTTGCTTAGGTTATGAATTTAGTCCTAATATGTTGGGCATCCAAGATGGGTATAATAAAAACTTTCATATAAAGTGCATTGAATATTATGAGAAGTTTGATACTTGATGATTGTTTTGAGATATGAGGATGGTGATATTAGAGTCATGCTAGTAGAGTAGTTGTGAATTTGAGAAATACTTGTGTTGAGGTTTGCAAGTCCCGTAGCATGCACGTATGGTAACCGTTGTGTGACAAATTTGTAGCATGAGGTATTTCTTTGATTGTCATCCTTTGTGTGGAGGTCGGGACCGCTCGATGGTTAACTCCTACCAACCCTTCCCCTAGGAGCATGCGTGTAGTACTTTGTTTTGATGACTTGTAGATTTTTGCAATAAGTATGTGAGTTCTTTATGACTAATGTTGAGTCCATGGATTATACGCACTCTCACCCTTCCACCATTGCTAGCCTCTCTTGTACCGCGCAACTTTCACCGGTACCTTACACCCACCATATACCTTCCTCAAAACAGCCACCATACCTATCTATCATGGCATTTCCATAGCCATTCCGAGATATATTGCCATGCAACTTTCCACCATTCCATTTATTATGACACACTTCATCATTGTCATATTGTCATGCATGATCATGTAGTTGACATCGTATTTGTGGCAAGGCCACCATGCATAATTTTTCATACATGTCACTCTTGATTCATTCACATCCCGGTACACCGCCGGAGGCATTCATATAGTCATATTTTGTTCTAGTATCGAGTTGTGAGTAAATAAAAGTGTTATGATCGCTATTATCGAGCATTGTCCCAAAGAAAAAAAAAGAAAAAAAAGAAGAAAGGCTAAAGGAAAAAAAGGAAGGCCCAAAAAAGGAAAAAAACAAAAAAAGGAAGAAAAAAAGGGACAATGCTACTATCTTTTTCCACACTTGTGATTCAAAGTAGCACCATGATCTTCATGATAGAGAGTCTCTTGTTTAGTCACTTTCATATACTAGTGGGAAATTTTCATTATAGAACTTGGCTTGTATATTCCAACGGCGGGCTTCCTCAAATGCCCTAGGTCTTCGTGAGCAAGCAAGTTGGATGCACACCCACTTATCTTCTTTTGTTGAGCTTTCATACATCTATAGCTCTAGTGCATCCGTTGCATGTCAATCCCTACTCACTCACATTGATATCTATTGATGGGAATCTCCATAGCCCATTGATACGCCTAGTTGATGTGAGACCATCGTCCTCCTTTTGTCTTCTCCACAGCCACCACTCTAATCCACCTATAGTGCTATATCCATGGCCACGCTCATGTATTGCTTGAAAGTTGAAAAAGTTTCAAACAATTGAAGTATGAAACAATTGCTTGGTTGAAACCGGGGTTGTGCATGATTTGAGTATTTTGCGTGGCGAAGATAGAGCATAGCCAAACTATATGATTTTGTAGGGATGAACTTTCTTTGGCCATGTTACTTTAAGAAGACATAATTGCTTTGTTAGTATGCTTGAAGTATTATTATTCTTATGTCAACATTAAACTTTTGTCTTGAATCTTTTGGATTTGAACATTCATGCCACAATTGAGAATTATGTTAGGTAGCATTCCACATAAAAATTCTGTTTTTATCATTTACCTACTCGAGGACGAGCAGGAATTAAGCTTGGGGATGCTTGATACGTCTCCAACGTATCTATAATTTTTGATTGTTCCATGCTATTATATTATCCTTCTAGGATGTTTTATGGGCTTTTATATACACTTTTATATGATTTTTGGGACTAACCTATTAACCCAGAGCCCAGTGCCAGTTTTTGTTTTTCCCTTGTTTTTGAGTATCGCAGAAAAGAAATACCAAACTGAGCCTAATTGACCTGAAACTCAACGGAGGTTGTTTTTGGACCAGAAGAAGCCCAGGGAGTACCGGAGGAGTACCAGAAGATTCACGGGCTGCCCACGAGGGTCGGGGGCGCACGCCCCCTACCTCGTGGACAGCCCGGAGACCTCCTTTACATGCTCCTGACTCCAATACCCCCTATATATATACAGAAACCTCCAGAAAATAACCTAGATCGGGAGTTCCGCCGCCGCAAGCCTCTGTTGCCACCGAAAACCAATCTAGACCCGTTCTGGCAGGCTGCCAAAGGTGGAATCCCTCTCCGGTGGCCATCTTCATCATCCCGGTGCTCTCCACGACGAGGGGGGAGTAGTTCACCCTCGGGGTCGAAGGTATGTACCAGCAGCTATGTCTTTGATCTCTCTCTCTCTCTCTCTCTCTCTCTCGTGTTGTTGAGATGTCACGATCTTGATGTATCGCGAGCTTTGCTATTATAGTTGGATCTTATGATGTTTCTCCCCCTCTACTCTCTTGTGATGAATTGAATTTTCCCTTTGAAGTTATCTTATCGGATTGAGTCTTTAAGGATTTGAGAACACTTGATGTATGTCTTGCATGTGCTTATCTGTGGTGACAATGGGATCACGTGATCTACTTGATGTATGTTTTGGTGATCAACTTGCGTGTTCAGTGACCTTGTGAACTTATGCATAGTGGTTGGCACACGTTTTCTTCTTGACTCTCCGATAGAAACTTTGGGGCACTCTTTGAAGTTCTTTGTGTTGGTTGAATAGATGAATCTGAGATTGTGTGATGCATATCGTATAATCATGCCCACAGATACTTGAGGTGACAATGGAGTATCTAGGTGAAATTAGGGTTTTGGTTTATTTGTATCTTAAGGTGTTATTCTAGTACGAACTCTATGATAGATCGAACGGAAATAATAGCTTCATGTTATTTTACTACGGACTCTTGAATAGATCGATGAGAAAGAATAACTTTGAGGTGGTTTCGTACCCTACAATAATCTCTTCGTTTGTTCTCCGCTATTAGTGACTTTGGAGTGACTCTTTGTTGCATGTTGATGGATAGTTATATGATTCAGTTATGTTATTATTGTTGAGAGAACTTGCACTAGTGAAAGTATGAACCATAGGCCTTGTTTCAACGCATTGCAATACCGTTTGTGCTCACTTTTATCATTAGTTACCTTGTTGTTTTTATCTTTTCAGATTACAACAACCTATATCTACCATCCATATTGCACTTGTATCACCATCTCTTCGCCGAACTAGTGCACCTATACAATTTAGCATTGTATTGGCTGTGTTGGGGACACAAGAGACTCTTTGTTATTTGGTTTCAGGGTTGTTTGAGAGAGACCATCTTCATCCTACGCCTCCCACGGATTGATAAACCTTAGGTTATCCACTTGAGGGAAATTTGCTATTGTCCTACAAACCTCTGCACTTGGAGGCCCAACAACATCTACAGGAAGAAGGTTGCGTAGTAGACATCAGGGTTGGTGCCCCCGGGTTTCCGGTAGCAGAGGTATTACCCTCTGGTGTCGCCTCAGCGGCTTCCCGCGCCTCTCCCTGACCCGAAACGGTCCTTCGGGACAGCACTTCGGCATTATCTGTGGCTCTGGAGGAGAATGCCGGTGGAGGCGACTCACTATCGATCACGTTTGGATCCAGCGAATTACCTGAAGACGTGGATCGCTGGGGGCAGGCGCGGGCCGGACTGCAGCACATGATACAGTACCTTACAATCACAAGGAGGAAAAATATATAAGTGTGAATACCTTCAGGGGCACTTACGATTCGGCCAGGGGCTTAGGCCTAGGGCACCACTATTCGGCGCCCGATTCAGAGTCATCCGTGAGGGTGATCTTTCTTTCTTGGACGTCTCCACCTCTAGATCTGCGGGCGCCCCCTTTTCTTCTTCCCCCCCTTCAGGGGAGAATTCTCTCTTCTTCCCCCCTTTGTCTTCGGCGGGGGAGAAGTGAATCTTAGTGTCCTCAGACACTACTTCTGAAGCACCTTTACGGCGGAGGCCGCTTTTGGCCTCCTTCTTGGCCTTCTTTTCCGGCGCCAGATATGGCGCCGGAACCAGCATCCTTGTTAGCAGAGGGATGTCTGGGTCTTCGGGTAGCTTAGCCGGACAGTGAATCCTCTCCGCTTTCTTTGTCCACCCCTATGGGAAGGATGGAAAGCTTAGTATGCCCCTTGGATTTACCAACGGTAAAATTATCATGAAAACTTACGGGAGACGTTGCGTGAGTACAGTCGAGGCCGAGGTCTTCGGTCGTCTTCGGCCACTTCTTTTGGGTCTTGAATATCAGTTTCCACATATCTTCATGCTTCGTGCCGAAGAATCACTGTAGTGGCCAGGGACCGACCGGATCGAACTCCCACATGCACCGAGTCTGGTCCTGGCAAGGTAGAATCCGACGGAAAAGCATTATCTGGATCACACTAGCGAGGCTGGTATCTTTGTCTACTTCATCGGATGACGCCCAGTCCATGACCTTATTGAGCCAGGATGTCAACCGCAGGGGAGGCCCGTACTAAAATTTGGGAGGAGCGGCCCATGTGGAGTCACGGGGTTCTGATAACCCATAAGTGTAGGGGATCGCAACAGTTTTCGAGGGTAAAGTATTCAACCCAAATTTATTGATTCGACACAAGGGGAGCCAAAGAATACTCTAAAGTATTAGCTGTCGAGTTCTCAATTCAACCACACCTAGAAGACTACATACCTGCAGCAAAGTATTTAGTAGCAAAGTAATATGGAAGTAACAGTAAGATTGGCAAAAGTAGCGATAGTAGTTTTGTAGTGATTGCAACAGTAGTAGAGGAAAAGTAAATGAGCAACAAGTAATATGTGAAAAGCTCGTAGGCATTGGATCAATGATGGATAATTATGTCGGATGTGATTCCTCATGTAATAGTTATAACATAGGGTGAAACAGAACTAGCTCTAGTTCATCAATGTAATGTAGGCATGTATTACAAATATAGTCATACATGCTTATGGGAAAGAACTTGCATGACATCTTTTGTCCTACCCTCCCGTGGCAGCGGGGTCCAATTGGAAACTAAGGGATATTAAGGCCTCCTTTTAATAGAGCACCAGACCAAAGCATTAACACATAGTGAATACATGAACTCCTCAAACTACGGTCATCACCGAGAGTGGTCCCGATTATTGTCACTTCGGGGTTGCCGGATCATAACACATAGTAGGTGACTATTGACTTGCAAGATAGGATCAAGAACACACATATATTCATGAAAACATAATAGGTTCAGATCACAAATAATGGCACTCGGGCCCTAGTGACAAGCATTAAGCATGGCAAAGTAATAGCAACATCAATCTTAGAACATAGTGGATACTAGGGATCAAACCCTAACAAAACTAACTCGATTACATGGTAAATCTCATCCAACCCATCACCGTCCAGCTAGCCTACGATGGGATTACACACGCACGGCGGCGAGCATCATGTAATTGGTGATGGAGGAAGGTTGATGATGATGACAGCGATGATCTCCACTCTCCGGAGCCCCGAACAGACTCTAGATCAGCCCTCCCGAGAGAGATTAGGGCTTGGCAGCGGCTCCATATCGTAAAATGAGATAATTCCTTCTCTCTGATTTTTTTCTCCCCGAAAGTGAATATATGGAGTCGGGGGTGATGTTGGTGGAGCCTCAGGGGGCCCACGAGGCAAGGGGGCGCGCCCAGGGGGGCGTCCCCACCCTCATGGACAGGCTGTGGGCCCGCTGGTCTGGTTCTTTCCATAGATATTTTTGATATATTCTAAAATAATTCTCCGTTGATTTTCAGGTCATTCCGAGAACTTTTATTTCTGCACAAAAACAACACCATGGCAGTTCTGCTGAAAACATCGTCAGTCCGGGTTAGTTCCATTCAAATCATACAAGTTAGAGTCCAAAACAAGGTCAAAATTGTTTGGAAAAGTAGATACGTTGGAGACGTATCAACTCCCCAAGCTTAAACCTTTGCTTGTCCTCAAGCAATTCAGTTCATAAACTGAAAGTGATAAAGAAAAACTTTGACAAACTCTGTTTGCTCTTGTTATTGCAAATATGTATATCCAACATTCAAGTTTTCGGCAAAGATTATGAACTAAGAACATTCACAATAACTTTCAGGTCTCATGTCTACTCATATCAATGGCATAATCAAGTAAAAAGCAATAATAATAAACCTCGGATGACAATACTTTCTCAAAACAATCATAATATGATATAACAAGATGATATCTTGCTAGCCCTTTCTGAGACCGCAAAACATAAATGCATAGCACCTTTGAAGATCAAGGACGGACTAGACATTGTAATTCATGGTAAAAGAGATCCAGTCACAATCATACTCAATGCAAATTAATGGCAATACATGCAAATGACAGCGATGCTCTCCAACTGGTGCTCTTTAATAAGAGGATGATGACTCAACATAAAAGTAAATAGATAGGCCCTTCGCAGAGGGGACGCACGGATTTGTAGAGGTGCCAGAGCTCGATTTTGAAACAGAGATGAATACTATTTTGAGCGGTATACTTTCATTGTCAACGTAACAACTAAGAGATCTTGATATCTTCCATGCTACACACATTATAGGCGGTTCCCAAACATAATGGTAAAGTTTATACTCCCCCGCCACCAACAAGCACACTCCACGGCTGGCCCGAAACAACGGGTACCGTCCAAACCTGCAACTGCCCTGGGGAGTTTTGTTTAATTATTATGATTTGAGCATGGGACTGGGCATCCCGGTTACCAGCCATTTTCTCATGAATGATGAGCAGAGTCCACTCATCATGAGAATAACCCACCTAGCATGGAAGATATAGACAACCCTAGTTGATACATGAGCTGTTCGAGCATACAAAACATAATTTCATTTGAAGGTTTGGAGTTTGGCACATACAAATTGACTTGGAACGGCAGGTAGATACCACATATAGGAAGGTATGGTGGACTCATATGGGATAAATTTGGGGTTTATGGAAGTGGATACACAAGGAGTATTCCCGCTTAGTACAAGTGAAGGCTAGAAAGAGACTGGGAAGCGACCAGCTAGAGAGCGACAACAGTCATGAACATGCATTAAGATTAATCAACAATGAATGCAAGCATGAGTAGGATATAAATCACCATGAACATAAATATCGTGGAGGCTATGTTGATTTTGTTTCAACTACATGCGTGAACATGTGCCAAGTCAGACCACTTGAATCGTTCAAAGGAGGATACCACCCCCTCATACCACATCACAACCATTTTAATATCATGTTGGCACGCAAGGTAGACCATTATAGACTCCTAGCTAATTAAGCATGTCATGAGCAGCTATGATCTCTAATTGTCATTGCAAGCATGTTTCATTCATAATAGGCTGAATCAGGAACGATGAACTATCATATTTACAAAAACAAGAGAGGTCGAGTTCATACCAGCTTTTCTCATCTCAATCAATTCATCATATATCGTCATTATTGCCTTTCACTCGCACGACCGAACGGTGTGGATAATAATAATAGTGCACGTGCATTGGACTAAGCTAGAATCTGCAAGTATTTAACACAGGAGAGAAGACAAAGTAATGTGGCTCATGGTTAAATCAACAAGAAACCTTATAAGAGCTACTAAGCATTTTCAATCATGGTCTTCTCCTCTTGACCCCAAAGAGAAGAAAAGAAACTATTTACACGGGAAAGCTCCCAACAAGCAAAAGAAGAACGATAAATATTTTTCGGTTTTCTTTTAATTACTACTACTACTACAGGCATAGAAAGTAGACTGGCAAAAGCTACAACTAATTTTTTTTGTTTTTCTTAAGGTTTTTCCAACACACAAGAAAAAGACTAAGAAAAGAAATGAAACTAGCATGGATAGTACAATGAAAAAGTATGAGCATCGACTACTGGAATGAGTGTGTGAACATGAATGTAATGTCGGTGAGAAATACGTACTCCCCCAGGCTTAGGCTTTTGGCCTAAGTTGGTCTATGGCCAGTACTGGCCTGACGGATATCCAAAGTCGTAGTTGGGGTTGTACTAAGATGCAGCGGCTACTGCCTGACGAGCTGCATCCTGAAGACGAGCTGTCCTCATGGTCTCCTCATACTCATTCTCCTCCTCCCTGATTATAGTATATGTCCCTTTTGCATGAAAGTCAAAGAGAGTAGTAGCAGGGAGAGCAATATGGACAGTGTGACACCTGTCAAAGATTAGTCGATACTGGAGGGACTGTTCATCCCTCTCAACGAACTGATGGCGAATCATGGCGTTATAATCTAGAAAAGCAGGAGGCAACTTCGCATCATTCTCATGTATGGTTATATGAAGATAATTGGCCAAGCGAGTTGCATAAATTCCACAAAACAAATCGCCATTTAAACCGTTAAGATGTAACGTACGTGCAACAATGGCCCCCAAATTATATTGTCTATCACCTAATACCGCACTTTTGAGGACACTAAGATCTGGCACGCACATGTGGCAAGCCTCATCCTTACCGTTAATGCATCTACCAATGAAGAGAGAAAAATAATGAATAGCAGGGAAATGAATGCTCCCTATGGTAGCTTGGGTGACTTCTCTAGATTCCCCCACAATGATACTAGCTAGAAAGTCCTTATACTCAGATTTGCGAGGTTCACCAACATTACCCCACTGTGGGAGTTTACAAGCATCATTAAAGTCTTCTAAGTCCATAGTATAAGATTTATCATAGAGATCAAAAAAGATAGTGGGAGAATTACGTGAAGATGTAAATTTAAACCTTCTCACAAAAGTATCAGTTAGGTACTGGTATCGGGGGCACTTATCTGACTCGAAGTCCTCAATATGCACATTCCGCACATATGTGTAAAATTCTTCCTTGATACCTCCCCAGATCATATATTCCTCTGACGGCCATTCACAGGGCCGCACTTGAGCTTCCCTTGGTAGTTCACCGTCCGGCTCACCTATCGTGGGCCTTGGTCCTTGCTTCCTTGAGGAACCACCTTGGTTGATTTTCCTATGCATTTGTTCTGGAACATTTCAGAAATTTTTTAGTGACTCAAAATAAAATTGAACCAAACTCATCAAGATTGATAGCAACTACTCCCACAAGTGCCTAGAGACTATATCATGCATTAGAACTACTTGGGACCTCATAAATTTGACATGCAAGCTCAAGAACAGGGCCACCTAAGCAGCAAAAATTTGCAATAAATAAAGCACTAGAACAAAAACTAATTGGACCATTGGAGGAGTCACATACTAAAGAACAATCTCCCCAAACAATTTTGTGAATGGAGCTTTGAGCAAGGAGATCGAAAATGGCAGCAAGATGAGCTAGAACTCGTGCTTGAGCTGGTTGGTGATTTTTTGGGAGGAAGAAGGAGTGTGTGGGTGCTGGAGTAAGTGGAGGGGGCACGTGGGGCCCACGAGGCAGGGGCGCGCCCAGGGGTGGGCGCGCCCTGCACCCTCATGGCCTAGTGTTTGCTCCCCCTGATGTGTTCTCAGTGCCAAACATTCTGAAATATTCTGGAAGAAATCATATTTCATTTTCGAGGCATTTGGAGAACTTCTATTTTCGGGGTATTTTTTTATTACACGGATAACTCTGAAAACAGACAGAAAATACTATTTTTGCTTTATTTAATCTAATTAACAGAAAGTAAAATGAGGGTACAGAAGGTTGAGCTTTCTAGATTCACCCATCTCATGCTCATGAAAAGGGATCTATTAACAAGGTTGATCAAGTCTTGTTAACAAACTCTTTCCTAATAACATGAAACCGGAGAATTAATAACACTAGGTTACCTCAATGGGGATATGCATGTCCCCAACAATAAGAATATCATATTTCTTCTTGACAGTAGGAAGAGGAAATTCAAAACCTCCAATAGTAATCGTTGAAATTTTTCCAATAGAATTGATACTGTGGACTTGAGGTTGTTTCCTCGGAAAGTGTACCGTATGCTCATTACCATTAACATGAAAAGTGACATTGCCTTTGTTGCAATCAATAACAGTCCCTGCAGTATTCAAAAAGGGTCTACCAAGGATAATAGACATACTATCGTCCTCGGGAACATCAAGGATAACAAAGTCCGTTAGAATAGTAACATTTGCAACCACAACAGGCACATCCTCACATATACCGACAAGTATAGCAGTTGATTTATTGGCCATTTGCAAAGATATTTCAGTAGGTGTCAACTTATTCGAATCAAGTCTACGATATAAAGAGAGAGGCATAACACTAACGCCGGCTCCAACATCACATAAAGTAGTTTTAACATAGTTT
This sequence comes from Secale cereale, assembly GCA_902687465.1. NCBI lineage: Eukaryota > Viridiplantae > Streptophyta > Magnoliopsida > Poales > Poaceae > Secale > Secale cereale. The sequence goes on along the minus strand of LR738711.1, from coordinate 99,044,581 downwards.
CTTTTAATGGAGCAAGGTATAGTTGGTACTCCTGGATCTTATAGTTTCTTTGGTATTTCACCTTTAAAAGTATAATTGGCAAGCATGGTGGAAATTTGAACTTCAGGTATTTTTCTTTTATTTGTGATAATAGCTTTCATATACTTAGCATATGGATTTGTTTTAAGCATATCAGTCAAACACATACGCAGAAAGATAGGTCTAATCATTTCAGCAAAGCGCTCAAAATCGACACCATCCTTTTTCTTGGATGGTTTAGGAGGAAAAGGCAAGGGTTTCTGAACCCTTGGTTCTCTTTCCATACTGTGCTTCCTAGCAACAAAGTCTCTCTTATCATAACGTTGATTCTTCGATTGTGGGTTATCAAGATCAACTGCAGGTTCAATCTCTACATCATTGTCATTGCTAGGTTGAGCATCATCATGAACATCATCATTAACATTATCACTAGGTTCATGCTCATTACCAGATTGTGTTTCAGCATCAGATATAGAGATATCATTAGGATTCTCAGGTGTGTCAGCAATAGGTTCACTAGAAGCATGCAAAGTCCTATCGTTTTTCTTTTTCTTCTTCTTAGAAGAACTAGGTGCATCTACATTAACTATCTGAGAATCTTGCTCAATTCTCTTAGGGTGGCCTTCAGGATACAGAGGTTCCTGAGTCATTTTACCACCTCTAGTCACAACTCTAATAGCATTATCATTTTTCTTATTATTTAATTCATTGAGCGAATCATTTTGTGCTCTAAGTACTTGTTCTACTTGAGTGGTAACCATAGAAGCATGTTTACTAATGAGTTTCAATTCACCTTTAACTCTAGACATATAATCACTCAAGCGTTCAATCATGTAAGCATTACGTTGCAATTGTCTACTAGCATAAGCATTGAAGTTTTCTTATTTAATGCTACCACTTGAGCTTGTATTGTATTCCCTCGAAGAGGAAAGGGAGATGCAACACAGTAGCGTAAGTATTTCCCTCAGTTTTTGAGAACCAAGGTATCAATCCAGTAGGAGACCACGCGCGAGTCCCTCGCACCTGCACAACCAAATAAGAACTTCGCAGCCAACGCGATAAGGGGTTGTCAATCCCTTTACGTTCACTTACGAAAGTGAGATCTGATAGAGATAATAGTTTTTATTTTTGGTATTTTTGGTTTATAAGAACAAGAAATAAAAGCAAGAAAAGTAAAATAGATGTAGATTGATATGTTGAGAATAGACCCGGGGCCCATAGTTTTCTCTAGTGGCTTTTCTCATGATAGCGATATTCTATGGCGGGTAAACAAATTACTGTCGATCAGTTGATAGAAACGCAAATAATTATGAGACTATCTAGGCATGATCATTTTATATAGGCATCACGTCCGAGACAAGTAGACCGACTCCTGCCTGCATCTACTACTATTACTCCACACATCGACCGCTATGCATCATGCATCTAGTGTATTGAGTTCATAAGAACAGAGTAACGCCTTAATACAATATGATATGATGTAGAGGGATAAACTCAAACAATATGATATAAACCCCATCTTTTTATCCTCGATGGAAACAATACAATATGTGCCTTGCTGCCCCTACTGTCACTGGGAAAGGACACCGCAAGATTGAAGCCAAAGCCAAGCACTTCTCCCATTGCAAGAACTATAGATCTTGTAGGCCAAACCAAACCAATAATTTAAAGAGACTTGCAAGGATATTATGAGCACACATAAAAAGTTCAGAGAAGAACCAAATATCTTGATCATAAACTCACAATTCATCGGATCTCGACAAACACATCGCAAAAAGAGATTACATCGAATAGATCTCCTCGAAGACCGAGGAGAACTTTGCATTGAGATCTAGAGAGAGAGAGAAGAAGCCATCTAGATACTAGCTACGGACCCGAAGGTCTATGGTAAACTACTCACAACTCATGGTGATGGCGATGATGATGATGATGAAGGACTCCGTGATGGATCCCCCTCCGATGGAGCTCCGGAACAAGCTCCAAGATGGGATCTCCACGGGAACAGAAGGTACGGCGGTCGAATCAGGGTTTTCTCTCTGTTCACGGAGTTTCTGGGGTACGTAGACTTATATAGGAAGAAGGAGGGCACCGGTGGACGCTCGAGGGGGTCATGAGGCAGTGGGCGCGCCCTGGGAAGGGGGCGCGCCCCCACCCTCGTGGGCCAGCCCTCCGTCCCCTGACGTGGTTCTCAAGCTCCGCGTGTGTGATTTTCTCCAAAAATATCTCTCGCGAAGGTTTCATTCCGTTCGGACTCCGTTTGATATTCTTTTTCTGCAAAACCCTGAAACAGGCAAAAAACAGCAATCTGGACTGGGCCTTTGGGTTAGTAGGTTAGTCCCAAAAATTATATAAAAGTGAATGATAAAGCCCATTAAACCTCCAAGACTTCATAAATAATAGCATGGAACAATAAAAAATTATAGATATGTTGGAGACGTATCAAGCATCCCCAAGCTTATTTCCTGCTCGTCCTCGAGTAGGTAAATGATAAAGAAAGAATTTTTGATGTGGAATGCTAACCAATATAGTTTTTCAATGTAATTCTCTTAATTGTGGCATGAATGTTCAGATCTGAAAGATTCAAGATAAAAGTCTATATCGACATAAGAAATAATAATACTTCAAGCAATACTAACAAAGCAATCATGTCTTCTCAAAATACTATGGCTAAAGAAAGTTATCCCTACACAATCATATAATGTTGGCTATGCTCCCTCGTTATCACACAAAATATTCATATGATGCACAACCCCGATTTCAGCCAAGCATTTGTTTTCATACTCTATCTTTTCAAACCTTTCAATTTTCACGCAATACATGAGCGTGAGCCATGGACATAGCACTATGGGTGGAATAGAGGTGGTTGTGGAGAAGACAAAAAAGAGGGAGATAGTCTCACATCGACTAGGCATATCAACGGGCTATGGAGATGCCCATCAATAGATATCAATGTGAGTGAGTAGGGATTGCCATGCAACGGACGCACTAGAGCTAAATATGAATGAAAGCTCAAGAAAAGAAACTAGTGGGTGTTCATCCAACTTGCTTTCTCACGAAGACCTAGGGCATTTGAGGAAGCCCATCGTTGGAATATACAAGCCAAGTTCTATAATGAAAATTCCCACTAGTATATGAAAGTGACTAAACATGAGACTCTCTACAATGAAGAACATGGTGCTACTTTGAAGCACAAGTGTGGAAGAAGATAGTAGCAATTGTCCCCTTTTTCTTTTCTTTTCTCCTTTTTTTGGACCTTTCTTTTTTTCTTGGCCTTTTTTCTTTTTTCTTTTCCTTCTTTTTTTTGCGGAGGGGCTTTATAGATTTAGCCTTTCCTCCCATGGGACAATGCTCTAATGATGATCATCACACTTTCATTACAACTCGATATTACAACAACAAAGTATGACTCTATATGAATGCCTCCGGCGGTGTACCAGTATGTGCAATAAAACAAGAGTGACATGTATAAAAATTATGCATGGCGGCCTTGCCACAAATATGATGTCAACTACAGATCATGCAATGGCAATATGACAATATGATGCGTGTCATATGAACGGAACGGTGGAAAGTTGCATGGCAATATATCTTGGAATGGCTATGGAAATGCCATGATAGGTAGGTATGATGGCTGAGCTGCTTTGAGGAACAATATGGTGGCTGTTTTGAGGAAGGAAATATAGTGGGTTCATGGCACCGTCGAAAGTTGCGCGGTACAAGAGAGGCTAGCAATGGTGGAAGGGTGAGAGTGCGTATAATCCATGGACTCAACATTAGTCATAAGAACACATATACTTATTGCAAAAATCTACGAGTCATCAAAACAAAGCAATCAACGCATGCTCCTAGGGGGGAGGTTGGTAGGAGTTAACCATCGCGCGCCCCCGACCTCCACACAAAGGTTGGCACTCTACAAATACACCATGCTCTAACTCCATCACATAGCGGTTCACCATACGTGCATGATACGAGAATCACTAACCTTAACACAAGTATTCCTCAATTTCATAATGACTCCACTAGCATGACTCTATTATTACTATCCTCATGTCTCAAAACAATTATCAAGCATCCAACATCTCATCATATTCAATGCACTTAGTGTGAAAAAATTTCTACATTGACATTGGATGTTTATCATGTGAAGACTAGTTTCTTTAGGCTAAACACATTACCATGTTGTTTTAATAGACTCCCAAATAGATATAAGTGAAGCATGAGAGTTTAAGAATTTCTACAAAATATTACCACCACCATGCTCTAAAAGATATAAGTGAAGCACTAGAGCAAAGACTATTCAACTCAAAAGATATAAGTGAATGTCGGTGGGAACGACACCTATGGGATCACAAGAATCCCTACTACGGTTAGCGGGGCGCGGGGTTGAGAGAAGAGCGGATCAAACAGATAGCACACGGTTCGTTTATCCAGGTTCGGGCCGCGAGGATGCGTAAAACCCTTCTCCTGCTTTGGTGGATTGTATATTTGTGTTCTTCAGCTAGCTACGGGGCGTGAGGAGCTCCGAAAAGCCGAATCCTCCTCCTGGTCGCCTCGGGCCTTCTTTTATAGAAAAAAGGGGTTGCCACAGTGGCACACAGGAGGTGGAAAGGGTACAGTGATGCGAGTTTATCCCTCGCATTACATGACAAGGCGCATTTAGTGCGTCTTGCTTAGGTGTCCTTGCTTTATCGGGGACGGGGGAGATACCTATCTTGTCCGTCGCCGCTCCTTCTTGTGTCGACACGCACCCTGGCCAGCGATGCTTGAGATGCCATGTAGGTAGGCAGGCAGCTGAGGTGGCGCAATGGTGGGTCTTCACGAAGATCTGCATGCCGCCACGTAGGTGCCTGTCCAGCTGGTTGGGTTGGCAGTTGCATAAGGCGGTGGATGTTTAGTCGGCGTGGGCCTGATGGTGGCCCTGCAGATGTCCTCTGCAAGGGCCTTACCAGGGCCCCGGCAAGGGTCTTGCCACGGCACCTGCTGCCATTCCCGGCAAGGTGCTTGCCGGAGGTCTTGTGGTCTTCCTTGGCTGGGATCCCGCCGAGGGTCGTCGTTTTCTTAGTGCGTATCTGATCTTGAATGTCTTCACAAGGATCTGCATGCCACTACGGGGATGTCTCCCGAATCCTTGCCCCATGGGGGCAGTGGACTCAAGGGTGATTTGCTTCGTAGGCGTGGGGCGAGTTGCCGCGGCAAGGGTCTTGCCGGGGTTGCTAAAGCCGGCCCCGGCAAGGATCTTGCAGGGGCTGCTAAAACAGGCTCCCGGCAAGGATCTTGACGGGGGAAACCGCTTGGTCCCTTTGCTCTTTGTGGTTCTGGCTTTGGTGTTTCGGTCTTACCCTGGATTACCTCCCTTGCCTTGCTTGGTGCGGCGGTGCCCGTGGCTCAGACTGCCCGTGCACAGTCATAGGGGTACAAAAAGTGTACCCCCCTTTCTGTACACCGACAGTGAAGCACATAGAGTGCTCTAATAATTTCTAGGACATATTTAACTCTCTCAATAGGTGTGTCCAGCACGGATGATTGTGGAAAACTAACAAGCAAAGAATCAAATTATACAAGACGCTCCAAGCAAAACACATAACATGTTGCGAATAAAAATATAGCTCCAAGTATAGTTACCGATGGATGAAGACGAAAGAGGGGATGCCTTCCCGGGGCATCCCCAAGCTTAGGCTTTTGATTATCTTGAATTTACTTGGGGTTCCATGGGCATCCCCAAGCTTAGGCCTTTGCTACTCCTTGTTCCATAGTCCATCAAAGCAATACTCAAAACTTGAAAACTTCACAACACAAAACTTAGACAAAAGAATTCGTGAGCTCCGTTAGTATAAGAAAGCAAACCACTACTCAAAAGTGCAGCAGTAAATTCATTCTTTGTTTATATTGGTGTTAAACCTACTGTATTCCAACTTCTCTATGGTTCATATCCTCTAATACTACACATAGATGCATCGGAATAAGCAAACAACACACGAAAAATAGAATTTGTCAAAAACAGAACAGTCTGTAGTAATCTGCAGGTTCGCCTACTTCTGGAACTCCAAAAAATTCAAACTAAATTGTTAAATTTTCGGAATTTATCTACCAATCATATTCAAAAAGAATCAACTAAAAATCACGCTCCAGTAAAATCCGATGACTACTTTAGCCAGCGCTAACGATTCTGTTTTTCACAGCAAGATCACATAAACTTCACACAAGTCTTCCCAAAGGTTTTACTTGGCACAAACACTAAACAAAACATGAAACCACATCTAATCAGAGGCTAGATGCAATATTTATGCCCTAACAGCAAAAAAACAAAAAACATAAAATTGGGTTGCCTCCCAACAAGCACTATCGTTTTACGCCCCTAGCTAGGCACGATACAAGATAAATCTAGGTATTGCCATCTTTGGAAGGCAATCCATAAGTGGCTCTCATGATAGATTCATATGTTAATTTTATTTTATTTCTAGGAAAGTTTTCCATGCCTTACCTTAACTGAAATTGGAATCTAATATTTCCTTCCTTCATATCAATAATTGCACCAATCGTTCTAAGGAAAGGTCTACCAAGAATAATAGGACATGAAGGATTGCAATCTATATTAAGAATGATGAAATCTATGGGCACATAATTCCTATTGGAAACAATAAGAACATCATTAATTCTCCCCATAGGTTTCTTAATAGTGGAATCCGCAAGATGCAAATTTAAAGAACAATCATCAAGCTCATGGAACCCTAGCAAATCACACAAAGTTTTTGGGATAGTGGAGACACTAGCACCCAAATCACACAAAGCATAGCATTCATGATCTTTTATTTTTATTTTAATAGTAGGTTCCCACTCATCATAAAGCTTTCTAGGAATAGAAACTTCCAACTCAAGTTTTTCTTCATAAGATTGCATCAAAGCATCAACTATGTGTTTGGTGAAAGCTTTATTTTGACTATAAGCATGAGGAGAATTTAGCACGGATTGCAACAAGGAAATACAGTCAATCAAAGAGCAATTATTATAATTGAATCCCTTGAAATCCAAAGTAGTGGGCTCATCACTATGCAAAGTTTTAATCTCTTCACTCCCACTTTTAGCAATTTTAGCATCAAGATCTAAAAACTCCGAATCATTGGGACACTTTAAAGGAGAATCATCTCCAATCCTATTTTCATAAAGATTTATGCTAGAAAACAAGGATCTAATAGGAGACACATCAATAACTTTCAGATCTTCATCTTTATTTTCATGATAGCTAGAAGAACACGATTTAATATAATCTTCTCTTTTAGCACATATCCTAGCGGTTCTTTCTTTGCATTCATCAATGGAAACTCTCATGGCTTTAAGAGACTCATTGATATCATGCTTAGGTGGGATAGATCTAAGTTTCAAAGAATCAACATCAAGAGTAATTCTATCCACACTTCTAGCCAATTCGTCAACCTTAAGCAATTTCTCTTCAAGCAAAGCATTGAAATTCTTTTGCGAGATCATAAACTCCTTAACACTAGTTTCAAATTCAGAAGGCATCTTTCCATAAGATTTGTTGTAGGAATTACCATAATTATTAGAGGAATTACTAGGAAAAGGCCTAGGATTAAAATTACGATCTATAAGCATTGTTACCAAAATTATTCCTACTAACAAAATTCACATCCAAAGATTCATTGTTATTCTCAATCAAAGTGGACAAAGGCATACCACTAGGATCAGAAGAAGCACTCTTAGCAGCAAATAATTTCACAAGTTCATCCATCTTTCCACCCAAAACACTAATTTCTTTGATATCATGCACTTTTTTACTAGTAGATCTTTCGGTGTGCCATTGAGAATAATTAACCATAATATTATCTCGGAGTTTGGTAGCTTATCCTAAGGTAGTTACCATGAAAGTGCCTCCGGCGGACGAATCTAAAAGATTTCTAGAAGCAAAATTCAAGCCAGCATAAAAATTCTGAATAATCATCCATAGGTTCAAACCATGTGTAGGGCAATTACGTATCATCAATTTCATTCTCTCCCAAGCTTGTGCAACATGCTCATGATCTAGTTGCTTAAAATTCATAATATCGTTTCTAAGAGAGATGATCTTAGAAGGAGGGAAATACTTAGAGATAAAAGCATATTTGCACTTATTCCAAGAATCAATACTATTTCTAGGCAAAGAGGAAAACCAAGTTTTAGCACGATGTCTAAGTGAAAGCAGAAATAACTTCAATTTAGCAATATCGTTATCCGTATCCCTTTTCTTTTGCATATCACACAAATCAACAATGTTGTTTAGATGGGTAGCAACATCTTCACTAGGAAGGCCGGAGAATTGATCTTTCATGACAAGATTCAACAAAGCAACATTGATCTCACAAGATTCAGCATCGGTAATAGGAGCAATCCGAGTGCTAATAAAATCATTGTTGTTGGTATTGGAGAAGTCACACAATTTGGTATTGTTCTAAGCCATAGTGACAAGCAAGCAATCCAACACATGCAAGCAGACAAAAAGCAAACGAATGATAAACACACGGCGAAAGAAGGGCAAATAAAACAGCAAGGGTGAAGTGGGGGAGAGGAAAACGAGAGGCAAATAAATGTAATGCGAAGGGTAAGGGTTTGTGATAGGTACTTGGTATATGACTTTTGTGTAAGCCTCCCCTGCAACGGCGCCAGAAATTCTTCTTGCTACCTCTTGAAGAAAGGGAGATGCAACACAGTAGCGTAAGTATTTCCCTCAGTTTTTGAGAACCAAGGTTTCAATCCAGTAGGAGACCACGCGGGAGTCCCTCGCACCTGCACAAACAAATAAGAACTTCGCAGCTAACGCGATAAGGGGTTGTCAATCCCTTTACGGTCACTTACGAAAGTGAGATCTGATAGAGATGATAGTTTATATTTTTGGTATTTTTGGTTTATAAGAACAGCGAATAAAAGCAAGAAAAGTAAAATAGATGTAGATTGATATGTTGAGAATAGACCCGGGGGCCATAGTTTTCTCTAGTGGCTTCTTTCATGATAGCGATATTCCACGATGGGTAAAAAAATTACTTTCGAGCAATTGATAGAAAAGCGAATAATTATGAGACTATCTAGGCATGATCATTGTATATAGGCATCACGTCCGAGACAAGTAGACCGACTCCTGCCTGCATCTACTACTATTACTCCACACATCGACCGCTATCCAGCATGCATCTAGTGTATTGAGTTCATAAGAACAGAGTAACGCCTTAAGCAAGATGACATGATGTAGAGGGATAAACTCAAGCAATATTATTTAAACCCCATCTTTTTATTCTCGATGTCAACAATACAATATGTGCCTTGCTGCCCCTATTGTAACTGGGAAAGGACACCGCAAGATTGAACCCAAAGCCAAGCACTTCTCCCATTGCAAGAACTATAGATCTAGTAGGCCAAACCAAACCAATAATTCGAAGAGACTTGCAAGGACATTATGAGCACACATAAAAACTTCAGAGAAGAACCAAATATCTTTCATAGATAACCTTGATCATAAACTCACAATTCATCGGATCTCGACAAACACACCGCAAAAAGAGATTACATCGAATAGATCTCCTCGAAGACCGAGGAGAACTTTGTATTGAGATCCACAGAGAGAGATGAAGCCATCTAGATACTAGCTATGGACCCGAAGGTCTGTGGTAAACTACTCACAACTCTTGGTGAGGGTGATGATGATGATGATGAAGGACTCCGTGATGGATCCCCCTCCGGTGGATCTCCAGAACAGGCTCCAAGATGGGATCTCCATGGGAACAGAAGGTATGGTGGTGGAATTAGGGTTTTCTCTCTGTTCATGGAGTTTCTGGGGTACGTAGACTTATATAGGGAGAAGGAGGGCACCGGGGGACGCTCGAGGGGGCCACGAGGCAGGGGGCGCACCCTGGGAAGGGGGCGTTCCCCCCACCCTCATGGGCCAGCCCTCCGTTCCCTGACGTGGTTCTCAAGCTCCGCGTGCGTGATTTTCTCCAAAAATATATCTCGCGAAGGTTTCATTCCGTTTGGACTCCGTTTGATATTCTTTTTCTGCAAATCCCTGAAACGGGCAAAAAACAACAATCTGGACTGGGCCTTTGGGTTAGTAGGTTAGTCCCAAAAATGATTTAAAAGTGAATGATAAAGCCCATTAAACATCCAAGACTTCATAAATAATAGCATGGAACAATCAAAAATTATAGATACGTTGGAGACGTATCATTTAACAATGAAGTTGTCAAACTCATCTAAACATTGGCTAGCAGACTTATAATGAGAAATATCACCTTCATCAAATCTATAAAGAGAATTTACCTTTACTACCTATGTCGGGTTATCAAGACCATGTATTTCTTCAATAGGTGGTAAATTCTTAACATCTTCAGCCTTAATACCTTTTTCTTTCATAGATTTCTTTGCCTCTTGCATAACTCCAGGACTGAGAAATAGACCACCCCGTTTCTTCAAAGTTTGCTTAGGGGCTGGTTTAGGAAGTGTCCAATTGTTTTCATTACTCAACATATGATTCAATAAAAATTCAGCTTGATCCACAGTTCTTTCCCTGAAAACACAACCAACACAACTATCCAGGTGGTCTCTGGAAGCATCGGTTAGTCCATTATAAAAGATATCAAGTATTTCATTTTTCTTAAGAGGATGATCAGGCAAAGCATTAAGTAATCAGAGAAGCCTCCCCAAGATTGTGGGAGACTCTCTTCTTCAATTTGCACAAAATTCTATATTTCCCGTAAGGTAGCTTGTTTCTTATGAGCGGGAAAATATTTAGCAGAGAAGTAATAAATCCTATCCTGGGGACTACGCACACAACCAGGATCAAGAGACTTAAAACATGTCTTAGCATCACCCTTTAACGAGAACGGAAATAACTTAAGGATATAGTAATAACAATATTTTTCCTCGTTGGTGAATAGGGTGGCTATATCATTCAACTTAGTAAGATGTGCCATAGCAGTTTTAGTTTCATAGCCATGGAATGGATCAGATTCAACCAAAGTAATTAACTCAGGGTCGACAGAGAAATCATAATGCTTATCAGAAATACAGATAGGTGAAGTAGAAAAAGCCAGGTCATATTTCATTCTATCATTGGCCAAAATGAGAGGGATAGATCTACAGAGGGGATTGAGGCGCACATGCACGTACCCGCAGCGTAGCTAGGGGTGGTCGGACGATGTCGGAAACAAACTCGCAAGCGGAGGCAGAACGGGGCGGTCGCCGGAGATGAGGACGACGACAAGCAGCGGTGACTCCAGAGGCTCCAACTAGGTGGAACAGCACCACCAGAGAGTGGTGGAGGCTATGGAAGAGTTGCCCTGGCCGGAGAGGGGCTGGAGCTACTACGACGACCCGAGGGGATCGCCGGCGAGCTCAAGCTCGGGGATGATGGCCTCCGGCTTGCCCGGCCGGGCTACTGCTTCCTACGCAGTTGTGGGGTGTGTGGGAGTGGAGCGGGGTGCTCGAGAAGGCAGGGGGCTCTATTTATAGGCGAGCCGAGAGGGGGGACTGGGGCTTCGCCGGCGAGACCTGGACACTGCGCCACGCGACGAATGGCATCAGTGAGAGGGGGAGAAGGCGACGTGGTTAACGCGAGGACTGTGGACGAACGGAGACGAGCATAGGATCACTGGGAAGGCAACGAGCACAATGCGCACCACACTTTTGCCTTGGCCGGACCGCGCCCGTGCTCAGTGCGGCGAGCTCCGGTGTCAGCGAGTGCCAGGAGGAGCTGAAGGAGTCGAGACGAAGATGGTGGCGAGGTTGGGCAAGCTCTGGCAGGCGGGGAAGCAAGCACACGTGAAACAGAGCGCTCGGCGGCACCCAGAGCGCGTCGACTAGCAGGCAGGCATGGTGCACACGCGTGGTCACCGCGTGAACTCTGCCCCCCCAGGCCAACTTGGGGCCAAAGATCATGTCTGGCGTGTTGTTCGTGGTAGATTTGAATGTTACCATGGTTTGGTTTGGACCCAGACGCAGTAGAATAGATTTCACACGTCTGGTAAGTTTCTCGACAGTAACTTTGAGAGCTTACTGAGATAAAATGGCTCGGAGTTGGGAGCTGTGCTTTGGAGGCTAGCCATAAGTTACTAAGGTGAATATGCTCAAGAAGTTTCAGATACAATGGAGCAAGTAAAATGGTAGTTGCTGTAGAAACTACCATTTCTGTCCAGAACAGAAAATAATTTCTGTAGCAAAAATATTCCAAAAAGTGGTGCAATATTTTTGCTCAGAAAGGTTTCCTAGGGTTCAAAAAATATTTGTGAATTTTCTCAGTTTTTTGTGGGCAAGAAAAATTGGGGTTGCTTTGGAGCACAATGAGCTAACTAGGGTTTTGGAGGGAAGAATGAATATTTTTCAATAAAGAAAAATATTCCAATTATTATTTTAGAGTGAACCAGAGAGGAAAAGATGAGTTGAGGTGGAGATGAGGCACTTGGGTGAAAGCCAAGGGTACCCAAGTGTTTAAGTCCATATGAAAAGATTCAAAAACAATCCAAGTTTCAAATTAAATCCCAATGAAACTCAGGCAAATAAAAGAGGGCAAAAATCAGGCTATCACAAAAGTAGTGATAGTAGTTTTGTAGTGATTGTAACAGTAGCAGCAGAAAAGTAAATAAGCAACAAGCAATATGTGAAAATCTCATAGACATTGGATCAATGATGGCTAATTATATCGGATGTGATTCCTCATGTAATAGTTATAACATAGGGTGACACAGAACTAGCTCCAGTTCATCAATGTAATGTAGGCATGTATTCCGAATATAGTCATAGGTGCTTATGGGAAAGAACTTGCATGACATCTTTTGTCCTACCCTCCCGTGGCAGCGGGGTCCTATTGGAAACTAAGGGATATTAAGGCATCCTTTTAATAGAGTACCGGACCAAAGCATTAACACATAGTGAATACATGAACTCCTCAAACTATGGTCATCACCGGGAGTGGTCCCGATTATTGTCACTTCGGGGTTGCCAGATCATAACACATAGTAGGTGACTATTGACTTGCAAGATAGGATCAAGAACACACATATATTCATGAAAACATAATAGGTTCAGATCTGAAATCATGGCACTCGGGCCCTAGTGATAGGCATTAAGCATGGCAAAGTCATAGCAACATCAATCTTAGAACATAGTGCATACTAGGGATCAAACCCTAACAAAAGTAACACGATTACATGGTAAATCTCATCCAACCCATCACCATCCAGCAAGCCTACGATGGGATTACTCACGCACAGCGGTGAGCATCATGGAATTGGTGATGGAGGAAGGTTGATGATGCTGACGGCAACAATCTCCACTCTCCGGAGCCCCGACGGACTCCAAATCAGCCCTCCCGAGAGAGATTAGGGCTTGGCGGCGGCTCCGTATCGTAAAACGCGATAATTCCTTCTCTCTGATTTTTTTCTCCCCGAAAGTGAATATATGGAGTCGGGGGTGATGTCGGTGGAGCCTCAGGGGGCTCACGAGGCAGGGGGCGCGCCCAGTGGGGCGCCCCCAGCCTCGTGGACAGGGTGTGGGCCCCCTGGTTTGGTTCTTTCCACTGATATTTTTTATATATTCCAAAATAATTCTCCGTTGATTTTTAGGTCATTCCGAGAACTTTTATTTCTGCACAAAAACAACACCATGGTAGTTCTGCTGAAAACAGCGTAAGTCCGGGTTAGTTCCATTCAAATCATGCAAGTTAGAGTCTAAAACAAGGGCAAAAGTGTTTGGAAAAGTAGATACATTGGAGACGTATCACGTTTCGTGACGTAGAACCACTCCTGCTGCCACCCCTTCACGGTCTCCACGAAGGTGACTTTGGGCCTAGTGACGTTGGGGAGTTTGCTCACCATAGCGTTGCCGCACTCCGCGTGTTGCGCATCCAACACTTTTGGCTTCACATTGAAAACCTTTAGGCAAAGGCCAAAGTGGGGATGGATGCGGAGGAATGCCTCACACACGATGATGAACACCGAGATGTTGAGGAAGGAATTCGGGGCTAGATCATGGAAATCTAGCCTGTAGTAAAACACAAGGCCGCAGACAAAGGGGTGGAGGGGAAACCCTAATTCGCGAAGAAAATGGAGAATGAATATTACCCTCTCATGGGGCTCCGGAGTGGGAGCGATATTTTTCTTGGTTGGCAGCCGATGCGCGATTGCCTCGGCTAAATACCCCGCTTCCCGGAGCTCCTTGATGTTCTCCTCTGTGATGGAGGAGGGCATCCACTTACCCTTTGATCCGAACCCAGACATGGCTCGAATGTTTTCTAGGGACGGGGGGAATCAAAGCTTGGGCGCTGGAGCTCGAGGGTGGATGGGCTGAGGACGAAGAAAGACATGGGATGAAAAGGTGGGTTATTATCACCTTATAAGGGCCGAGAATATAGAGCGTCCCTCCCACGAGCCTTAAAACTCGCTTGTTCCCAAGAAGTCGTGCGGGTGGCACGGTTGGATTATCCAAGCCCGTATTGATGAAAATCCCATGATAAGGGGACACGATCTCTGTTTTTACCAGACGTGTCACCGGAGGCAGCGTCTCGAAACGCGAAATGAAAAGTTGAAAAAGATTCGAAATGATGGCAAGGCCAGACTAGACGTATCGCCAGCGAAAGTTGTTAGTGGAGTCGTATTATGTTTTCTAAACTAAGTGTAATACCCTTGTGGTAGTGGGTTGTAATTGTTTAAACAAAGCCGAACATAGCTAACTGTTGATCAGCTATCCTAATGTATTCGGAGGAGGAACCTTCCTTGCAATGTCGAAGACAATCTGCGCGCCGGACACATCGTAATTGAAGCCTGGTTCAGGGGCTACTGAGGGAGTCCTGGACTATGGGGTCCTCGGGTGTCCGGGCTATGTAATATGGGCCGGACTAATGGGCCATGAAGGTACAAGATGGAGGACTCTCCCCTGTGTCCGTATGGGACTCTCCTTTGCGTGGAAGCCAAGCTTGGCGTGCAGATATGAAGATTCCTTTCTCTGTAAACCGACTCTGTACAACCCTAGCCACCTTTGTCTATATAAACCAAAGGGCATAGTCCGTAGAGGTATTCATAATCATATAGACTAGACATCTAGGATTTAGTCATCTCTATCTCGAGGTAGATCTACTCTTGTAACCCTATACTCATCAAATTCAATCTAGCGGGAAGTAGGGTATTACCTCCATCAAGATGACCCAAACCTGGGTAAACAAAGTGCCCCAGCCTCCTGTTACCTTCGATCCTTAGACGCACAGTTCGGGACCCCCTACCCGAGATCTGCCAGTTTTGACACCGACAAGCATGTTGTTTCTTTGTACAAGGGAAGCGCTAGCATTCCACTCTCAAACTTTGAAGTGGTTCAAGATGAAGCCGACGAGTTTGCCATGATTGAAGATGAAGAACCTCGAGAGCTTTTTAGAAGATTAACTACTCTCACGATCTCACTCCGAGATCATGGGAGCAAGGATACATATGAGAATTGGATCAAGCGCAAGTTTCTCAAGGCCATGATGCCTTACCACAAGGCCATGTCCTCCGTCATCCGTCAAAGGCCGTACTTCCACTCCTTGTCCTCAAGTGAAGTGTTGGATGAGTTTGTTGCAATGAGGATCTTGAACAAGACCGCAGACAATGCGGTGTTGCAGGCTCAACGGTAAGAGAAGCCCAACCTTGCTTTGAAGGCCAAGGCTAGTGCGGAAGAAGAGGATGAAGAGGAAGAGGAGGAGTGTTGCCCCGAAGACACCAAATATGCCTATCATAAGCACATGGTGTTGGGGAACGTAGTATTTTAAAATTTTCCTACGATCACACAAGATCTATCTACTAGATGCATAGCAACGAGAGGGGAGAGTGTGTCTACGTACCCTCGTAGACCGGGAGCGGAAGCGTCAAGTGACGCGGTTGATGTAGTCGAACTTCTTCGCGATCCAACCGATCAAGCACCGAACGTACGACACCTCCGCGTTCAGCACACGTTCAGCTTGATGACGCCCCACCAGCTCTTGATCCAGTTGAGCTTAATGTGAGAGTTTCGTCAGCACGACGGCGTGGTGACGGATATGATGTATCTACCGGCGCAGGGCTTCGCCTAAGCACTGCAACGGTATGACCGAGGTGTGTTTCTGTGGAGGGGGGCACCGCACACGGCTAAAACAATTCAATTGTGTGTCCTAGGGTGCCCCCTGCCCCCGTATATAAAGGAGCAAGGGAGAGACCGGCCCTAGAGGGGGCGTGCCAAGTGTGGGGAGTCCTACTAGGAGTCCCAAGTCCTAGTAGGATTCCCCTTACCTTTCCGGAGTAGGAGAGAAGGAAAGAGGGGGAGAGGGAGAAGGAAAAGGGGGCTGCACCCCTTGTCCAATTCGTACCAGAAGGGGGGCGCGCGCCTCCTTCC
The DNA here is from genome assembly GCA_902687465.1 of Secale cereale. Classification (NCBI taxonomy): domain Eukaryota; kingdom Viridiplantae; phylum Streptophyta; class Magnoliopsida; order Poales; family Poaceae; genus Secale; species Secale cereale. The sequence continues at coordinate 99,028,192 of LR738711.1, read as the reverse complement.
TTTTGGCCTCTCTCCTCTATTCCCGTAACTCCCCGGTACTCCGAAAATACCTGAATCACTCGGAACCTTTCCGATGTCCGAATATAGTCGTCCAATATATCGATTTTTACGTCTCGACCATTTCGAGACTCCTCGTCATGTCCCCGATCTCATACGGGACTCCGAACTCCTTCGGTACATCAAAACTCATAAACTCGTAATAAAACTGTCATCGAAACCTTAAGCGTGCGGACCCTACGGGTTCGAGAACTATGTAGACATGACCGAGACACGTCTCCGGTCAATAACCAATAGCGGAACCTGGATGCTCATATTGGCTCCCACATATTCTACGAAGATCTTTATCGGTCAAACCGCATACCAACATACATTGTTCCCTTTGTCATCGGTATGTTACTTGCCCGAGATTCGATCGTCGGTATCTCAATACCTAGTTCAATCTCGTTACCGGCAAGTCTCTTTACTCGTTCCGTAATACATCATCCTGCAACTAACTCATTAGCTGCAATGCTTGCAAGGCTTATAGTGATGTGCATTACCGAGTGGGCCCAGAGATACCTCTCCGACAATCGAAGTGACAAATCCTAATCTCGAAATACGCCAACCCAACAAGTACCTTCGGAGACACCTGTAGAGTACCTTTATAATCACCCAGTTACGTTGTGATGTTTTGTAGCACGCAAAGTGTTACTCTGGTATTCGGGAGTTGCATAATCTCATAGTCATAGGAACATCTATAAGTCATGAAGAAAGCAATAGCAGTAAAACTTAAACGATCATAGTGCTAAGCTAACGGATGGGTCTTGTCCATCACATCATTCTCCTAATGATGTGATCCCGTTGATCAAATGACAACTCATGTCTATGGCTAGGAAACATAACCATCTTTGATCAATGAGCTAGTCTAGTAGAGGCATACTAGGGACACTCTGTTTTGTCTATGTATTCACACATGTATTAAGTTTCCGGTTAATACAATTCTAGCATGAATAATAAACATTTATCATGATATAAGGAAATAAATAATAACTTTATTATTGCCTCTAGGGCATATTTCCTTCAGTCTCCCACTTGCACTAGAGTCAATAATCTAGTTCACATCGCCATGTGATTTAACACCGATAGTTCACATCGTCATGTGATTAACACCCAAAGGGTTTACTAGAGTCAATAATCTAGTTCACATCGCTATGTGATTAACACCCAAAGAGTACTAAGGTGTGATCATGTTTTGCTTCGTGAGAGAAGTTTAGTCAACGGGTCTGTCACATTCAGATCCGTATGTATTTCGCAAATGTCTATGTGTCTACAATGCTCTGCATGGAGCTACTCTAGCTAATTGGTCCCACTTTCAATATGCATCCAGATTGATACTTAGAGTCAGCTGGATTTAGTGTCAAAGCTTGCATTGGCGTAACCCTTTACGACGAACTCTTTATCACCTCCATAATCGAGAAACATTTCCTTAGTCATCAAGTTACTAAGGATAATTTTGACCGTTGTACAGTGATCTACTCCTGGATCACTATTGTACCTCCTTGTCAAACTCATGGCAAGGTACACAACATGTTTGGTACACAGCATGGCATACTTTATAGAACCTATGGCTGAGGCATAGGGAATGACTTTCATTCTCTCTATATTTTTCTGCCGTGGTCTCGCTTTGAGTCTTACTCAACTTCACACCTTACAAGTCAGGAAAGAACTCCTTCTTTGACTGGTCCATTTTGAACTACTTCAAAATCTTATCAAGGTATGTACTCATCGAAAGTCTTATCAAGCGTCTTGATCTATCTCTATAGATCTTGATGCCCAATATGTAAGCAGCTTCACCGAGGTCTTTCTTTGAAAAATTCCTTTCAAACACTCCTTTATGCTTTCCAGAATATTCTACATTATTTCTGATCAACAATATGTCATTCACATATACTTATCAGAAATGTTGTAGTGCTCCCACTCACTTTCTTGTAAATACAGGCTTCACCGCAAGTCTGTATAAATCTATATGCTTTGATCAACTTATCAAAGTGTATATTCCAACTCCGAGATCCTTGCACCAGTCCATAGATGGATCGCTGGAGCTTGCACATTTTGTTAGCACCTTTAGGATTGACAAAACCTTCTGGTTGCATCATATACAATTCTTCTTTAATAAATCCATTAAAGAATGCAGTTTTATTGTCCATTTGCCAGATTTCATAAAATGCGGCAATTGCTAACATGATTCGGACAGACTTAAGCATCGCTACGGGTGAGAAAGTCTCATCGTAGTCAACTCCTTGAACTTGTCGAAAACCTTTCGCAACAAGTCGAGCTTTGTAAACAGTAACATTACTGTCAGCGTTAGTCTTCCTCTTGAAGATCCATTTATTTTCGATGGCTTGCCGACCATCGGGCAAGTCAACCAAAGTCCACACTTTGTTCTCATACATGGATCCCATCTCAGATTTCATGGTCTCAAGCCATTTTGCAGAATCTGGGCTCATCATCGCTTCCTCATAGTTCGTAGGTTCATCATGGTCCAGTAACATGACTTCCAGAACCGGGTTGCCATACCAATCTGGTGCGGAACGTACTCTGGTTGATCTACGAAGTTCAGCAGTAACTTGATCCGAAGTTTCATGATCATCATCATTAGCTTCCTCACTAATTGGTGTAGGAATCACTGGAACCAGTTTCTGTGATGTACTACTATCCAATTCGGGAGAAGGTACAATTACCTCATCAAGTTCCACTTTCCTCCCACTCACTTCTTTCGAGAGAAACTCCTTCTCTAGAAAGGATCCACTCTTAGCAACAAAGACCTTGCCTTCGGATCTGTGATAGAAGGTGTACCCAACAGTTTCTTTTGGGTATCCTATGAAGATTTACTTCTCCGATTTGGGTTCGAGCTTATCATGTTGAAACTTTTTCACATAAGCATCGTAGTCCCAGACTTAAAGAAATGACAGCTTAGGTTTCTCGTCAAACCACAGTACATACGGTGTCATCTCCACGGATTTAGATGGTGCCCTATTTAACGAGAATGTACCTGTCTCTAATGCATAACCCCAAAAGCGATAGTGGTAGATCGGTAAGAGACATCATTGATCGCACCATATCTAATAAAGTACGGTTATGACGTTCGGACACACCATTACAATGTGGTGTTCCAGGTGGCGTGAGTAGTGAAACTATTTCACATTGTTTTTACTGAAGGCCAAACTCGCTAACTCAAATATTTTACCTCTACGATCATATCGTAGAAACTCTTATTTTCTTGTTACGATGATTCTCCACTTCACTCTGAAATTCTTTGAACTTTTCAAATGTTTCAGACTTGTGCTTCATTAAGTAGATATACCCATATCTTCTCAACTCATCAGTGAAGGTTAGAAAATAACGATACCTGCCGCGAGCTTCAACACTCATTGGTCCGCATACATCAGTATGTATGATTTCCAACAACTGTGTTGCTCGCTCCACAGTTCCGGAGAACAGAGTTTTAGTCATCTTGCCCATGAGGCATGGTTCGCAAGCACCAAGAGATTCATAATCAAGTGATTCCAAAAGTCCATCGCTATGGAGTTTCTTCATGCGCTTTACACCAATATGACCTAAACGGCAGTGCCACAAATAAGTTGCACTATCATTATTAACCTTGCATCTTTTGGCTTCAATATTATGAATATGTGTATCACCACGATCGAGATCCAACAAACTATTTTCATTGGGTGTATGACCATCGAAGGTTAATTCATGTAAACAGAATAACAATTATTCTATGACTTTAAATGAATAACCGTATTGCAACAAATATGATCAAATCATATTCATGCTCAACGCAAATGCCAAATAACATTTATTTAGGTTTTACACTAATCCCGAAAGTATAGGGAGTGTGCGATGATGATCATATCAATCTTGGAACCACTTCCAACACACATCGTCACTTCACCTTTAACTAGTCTCTGTTCATTCTGCAATTCTCGTTTCGAGTTACTAATTTTAGCAATTGAACCGGTATCAAATACCCAGGGGTTGCTATGAACACTAGTAAAGTACACATCAATAATCTGTATATCAAAATATATCTTTGTTCACTTTTCCATCCTTATTATCCGCCAAGTATCTAGGGCAGTTCCACTTCCAGTGACCATTTCCTTTGCAGTAGAAGCACTTAGTTTCAGGCTTGAGTTTTAGCTTTGGGTTTCTTCACGGGAGTGACAACTTGCTTGTCATTCTTCTTGAAGTTCCTCTTCTATCCCTTTGCCCTTTACTTGAAACAAGTGGTCTTGTTAACCATCAACACTTGATGCTTTTTCATGATTTCTACCTTCGCCGACTTCAGCATCGCGAAGAGCTCGGGAATTCCTTTTGTCATCCCTTGCATATTATAGTTCATCACGAAGTTGTACTAACTTGGTGATAGTGACTAGAGAACTTTGTCAATTACTATCTTATCTGGAAGATTAACTCCCACTTGATTCAAGTAATTGTAGTACCCAGACAATCTAAGCACATGCTCACTGGTTGAGCTATTCTCCTCCATCTTGTACGCAAAGTACTGTCAGAAGTCTTATACCTCTCGACACGGGCATGAGTATGAAATACTAATTTAAACTCTTGGAACATCTTATATGCTCCGTGGCGTTCAAAACGTTTTTGAAGTCCCGGTTCTAAGCCATAAAGCATGGTGCACTTAAACTATCAAGTAGTCATCATACCGAGCTTTTGTCAAAACGTTCATAACGTCTACATCTGCTCCTGCAATAGGTGTGTCACCTAGCGGTGCATCAAGGACATAATTCTCTGTGCAGCAATGAGGATAATCCTCAGATCACGGAACAATTCCGCATCATTCCTACTAATATCTTTCAACTTAGTTTTCTCTAGGAACATATAAAAAATAAACGGGGAGCAACATCGTGAGCTATTGATCTACAACATAGATATGCTAATACTACGAGGACTAAGTTCATGATAAATTAAAGTTCAATTTAATCATATTACTTAATAACTCCCACTTAGATAGACATCCCTCTAGTCATCTAAATGATCACGTGATCCAAATCAACTAAACCATGTCCGATCATCACGTGAGATGGAGTAGTTTCAATGGTGAACATCTTATGTTGATCATATCTACTATATGATTCACGCTCGACCTTTCGGTCTCCAGTGTTCCGAGGCCATATCTGCATATGCTAGGCTCGTCAAGTTTAACCCGAGTATTCTGCGTGTGCAAAACTGGCTTACACCCGTTGTATTTGAACGTAGAGCTTATCACACCCAATCATCACGTGGTGTCTCGGCATGACGAACTTTCGCAACGGTGCATACTCAGGGAGAGCACTTATACCTTGAAATTTAGTAAGGGATCATCTTATAATGCTACCGTCGTTCTAAGCAGAATAAGAAGCATAATAAGATAAACATCACATGTAATCAAAATATGTGACATGATATGGCCATCATAATCTTGTGCTTTTGATCTCCATCTCCAAAGCACCTTCATGATCACCTTCGTCACCGGCGCGACACCTTGATCTCCGTCGTAGCATCATTGTCGTCTCGCCAACTATTGCTTCTACGACTATCGCTACCGCTTAGTGATAAAGTAAAGCAATTACATGGCGATTGCATTTCATACAATAAAGCGACAACCATATGGCTCCTGCCAGTTGCCGATAACTTTACAAAACATGATCATCTCATACAAAACCGTATAACTCATCATGTCTTGACCATATCACATCACAACATGCCCTGCAAAAACAAGTTAGACGTCCTCTACTTTGTTGTTGCAGGTTTTACGTGGCTGCTACGGGCTTAGCAAGAACCGTTCTTACCTACGCATACAAAACCACAACGATGTTTCGTCAAGTATGTGCTGTTTTAACCTTCACAAGGACCGGGCGTAGCCACACTTGATTCAGCTAAAGTGAGAGAGACAGACACCCGCCAGTCACCTTTAAGCAATGAGTGCTCATAACGGTGAAACCAGTCTCGCGTAAGCATACGCGTAATGTCGGTCCGGGCCGCTTCATCTCACAATACCGCCGAAGCAAAGTATGACATGCTGGTAAGCAGTATGACTAGTATCGTCCACAACTCACTTGTGTTCTACTCATGCATATCATCTACGCATAGACCTGGCTCATGATGCCACTGTTGGGGAACGTAGTATTTTAAAATTTTCCTACGATCACACAAGATCTATCTACTAGATGCATAGCAACGAGAGGGGAGAGTGTGTCTACGTACCCTCGTAGACCGGGAGCGGAAGCGTCAAGTGACGCGGTTGATGTAGTCGAACTTCTTCGCGATCCAACTAATCAAGCACCGAACGTACGGCACCTCCGCGTTCAGCACACGTTCATCTTGATGACGTCCCACGAGCTCTTGATCCAGTTGTGCTTCACGGGAGAGTTTCGTCAGCACGACGGCGTGGTGACGGATATGATGTATCTACCGGCGCAGGGCTTCGCCTAAGCACTGCAACGGTATGACCGAGGTGTGTTTCTGTGGAGGGGGGCACCGCACACGGCTAAAACAATTCAACTTGTGTTTCCTAGGGTGCCCCCCTGCCCCCGTATATAAAGGAGCAAGGGAGAGACCGGCCCTAGAGGGGGCGTGCCAAGTGTGGGGAGTCCTACTAGGAGTCCCAAGTCCTAGTAGGATTCCCCTTTCCTTTCCGGAGTAGGAGAGAAGGAAAGAGGGGGAGAGGGAGAAGGAAAAGGGGGCTGCACCCCTTGTCCAATTCGGACCAGAAGGGGGGCGCGCGCCTCCTTCCTTTTGGCCTCTCTCCTCTATTCCCGTAACTCCCCGGTACTCCGAAAATACCCGAATCACTCGGAACCTTTCCGATGTCCGAATATAGTCGTTCAATATATCAATTTTTACGTCTCGACCATTTCGAGACTCCTCGTCATGTCCCCGATCTCATACGGGACTCCGAACTCCTTCGGTACATCAAAACTCAAAAACTCATAATAAAATTGTCATCGAAACCTTAAGCGTGCGGACCCTACGGGTTCGAGAACTATGTAGACATGACCGAGACACGTCTCCGGTCAATAACCAATAGAGGAACCTGGATGCTCATATTGGCTCCCACATATTCTACGAAGATCTTTATCGGTCAAACCGCATACCAACATACGTTGTTCCCTTTGTCATCGGTATGTTACTTGCCCGAGATTCGATCGTCGGTATCTCAATACCTAGTTCAATCTCGTTACCGGCAAGTCTCTTTACTCGTTCCGTAATACATCATCCCGCAACTAACTCATTAGCTGCAATGCTTGAAAGGCTTATAGTGATGTGCATTACCGAGTGGGCCCAGAGATACCTCTCCGACAATCGAAGTGACAAATCCTAATCTCGAAATACGCCAACCCAACAAGTACCTTCGGAGACACCTGTAGAGTACCTTTATAATCACCCAGTTACGTTGTGACGTTTGGTAGCACACAAAGTGTTCCTCCGGTATTCGGGAGTTGCATAATCTCATAGTCATAGGAACATCTATAAGTAATGAAGAAAGCAATAGCAGTAAAACTTAAATGATCATAGTGCTATGCTAACGGATGGGTTTTGTCCATCACATCATTCTCATAATGATGTGATCCCGTTGATCAAATGACAACTCATGTATATGGCTAGGAAACATAACCATCTTTGATCAATGAGCTAGTCTAGTAGAGGCATACTAGGGACACTCTGTTTTGTCTATGTATTCACACATGTATTAAGTTTCCGGTTAATACAATTCTAGCATGAATAATAAACATTTATCATGATATAAGGAAATAAATAATAATGTTATTATTGCCTCTAGGGCATATTTCCTTCACATGGATCTTGCTTCACGGCAAATTTGGGGCAACAAAAAGAACTCAAGGCCCAACTTCAACACGAACAACTCAAGTGGCTCCAAGGACAAGAAACGTGTGAGGTGATACGTCTCCATCGTATCTATAATTTTTGATTGTTCATGCCAATATTCTACAACTTTCATATACTTTTGGCAACTTTTTATACTATTTTTTGGGACTAAAATATTGATCCAGTGCCCAGTGCCAGTTCCTGTTTGTTGCATGTTTTTTGTTTCACAGGATATTCATATCAAACGGAGTCCAAACAAAATAAAAATGGACGGATATTTTTTTTGGAATATATGTGAATTTTGGGAAGCGGAACCAACATGAGACAATGCCCGAGTGGGCCACGAGGCAGGGGGGCGCGCCCACAAGGGGCAGGCACGCCCTGGGTCCTCGTGGACACACCGTAAGGCAGTTGATGCCCTTCTTTCTCCACAAGAAAGCTAATATCCAGATAAAAATAGTGTCAAAAAATCAGCCCAATCGGAGTTAGGGATATCCGAGAATATAAGAAACGGTGAAGGGATAGAATCTGGGAACGCAGAAACAGAGAGAGACAGAGAGACAGATCCAATCTCAGAGGGGCTCTCGCCCCTCCGCGGCCATGGAGGCCAAGGACCAGAGGGGAAACCCTTCTCCCACCTGGGGAGAAGGTCAAGGAAGAAGAAGAAGGAGGGGGGCTCTCTCCCCCTCGCTTCTGGTGGCACCAGAATGCCATCGGGGCCATCATCGTGTGACGGCGATCTACACCAACACCTCTGTCATCTTCACCAACACCTCCATCACCTTCCCCCATCTATCTACAACGGTCCACTCTCCCACAACCCGTTGTACCCTCTACTTGAAGTTGGTGCTTTATGCTTCATATTATTATCCAATGATGTGTTGCCATCCTATGATGTCTAAGTAGATTATCGTTGTCCTATCGGTGATTGGTGAATTGCTATGATTGATTTAATTTTCTTGTGGTTATGTTGCTATCTTTTGGTGCCCATCATATGAGCGCGCGCGTGGATCACACCATAGGGTTAGTTGTATGTTGATAGGACTACGTATTGGAGGGCAAGAGTGACAGAAGCTTCAACCTAGCGTAGAAATTGATGCATACGGGATTGAAGGGGGGCCAATATATCATAATGCTATGGTTGGGCTTTACCTTAATGAACGTTAGTAGTTGCGGATGCTTGCTAATAGTTCCAATCATAAGTGCATAGAATTCCAAGTAAGGGATGACATGCTAGCAGTGGCCTCTCCCACATAAAACTTGCTATCGGTCTAGTAACGTAGTCAATTGCTTAGGGGCAATTTCGCAACTCCTACCACCACTTTTCCACACTCGCTATATTAACTTTATTGCTTCTTTATCTTAACAGCCCCTAGTTTATATTTACGTGCTCTTTATATTCTTGCAAACCTATCCCACAAAAACTAGAAAGTACTTCTAGTTTCATACTTGTTCTAGGTAAAGTAAACGGCAAGCGTGCGTAGAGTTGTATCGGTGGTCCATAGAACTTGAGGGAATATTTGTTCTGCCTTTAGCTCCTTGTTGGGTTCGACACTCTTACTTATCGAAAGAGGCTACAACTGATCCCCTACACTTGTGGGTTATCAAGACCTTTTTCTGGCGCCGTTGCCGGGGAGCAATAGCGTGGGGTGAATATTCTCATGTGTGCTTGTTTGCTTTATCTCTAAGTAGATTTTGTTTGCTGTTCTAAGTTGTTCTCTATCTTTAGTTATGGATATGGAACACGAAATACCAAAAAACTTAGGTGTACTTGCTACTCATGGAGATGGGCAACCTCCTAAAACCCTCGATGCTCATTATGTGAAAGATATTATGTACTACTTTGATAATCCTGAGAAAACCCCATTCAACTATGTAATGGGAGTAACGTTGGATCAACGTGAATACTTTAGGGATTATCGCTTGACACAAAAAGGGAAACTGTTCTGGGATCAAATTCATATGTTGCGTTCGTATGCTCGGCAACTATGCTTGAGATATGATTATACTTGTTGCTCTAGGATGAAGGCTCCATACCTTCCCTTTTCATGCAAATTTAATGATAATGAAACCTTAGCTTCTTATGCTAATGGTATATATGATTATTATGATGTGGAACAAATAGAAGAATTCGTTGCTTTTAAGGGTGCTTATGAAATTGAATCTCTGTTTAAAAAGAATGATGCTTTTGACGATGATGTTTCTAGGCCTGAAAATCTTGCTATATTGAAATATTGCTATTTGAATTATGAATATAACTTCGATATTGATGCGTTTATTGAGAGGGTCTCTACTGTCCAAGAAGAGACTAATATTTTGCAGGAGTCTATGGAAGAAGAAATCAATGACATTGTGAGCTCATTGGATGAAAAAGATGAGGAGGAGAGCGAAGAACAAAAGGAGGAAGAGCGGATTAGCTAATAGTGCCCACCTTCTAATGAGAGTAACTTTTCAACTCATACATTGTTTAATTTCCCTTCGTGCTTACCGAAGGATGAATGCTATGATGATTCTTATGATCCCGTTGATTCTTTTGAAATATCCCTTTTTGATGATGCTTGATATTCTTGTGGCCAAGATGCCAATATGAATTATGCTTATGGAGATGAACTTTCTATAGTTCCTTATGTTAAACATGAGATTGTTGCAATTGCACCCACGCATGATAGTCCTATTATATTTTTGAGTTCTCCAAACTACACTATATCGGAGAAGTTTGCACTTATTAAGGATTATATTGATGGGTTGCCTTTTACCATTGCACATGATGTTTTCATGAATATAATATGCATGTGCTTGCTGCTCCTACTTGCAATTATTATGGGAGAGGAACTACATCTCCGCCTCTCTATATTTACAATACGATAAAATTGCAAGAAATTATTTATGTTATGCATTGGCCTTTACTATGTGTGCATGAATTATTCTTTTATGACATGCCGATGCATAGGAAGAGAGTTAGACTTTGTTGTTGGATGATACATATCACTTTGTGCTCACTACTAAATGTCAAATCATTGCTAATTAAAATTGGCTTTGATATACCTTGGGATCCGGGTGGATCCATTACTTGAGCACTATATGCCTAGCTTAATGGCTTTAAAGAAAGTGCTACCAGGGAGACAACCCGGAAGTTTTAGAGAGTCATTTATTTATTTTGTGTGCTTTTATAAAGTTCAAAAATAAAAAAATAAAGAGGGAACCTAAAACTTTTTCAAAAAGAAAAGTGAAAGTGAGAAGGACGAGCACCGTTGAAATGGGGGAGCTCCTTGAACTTTGTTCATGCCCATGGAAACTTGCAAACCTTGATTACAGAAACTTTTCAATAAAAATAATTATCCCCTTATATAAATCCATTTTATTATAAAAATAATGTGCCAAGAGTTTCCTTTAGGATGATTAAACTACTTGTTGGTTTGTGCGGTGCAAAAACAGAAACTTTTGCTGTAGTGCGTGATTTTACATTTTTTGCTGGAACGTCGAAAGGATCTGAATCTTTTTGCAAAGTCTTGCTATACAAATTTTTGATTTTTTCTAATTGTGCCAGAGTTTATAGAGTTACAGAAGTATGGTCAATGTTCAGATTTCTACAGACTGTCCAATTTTCACAGATTGCTGTTATTGCTTCATTATTTGCATATGTTTGAATTCTTGTTGAAGCCTCCTTGACTTGGGGCCATAGAATTGTGATAACATTCACTGGGTAATGTTTGTTCATAATTACACAATAATGTTAGAGCAGTATATGATGGGATTTTATTGATCATATGCACTAACCCCGCCACTAAAACTTCGCTTAAGTTTTGTGTGGATGAAGTGTTCGAAGACCGAGGATGTCTCGATCTGAGAAGAAGGAGGAGAGGCAAGAGCTCAAGCTTGGGGATGCCCATGGCACCCCAAGTAAATATTCAAGAAAGCTCAAGCGTCTAAGCTTGGGGATGCCCCGGAAGGCATCCCATCTTTCTTCAACAAGTATCGGTATGTTTTCGGATTCATTTCGTTCATATGATATGCGTAAACTCTTGGAGCGTCGTGTGCTTTTTATTTTTCTTTTAATAAATGCACCATGCTGGTATGAGATAGTCCTTGGTTGATTTATAGAATGCTCTTTGCACTTCACTTATATCTTTTGAGTATGGATTTATAGAATGCTTCATGTTCTTCACTTATATCATTTGATGTTTGGATTGCCTGTTTCTCTTCGCATAGAAAACCGCCATTTGTAGAATACTCTTTTGCTTCACTTATAATTGTTAGAGCATGGGCATAAGTTTTGTATAAAGAATTAAAACTCTCCTGCTTCACGTGTATCTATTTAGACAGTTGACAGGAATTGGTCATTCACATGGTTAGTCATAAAATCCTACATAAACTTGTAGATCGCTGAATATGATATGTTTGATTCCTTGCAATAGTTTTGCAATATAGAGATGCTAATATGTGGGAGGAACTAGTGAATGATTATGGTTTATTAAAAATATTGGTGTTAAGGTTTCTGATTCCCCAAGCATGCACGTATGGTTTCCTAACTATGTAACCAAATTGGCGCGTATTGTATTTTGATTGTTTATCTTTGCGTGAAGGTCGGGGGCGCGCGATGGTTAACTCCTGCCAACCTCCCCCCTAGGAGCATGCGTCGTAGTATTTTTGCTTCGAGGGCTAATAGATTTTTCGCAATAAGTATGTGAGTTCTTTATGACTAATGTTGAGTCCATGGATTATACACACTCTAACCCTTCCACCATTGCTAGCCTCTCTTGTACTGCGCAATTTTCACCGGTACCATACACCCACCATATACCTTCCTCAAAACAGCCACCATACCTACCTATTATGGCATTTCCATAGCCATTCCGAGATATATTGCCATGTAACTCCACCATTCCGTTTATTATGACACGCACCATCATTGTCATATTGCCTTGCATGATCGTAAGAAAGCTAGCATGATGTTTCCATGGCTTGTCCATTTTTTGATGTCATTGCTACGCTAGATCATTGCACATCCCGGTACACAGCCGAAGGCATTCAAATAGAGTAATATTTTGTTCTAGCTTCGAGTTGTAATATTTGAGTTGTAAGTAAATAAAAGTGTGATGATCTTCATTATTAGAGCATTGTCCCATGTGAGGAAAGGCCAAAAAAAAAGAGATGGCCTAAAAAATAGAGAGGGGCTAAAAAAAGAAAAAGAGCGAAAGCCCCTCCAAAAAAACACAAAAAAATGATGAGAGAAAAGAGAGAAGGGACAATGCTACTATCCTTTTCCACACTTGTGCTTCAAAGTAGCACCATGATCTTCATAATATAGAGAGTCTCTTGTTTTGTCACTTCCATATACTAGTGGGAATTTTCATTATAGAACTTGGCTTGTATATTCCAACGACAGGCTTCCTCAAATGCCCTAGGTCTTCATGAGCAAGCAACTTGATGCACACCCATGATAACCCTCAACCGTAAGGGATCGAGATAGTCTTCGCGGGTAAGAATAACCCAATTTATTGATTCAACACACGGGGAGCCAAAGAGTATTTATAAGCTTTGACAGTTGAGTTGTCAATTCAACCGCACCTGAAATATACTTACTTGCAACAAAAGATAAGTGGTAACAGTGATATGATAGTGATGATAGTAATAGTAAAAGTAAACAGCAAAAGTAAATATCAGTAGGTAAATGGCAAAAGTAGCGACTAGTGACAAGCAGGGTTTAAAACACTGTAGGCTAGGGAGATGGATGGTTGGGCGCTGCATGGATGAGATAGATTTAACTTGGGGCACGACACACGGAAAAGTAATGATCATCTAGGCAAATATCAAACATTAGGCATGTATCCCGTAGGTAGTTGTACGTGCTTGCAATAAGAACTTGCACAACATCTTTTGTCCTACCATCCCGCTACAAACGGGGCCAAAAGGAACTTATGGATATTAAGTTGCTCCTGTCAAAGAGCACCGGAACAAAGCAATGACCTCAATGGATACATGTAATCCTCAAACTACGGACCATCCCCTTTGGTGTCCCAAGCTGTCACTTTTGGGATCGCCGGTTCCGGACCGTAACAGGTGCAAACAACTCATAGATAGGATCATGAACACAAATATATTCATGCAAACACATATGGTTCAGATCTGAAATCATGGCACTCGGGACCTAAGTGTCAAGCATTAAGAGTAATCAGTTGAAGCAAAGATGATAAACACCATAGTAGATGATAGGCAACATGCCCCCAACAATCTGATAAACTATTACATGATCTAACTCATCCAATCCCTACCATCCCCTTCGCCTACAGCGGGGGATTACTCACACATGGAAGGGGAAGTCATGGAGGGATGATGGAGTGGTGATGATGATGACGATGGCGACGATCTCCCCTCTCCGGAGGCCAATTCAGCCTCCAGATTAGCCCTCCTAAGGAAGAACAGAGGGTGGCAGCGGCTCCGCGACGAAAAACTGCGAAAGAACTTCCGATCTGCGGTTTCTGCATCGGGAGTAAAAATACGGGATAAAGTAGGGCACCAGGGGCTGTGGGACCCACCCAGGCGGCCCCCCGGCACGGCCCAGGGGGGCGCCCACAGGGCGCCTGGGCACCCCCTGGCCCCCCTCTAGCCCCACTTCTGGGTCTTGGTTCCTTCGGGTGCGTGGATTTTCTGTGATATTTCGTGGATTTTTCTGAGGTACCTAAAAATCCGTTTTCCTGCACACAAATAAACCATACAGGCAGCTCTGCTGAAAACAGCGTCAGTCCGGGTTAGTTTAGTACAAATCATGCAAGAATGAGGTCAAAACAATATCAAAAGTGTTTGGAAAAGTAGATACGTTTGAGACGTATCAACTCCCCCAAGCTTAGCATATTGCTTGTCCTCAAGCAATTCAGTTCAACGAACTAAACGCGACAAAGAAAACTTTGACAAACTCTTTTGCTTCATTAGATGTATATAAGCATGTACTACAAAAAGAGTTTAGCAAGTATTGAAACAGTACTATGAGGACAATGCAAGGATCAATCCTTCTTTCAAGTGACCAGTCACAAATACTTAAAAGTAAATAATCTATTACTGAAAATCAAGACGAGATTACATTGCACATAGCTTGAGCATATTAGGGTGGTATCTCGCTAGCCTCCATGAGTGAAGAAAAAAATAAATGCAGAGACTCCTCCAGAGTTTTAAAGGAGACTAGAACTAAGAATTTCAGAATAAATCATATCACTAGTATGCAGAAGACAATGTAATACATTGGGACAATGCACATTACACTCAGAATGACAATTATGCTCTCCTAGTCGGTGCTTTGAAGAAAGAAGGTGAGACTCTCGAACTGTGGCTTTTATTGGCAAGGTTGAAAACCCGTGGTCGGAAACAAAAACTAAACATGTACCAGAGCTCTTGGTTTTAAAAACAGAAGTAAACATGTTTTGAGAAGTGCATATTTCGTCAACGAATGCTAGCAGATAACTCAATCACTTTTTAAGTGGACAAGTCTCGAGGAACGGCTCCCGCATGAGGACGATCACATCCTCTTAATCTCCTTTGTTTATCACTGCCAAAGTTTTCTAATTTCTCATGAACAAAGCGTGAAGGAGGGTTGGTTTGTTATATTATCTTTTTGAGACGGGCGCACTCAATGCCAGTTCCTTTTCGTATTAGGGGTTTGCACATTATACATGCAATCCAGGGGTGAAACTTGTCCAACTTAAAAAAATCATGAATTAACTACTACTTCCTCATGAGCTAAAACATAGGCACAAAAAGGAAATGCTTTTGATTAGTTTCGAGATGGTACATGAAAGTCTTCGTTAGGAATGGCAGGTAAATACCATGTATAAGAAGGTATAATGGACTCATATGGCATAACTGGTTTTAAGGATTTTGGATGCACAAGCAGTCAGTCCGCTTAGTACAGGTGGAGGTTTAGCAAAAGACTGGGAAGCGACCAACTAGAGAGCAATAACGGTCATAATCATGCAGAGCGACAAAGCAACATTGAATCGGGCATGAAAGTGATATAACTATTCTAAAACTCAAAGATCATCAAGGAAAAGTAGACTTTTTAGTCTTAAACATGTGTAAGCATGTGCCAAGTCAATCCAAAAATTCTCTAAAGGGAAATACCACCTTAGTATACCAGACTATGAACAGTGCAATGCATGTAGATCATTTCAATAACACATTATATACTCTAGTTATTCGAGACTAGCCACAAGGAAAGCATGAACCACCGAAGAGCATTTTAAACATAGCACTATGTCGCTACAAGCTGGTCTCTAGATCATAAGTACATGCATATGTACAAAAGTAGAAACAATAAGTGTTCATACCGGTCTTCCTTGTTGCTTCCTTTCAGTCGATCTTCGTCATTACTGCTTGTCACTTGCATGATCGAACGTAGGAAATATAATTAAATGCCATCACGGACTCAAGCTGATCTCTGAAAACAAAGCAAACTAAAGAGAGAAAGGAAATCTTTCTGGTTTTTTCAAAGGTTGAATAAAAGCAAAAGAAAAAAAAGAAAATCTTTTTGTTGTTTTTGCAAAGAGAGAAATAAAGAAGAATGGGCAAAAACTTTGAAAAGATCAAAGTGAATAAAATGGATAATACAATGGAAAAGTGAGAAGGGCACGTACTCCCCCAAGCTTAGGCTTTTGGCCTAAGTTGGTAGCAGCTACTGCCCCTAGGAGCCTCCTGCTCCAGGGGTATGGTGGTGAGTCCACGGGTCGTAGAAGGATGCTGGCACGTACACCGAACTCCTCGGAGTCTCCCACGAGGAAGGCTCCGAACGCCAAACAGAGGAAGACCCTTCACCAAACTCGGTGGCGGTCTCTTCCTGAAAATGTGGTATCTCACCGTGCCTCTCCTCGTCGGGCACAACCCCCTCCATGGGGTTATGAAACTGATGCTGGACCATGAACTCATCGAACTGAACAACATCAAAGGACCATCCGTTCCTGCGAGAAAAATCAAACAAAAGAGGTGCAGGTAGACGGATCTCGCGTTCCGCGGCAGTTCCGAAATGCAAGATATAGATAAGATTATCAAGTTCAGAACCCATGGTAACAAACTTATGCCTTTTCATAGCAGCAAGATCAAAGCTTAAGTAAGTAAAAGGAGTATCATCAGGGTGTGGGGTGCCTCCAAGATGCTCTAAGATAAGTGTGGCGTAAACGCCACCATATAAGTCCCCCTTGTTACCGTTCATAGCAAGGCGTCGAGCAATTAAGGTACCCAGATTATAATCAGACCTCCCTGAGAGGGCTGCTGCCAGGATAGCAATATCCGGAGCAGAAATGTTGCTCGTGTTGTCACGAGCTAACACCCCTCTGGCAATATAATATGCAAAATACCTGAGGTGAGGAAATAAGATGCTGGAGATCTTCGACCGATGAATATCCCTCGTACCCATACTGTAGAGAGAGTTGATGACGGTTTTCAGCTCGGAGGGCTAAGTGGCCATCCTAGCCGTCCTCCCAACTTTCGGCACACCTATTATTTCACAAAAATTTCCCAAAGTCATGGTGATAAGATTATTATAAATTTTAAACTCAATAGCACCTGAATCAGGATTATATCTAAAACTGTTAATGAAACTGGAGGTAAGTTTTTGATACTGGGTAACACGGCTCGTGACGAGTCGTGTCAAACCTGCATTAGCACAAAGATTATAAAACTCATCCTTGATTCCCGCAGCATCCATGAATTCATCACATGGAAACGTCATCGCACGTGCTGGACTTGTGTCTTCCAACAACTCCAGGGGCACATGATCTTTATTATAGCTCACCCTAGCAGTCGATGGTGAAGCTGCGGCTCTAGTAACTCGATCGGAGTGTGCGGGCCTCCTCTTCTCAAGCCACCCTTTTGCCCTTCCTAACAAACTCATTTCTGAAATTTTTTACAATTTACAAAAACGAGGATTAAAACGAAGTGAGCTAAGGCAAACTACTCAACTCACTTGCCCAAGGCATAAACTTGCATCAAAACTTGGAAAATAACTTTCTACACATGCATGCAAGCTCATCTCTACAGCACCAAGAACTACTAAATACTCACAAATGAGGCCACCAATCAAAAATCTAATTGGAGGGGTGGAGGAGTCACATACCAGGGAGTATTTGCTCAAAATTTCAGCTCAAATGATAGGCTGTAGAGAGAGATCGAAGAATGGCCTCCAAGAACAGCAAGAACACAAGAACAAAAGTAGAACTCGTGTTTTCGGAGAAAGAGAGAGAGAGGAAGAAGAAGTACCTGGAGGGGGGTCCCGTGGGCCCCAGGCGCCCTGTGGGCGCGGCCAGGGGCTGGGCCACGCCAGCTGGCCGCCTGGGCCACTGCTGGCCCCCCCTGGCTGGCCCCAGGCCCCTCTGGGTCTCTCCCGACGTGGAAATTTTTATTATAATTTTTCTGGAATTTTTCTGAAAACTTCACTGTTGAAATTTTTTCGAAGTTCAAAAAGCGGCGAAACTCTCTGAAAACTTGAAGCTGTTAGTAGCATTGTGAAGCTTCAAAATCATAAATACTTGGTACAGCAAGTAAGACAAAACCAAAAACAAATGAAAACATAACAAGCTCAACTTTTTATCCATATAAAACATATTTGTTAATAAGGTTGATCAAGTCTTACCGACAACCAGGCGATATATAGAGCAAAAAGTCTCACCTCTCACGAAGTAATCACTGAACCTTTACCTTGATGGACATTGTCCCTACCATGATAGTTTTGTATTTGTGAGGCACATGTAGTGGACAATCCCATTCTCCAATCTTCACGGTCTCGATATTCTCTATAGAGTTGAGGCCATGCCTCCTGTCGGTCTTCTTTGGAAAATATACCGTGTGTTCTTTATCATTCACATGGAAGGTAACCTTCCCTTTATTGCAATCAATAATAGCACCTGCGGTGTTAAGGAAAGGTCTACCAAGAATAATGGACATGCTCCCATCCTCGGGCATGTCAAGCACAACAAAATCAGTAAGAATTAAACAATTAGCAACTTCTACGGGAACATCCTCACAAATACCTATCGGAACAGCAGTTGACTTGTCAGCCATCTGAAGGGAGATATCTGTAGGAATTAGTTTCTCTAAACAAAGCCTCTCATAAAGAGAGAGAGAGGCATAACACTCACTCCTGCTCCAAGATCACATAAATCAGTTTTGACATAATTATTTTTTATGGAGCAAGGAATGGTGGGTATACCTGGATCACCGAGCTTCTCAGGAATCTTGCCACTGAAAGAGTAGTTAGCAAGCATAGTAGATATTGCATCATTAGGAATTTTTCTTTTATTAGTGACAATATCTTTCATATATTTTGAATAAGGAAGTAACTTAATAGCATCAGTCAAAGGGATTTGAAGAAAAAGAGGTTTAATCCACTCACAAAACTTATTATAATGCTCTTCTTCTTTAGATTTGATGGACTTACCTGGAAAGGGCATGGGTTTCTGTATCCATGGTTCTCTTTCTTTCCCATGTTTTCTGGCGATGAAGTCTTCTTTAGTGTACCTCTTACGTTTGTCAGGTGCTTCTTCTTCTCGAACTTCAGGCAGATCATTCTTCTCATTATTATTACCTTCAGGTTCAGCACCGTCTTCAGTCTCAGCATCGGAGATAGATACACTGTTGGGATCAATAGTTGGTTCTTCATCGCAATAGGATCATTAGAATTGTCAGTCTCCTTTTGTTTCTTCTTTTTCTTTGGAGAGCCAACAATTTCTTCTTCCTGCATTTGAGAATCTTGCTCGATTCTCTTCGGATGCCCCTCTGGATAAAGAGGATCTTGAGTTCTAGTTCCTCCTCGGGTCTTAATCCCGAAAGCCTGCAAATTATCTTGTTTGGCATTGTTAGCAAGCAAATCTCTTTGCACATTAGAAATTTGATCAAGCTGAGTTTGAACCATATGAAAATGCTTCACAAGACATTGAACATCATTAACTGTTCTATCTAAAACATCAAGTAGTCTTTTGATAGCAAGGGAATTATCATGCAACTGACTTTCTATCCTCTCATTAAATTGATTTTGTTTCATAATAAAATTATCAAACTCATCTAAACATTGATCGGGAGGCTTACCATGAGGGATGTCACTTGCATTGAAATCTGAAAGAGAGTGTACCTCTACCATAGGAGGGTGAGTAGTAGGCTCACACAACTTCTCAATAGGGGGTAGATTCTTCACGTCTTCAGCTTTAATACCTTTATCTTTAATAGACTTCTTTTCTTCTCGCATATCCTCGGGGCTCAGAACAAACATGCCCCTCTTCTTTGTTGGTGGAGGTGGTTCAGGGACGGACCAATCTTCATGGTTTTTGGCAATCCTGCCCATTAAATCTTCCGCATCGTCCGGTGTTCTTTTCCTGAAAACACATGCAGCACAACTGTCCAAATAGGACCTGGATTCATCAGTTAGACCAACATAGAATATATCGATTAATTCATTCTTAGGGATTTCATGTCCTGGTCTAGCCCGAATCAGACCGCAGTACCTCCCCCAAGCTTTAGGGAGGGACTCATCCTGTAACTGTTTAAAGTTATAAATTCTTTGTAAAGCAGCATGTTGCATGTGAGCAGGAAAGTACTTATCAACAAAAGAGTGAGCTAAGTCCTGAGGACTCTTAATGGAACCGCATGGGAGTGAATCATACCATGCTTTAGCACCCTCCTTCAAGGAGAAAGGAAGAAGCTTGGTCACATAAAAGTATCGTATCTTCTCATCTGTGGTAAACAGGCTACCCAACTCACCGAGTTTAGTCAGGTGTGCAATAGCATCATCATTTTCTCTGCCGTAAAAGGGGTCAGCTTCAACCATAGGTATAAGTGAAAGATCAACAGAGAAATCATAATTAGGATCATCAAGGCATATAGGGGATGTAGCAAATTCAGGATTAGGAACGGTTTTGTTCTTCAGAGAGTGTTTTTCAAACAGTTTCTTAATAGCTTCAGGGTTAGAGCCAGAAAACTTTGTCAGTTCCCTGCATAATTCTTCATCTAGTATATAGTAATCATCATCAAGGAGCCTCTCTTTGAGTTTACTCAAATCAGGATAATCATAAGTTTCACCAATAGGGTAGCGAGTAACAGGAAGTTCAATTCCATACTTTTTAGCAGCAACAGCAATTTGTTTCTCAAGAGCATAACCAAGCGAATTAATATCATCATCAAAAGTAGTAGAAGCATCATCAAGAGTATCAGACATAGTAACAGATTCAGTAGGAGCATCATGTGGTGGTGGTGAGGCAAACTTACTCATAACGGAAGGTGAATCAAGTGTAGCACTAGTGCTTAGAGCAGTACCTCTTCTTGTAGTAGATAGTAAGATCGGAACCTTGGGGTCTCTTTTCTTACCCATAGTGAATGAAGTGCAGCAGGTAGGATACCTCAAGTAGACTTGTAAATATTGCTATGCTCCCCGGCAACGGCGCCAGAAAACGGTACTTGATAACCCTCAACCGTAAGGGATCGAGATAGTCTTCGCGGGTAAGAATAACCCAATTTATTGATTCGACACACGGGGAGCCAAAGAGTATTTATAAGCTTTGACAGTTGAGTTGTCAATTCAACCGCACCTGAAATATACTTACTTGCAACAAAAGATAAGTGGTAACAGTGATATGATAGTGATGATAGTAATAGTAAAAGTAAACAGCAAAAGTAAATAGCAGTAGGTAAATGGCAAAAGTAGCGACTAGTGACAAGCAGGGTTTAAAACACTGTAGGCTAGGGAGATGGATGGTTGGGCGCTGCATGGATGAGATAGATTTAACTTGGGGCACGGCACACGGAAAAGTAATGATCATCTAGGCAAATATCAAACATTAGGCATGTATCCCGTAGGTAGTTGTACGTACTTGCAATAAGAACTTGCACAACATCTTTTGTCCTACCATCCCGCTACGAACGGGGCCAAAAGGAACTTATGGATATTAAGGTGCTCCTGTCAAAGAGCACTGGAACAAAGCAATGAACTCAATGGATACATGTAATCCTCAAACTACGGACCATCCCCTTTGGTGTCCCAAGCTGTCACTTTTGGGATCGCCGGTTCCGGACCGTAACAGGTGCAAACAACTCATATATAGGATCACGAACACAAATATATTCATGCAAACACATATGGTTCAGATCTGAAATCATGGCACTCGGGCCCTAAGTGTCAAGCATTAAGAGTAATCAGTTGAAGCAAAGATGATAAACACCATAGTAGATGATAGGCAACATGCCCCCAGCAATCTGATAAACTATTACATGATCTAACTCATCCAATCCCTACCATCCCCTTCACCTACAGCGGGGGAATTACTCACACATGGAAGGGGAAGTCATGGAGGGATGATGGAGTGGTGATGATGATGACGATGGCGACGATCTCCCCTCTCCGGAGGCCAATTCAGCCTCCAGATTAGCCCTCCCGAGGAAGAACAGAGGGTGGCGGCGGCTCCGCGACGAAAAACTACGAAAGAACTTCCGATCTGGGGTTTCTGCGTCGGGAGTAAAAATACGGGATAAAGTAGGGCACCAGGGGGTGTGGGACCCACCCAGGCGCCCCCCGGCGTGGCCCAGGGGGGGCGCCCACAGGGCGCCTGGGCATCCCCTGACCCCCCTCTGGCCCCACTTCTGGGTCCTGGTTCCTTCGGGTGCGTGGATTTTCTGTGATTTTTTGTGGATTTTTCTGAGGTACCTAAAAATCCGTTTTCCTGCACACAAATAAACCATACAGGCAGCTCTGCTGAAAACAGCGTCAGTCTGGGTTAGTTTAGTCCAAATCATGCAAGAATGAGGTCAAAACAATATCAAAAGTGTTTGGAAAAGTAGATACGTTTGAGACATATCAACCCACTAGTTTTATTTTTGAGCTTTCATACACTTATAGCTCTAGTGTCTCCGTTACATGGCAATCCCTACTCACTCACATTGATATCTATTGATGGGCATCTCCATAGCCCATTGATACGCCTAGTTGATGTGAGACATTCTCCCACCTTTTGTCTATCACCACCTTCTATTCCACCCATAGTGCTATGCCCATGGCTCACGCTCATGTATTGCGTGAAAGTTGAAAAGGTTTGAGAATACTAAAGTATGAAACTATTGCTTGGATTAAACCGGGGTTGTGCATGATTTAAATACATTGTGTGGTGAACATGGAGCATAGCCAGACCATATGCTTTTGTAGGGATAATTTTCGTTCGCCATGTTATTTGAAGAGACATGATTGCTTTATTAGTATGCTTGAAGTATTATTGTCCTAATGTCAAATAATAGACTATTGCTTTGAATCACTCGTGTCTTAATATTCATGCCATGATTAGATTACATGATCAAGATTATGCTAGGTAGCATTCCACATCAAAAAATATATTATTTATCATTTACCTACTCGTGGACGAGCAGGAATTAAGCTTGGGGATGCTGATACATCTCCGTCGTATCTATATTTTTTGATTGTTCCATGCCAATATTCTACAACCTTCATATACTTTTGGCAACTTTTTATACTATTTTTTGGTACTAACATATTGATCCAGTGCCTAGTGCCAGTTCCTGTTTGTTGCATGTTTTTTGTTTCGCAGAATATCCATATCAAACGGAGTCCAAACGGAATAAAAACGGACGAAGATTTTTTTTGAATATATGTGAATTTTGGGAAGCGGAACCAAAATGAGACGATGCCCGAGTGGGCCACGAGGCAGGGGGCGCGCCCACCAGAGGCAGGCGCGCCTTGGGCCCTCGTGGCCACACCATAAGGAGGTTGATGCCCTTCTTTCGCCGCAAGAAAGCTAATATCCGAATAAAAAATCGTGTCAAAAAATCAGCCCAATCGGAGTTACAGAAAACCGGGACTAGAAGAAATGGTGAAGGGACAGAATCTGGGAACGCAGAAATAGATAGAGACAGAGAGACATATCCAATCTCGGAGGGGCTCCGCAGCCATGGAGGCCATGGACCAGAGGGGAAACCATTCTCCCACCTAGGGATAAGGTCAAGGAAGAATAAGAAGGAGGGTGGATCTCTCCCCCTCGCTTCCGGTGGCACCAGAATGCCACCGGGGCCATCATCGTGTGTAGGCGATCTACACCAATACCTCTGTCATCTTCACCAACATCTCCTTCACCTTCCCCCATCTATCTATAGCGGTCCACTCTCCCGCAACCCGCTGTACCCCTACTTGAACATGGTGATTTATGCTTCATATTATTATCCAATGATGTGTTGCCATCCTATGATTCTGAGTAGATTATCGTTGTCCTATCGGCGATTGGTGAATTGCTATGATTGATTTAATTTGCTTGTGATTATGCTGTTGTCATTTGGTGCCCATCATATGAGCGCGCGCGTGGATCACACCATAGGGTTAGTTGTATGTTGATAGGACTACATATTGGAGGGCAAGAGTGACAAAAGCTTCAACCTAACATAGAAATTGATGCATACGGGGTTGAAGGGGGACCAATATATCATAATGCTATGGTTGGGTTTTACCTTAATGAACGTTAGTAGTTGCGGATGCTTGCTAATAGTTCCAATCATAAGTGCATAGAATTCCAAGTAAGGGATGACATGCTAGCAGTGGACTCTCCCACATAAAACTTGCTATCGTTCTAGTAACGTAGTCAGTTGCTTAGGGGCAATTTCGCAACTCCTACCACCACTTTTCCACATTCTCTATATTAACTTTATTGCTTCTTTATCTTAACAGCCCCTAGTTTATATTTACGTGCTCTTTATATTCTTGCAAACCTATCCCACAAAAACTACAAAGTACTTCTAGTTTCATACTTGTTCTAGGTAAAGTAAACGTCAAGCGTGCGTAGAGTTGTATCGGTGGTCGATAGAACTTGAGGGAACATTTGTTCTGCCTTTAGCTCCTCGTTGGGTTCGACACTCTTACTTAGAGGCTACAACTGATCCCCTACACTTGTGGGTTATCAATAGGATGTTCTACAATTGTGGCAATGTAAGTCATTTTTTTGTGGATTGCCCTGACGAGAAGAGGGAAGACAATGGTGCCAAGCTCGTCCGAAAAGACAAGGCCAAGTCTTTCCCAAACAAGAACAACTTCACCAAGAAGATTCCTCCCAAGGGGTTGGTGGCACAAGAAGAGTACGATGAGGAGGAGGATGATGATGAATATGGTGAGACGGTTGCCATGGCCTCCATTTCCATTGCAACAACTCTGCGGGTGTCCCTCTTCTATTCACCCAACGAGAACATCACCACCAAGTGCCTCATGGCTAAAGCCACTAACAAGGTAACCCCCAACATCAAGTCTGCCATCACTACTAATCCTTCGTTGACGGATTGCATTGTTGAAAGTGAGGGGGCAAAGGAGGAGGAAACTGACTTTGAGTCTTTCATGAGTAAGCTCAAAGGTAAATCCAAGAAGCACTTCGTTGCTCTCTTGGAACAACTTGGTGAAGCTAATGACATGATCGAGGCTCATGAAGAGACCATCTTTAAGATGGAAGGGCATAATCGTGACTATGCCGATGAGATATATGATCTCTCTAATGCGCTTGAGGAAGAGCATGGTCATCATTTGGCTCTTGAGGAGTCACACAATGATGATCATGGTAAATTAAAAAAAGATCTTGATCATGCTCTTGTTGTCTCTTGTGTGCTCAATTCCGTGAAGGCCAAACTTGGAGTTGACCATGCTAGACTCAAGGAGGAGTTTGATATACTTGACAAGGCTCACAAGGACTTGAAGAGTGTTCATTCTAGCCTCAAAGAGTCTCATGATCAAATCCAAGTAATGCTAACCAAGGAGAAAGCCAATTTTCCTCATATGGTTTTAATTGATAATGCAAATGCTACTAACCCGTGTTGTGAGCATGTGCATCTTGTGGAGGAGAATGCCAAGTTGAAGGAGCAACTTGAGAAAGGCCTTGTGTCATCCATACAATGCGAGAAGAACCTCAATGATCTTTTGAGCAATCAAAAGGAAGTTGTGGCCAAGGTGGGGATTGAGTTTGCACCCAAGTCCAAGAAGAAGAAGTCAAATGACAAGACCAAACAACGTCCTCCTCTCAAGCAAACATTTGTGAAGGAGGGAAACGGTACTCCGAAGGAGAAGAAGAACAATGCGAAAGGGGGTGTTGTCAAAAAGGGCAATACCTCTCCTCCCAAGAAAGTCGGCGACTTTAATCCTTCTTATGTGTTATGCCGTGCTAGTGATGGGCATGTTTATCCAAATTTGTTGGTTCTTCTTATGAATACATTGAATTGTCTATTTGGGTTCCTAAGACCCTTGTTACTAACATCAAAGGACCCATTACAAAATGGGTACCAAAACCAAGCATTGATCTCTTGTAGGTGTTTGCTTTCGGTGGGGGGTCATGGTTGCTCAATAGTGGAGCCACAAATGATATGACTGGAAGCAAGGACTTGATGGCGGACCTGCACAAGGTTTCATCTATGCCCACCAATGTCGAATGGGGTGATGCCTCATCTTGTAAGGTATTGGGTCTTGTCAAGGTTGTCATTTCTCATGATCTCACGATCAAGAAAGTCATGCTTGTTGAGTCCCCTGCATACAACTTACTTTCCGTTCGTCAACTTGCACTCATGGGCTTTGCTACTTTCTTTGATATTGATTCCGTGGCCCTCTTGTGGAGCAAGACTCTTAAAGTAGCCTTTGTTGGGCTTGTCGAGAATTGTCTATATGTGATTAACTTTTCGGAGCGACCCACTAAGACCGCGACATGCCTAATGGCTAAAGTTGACGTGCGGTGGCTTTGGCATCGCCGTTTAGCCCACGTCAATATGAGATCATTGCAAAGTCTTCTCCAGGCGGACCATGTTTGTGGACTAACAAATGTTAGTTTTGCAAAAGATCGTGCTAGCAGTGCTTGTATCGAAGGAAACCTACATGAGAAGGCTCACCCTCCCACAACTATCATCTACTCGACAAGGCCATTGTAGCTCCTTCACATGGATCTAGGTGATGAAATTCCTCCCCAAGCCATAAGAAGAATGGGTGTTGGTCATATCCTAGCTATTGAGGAATCCCTTCTGGCCGAAGGAGAAGGACAATTGTCAGCATTCTGGGAACGGGGGTACCCAGACTTGCCTGCCTGCGGCCCAGCGCATGGCTCATCCAGCGGCCTGGTATGGCCCTTCTTCATCAGCAAACCTCTCAAGGCCCTCACGAGGGGCCAAGCCTCGCGAGGCGGACGACGCAAGACCTCCCCTGGGGAAGCCTCACTAGGCTGGCTCCCGAGGAGCGGAGATATCAAGGCCAGGGGCACCTCATGAGGTTCTCGTGACGTGAGCCATGACGACCAAGGCCAGGCGGGCGCCAGCGGGTGCAGGATGCCAGTTTCCTCTTTGTTGCTAAAGGGGCAAGCGCGGGCGAGGAGTCCCGAGGCATCAGGCAAAAGTTTCCATATCGGTGCAATGAGACCAAGACCAGAAGGATGGCGGGATGAAGGTCACCACGGAGCCCACGACGATGTCACCACCAGAGCCTTTTGCACGCGAAGACCACCTTTTGTCAGGGTAGCTTGTACTAGTTGTCCCCCTTCAAACTTGGCCATTGTGGGATCCCTTCCCGCTCAATATTTTGGTAGAGGACCCGGGCCTCTATAAATAGGACTAGCCACCACCATAGAAGAGGGATCCGGATGGGATCCAGATCGGATCATTCAGACCACCCTTACACCCACTAGCTCGCCGAGCGCAACAACACCTCTTATCAAGAGGTTGTTCTTCTCATGTACTTGTTCATCCCCAGCCTACAAGGCAATCCACCACACCACACTGGATTAGGGTATTACACCACAATGATGGCCCGAACCAGTATAAACCCTTGTGTCTCTTGTTCTATGGGCAAGACGAGCTAGGCCTAGGAATTGGTGCGAGAGCGAACTAGAGCGGAAAGAGAGATCTTCGTGCGCACCCCAGTGTTCGAACCTCAAGGGTTTGCCGGAACCCACAATCCGACTTTTGGCGCGCCAGGTAGGGGTGTGCCGAAGCTTCCCTTCCGTCGATCCACGGTCCATCATCTCGTCGGTTCCATGGCCGACGCTCGCTGAGCCCGTGCTGATCGGCGGGCCTCCCTTGCCACCCGCGTCAGTCAAACAACTCCCGCCGGTGGACCTGCTCGCCGTTCTCCATCACCTGCTGCCAACGCCGCCACCGGCCTCGCGCGACACGAGCAGCAGGCCTCGTCCCTGCACCCCTCCATGCAGTGGGATGGAAGCACCGCCACCCCATCACTGACTCCGGCGGGCTCGTCGTCCCACGATCATCACGGACCCGCGGACGCGCAGGCTGCGTTCCTCATGCCACGCGAGCTCCTGCGTTACTGCCCCATCGACGACTACTATGAAGACTAGCTCGACCGCATTGCCGAGCTCATCAGCGTCGCTAGGGGCTCTCCTACATCGCCCCTCTCACTACCTCGCCCGCCTCCCATGCGGGCGACGTGGCCCATGAAGCACCTCCACCGCCTCCGCATCAAGGTATCGTCCACGACCCAAGG
>LR738711.1:98980659-98999560 GCA_902687465.1 Secale cereale | reverse complement strand
GCCCGTGCACGAAGAAGGAAGCTGCCAAGAGATCCAGCGGCCTCAAGGAGGAGCGCCAACACTCCCTTCACCGCCGCGTCGAGACCGTGCACCCCTGCCATGGTGGTGCGCGAGGACCAAGACCAAGCTCCGCCTCCACAACAAGCTCCGGTGTCAACAGCAGGCTGCAAGGCCCTTGTCCCCGAACTGCGCAATGTCACTGGCCCGGGAAGTTCAAGCCCAACCCGCGTCAACGCTACGACGGCACCCCCGACCCTGCTGAGTTCCTGCAGCTCTACGAGCTGAGCATCGAGGCATCTGGTGGCAACAAAAAGATCATGGCGAACAAGTTCCGCATGGCTCTCAAGGACGACGCACGCTCTTGGATTCTGAACCTACCCGCGGGATTAATCTCCTCCTGGGGTGAGATGCGCGAGCGCTTCATCGTCAACTTCCAGGGCACCCGTGACTGCCCCCCGGCCGCAGGTGACCCGAGGCGCATCAAGCAACAACCAGGAGAAACTCTGCAAAAGTTCATACAACACTTCAATGGCATCCATGTCAAGATCGCCAAGGTCACCGACGAGGCCATCATCTCGGCATTCTCAGATGGCGTCCGCGATCTCAAGATGAAGGAGGGGCTCGCCATCCACGAAGATCTGTGCACGACCCTGGAGCTGTTGAACCTCGCGACCAAGTGCGCCAGAGCCAAAGAGGGGCGCCTCTCCCTCGTTGAGCTCCCCACCGTTGAACCTGAAGATAAAAAGGCCAAGGGAAAGGACGTGAAGCGCAAAGGGGTGGCTGTGCCCGCGGCTGAGCCAGAGATGAAGCGTGGCCGCGACTACCCGGAGTCATCCAAGAGCAGTCGTCCGTTTTGTGCCTTTCACAACATGCACAACCACAACACCAATGTCTGCCAAGAGCTCAGGGCCATCCGCGAAGGGCACATCAGCCAGCGCCCCGAGCGAAGCGACCATGGAGGAAGTCGGACCGGGGGACGCTGGGGCGACCAGGGCTCCCGTCAGGAGAGGCGTGATCAGCCTCGGAAGGACCGCTAGCATGATCAGCCTCGCGAGGGTACTTGGAGGGACCAACCTCGCGAGGACCATCCTCAGGGCAAGGTCGGCCTCCCCCCGCTGCCACCGCCAAGGAGGAACGACGACCAGGACAAGGGGGCTAGGGGCTTCCAGGAACCTCGTGGCACGGCTTGCATCTTGGGCGGTGCGCAGGTCCAACCTCTCATCGCCTCTTCAAGCAGTTCGCCCGAGAGGTGAACGCGGCTCTCCCCAAGCTCGAAGCCACGCGCCCACTCAGGTGGTCCAAGTGCACCATCACCTTCAGCTCAGCAGACCAGCTCAAGTGTGCGGCGACCGCCGGCGCCCTCCTGATGCTCTGTTCACCTGTCATCAGCAACGTTCAAGTTACCAAGAACCTTATCGACGATGGCGCAGGGCTCAATGTCCTGTCCGTCGAGATATTCGACAACCTCCAAGTGCCATATGATTAGCTACATCCTACCAAGCCCTTCTCAGGAGTGACCGACGGCTCCACCACCTCGATAGGGTAGGTTCGCCAGCCTGTCACCTTTGGCAAGCGCGACAAGTACCACACCGAGCTCATCGACTTCGATGTCGCCCACATTAGTCTTCCCTACAACGCCATCCTTGGGTACCCAGCCTTGGCGGTGACTCACCACGGCTACAACGTCCTCAAGATGCCAGGAAGCAGCGGCGTCATCACCGTCGCTTGCAAAGAAAAGGATGTGGTGTGCTCACTCGAGCACGCTTACCAGGCTATGGCGGTCGAGGATCCGTCCAAGGATGGCGCCATCTACCCACCTGAGGCCGTCCCTAAGAAGAAGCACTTGCTCGCCCTGGAGCCTCACGAAGATGCAACACCCAGTGGTCGTACCTTAGGACCTGCGCCCATGGATGGGGCGCCTCCCTCCCTTGCATAGGAAGGCGCGCCCGATGCTCCCCTCATGCTGGGCTTGGGGGCTGTCCTCTGGAGGGCCTCCGACCTAGCCAATGTCTCAAGGGAGGCGCTCGGGCACCATGTGGAGGCGTGCTTCGCCGCACGTTTCCCTCCGGAGGCTTCAAGGAGTGAGGCACCAAGCGCTCAAGAGTTCATCATCCATACCATCGAAGACTTGTAGGTGCCAAGGGCAATGCGGGCCGAGCGTCGCCTAGAACCTCGGAGTGCAGCTGTAGCCCCAGGCTCGGGCGATGGGCTGTGCGTGTGCGTCAATGTCCCGGGACTCAACAGGATGGCGTCTCAGGAGCTCTACTGGCCCTCCCAGGTGGGACAGTGCGAGGTTCCCCCTCACAGCTATGTTCGCATGCCCTTCATCTTGCTGAACCAGGCGACCCTGCACCAGCGCCGCATGCGGGAGGTCCTGGCGGCTCGCGAGGCCAGGCATCAGGAGATCTTGGCGGAGGTGGCCTCGGTTCTTTGCGAGCTCTGGGAACCTCTAGAACCTCACAAGGCCCCGGAATCAGGTCGCTCATGAGGAACCGCATCTGCATCGAGCGTCTTCAGGCTCATCAACACCACTTCAGCAACTGTGTCAGCTGACATTTTCCAGTTTTGTTCAGCTGGTAGCGCCCCTCGGGCTACATTATTCCAAGGTCGCATGGGCATGTCTGTGTGACGTGTATCGTTTTGTATCTTAAGCTTACTCTGTTGGGGGCACCCCTCGGGCTGCATCATCCCCAGGTCGCACGGGTCCGTCCCGGTGGCATGTATCGTTCTTGCGTCTTATCTGAACTAGCGTTACCTTTCCCATCAGCTGCATTAAAATCATTCACCTGCCCGACCGGCACCTCGATGCCATGAACATTGTACGCCATCACTAACCTGCTTGCGCCCGCCTCATGATTAAGGACAGGCACGACGTCTGTGCTCGGGTCCGTGTAAGTGCATCTAGTGCCCCTTAGTGATTTTGGTGTATTGAAGACTTATAGGTTAAGGGACTAATCTGTTTATGAGTGTACACATGTCTATAAGTCCATAAGGAGTTTGATATTTATAGAGAAAGTCGACCCCTAAAAATGAAGTTCTTCAACTGAAGACTTTGGATTTCTGAAGACTTTGAAAGTAAATAAATTGGTGTGACCTTGAAGACTTGGTAATCATTTGAGGAACATGAAGCGTGAATACTTTTGTTTTCGTAGTTTCTTTTTCTATTTCCCGAGTCATAGGAAACACCGTACTGTTAAAGGGGGTTGAGAAAATACTAAGGAAAAATTTCCATTTGATGCTGAACTCAAAATCCTACACCTACCAATACCTTCGAGTGAAGCCATTGGAAATCTCATACAGTTCAGTCATATTCTTCAGTGACAGAGACGAAGTTCTTCTGGTCTCTGAGGAATTTGTTCTGACTAAGGAGTTAGGAATTCGCCAGTGCGGATTTCCTACAAGTGACGAACATGATAGCCCTAAGAAATTTGATACTCCAAAATTCTGACCATTGTTGTGCTACGCGCTAGCTGTCCGAAAATATCTACCTACCTAACGGTCATATCATTAAGGGCATTTATGTCTTATCATGTCGGGCTGCTCCCTAGGCTATAAATAGCCGCCCCCTACAACCACTAGCAACCCATCGTCCGAGGACTTTGAGTGAAAATCATCAAGTGAGGAACTGGCACTTGTTATAACAGCAACCCATCGTCCGAGGACTTTGAGTGAAAATCATCAAGTGAGGAAAAACCCAAAACCAAACCCAAACACCTACAAACCCAAAAGTGATTGAGCACCACTGAAGAGATTGATCCTGAGTGGATCCGATGCTTGTTACCTTTGAAGACTGTGCTTCTTCCAGACGGTTAGGCGTCATGGTCTAGAGCATCCAAGAGGAATTGTGGATTGCCGAGTGACCGAGTTTGTGAAGGTTTGGAAGTCACCTGTGAAGACTTACCACGAGTGATTGGGCGAGGTTTGTGTGACCTTACCTCAAGGGGAATACGGTGAAGACTTGGTGTCCTGGACTGTCTGTCCGGGACTATGTGTCCTCAGGTTTAAATACCTAGCCGCCCTAACCAGATGTACAACTGAGACAACAGTTGGAACTGGTCTAACAAATCATTGTCTTCACCAAGCATACTGGTTCTATTTCCTCAACTCTTCCATTTCCTCATATCTGTGTTGTGTGCTTGTTCATATCTGTTTGAAGACTTTGACTGAAGACTTTTCTCAATTTCCTTAGTTCAATTTCTTCAGTCTGTTTTGTCTTCATCCTGTGTTTACGCTTTTTGTACTCTGTGCTTGTCTTCATTTCATCATGATGACCATGCTTGTGTTTTTTTATGTTTACTTCTGAGTACTAATGGGCCTCTAACCCCTCGTTGGTTACCCCAAGTGGAAGGTGAAAGATGCAGTGTTGTGGAAGTGTTTTCCCTTAGCAAAGATGCCAAGGATCGAATCCCTAGAGACTCCTAGGTTCAACAAGTAGGTGTCAACTGCTAATGGCGCGGATTAGCAATCAACGTGGACCTGCACACAGATACAAATAACTTTGCTCCCAACGAGTACACAGAGGTTGTCAATATCTCCGGCCTTGTAGTCCACAAAGGATTAAAAGCAATGATAGTAGTGATAGATAATGTTTTGCAATAGTAAATAAAAGCGAAAAGTAAATAGCGGATGTGATCAATGATGGTAATATGAACCGGAGTCTCATGATGTTCACTAGTGATGTCTCTCTCCCAAAAGACGATAAAACAGCTATGTGAGGTAAACGAATTACAGCTGGGGAATTGACAGGACCACGAACGCAAACCAACGCTGATTACATTGCAAGAAAGGTTGAGGTTCAAAGCATGGGCGGTACGCCAAAGTAAGTAGACCGAAATCCATCAATATCTACTACTAATCATCCACCTTGAGATATCTATCCAGAACATCTCGCTGGTATTAAGTTGCGAGTCCCACCCATAGTGTAAACTCAATGCAACAGACAACTGCATTAAAAGAACTTTGCGTAAAGTAAACAATCCTTGCACCCGCGGGCACAAGCACTGTTGTTTTCCCCCTTGTGGCAACAACACATCCCCTAGACTCATGTTTCTGTCACTCAAGCTAGTCATCGAGGGGCATGAACCCACAATCGAGCATAACGTTCCCTCTTGGAGTCACTACGTATTACTTGGCCAAAGCAATAAATAACAACGGAGAACATGCAAGAATTACTTATGAACATAAATATAAAAGAGGTAGATCAAATATATTACTCAAGATCAATCTGAACTTAATCTCATAATCCATCGGATCCCAGCAAACTCAACATAGCAACAACATAAGGATTACATATGTGCCTCGATCATGTAGGGCAGCTCACGAGGACTAATTAGTGAAGCACAAGAACGGGAGGAGAACATCACATAGCTACTTGTCATGGACTCATGGTCCAAGGGAGACTACTCACAACTCATCCGGGAGGCGTCCATGGTGGTGGAGAGGCTCCCGATGGTGATCCTCCCCTCCGGCAGGGTGCCGGGAAGAGTTCTCCTGGTGCTCCCGATCTTGGAAGCGGCGGCGGCGGAGGAACAGAGATGAGATCGCGAAAAAGAGTTCCCGTCCCAAGGGTTTCGAGGGACGCTCTAAATATATGCCAAAGGAGGGCACCAGACGGGCTTCGGGGGGCCCAGGCGCCCCCCCGGCGCGGCCCAGGGGGGGGGGCGCCGCCAGGGCGCCTGGAGCCCTGGTGCCCCCCCCCCCCGGCTGCCCTTCGGGCGCAAGGTAGGTTCTGGAACGCTGATTTTTATATGATTTTTCTGGATTTTTCCTGGCAGTTCTCGTAACGTGAAAACCTGAAATACAAAAACAGCCGAAAACAGAAACTGGCACCGGGATGCACTGGATTAGTAGGTTAGTCCAAATATGATCAAAAGTGTATGGAAGTGTATGAATATCATAGCAATATCATCCAAAAGTGGCATGGAGCAAGCAAAAATTATAGATACGTTTTGGACGTATCAACATCCCCAAGCTTAATTCCTGCTCGTCCTCGAGTAGGTAAATGATAACAAGAATAATTTCTGTGGTGACATGCTATTAACCATATAGGACTTATTCATAGTCATATGACAAAAGCTTACTGAGACAATGATTCTATAGTAATTAAGTTGCCTCATGAGAAAATCACAAATGACTGAAAGTTTTACAACATGACATTGAAGCATCTAAAAGATTTGCAATGAACATGATGTGCAAATATGATAAAGTGATATCTAGCTTGCCCCCTTTAGTGAAGCAAAACATAAATGCAGGGGCACCTTCAAGGTTTAAGTGATGACTAGATACAATGATTTCAAAATAAACGATATCACAATCATGCAAAACACAATGCTACTTTGGGACAATGCACATTACACTCAGAATGACAATCATGCTCTCAGTAGTTGGTGCTTTTAAAAGAAGGTGGATACTGAACATAGAAGTAAAAGAATGGTTATGTGCTAGAGCTTTTTATTTTTAAAAACATAGAAGCAATTTTGTCAACGGTAGTAGTACTTCATATGTGTCATGCATAAGACATCCTATAAGTTGCAAGCCTCATGCATCGAATACCAATAGTGCTCGCACCTTGTCCTAATTAGCTCGGATTTCCATGGGTTATCATTGCATTACATATGTTTTAACCAAGTGTCACAAAGGGGTACCTCTATGCCACCTGTACAAAGGTCCAAGGAGATAAATCGCATTTGATTTCTCGTTTTTGATTGATCTCAACTTGAGGACATCCATACCGGGACAACATAGAAAATATATGATGGACTCCTCTTTAATGCATAAGCATATTCTCATAAGAGATCGAGGATTAATGTCCAAGCTAAAACTTCCACCATGATACATGGCTTTGGTTGGCGGCCCAATGTTCTTCTCTAACAATATGCATACTCATTCAACCCACGGCAAATCACCCTTACTTCAGACAAGACCAACATGCATAGCAACTCACATGATATTCAACAAAAGTGTGACAGTTGATGGCGTCCCCAGAAACATGGTTACCGCTCAGCAAGCAACTTATAAGAAATAAGATACATAGGCAACATATTCTTGACCACAATAGTTTTTAAGCTACTTTCCCATGAGCTATGTATTGCAAGGTTAGTCTGCTTAGTACAGGTGGAGGTTAGCAAAAGACTGGGAGCGACCAACTAAGAGAGCAATGACGGTCATAATCATGCAGAGCGATAAAGCAATATTGAATCAGGCATGGTAGTTATATCGCTACTCAGAAATAAAAGATCATCAAGGCTTGACAGACTTTCTTTACAATATTAAATATGCGTGAGCATACGCCAAGTCAATCAAAATAAATTCTCGAAGGAAGATATTACTAAACCATACCACATCATCGGCAAACAAATCAAGTTGGTATTCCAATAACACATTGGGAATCCCCCAGCTATTTGAGACTAACCATAAGAAAACCTGAACTACTAAGCACCATTATGCACGTAGCATCTTTATCATAGACATATTAACCAATGCAACGGAAGTAAATTCTCTTAATAAGATGAGCATGATAATTAAAGAGAGTTCAAGCAACCAACTAAACAAAAGCTCTTTGAAAAGATAAGCATGAATACTAAGAGCAGAGCATGATAGTAGCTATTAAGAGACAAAGAACACACACAGCAAAGATAGACATGAAAATTCTATGTTATGTTCTAGGTAGAAGTGGACCGTGTTTCTCTCCCACCTAAAGAAAGCTGAGTTCCGACTCGTTATGAAAAACTAAGAAGAAAACTAAAAGCAAGACGCTCCAAGCATAGCACTTAACACATGAAGTGATAAAAATATAGCGAAACGAAAGACGAACTGATAATGTTGATGGAGAAGGGGATGCACGGGGGCATCCCCAAGCTTAGACGCTTGAGTCTCCTTGAATATTTCTTGGGGGTGCACGGGGGCATCCCCATGCTTGAGCGCTTGACACTCCTGAATCTTTTTATCATCTTCCCTCGCACACTTGAAAACTCCCTTCATACATAAATCATCATAATCTGATTAGCGAGGTTAGTACCCTTAATAAAATAATTATACCTTGCTGGAAATAAAGATATTCTTGAAGTTCTACTGTTTCTAAAGATTGCCAAAAGGTTTTTGCAAAGAAAAATCAAGCTCTTGGTTTGCAAAATGAAGGAAAGGCAAAACAGGACAGAATCTGTGAAAAACAGAACAGCAGGTAGTGATTGATTTGTTCGGGGCACTTCTGCAACTCAAATAAAAAAACTCAGAACAGAAGCACGAAAGATAATTATATGGAGAATGCTGTCGAAAAAAATCAGACCAAAAAGATGATCTGGTGATTTTATACGAATTTTTCTATCCAAGGACAGAATCTGTTTCCTGGACAGCACCTCACAACTTTTGAACTTTCTAGCAATCAGAGGCTATACTTGGCACAAATATGAAAAGAAAAGATACAATGATGATGCTACTGTAGTAAACAACATCAAGACACAACAAAAGCAAAATATAAAAATTTATTCATGTGGGCTGCCTCCCAAAAGCGCTTTCTTTTATGCCTTTAAGCTAGGCATAATGCATATAGATCAAGTTTTATCAAGAGTAAAAGAATAGCTAGCCCGTACAACGGACTCAAAAGGTAATTTGATCTTCTTTCGAGGGAAGTGTTCCATCCCTTTCTTGAGAGGAAACTGAAATTTTATATTACCCTCTTTCATGTCAATGATAGCACCAACGGTGCGTAAAAAAGGACGTCCCAAAATAATTGGACATGAAGGATCACATTCAATATCCATAATAGTAAAATCAACGGGAACATAATTATCATTAACAACGATAAGAATATCGTCGATCCTCCCCAAAGGTTTCTTTATGGAAGAATCAACGAGACGAACACCAAAAGAACAAGAATCATAAGGTTTCAATTTAAGCATATCATATATTCTTTTGGGCATAACAGAGGTACTAGCTCCAACATCACATAATGCATAGCAAGAAAAGTCATTCAATTTAATTTTTATCATAGGATCCCAACCATCTTCTAGCTTTCTAGGTATGGAGGCTTCTACTCTAAGTTTCTCCTCCCTAGCTTTGATGAGAGCATTAGTGATATGCTCTGTGAAGGCAAGGTTGATCGTGCTAGCGCGGGGGTCTCTAGACATCTTGTGAAGAAAATCAATAACTTCGGTAAGAGTGCAATTATCAAAATCAAGGTCATTAGCATCAAGTAAAGTGGTAGTGGTGTCCTTTAGGTTCACTTGTTTGGCAGTTTCTATAGTCATAGCATCACCATTAATAGGTCCAATGGGACCAGGAGTACATTGGGTGCTAAGAGTTTGGATATCCTCAACAACTTGGATAGTAGCAACAGTGTGGTGGGTAGGAAGGCTCTTAATTCTATCTTCTTCCTCCCTTTCTCTAGCCCATCTCTCTTTAAGTTTAGCCATCATCCTAATATTTTCATTAATTTGCACTTGAATGGCATTTATAGGAGTGACTTCCCTCTCCTTAAGAGGAGAAGTTTCAATTTTTAGCAATTTTACCTCATTGGCTAAATGGTCTACCTTAAAAGAAAGATCATCTAGTTTATGTAGTTTTTGTTCTACACTCTTATTAAAGGCTTTTTGGGTAGTGATGAAATCTTTAAGCATAATCTCTAGTTCAGTAGTGGAGTTCTTGGTACTAGGATAAGCATTGTTGTTCCCATAAGAATTAGAGGGGAACGGTCTAGGATTGTTACCAAAGTTACTCCTATAAGCATTGTTGTTAAAATTGTTTCTAGAGATAAAGTTCACATCTACTTGTTCTTGAGCAATCAAAGAATTTAAAGGAACATCACGAGGATCAACAGAGGATTGCTTCAAAAGTAGAGACATGATTAAGTCAACTTTTTCATTTAAGGAGGAAATCTCCTCGACAGAGTTTACCTTCCTACCTGTTGGAGCGCGTTCGGTGTGCCATTGGGAATAGTTGGTCATCATCTCATCGAGAAGCTTCGTGGCAGCAGCAAGTGTAGTTGACATAAAAGTTCCTCCCGCGGCCGAATCTAACAAGTTCCGCGAGGTAAAGTTC
The DNA here is from genome assembly GCA_902687465.1 of Secale cereale. Taxonomy (NCBI): domain Eukaryota; kingdom Viridiplantae; phylum Streptophyta; class Magnoliopsida; order Poales; family Poaceae; genus Secale; species Secale cereale. The sequence goes on along the minus strand of LR738711.1, from coordinate 98,989,525 downwards.
AAGCCTGCATAAAAAGTTTGGATAACCATCCAAGTAGTCAAACCGTGAGTAGGGAAGTTCTTGATAAGAGATTTCATACGTTCCCAAGCTTGGGCAACGTGTTCATTATCCAATTGTTTAAAATTCATTATGTTACTTCTAAGTTGGATAATTTTAGAAGGTGGATAGTATTTTCCGATAAAAGCATCTTTGTACTTGTCCCATGAATCTATGCTATTTCTAGGCAAAGACTAAAACCAAATTTTAGCTCCTCCTCTCAAGGAGAAAGGAAAAAGCTTAAGCTTAACAATATTACCATCTATTTCTTGGTACTTTTGCATATCACAAAGTTCAACAAAGTTGTTTAAGTGTAAAGAAGCATCATCTCCAGCACCGGAGAATTGATCTTTCATGACTAAGTTCAGTAAAGCAGGTTTAATTTCATATGAAGGTGCTGAAGTGGCAGGTGTAGTGATAGGTGTGCTGATAAAGTCATTGTTGTTGTGACTAGTGAAGTCACACAACTTGGTGTTCTCGGTGGAACCCATAGTAGCAAACAAGCAAGATAACTATTTTTGTGATTTTCGATAAAAGGTACTAAAGCAAAAACTGAAAGGTAAACTAACAAGACTAAAAGGCAAAGGTAAAAGATAGCGTGCAACTCCCCTATCCTGAAGAGTGGAGTCCCCGGCAACGGCGCCAGAAAATACTCCTTGATGGGCCTCTAACCCCTCGTTGGTTACCCCAAGTGGAAGGTGAAAGATGCAGTGTTGTGGAAGTGTTTTCCCTTAGCAAAGATGCCAAGGATCGAATCCCCAGAGACTCCTAGGTTCAACAAGTAGGTGTCAACTGCTAACGGCGCGGATTAGCAATCAACGTGGACCTGCACACAGATACAAATAACTTTTCTCCCAACGAGTACAGAGAGGTTGTCAATCCCTCCGGCCTTGTAGTTCACAAAGGATTAAAAGCAATGATAGTAGTGATAGATAATGTTTTGCAATAGTAAATAAAAGCGAAAAGTAAATAGCGGATGTGATCAATGATGGTAATATGGACCGGAGTCTCATGATGTTCACTAGTGATGTCTCTCTCCCAAAAGACGATAAAACAGCTATGTGAGGTAAACGAATTACAGCTGGGCAATTGACAGGACCACGAACGCAAACCAATGCTGATTACATTGCAAGAAAGGTTGAGGTTCAAAGCATGGGCGGTACGCCAAAGTAAGTAGACCGAAATCCATCAATATCTACTACTAATCATCCACCTTGAGATATCTATCCAGAACATCTCGCTGGTATTAAGTTGCGAGTCCCACCCATAGTGTAAACTCAATGCAACAGACAACTGCATTAAAAGAACTTTGCATAAAGTAAACAATCCTTGCACCCGCGGGCACAAGAACCGTTGTTTTCCCCCTTGTGGCAACAGCACATCCCCTAGACTCATGTTTCTGTCACTCAAGCTAGTCATCGAGGGGCATGAACCCACAATCAAGCATAACGTTCCCTCTTGGAGTCACTACGTATTACTTGGACAAAGCAATAAATAACAACGGAGAACATGCAAGAATTACTTATGAACATAAATATAAAAGAGGTAGATCAAATATATTACTCAAGATCAATATGAACATAATCTCATAATCCATCGGATCCCAGCAAACTCAACATAGCAACAGCATAAGGATTACCTATGTGCCTCGATCATGTAGGACAGCTCACGAGGACTAATTAGTGAAGCACAAGAACGGGAGGAGAACATCACATAGCTATTGGTCATGGATTCATGGTCCAAGGGAGACTACTCACAACTCATGCGGGAGGCGTCCATGGTGGTGGAGAGGCTCCCGATGGTGATCCTCCCCTCCGGCAGGGTGCCGGGAAGAGTTCTCCTGGTGCTCCCGATCTTGGAAGCGGCGGCGGCGGCGGAACAGAGATGAGATCGCAAAAAGGAGTTCCCGTCCCGAGGGTTTCGAGGGACGCTCTAAATATATGCCAAAGGGGGGCACCAGACGGGCTTCGGGGGGCCCAGGCGCCCCCCCGGCGCGGCCCAGGGGGGGCGTGCCGCCAGGGCGCCTGGAGCCCTGGTGGCCCCCCCGGCTGCCCTTCGGGCGCAAGGTAGGTTCTGGAACGCTGATTTTTATATGATTTTTCTGGATTTTTCCTGGCAGTTCTCATAACGTGAAAACCTGAAATACAAAAACAGCCGAAAACAGAAACTGGCACCGGGGTGCACTGGATTAGTAGGTTAGTCCAAATATGATCAAAAGTGTATGGAAGTGTATGAATATCATAGCAATATCACCCAAAAGTGGCATGGAGCAAGCAGAAATTATAGATACGTTTTGGACGTATCAAGTACTTATTCCACTGCAAGTTGTTCTTTACTAATCAATTTCCTCACCCGCAAATTCCTCAGTGAAGAATTCATAAAAATCGCCTATTCACCCCCCCTCTAGTCGATATAACGCACTTTCAATTGGTATCAGAGCAAGGTACTCCCTTGTTCTGTATGATTTTGGTTTAACCGCCTGGAGTTTTAGTTATGTCGGCCACAGGTATGATCAAGGTATCTGCTGGGTATCCTACCTTCGATGTGACCGACTACCCCTACTGGAAGAATAAGATGCGAATGCATCTTGAGGCAATTGATAACGATCTCTGGTATGTTGTGAAAATGGTGTTCCCTCAGTCTCACTGTCTCTAAATGCTGCTGATGTGAAGAGATTCAAGCAACTCGATTCCCAAGCGAAGAATATCATTTGTGGTCATCTGAGCAAAGGACAGTATGGAAGAGTGAGTGCTTTGGAAACTGATGAGCTTATTTGGGATAGGCTCTCCAAAGTCAATGAAGGAGTCTCAACACAGCATGACTCTCGAGTTGATGTTCTTCGCAATCTCTTCAACCGCTTCAAAAGACTTGACAATGAAAATGTTCAGCAAACCTTCGATCGCCTCACTGACATTTCAAATGAGCTTCAAGCACTTGGTGCCATTGACATCACCGACCATGAGGTGGTGAAGAAATTGCTGAGATCGCTTGATTCCTCATTTGACACTCTAGCATTGATGATACAAGAGCGTGGTGATTACAAGTCACTTGATCCCGCTGATATCCTCGAAAGGCTAAATACTCACGAGTTCCATCTTGCTGAGAAGAGAGATCTCTATGGTCCAAGCTATGGAAGATCACGTGCCCCGAAGGCCAAGGTCATCTCTGAATCTGAAGGTGAAGATTCTGGTAGTGGCCTTGGTGATCCTGAAGAACTGAGCCAGTAGCTAGCACTGCTCGTGAAGAAATTCCAAAGGTTCTCAAGATGTGGTCTCTTTGGAAAATTCTCTAGGAGAAATGATTCCTCATCCAGCGACTACAATAAGAGGCTATGTCACAAATGCAAGAAGCGTGGTCACTACATTCAAGATTTTCATCAGTGGGAAAAGGAATCTAAGAAGAAGAAATACAAGGATTACAATTCTGATGATGCAAAGAAGAAGAAGAGATCGTCAAAATCTTCATCATCAAAATCCTCAAAGTCTTCATCTCACAAGAAGAGCAGCTCCAAGAGAGCCCGGGCATTCATTGGCAAGGAAATGGACTCTGAGGCTGAATCTAAGGATCATGAGGAAGAGGAGGAATCTGAGGAGTCCGAGTCTGGTGTGATGAGTCTAGTTCTCGCTACTGCATTTGTCAGCAAGTCTATCTTCAACCCTGAAGAAAATGGCTTCCCCAACAAGGCTGATGAAGGCAATGATGACTATGCTCCCACCTATTGCTTCATGGCAAAGGGTGCCAAGGTACTCAAATATGCCTCCTCTGAATCTAGTGACAATTAATATGATGAAAACCTCAAGCCCAGCTATTCTAAACTTGCTAAAAAATTGTGCAACAATAAAAGGCTTTTGAAAAGGTTCAAAACATGCTTGATAAAAGTGATGATATGCTAGGGGAAGAAATGGATCGTACTAAAATCTTGACTGAAAATCTTCAGAGACATTAGTCTATGTTTGACAATCTTCAGGGTCATCATAACACTCTCTTATCTGACCATGAGAAGCTTTCTTATGTATTTCTTCAAAGAAATCAAGATCTTGAAAAGCTAAGAGTGAAGTATGAAGATCGTCAGAAGGACCGCGATTCATTACTTGCTCAACAAATCAGCGCTTCTCAAGAGGAATTCATTCCCCCATGCCTTAAATGCATTGAACGTGAATCTGCTAATTCTTCACCTGAATGTTCAAATGCTTCTAATGCTACAAATTCTTCAACTGTCTCTGCTATCACTAATTCCTCATCTGAGGACATTGCTAGTATCACTGATGATGCAGGGCTGAAGGAATTGTACATGACAGGCATGTACAAAAGTCTCAAAAGGCATCATACTCTTTATGATGTGCTTAAAAAGCAGATCCTCAACGGGAACCCTAGGAAAGAGGGTATTGCCTTTGAGAGGAAACTTAATGCTGATGGTACATATTGGAAGCCTGAGCAGTACCCAAAAACCTCATGGGTTGCTGCAAAGGGACCTCCAGTTGATCCATCCAATTTATCTGGCTTTACATGTGGATCTCCTCATTCTTCTGGTGAGTCATTTGACTCAAACTATAAACTATTCAAAAATCAGAATGGTGAAGTATTTGCTAGATATGTTGGAACTAACTGCAGAAATGGTCCCCCTATGAAGAAAATCTGGGTCCCTAAGAGGCACCTTCAAAGTCTTCAAGTGAATGTCCTCATGACACCTCATGTGAGGAATAGGAACCCCAAATCCAATTCTTCATATGGATCAAAATCTTCAGATGGATTCAAATCCTCACATGGACCAAATTCCTCACGTGGATCAAATTCCTCAAAAGGATCAAAGTCCTCATATGAATATCATAGTGCTAACAACTATGTTTCGCAGGGAAGAGCTAAGGGTTATCAATATGTGCATTATTCTTCTAACCATTATGTTCATAAGTCCTTGAAGAGTTTATCTGCCTATTCATATGCTTATCCTAACTCCTCTTATGTGAAACAAAATGGGCTGGTGTCTATGCCACATTTCTCGTATGGAGCTCGCAGAGTGATGAACTCTTTGCCACCCCTTCAGATGTGGGTGGTGAAGAAAAAGAACTAATCTCTTCTGCAGGGTCAGGTCTCCAGACGTGCTCAAACATCTGAAGAATTTGCTAGAGACCTAAAAAGTGCCTGAAAGGACGCAGGCTAATCATGAAGAAATGAACTCTCATTTCTCACATCCTCATACTGCTTTATCTGTTGCATTGCTTGATGAAATTGATCTGATGAATTGATGTCATATTCTTCACTGAAGAAGTATATGAGTTCGTAAGCTGCAGTAATTCATCTGCAGGATGATCAACCCAAAGCCAATGAGTGGGTCCTCAATAGTGGATGTACAAATCACATGACTGGTGACAAGAATCTATTGATGGATGCTCCCTTATCTCCATCTCATCTGAAGCATATCATCTTCGCTGACAAAGGAAAAAAGTCGGGTATTGAGTCTAGGTAAGGTTGCGATCTCAAAGGATCAACACATGGACAAATTCATGCTTGATGAGTCCTTAGGATACAACCTCATGTCTGTCTCGATGCTTTGCGATCTTGATATGGTTGTAATCTTTGGCATGTATCGTTGTGTTGTGATCATGAAATCTGACAATTCCAAAGTCTTTGAAGGCTTTAGGAGAGGAGACTTGTATATTGTTGATTTCTTTAGAGGACCTCAACCAGCTGTGTGTCTACTTGCAAAAGCTTCAGAAGACTGGCTATTGCATCGATGACTTGGTCATGCAGGCATGAGGAATTTGCACACGCTTGCAAAGAAGAAGCACGTTATTGGCATTGAGAATATCAAATTCCTCAAGGATCACTTATGCGGAGCCTGTGAAGCTGGAAAGATGACCAAGGCCAAGCATCCAGCGAAGACTATCATGACTACTACTCGACCATTTGAATTGCTTCACATGGATCTGCTACCTCTTGAGCTTGCGTTGTATTCCCTCGAAGAGGAAAGGGAGATGCAGCGCAGTAGCGTAAGTATTTCCCTCAGTTTTTGAGAACCAAGGTATCAATCCAGTAGGAGACCACGCGCCAGTCCTTTGCACCTGCACAAACAAATAAGAACTTCGCAGCCAACACGATAAGGGGTTGTCAATCCCTTTACGGTCACTTACGATAGTGAGATCTGATAGAGATGATAATTATATTTTTGGTATTTTTGGTATAGAAACAGAAAATATAGAAAGCAAATAAACAACGGTGACAGAAATAGGCTAGTTGACGGGAAAGTAATATGATAGAGATAGACCCGGGGGCCATAGTTTTCTCTAGTGGCTTCTCTCATGATAGCGATATTCTAAGGCGGGTAAACAAATTACTGTCGAGCAATTTATAGAAAAGCGAATAATTATGAGACTATCTAGGCATGATCATTGTATATAGGCATCACGTCCGAGACAAGTAGACCAAAACAATTCTGCATCTACTACTATTACTCCACACATCGACCGCTATCCAGCATGCATCTAGTGTATTGAGTTCATACGAATAGAGTAACGCTTTAAGCAAGATGGCATGATGTACAGGGATAAACTCAAGCAATATGATGAAAACCACATATTTTTATCCTCGATGGCAACAATACAATACGTGCCTTGCTGCCCCTACTGTCACTGGGAAAGGACACCGCAAGATTGAACCCAAAGCCAAGCACTTCTCCCATTGCAAAACTATAGATCTAGTAGGCCAAACCAAGGCAATAATTCGAAGAGACTTGCAAGGATATTATAATCATGCATAAAATATTTTAGAAAAGAATCCAATATTGTCCTTGTGCAGTTCAGAGAAGAACCAAATATCTTTCATAGATAACCTTGTTCATAAACTCACAATTCATCGGATCTCGACAAACACGCCGCAAAAAGAGATTACATCGAATAGATCTCCATGAAGACCGAGGAGAACTTTGTATGGAGATCCGGAGAAAGAGAAGAAGCCATCTAGATACTTGATATGGACCCAAAGGTCTATGGTAAACGACTCACAACTCATGGTGAGGGCGATGATGATGATGATGAAGGCTTCTGTGATGGATCCCCCTCTCGGAACAGGCTCCAAGATGGGATCTCCACGGGAACAGCAGCTACGGCGGTGGAATTAGGGTTTTCTCTCTGCGTATGGAGTTTCTGGGGTACGTAGGGATATATAGGAAGAAGGGGGGCACCGGGGGCCGTGTGGGCCAGCCTCGAGGCAGGGGGGCACGCCCTGGGAAGGGGGGCGCACCCCCACCCTCGAGGGCTGGTCCCACGTCCCCTGACTTGGCCCCGAAGACTCCTGAGCGTGATTTCCTCCAAAAATATCTCTCGCGAAGGTTTCATTCTGTTTGGACTCCGTTTGATATTCCTTTTCTGCAAAACCCTGAAATAGGCAAAAAAACAACAATCTGGACTGGGCCTTTGGGTTAGTAGGTTAGTCCCAAAAATGATATAAAAGTGAATGATAAAGCCCATTAAACATCCAAGACTTCATAAATAATAGCATGGAACAATAGAAAATTATAGATACGTTGGAGATCAAGTATCCCCAAGCTTAATTCCTGCTCGTCCTCGAGTAGATAAATGATAAAGAAAGAATTTTTGATGTGGAATGCTAATCAATATTGTTTTTCAATGTAATTCTCTTAATTGTGGCATGAATGTTCAGATCTGAAAGATTCAAGATAAAAGTCTATATTGACATAAGAAATAACAATACTTCAAGCAATACTAACAAAGCAATCATGTCTTCTCAAAATTCTATGGTTAAAGAAAGTTATCCCTACAAAACCATATAGTGTTGGCTATGCTCCCCCATTATCACACTAAATATTCATATCATGCACAACTCCGATTTCAGCCAAGCATTTGTTTTCATGCTCCATCTTTTCAAACCTTTCAACTTTCATGCAATACATGAGCGTGAGCCATGGATATAGCACTATGGGTGGAATAGAGGTGGTTGTGTGTCGGTGTATTTGGATCGACACCTATGGGATCACAAGAATCCCTACTACGGTTGTGGGGCGCGGGGTTGAGAGAAGAGCGGATCTAACGATCAGGACATGGTTCCTTTACCCAGGTTCGGGCCGCAAAGATGCGTAAAACCCTAATCCTGCTTTGGTGGATTGTATGTTGGTGTTCTTCAGCTAACGAGGAGCTCCAAAAGAGTCGTGAGGGGTTCCGAAAAGCCGAATCCTCCTCCTGGTCGCCTCGGGCCTCCTTTTATAGGGAAAAGGGGTCGCCACAGTGGCACACAGGAGGTGGAAAGGGTACAGTGATGCGAGGTTATCCCTCGCATTACAGGACAAGGTGCATTTAATGCGCCCTGCTTAGGTGTCCTTGCTTTATCGGAGACGAGGGGAGACGCCCGTCTTGTCCGTCGCCGCTCCACCTCGTGTCGACACGCGCCCTGGCCAGCAGTGCCTGAGGTGCCCTGTAGGCAGACAGGCAGCTGAGGTGGCACAACGGCGGGCCTCCATGAAGATCTGTGGGTTGCCAGGCAGGAGCCTGTCCAGCTGGTTGGGTCGGCAGCTGCGTGGGTCGGTGGAAACCCAGTTGCTGCGGGCCTGATGGTGGCCCCGTGGGTGTCCTCGGCAAGGGCCTTGCCGGGGCCCCGGCAAGGGAATTGCCGCGGCGCCTGCTGTCATCCCCGGCAAGGTGCTTGCCGGGGGCCTTGTGGATCCCCTTGGCTGGGATCCCGCCAAGGGTCGTCGTCTTCTTACCTTGCATCTGATCTTGAAGGTCTTCACAAAGATATGCACGCCACCACAGGGACATCTCTCGAATCCTCCCCCATGGGGGTGGTGGACTCAAGGGTGATTCACTCCGTAGGCGGGGGG
>LR738711.1:98960176-98980527 GCA_902687465.1 Secale cereale | reverse complement strand
AGGGCGAGCTGCCACGGCAAGGGTCTTGCCGGGGCTGCCAGAGCCGGCCCCGGCAAGGATCTTGCCGGGGGAAACCGCTTTGTCCCCTTGCTCTTCGTGGTCTTGTTCATGGTGTCGCTCCAGTCTTCATCAAGCTTCAGTCTTGCCCGGGCTTGCCTCCCCTGCCATGCTTGGTGCGATGGCGCCGTGGCTCAGACTGCCCGTGCACAGTCATAGGGGTACAAAGAGTGCACCCCTCTTTTTGTACACCGACAGGAGCCCCCGGGCCTGGGCCACACATAAGCGCGACACGTTATTGGGCCAGGCCCAGAACGGTGCGCGGGCAGGCGGGGTGGTTCTCGCCGTGGTAAAATTTCCACGCGCTGCGCCTCCCACGGCCCGCACGTGCGGCGCGGGGTGGAGGGGCGTGTGTGACGTGGGCGGCATGCGTGGGGCGGTTTCCGCATGCATGCGTCACGTCGTAGTAAATGCGAAAGGAGGCAGCCCGCGCCTTCCCCATAAACGGGGGAAGGTGTGGGGGCGTGGCCCGCTGACTGGATGGGGCTGAGGCGCAGTCTGCTAGGCGTCCACTCCCCACGATCACGGGGTGGGGAGAGGTCGCCTCACCCGTCCTTTCGGTCCCGCGCGTTCGCCACGTGCTTCCCATGCGTTCGAGGTGGCGACCGGTGGAGGCGGGAAACCGAGCGTCGTTGGTTGGGGCGGCGGGTTGGTCCCAGCCCTTCTCGCCTTCTGCGTCTTGATTGGGCTAGCGGGGCGATCGAGCTCCAGCCCCGCCCCTTTATAAAGGGCGGAGGGAGGGGACGGCGCTCCGCACTCCTCCATCTTCTTTCTCCTTCAGCTTCTGCTCCTCTCTTCTATCCGCCATGAAGAAGGAAAACCCCGGCTCTTCAACGGTGGCGGCGAGGGTCACTGCTCGGCAGCGCGTCCCCCCTTCTCCTGCACCCGCAGTGGCAGAACCAACTACGAGGGGAAGAGGAAGGGGGCGAGGCCGTGGGCGAGGCCGGGGTGCTCGGGGAAGAGGAAGACGGGGCGGCTCGCCGGTCTCGCCCCCGCCAGCAGCTCCTCCTTTGGTGGAAGGTCATGTTGGAGATGACCCCTGCGAATTCTTCATTAGGATGCGGGGTCGCCGCGCCGTCGCCTTCGTCTCCCGACCCCGTTTGCATGGGAGATGGAGGCGAACCCGCCGGAGTCGCTGCGGTTGCACATGAGGGGTTGTGGGATCAGTGGCACGCGAGCCCTCGTCGACTTCCCCGCCCCTCATGTGATGTTTCTTCGCCGAGGATGGAAGAGGTTCGCTCCCATCCACAGCCTGACAGACGGGCTCACCCTCCACTTCAAGCTGATGGGGGATGGCCACCTCTCCGTCAAGGTCTTTGGGCACCTCGGAACTCGCGCGAGGTGCTGCATGGAGAGCTCTTCCGGCGATGAAGACTCCACCTCGAACGAGGGTGACGAGGAGGACAACGACAACGACGACGAGGGCGGGGGACGGCAGGATGATGGGTCCGACTAGGTGTAGGGCGCCGCTCCTGGTGGCACCGGCGACCCCATCATCCGCGTCGCCGGCTCCTTGAACTTCTCGGGGTCGTCTCCTTGGCGGCTGGCGTAGGGAGGCAGCGGAAGAGGAAGAGGAAGAAGGTGGGCGGCAAGGTCGCCATGTCGGAGTACGCGGGCACCGACGCCTTCATCTCCTACTGACGTCCTGCCACCTCGTCTCCGAGCTCAGCCGCCGGCACCGTCATCACCGTCCAGCCCTGAGGAGGCCGCCGAGTTGCCTTCTCGGTGTCTTCTGCCACCCGTAGCTCGCCTAGGTGCCCCTTTTGCCCTTCTCGCCTCCTTGACCTACCTCCCGAGGAGAGGGACAAGAAAGGCATTACGGGCATCTTATCTCTTTTTAGTCTGTAAGCCTTCGGGCATCTATAAACTTGTAATCCCCCTTATTCATGTTTCTCATTCCGTATGGACTGTACCTGAATGGAATGTTTTTAATGAAAAAGGAATGTCTGCCGGGTCCTTTTGTTCGTAGGTAAAAACCCACAGCAGGGAATAAATCCCTGATATCCTTAAGATGAACATTTTCTCGCCCAGCAACAAGCCCTGCCGTTTCCCCACTTCGCTCGACCTTTCTCACGCTCTTGGCGGAGGCAGGGATGAAGCGGGCCTAGGCTCCTCGTTTTATCCTTTTGCTGCCGCGACTACGACCAAACTTGGTCCCGGGGACGAGCCTTAGGACCTAGAGTTATGGGAGCACGGTAGCTCAAGGAAAATAATGAGGTTTCACACACCTCAGTCCATAATAGAATGAATGACAAGGGAAAAAGGAATTATCTGAGATTGTAGCCCCCGGCAACCCTGGTCTGCCGCGGGCGAATTCTTGCTCTTGTAGCCCCCGAAAATGCTGGCTTGCCGGGGCCCAAGTACTGATGTGTTCTTCTCTCCTCCCTCCATGTGGCCTCAGCAAGGATGCCTGTGCGTCCTGTAAACCAAGGAAGACAGAGGAAAGACCAAGAGTCGACCTCTAAGCTAGGGGTTAGCCGCTGCTAAGCACCATCAACCCTAACCAAGGACGATACTCGACTCAGCATGCATGCTAAAACTCAGGGCGCCAGCGCTTCATTTATTTATGCTCAGGGTCTGCGCCTGGCTTTGTACAAAGGGTTACATGCCTTGCCGGCAAAGCTTGTACAAAAGGGTGGCTTGCCGGGAGGCCCGGCAAGCCGCGCCTTATGGGTAAAACTTGCAAAGATGCTCGATGTTCCAGGAGTTACTCACCGGAACGGCATCCTCGGTCTCCAGGCGGACTGCGCCAGGCCTGGTGACTCGTATTACCCGATAAGGGCCCTCCCACTTCGGTGTCAACTTGTTCGTATTCCTGGCCGATTGAACGCGCCGGAGAACAAGGTCACCTTCCTCAAAGCTTCGGGCATGAACCTTGCGGCTATGGTAGCAGCACAAGGCTTGTTGGTAGCGCGCTGCTCTCACAGCCGCCCGAAGACGATCTTCCTCAAGGAGCATTGCGTCATCTTGCCGCAATTGCTCTTGCTCAGTCTCATCATAAGCGAGCACTCGAGGTGACCCGTATATGAGTTTCGTGGGGAGAACTACTTCTACCCCGTATATCAGGGCAAAGGGTGTCTGGCCGGTGGCTCGATTTTGCGTCGTCCTGATCGACCAAAGAACCGCCGTCAATTCATCAATCCAGCGCCTCCCGCTCTTGTGCAGCCTGTCAAAGGTCTTTGTCCTTAATCCTCGCAGCACTTCAGTATTTTCCCTCTCAGCTTGACCATTGCATCGGGGGTGAGCAACAGAAGCGAAATAGACCTTACTGCCGAGGTCTTGGGTATATTCCATGAAGGTGCGGCTTGTAAACTGCGTGCCGTTGTCGGTGATAATCTTGTTGGGTACACAAAAACGACACACTAGCCCCTTGAAGAACTTGACGGCTGACTGAGCTGTGACCTTTCTCACTGCTTCTACTTCTGGCCACTTTGTGAACTTGTCGATTGCAACGTACAAGTACTCAAAGCCCCCGACGGCGCGGGGGAAAGGGCCCAGTATGTCGAGCCCGAAGACCGAGAAGGGCCAGGAGAGAGGAATAGTTTGAGGGGCTTGAGCTGGTTGATGAAGTTTCTTCGAATGGAATTGGCACGCTTCCCACCTGGCGACCAGCGCCGCCGCATCCTGGAGGGCAGTGGGCCAGAAGAAGCCTTGCCGGAATGCCTTGCCGGCATGGGCTCTTGACCCTATGTGGGATCCACATATGCCCCCATGTATTTCCGCCAACAGCTCCAGTCCTTCCTCTCGAGGGATGCACTTCAATTTCACACCGTTCGGTCTTCTCCTGTACAGGACGTCATCGACGAACTGATACATGCCGGACCGACGGGCTACTTTCTCCGCTTCTTCCTGCTCCTCAGGAAGTTCCCCAGTCTGAAGGAATCAGACGGTATGTTGCGCCCACGCTGGAGCCTGGGGCTCTACGGAGAGGACTAAAGGCATTTCCTCCGCCAAGGGAGTGGCCACCTCGACGGCAAAAGCTTGACACTCCGCCGGAGTTAGCCCTCCGATGGCGGGCTCTGTGTCCCCGGCAACATCCTTGCTGGCGGCTCCGGGGAGCGCGGCGGGAAAGTACTTGCCGGGCCCTGACTTCCTCCTCTTGTTCTGCTCTATTGATGGATCAACGGATGGCTGAGAAAGCTGGAGCACAAAGGTACCTGGTTCCACAGGTAACTCGAGAGCAGCGCGCTTTGACAGGTAATCGGTAATGTTGTTCTCCGCTCGGGGAACGTGCTCCGCCTGTATTCCGTCAAAGCGCTCTTCCAACTTTCTTACTTCATCGACATAGGCCTTCATCAACGGGCTCTGGTAATCCTTGTTGACTTGTTTGACGACAAGCTGTGAGTCGCCTCTGACAATGAGCTTCTTGATTTCGAGGTCCGCCGCGATCCTAAGACCGGCAAGCAGCCCCTCGTACTCGGCAGTATTGTTCGTTGACAACTCCCTAGGGAAGTGCATCTGGACCACGTACTTGAGGTGCTCTCTGGTGGGTGTGACCAGCAGTACGCCGGCCCCGGCGCCCTGTAAAGAGAAAGTGCCATCAAAGTACATGACCCAGTTGCAACTTGCCTCTTTGCCGGGGAGAGCAGTTTCTTGGACTTCTTCATCAGGCGTTGCAGTCCATTCTGCGACGAACTCTGCCAGGACTCGGCTCTGAATTGTCGAGGTTCTTTCAAACTTGAGGCCAAAGCTGGACAGCTCCAGTGCCCACTCCACAATCCTTCCCGTTGCATCTGGATTGTGCAATATCCGTTGCAGAGGGAGGCAAGTGACGACAGTGATCTCGTGCGCCTGGAAGTAGTGACGCAGCTTCCTCGAGGCCATAAGAAGGCCGAAGAGCAGTTTATGGACACCGGAGTAACTTGACCTAGCCCCTGCAAGAGGGAGCTAACGAAGTAGACCGGGTGCTGCATCATCTTCTTCTTCTGCTGCACTCCGATCGGCTGTGTCGTCTCTATGCCAGTGGCACCAGGTTCCGTTGCTGCTATCACCTCATCATCGATTTCTCTCTGCGCCACCAGTGCAACACTGACCACCTGGTTCGTTGCCGCTAGGTATAACAGCAACGGTTCCTGTGGTCGAGGCGCATCCAGTATTGGCGTGGAGGAAAGATACTTCTTCAGATCCTGTAATGCTGCTTCTGCTTCCGGCATCCACTCCATTGGGCCCGCCTTCTTCAAAATCTTGAAAAGGGGAGGGCGCGCTCAACAGATTTGGAAATGAATCTGCTCATGGCGGCAACGCAGCTAGCAAGCCGACGCACATCCTTGACCCGTTTGGGTGCTTCAATCTGCTCTATAGCTTTGATCTTGTCCGGATTGGCTTCTATCCCACGCTGTGACACAAAGAACCCGAGAAGCTTGCCAGACGGAACGCCGAAAATGCACTTCTCGGGGTTCAGCTTGAGGTTGATCTTGCGCAGGTTCACAAATGTTTCTTGTAAATCCGGTACAAGGGTTGCCCTGTCCTTGGTTTTGACCACTATATCATCCATATAAGCCTCCATATTTCTATGGAGCTGGGGTTCAAAACCAATCTGGACTGCCCTCACAAATGTCGAGCCAGCACTCTTCAACCCGAAAGGCATTCGTACGAAACAGTACGTACCACATGGGGTGATGAATGATGTCTTCTCTTCGTCTTCTCTCGCCATGAAGATCTGGTGGTAGCCGGAGTAGGCGTCGAGGAATGATAGCAGGTCACACCCTGCCGTGGAGTCGACAATCTGGTCTATGCGCGGCAACGGGAAGGGGTCCTTGGGACAAGCTTTATTGATATCTGTGTAATCAATACACAGCCTCCACTTCCCATTTGCCTTGCGCACTACCACTAGATTGGCCAACCACATTGGTTGGAGCACTCCTCTGACCAAACCCGCAGCTTCCAGTTTCCGGATCTCCTCAGTGATGAACTCCTGCCGTTCCAAAGCTTGCTTCCTAACCTTCTGCTTGACGGGCCGGGCATGAGGGCAGACAGCAAGGTGGTGCTCAATCACCTCCCTGAGAACGCCGGGGATGTCGGATGCTTGCCAGGCAAACATGTCGACATTCGCCCGCAAGAAGGTGACGAGCGCGTCTTCCTATTTGTTGTCAAGGGCGGAGCTTATGGTAAAAGCCCCTCCCGTGCCGCCCTCCTTGACAGAAACCTTCTTGGTTCCTGGCGGCGTAGCCTTTGATCTCTTGTTTCCTCCGGCGGAGCTCACTGGCACGTCCTCGACGGGGGCGCGACACTCCGAAGAGGTGTGCTTGCCGGAGTGGGTGTTAGAGGTGTCGCCAATCTTCTTCCTTTCGGTGGAGCTCTCAGGCACGTCCTCGACGGGAGCACAGCACTTTGAAGAGGTGCGCTTGCTGGAGTGGGCGCCCGAGGTCTCCCCGGTCTTCTTCTTCTTCCCTCCCGGGGCTCCAGTGGCAGGAGCAAGTGCCCCCGTAGCGGCAGTTGCTGCAACTTCTTGCTGGTACAATTGGTCGGCGCAAATCAGCGCGTCTTTCTTGTCGGAGGGGATGGTGATGATCGTCACGGGCCCTGGCATCTTCAGGGTGTTGTAGGCATAGTGCGATGTCGCCATGAACTTGGCCAGCGCTGGGCGTCCAAGGATCCCGTTATAAGGCAGGGGGATCCTGGCGACATCGAACACGATCCTCTCCGTCCTGTAGTTCAGATCACTCCCAAAAGTCACGGGCAGTGTGACTTTCCCCTTTGGTTGGCTCCTTCCTGGGCTGACCCCTTGAAACGTGCCCGTCTCCTCGAGGTCTCCGTCAGGAACTTGTAGCTTCTCGATTACGGTGGGCGAGAGTAGGTTGTGGCCGGCCCCGCCATCGACCAGCATCTTTGTCACCTTGAGGTTGCGTATTGTTGGTGAAACCAACAACGGTAAGCACCTGACCGCAGTAACGCGATCAGGGTGATCCTCGGCGTCAAAGATGATAGGTGTGCTGGACCATTTCAGCGACCTTTGGGCACCGGGCGATGGCTCTGCCGCAATAATCTCTCGCGCCCACTGTTTAAGCTGGCGGTGAGAAGCATGCAGCGAAGCGCCACCATCGACGCACATGGCGTCCGTAGCCTTATGAAATTCTTGGCCGGCGGACTCGTCGTGCTCTTCGTGATCGTCGTCTTCTGGTCTTCTATCGCGGCCCCGGGCGGGCCTTTCTTGCTGTTTCTCCTTGCCGCGACGGCCTGCTTGGCCATCACGCTTCTTGTTGGATCCTTCAGCGCCGTCTTGGCCCTTCTCCTTGTCCCGCCTCTCGTATTCAGCTCTTTGCTTTTCAGCAAGGAGCTCAACCTGGTGGTAGTCCTGGAGATCATGGCCCTTGGTGTGATGGATCTTGCAGTACCGTTTGCCGGAGTTTCCCGGCTTCTCGGCGGCCGCCAAGGCCGGACAGGCGACACATCCAGCAATTTCCTTGCCAGGGTCACCCGCCTTGGGTTTCTTGGCGGAGCCGGCGTCATCTGATCCCTCGACGGCAAGCACGGCCTTCCCCTTGCGCTTCCTGTTACGGTTCCGGCCCTTCTTCGCTAGAACAGCGGTATCTTCGTCCGAGGAGTCGGTTTCCGCACCGACGCTCTCGTCGAGGTACTTCCTTCCCTCTTCGGCCCGGGCACATCTGTCGGCAAGAATGTAAAGTTCTGCCACATCCTTCACCTTGGTCATCGCCAGTTCTTCGCGCATCTTGCGGTTGTGCACGTTCTGGTGGAATGCGCTGATGATGGCGGCAGGGTGAACATCGGGGATATTGTATTGTACCCGGCTGAATCTCTATATGTACTTGCGCATAGTCTCGCCTTCCTTCTGGGGTATGACATGTAGGTCACTCGCTGTCCATGGGCTTGATGGCCTCTGGTAAAGGCGCCGACAAACTCATGGCACAAGTCGGACCAGGAGGAAATAGAGTCTACTAGCAAGTGCATCAACCACGACATGGCGTTAGGTTTAAGAGCTAACAGAAAGTAATTCGCAAGCACCTTATCGTCGCGGGCCCCAGCAGCTTGCATCGCGATGGTGTAGATGCTGAGGAACTCCGACGGGTCGGTCTTGCCGTTGTACTTCTCGCCAACATCAGGTTTGAAGGTGCGGTGAGAGGGCCACTGGAACTGCCGCAGCTCACGGTTGAAAGCCGGACAGCCCACCTCATAAGGTCGACCTCTAGGGCTTTCCGGTGCTGGGCGGTCCGCAGCAGGCCCTGCTCGCCTGTCTAACTGGTGGCGCGTTTCGCGCCAGCGCTCGATGGTGGTTCGAGCGTCTTCATGGGCTCACTCCTGAAGAACTTGACGCTGGTCCCCGCGGGTCCGCGGGTCGGACGACGCTATGGAGATGGCGTCGCCCGCGACGTCCCGACGGGTCGACGCACATGACACTGGGCGAGGAGCAGGCGAATGCACCGTAGCAACGGCGCTGCCAGCTCTCCCGCCCACGGTGTGCGGGACCCCATCGGAGCATCGGCCCGGGAGCTCCGCTAGATTTAGGGCGTCCCTGTTGGCAACTGCGACAAGGCTTCGGATGGTGGCTCTCCATTCGTCGAGTTTCCCCGTAACGGGAGGAAAGTCGAGGAGCAACTGCGCGCGCCAAAGCTTCGGCTGGCGTCGGCGGTAGCGAAACCTGCATGGATCGCGACGCGCTTCGATCCCGCGGTCGCCTATCGTCTCCACCAGCGCTTCGGTGAGCAGGCAGGCCTTCTACGTCCTGGGAGCGGCGCTCGGGGCTCTTCCCATGGCGACGTCCGGGGTCTTCGGGACGACGACGCCGTTCGTCACACGCTGCTTGAGAAGACGCGCTGTTGGCGCCGGCATGGGAGTTCTGGAGGGTCTCGCGTCGCCCTCGGGTGGTGCGGCTGCGGCCTTGGAGGGCCCCGCGCCGCCCGCGGAGGGCCGGGTTCCATCTCTAGAACTGGCGGCGTGCGGCCTGTTATCGGGCGCATAGGCATCGCCACCTCCCAAACTCCGGCTATCGGGATGGCGTTGGTGTTCGCGAGCAGCGCCCCGAGTCCTTTCCGCGACTGGTCCGCTGCTCGCCCGCGTCGGGACGGGCTGTCCGGCTTCCGACTGGCCAACCACCACCGTCGTCTTCTTCTTGGGCGCCATGATGATGCAGAAGCGTCGAACTAACCACTAAAGCCGATTCTCACAACTGCGCCCCCTACCTGGCGCGCCAAAGATGTCGGTGTATTTGGATCGACACCTATGGGATCACAAGAATCCCTACTACGGTTGCGGGGCGCGGGGTTGAGAGAAGAGCGGATCTAACGATCAGGACACGGATCACAAGAATCCCTACTACAGTTGCGGGGCGCGGGGTTGAGAGAAGAGCGGATCTAACGATCAGGACACGGTTCCTTTACCCAGGTTCGGGCCGCAAAGATGCGTAAAACCCTACTCCTGCTTTGGTGGATTATATGTTGGTGTTCTTCAGCTAACGAGGAGCTCCAAAAGAGTCGTGAGGGGTTCCGAAAAGCCGAATCCTCCTCCTGGTCGCCTCGGGCCTCCTTTTATAGGGAAAAGGGTTCGCCACAGTGGCACACAGGTGGTGGAAAGTGTACAGTGATGCGAGGTTATCCCTCGCATTACAGGACAAGGTGCATTTAATGCGCCCTGCTTAGGTGTCCTTGCTTTATCGGGGACGAGAGGAGACGCCCGTCTTGTCCATCACCGCTCCTCCTCGTGTCGAGACGCGCCCTGGCCAGCGGTGCCTGAGGTGCCATGTAGGCAGATAGGCAGCTGAGGTGGCGCAACGGCGGGCCTCCATGAAGATCTGTGGGTTGCCACGCAGGAGCCTGTCTAGCTGGTTGGGTCGGCAGCTGCGTGGGTCGGTAGAAACCCAGTTGGTGCGGGCCTGATGGTGGCCCCGTGGGTGTCCTCGGCAAGGGCCTTGCTGGGGCCCCGGCAAGGGTCTTGCTGCGGCGCCTTCTGTCATCCCCGGCAAGGTGCTTGCCGGGGGCCTTGTGGATCCCCTTGGCTGGGATCCCGCCAAGGGTCGTCGTCTTCTTACCTTGCATCTGATCTTGAAGGTCTTCACAAAGATCTGTATGCCACCACGGGGACATCTCCCGAATCCTCCCCCCATGGGGGTGGTGGACTCAATGGTGATTCGCTCCGTAGGCGGGGGAGCGAGCTGCCGCAGCAAGGGTCTTGCTGGGGCTGCCAGAGCCGGCCCCGGCAAGGATCTTGCCGGGGGAAACCGCTTCGTCCCCTTGCTCTTCGTGGTCCTGTTCTTGGCATCGCTCCAGTCTTCATCAAGCTTCAGTCTTGCCCCGGCTTGCCTCCCCTGCCATGCTTGATGCGATGGCGCCGTGGCTCAGACTGCCTGTGCACAGTCATAGGGGTACAAAGAGTGCACCCCTCTTTTTGTACACCGAGAAGACAAATGAGGGAGATAGTCTCACATTGACTAAGCGTATGAACGGGCTATAGAGATGCCCATCAATAGATATCAATGTGAGTGAGTAGGGATTGCCATGCAACGGATCCACTAGAGCTAAATATGAATGAAAGCTCAACAAAAGAAACTAGTTGGTGCGCATCCAACTTGCTTGCTCACGAAGACCTAGGGCATTTGAGGAAGCCCATCGTTGGAATATACAAGCCAAGTTCTATAATGAAAGTTCCCACTAGTATATGAAAGTGACTAAGCATGAGACTCTCTACAATGAAGAACATGGTGCTACTTTGAAACACAAGTGTGGAAAAAGATAGTAGCAATTGTCCCTTTTTTGGGGGGCCTTTCTTTTTTTTTCTTGGACTTTTTTGCGGAGGGGCTTTATAGATTCAGCCTTTCCTCCCATGGGACAATGCTCTAAAAATGATGATCATCACACTTTCATTACAACACAATATTACAACTCGATATTCCAACAACAAAGTATGACTCTATATGAGTGCCTCCGGCGGTGTACCGGTATGTGCAATGAAACAAGAGTGACATGTATGAAAAGATTATGCATGGTGGCCTTGCCACAAATACAATGTCAACTACATGATCATGCATGGAAATATGACAATATGAGGCGTGTCATATAAACAGAACGGTGGAAAGTTGCATGGCAATATATCTCGGAATGGCTATGGAAATGACATGATAGGTAGGTATGGTGGCTGTTTTGAGGAACAATATGGTGGCTGTTTTGAGGAAGGATATATAGTGGATTTATGGCACCGGCGAAAGTTGCGCGGTACAAGAGAGGCTAGCAATGGTGGAAGGGTGAGAGTGCGTATAATCCATGGACTCAACATTAGTCATAAGAACTCATATACTTATTGCAAAAATCTACGAGTCATCAAAACAAAGCAATCAACGCATGATCCTAGGGAGGAGGTTGGTAGAAGTTAACCATCGCGCGCCCCCGACCTCCACACAAAGGTTGACACTCTACAAATACTTCATGCTTTAACTTAGTCACATAACGGTTCACCATACGTGCATGCTACGGGAATCACTAACCTTAACACAAATATTTATCAATTTCATAATAACTCCACTAGCATGACTCTAATATCACTATCCTCATGTCTCAAAACAATTATCAATCATCCAACATCTCTTTCTAATCAATGCACTTGATGTGAATTTTTTTACTACATTGACATTGGATGTTTATCATGTGAAGACTAGTTTCTTTAGCCTAAACACTTTACCATGCTGTTTTAATAGAATCTCAAATAGATCTAAGTGAAGTATGAGAGTTCAACAATTTCTACAAAATATTACCACCACCATGCTCTAAAAGATATAAGTGAAACACTAGAGCAAAAACTATTCAACTCAAAAGATATAAGTGAAGCACATTGAGTGTTCTAATAATTTATAGGCCATTTTTAACTCTCTCAAATAGGTGTGTCCAGCAAGGGTGACTGTGGAAAACTAACAAGCAAAGACTCAAATTATACAAGACGCTCCAAGCAAAATACATAACATGTTGCGAATAAAAATATAGCTCCAAGTATAGTTACCGATGGATGAAGACGAAAGAGGGATGCCTTCCCGGGGCATCCCCAAGCGTAGGCTTTTGATTATCTTGAATTTACATGGGGTGCCATGGGAATCCCTAAGCTTAGGCCTTTGCCACTCCTTGTTCCATAGTCCATAAAAAGCAGTACTCAAAACTTGAAAACTTCACAACACAAAACTTAGACAAAAATTCTCGTGAGCTCCGTTAGTAAGAGAAAGCAAACCACCACTCAAAGGTACATCAAGGAATTCATTCTTTGTTTATATTGGAGTTAAACCTACTGTACTCCAAGTTCTCTATGGTTCATATCCTCTAATATTACTCATAGATGCATCGGAATAAGCAAACAACACACGAAAAACAGAATCTGTCAAGAACAGAACAGTCTGTAGTAATCTTCAGGGTTCGCCTACTTCTGGAACTCCACAAAATTCGAATTAAATTGGTAAATTTGCGAAATTTGTCTACCAATCAGCAGAAAAAAAGAATCAACTAAAAAGAACGCTCCAGTAAAATCTGAAGTCTACTTTAGCGAGCGCTAATGATTCTGTTTTTTACAGCAAGATCATATAAACTTCACACAAATCTTACCAAAGGTTCTATTTGGCACAAACACTAAACAAAAAATGAAAACACATCTAATCATAGGCTAGATGCAATATTTATTCCCTAACAGCAACAAAAACAAAAAACATAAAATTGGGTTGCCTCCCAACAAGCGCTATCGTTTTACGCCCCTAGCTGGGCACTATACAAGATAGATCTAGGTATTGCCATCCTTGGAAGGCAATCCATAAGTGGCTCTCATGATAGATACATATGGTAATTTGATTTTCTCTCTAGGAAAGTTTTCCATGCCTTTCCTTAACAGAAATTGGAATATAATATTTCCTTCCTTCATATCAATGATTGCACCAATCGTTCTAAGGAAAGGTCTACCAAGAATAATAGGACATGAAGGATTGCAATCTATATCAAGAACAATGAAATCTACGGGCACATAATTCCTATTGGCAACAATAAGAACATCATTAATTTTTCCCATAGGTTTCTTAATAGTGGAATCCGCAGCGTGCAAATTCAAAGAACAATCATCAAGCTCATGGAACCCTAGCAAATCACACAAAGTTTTGGGATAGTGGAGACACTAGCACCCAAATCACACAAAGCATAGCATTCATGATCTTTTATTTTTATTTTGATAGTAGGTTCCCATTCATCATAAAGCTTTCTAGGTATAGAAACATCCAACTCAAGTTTTTCTTCATAAGATTGCATCACAGCATCAACTATATGTTTGGTGAAAGCTTTATTTTGACTATAAGCATGCGGAGAATTTAGCATGGATTGCAACAAGGAAATACAATCAATCAAAGAGAAATTATCATAATTTAATCCCTTGAAATCCAAAGTAGTGGGTTCATGACTATGCAAAGTTTTAATCTCTTCAATCCCACTTTTAAGAATTTTAGCATCAAGATCTAAAAACTCTGAATCATTGGGACACCTTAAAGCCGAATCATCTCCAATCCTATTCTCATCAAGATTAATACTAGAAAACAAGGATCTAATAGGAGACACATCAATAACTTTCAGATCTTCATCATTATTTTCACGATAACTAGAAGAACACGATTTAATATAATCTTCTCTTTTAGCACGCATTCTAGCGGTTCTTTCTTTGCATTCATCAATGTAAATTCTCATGGCTTTGAGAGACTCGTTGATATCATGCTTAGGTGGGATAGATCTAAGTTTCAAAGAATCAACATCAAGAGTAATTCTATCCACACTTCTAGCCAATTCATCAACTTTAAGCAATTTCTCTTCAAGCATAGCACTGAAATTCTTTTGCGAGATCATAAACTCCTTAACACTAGTTTCAAATTCAGAAGGCATCTTTCCATAAGAGTTGTTGTAGGAATTACCAAAATTATTAGAGGAATTACTAGGAAAAGGCCTAGGATTAAAATTACCTCTATAAGCATTGTTACCAAAATTATTCCTACCAACAAAATTCACATCCAAACATTCATTGTTATTATCAATCAAAGCGGACAAAGGCATATCATTAGAATCAGAAGAAGCACTCTCAGCATCAAACAATTTCGTAAGTTCATCCATCTTTCCACTCAAAACACTAATTTCTTCGATAGCATGCACTTTTTTACTAGTAGATCTTTCGGTGTGCCATTGAGAATAATTAACCATAATACTATCTAGGAGTTTGGTAGCTTCTCCTATGGTAGTTTCCATGAAAGTGCCTCCGGCAGGCGAATCTAAAAGATTTCTAAAAGCAAAATTCAAGCCAGCATAAAAGTTCTGAATAATCATCCATAGATTCAAACCATGTGTAGGGCAATTACGTATCCTTAATTTCATTCTCTCCCAAGCTTGTGCAACATGCTCATGATCTAGTTGCTTAAAATTCATAAGTTTCTAAGAGAGACGATCTTAGGAGGAGGGAAATACTTAGAGATAAAAGCATCCTTGCACTTATTCCATGAATCAATACTATTTCTAGGCAAAGAGGAGAACCAAGTTTTAGCACGATCTCTAAGTGAAAACGGTAATAACTTCAATTTAACAATATCGTTACCTGTATCCCTTTTCTTTTGCATATCACACAAATCAACAAAATTTCTTAGATGGGTAGCGGCATCTTCGCTGGGAAGGCCGGAGAATTAGTCTTTCATGACAAGATTCAACAAAGCAGCATTGATCTCACAAGATAATAGGAGCAATCGGAGTGCTAATAAAATCATTGTTGTTGGTATTGGAAAAGTCACACAATTTGGTATTGTTCTAAGCCATAGTGACAAGCAAGTAAACACACACAAGCGAACAAGAAGCAAGCGAACGAAAAACACACGGCGGAAGAAGGACGGATAAAACGGCAAAGGTGAAGTGGGGGAGAGGAAAACGAGAGGCAAATAAATGTAATGTGAAGGATAAGGGTTTGTGATAGGTACTTGGTATATGACTTTTGCGTAAGCCTCCCCGGCAAGGGCGCCAGAAATTCTTCTTGCTACCTCTTGAGCTTGCGTTGTATTCCCTCGAAGAGGAAAGGGAGATGCAGCACAGTAGCGTAAGTATTTCCCTCAGTTTTCGAGAACCAAGGTATCAATCCAGTAGGAGACCACGCGCCAGTCCCTCGCACCTGCACAAACAAATAAGAACTTCGCAGCCAACGCGATAAGGGGTTGTCAATCCCTTTACGGTCACTTACGATAGTGAGATCTGATAGAGATGATAATTATATTTTTGGTATTTTTGGTATAGAAACAGAAAATAAATAAAGCAAATAAACAACGACGGCAGAAATAGGCTAGTTGACGGGAAAGTAATATGATAGAGATAGACCCAGGGGCCATAGTTTTCTCTAGTGGCTACTCTCGTGATAGCGATATTCTACGGTGGGTAAACAAATTACTATCGAGCAATTGATAGAAAAGCGAATAATTATGAGACTATCTAGGCATGATCTTTTTATATAGGCATCACGTCCGAGACAAGTAGACCGAAACGATTCAGCATCTACTACTATTACTCCACACATCGACCGCTATCCAGCATGCATCTAGTGTATTGAGTTCATACGAATAGAGTAACGCCTTAAGCAAGATGACATGATGTAGAGGGATAAACTCAAGCAATATGATGAAAACCCCATCTTTTTATCCTCGATGGCAACAATACAATACGTGCCTTTCTGCCCCTACTGTCACTGGGAAAGGACACCGCAAGATTGAACCCAAAGCCAAGCACTTCTCCCATTGCAAGAACTATAGATCGAGTAGGCCAAACCAAACCAATAATTCGTAGAGACTTGCAAGGATATTATGAGCACACATAAAAAGTTCAGAGAAGAGCCAAATATATTTCATAGATAACCTTGATCATAAACTCACAATTCATCGGATCTCGACAAACACACCGCAAAAAGAGATTACATCCAATAGATCTCCTCGAACACCGAGTAGAACTTTGTATTGAGATCCGGAGAGAAAGAAGAAGCCATCTAGATACTAGCTATGGACTTGAAGGTCTGTGGTAATCTACTCACAGCTCATGGTGAGGACGATGATGATGATGATGTTGAAGGCCTCCGTGATGGATCCCCCTCCCGAAATAGGCTCCAAGATGGGATCTCCATGGGAACAGTAGCTACGGCGGTGGAATTAGGGTTTTCTCTCTGTGTATGGAGCTTCTGGGGTACGTAGGTATATATAGGAAGAAGGGGGCACCGAGGGCTGTGTGGGCCAGCCTCGAGGCAGGGGGGCGGCCCCCACCCTCGAGGGCTGGTCCCAAGTCCCCTGACTTGGCCCCGAAGACTCCCGAGTGTGATTTCCTCCAAACATATCTCTCGCAAAGGTTTCATTCTGTTTGGACTCCGTTTGATATTCCTTTTCTGCAAAACCCTGAAATAGGCAAAAACAGCAATCTGGACTGGGCCTTTGGGTTAGTAGGTTAGTCCCAAAATGATATAAAAGTGAATGATAAAGCCCATTAAACATCCAAGACTTCATAAATAATAGCATGGAACAATCAAAAATTATAGATACTAGCTATGGACTCGAAGGTCTGTGGTAATCTACTCACAGCTCATGGTGAGGGCGATAATGATGATGATGATGAAGGCCTCCGTGATGGATCCCCCTCCCGGAACAGGCTCCAAGATGGGATCTCCACGGGAACAGTAGCTACGGCGGTGGAATTAGGGTTTTCTCTCTGCGTATGGAGTTTCTGGGGTACGTAGGTATATATAGGAAGAAGGGGGGCATCGAGGGCCGTGTGGGCCAGCCTCGAGGCAGGGGGGCGCCCCCCACCCTCGAGGGCTGGTCCCACGTCCCCTGACTTGGCCCCGAAGACTCCCGAGTGTGATTTCCTCCAAAAATATCTCTCACAAAGGTTTCATTCCGTTTGGACTCCGTTTGATATTCCTTTTCTGCAAAACCCTGAAATAGGCAAAAAACAGCAATCTGGACTCGGCCTTTGGGTTAGTAGGTTAGTCCCAAAATGATATAAAAGTGAATGACAAAGCCCATTAAACATCCAAGACTTCATAAATAATAGCGTGGAACAATCAAAAATTATAGATACGTTGGAGACGTATCAGGATCTCTTCGGTCCTAACCATTATTCTACAGTTTCAAATGATGCATCTGAATATGGCTTTGTTATTGTTGATGATTACTCTCGATACACATGGGTACACATTGTTACTTACAAACATGAAGTGCAGGAAGTCTTCAAGCGGTTTTCCTCGAGGGCTTCAACCAACTTTGGTGTGAAGATCAAGCACATCAGAAGTGACAGTGGAACTGAGTTCAAGAACTCTAGTCTCGATGACTATCTTGATGAACTTGGTATTACTCATGAGTTATCTGCTCCTTATACTCCTCAGCAAAATGGCGTTGTGGAGTGCAAGAACAAGACTCTTGCTGAGATGGCTCACACTATGCTTGATGAATACAAAATGCCTCATCGTTTCTGGATTGATGCAATTGATACTGCATGCCACATCATCAACAGAGTATATCTTCACAAATTCTTCAAGAAGACTGCCTATGAACTCCTCACTGAAAAGAAACCCAATGTGGGTTATTTCAAAGTCTTCGGTGCTAAATGCTGGATTAGAGATCCTCATCACAACTCAAAATTTGCACCGAAAGCACATGAAGGGTTTATGCTTGGTTACGGAAAGGACTCGCACACCTACAGAGTCTTCAACAACGTTCTTCACAAGGTTGTTGAAACTGTAGATGTGTGGTTCGATAAAACTAACAGCTCGCAAAGAGAGCACCTACCTTCTGTGATAGATGAACCAGCACCTGAGGAATCTATCAAGTTCAAGGCTATTGAGGATGTCATTCCAACCGAAGAATCTGCTGAAGAATTCATTCCAGAACGTGAAGAACGTCGAGCTAATGCACCTGAAGAAAATGGTGGTGAAGAAAATGCTGATCAAATTCCTCGATGACAACCAACTCATCCTTGTGTTGCAAAAGAAGTGCAGATTGAGAAAATCATCAGCGACATCAAAATACCAGGTCCTCTCACACACTCAAGAGCTTCACATTTATCTAACTTTTGTGGGCACTTTGCTTTTGTCTCAACCTATGTAAGAAGAATTACATCAATTTGAGCTCAACTTTGTTTGTCTCAACCTGTGTAAGAAGAATTACATCAACAGAGCCCACTAAGGTAGATGAAGCATTCATGGAGGCTGAGTGGATTCAAGCTATGTAAGAAGAATTACATCAATTCGAGCACAACAACGTGTGGGAACTGGTCAAACGTCCAGATCCTCGCAAGCACAATATCATTGGCACAAAGTGGATTGACCGCAACAAGCAAGATGAAAATGGCCTTCTGGTAAGGAATAAGGCACGGCTTGTAGCTCAAGGCTACACACAGGTTGAAGGAATTGACCGCAACTTTTGCACCTGTTGCTAGACTTGCGGCTATTCGCATATTACTTGCTTATGCTAACCATCATGATATCACTTTATATCAAATGGATGTGAAGAGTGCATTCCTCAATGGTAAACTTGAGGAAGAAGTATATGTTGCTCAACCCTAAGGTTTTGAAGATCCAAAGAATCCTGACAAATTCTTCAGGCTCAATAAGGCCCTCTATGGCCTCAAGCTGGCCCCTCGGGCGTGGTATGATACTTTGAAGGAATTCCTCATGAAGAAAGGCTTCAAACCCGGTTCACTTGATCATACTCTTTTCACTAAATCTTATGATGGTGAATTATATGTGTGCCAAATATATGTTGATGATATTATCTTTGGCTGTACTGACCAACATAATAGTGATGAATTTGCCTATATGATGAGGGAAGAATATCAAATGTTTATGATGGGAGAATTGAAATTCTTCTTAGGTCTTCAAATTCGTCAACAACGCAATGGCATATTCATATCTCAGGAGAAATAACTCAAGGATGTACTGAGGAAATTCGGCATGCACGATTGCAAAGGCGTCAAAATCCCTATGCCCACAAATGGCCATCTGTGCACTGATGAAAATGGTATTGACTTCGATCATAAAGTATACCGCTCCATGATTGTTTCTTTATTGTACTAATGTGCATCTAGGCCAGATATAATGCTTAGTGTTTGCATGTGTGCCCGATTTCAAGCTACACCGAAGGAATCACACCATAAGTCTGTGAAACATATTCTTCGATATCTAGCTCAGACACCAACACTTGGATTATGGTACCCCAAGGGCTCGGCTTTTGATCTCATTGGATATTCAGACTCTGACTATGCTGGTTATCGTGTGGACCGCAAGTCAACATCTGGTACATGTCACTTCCTCGAAAGATCTTTGGTCTGTTCGTCTTCGAAGAAACAGAACTACGTATCACTGTCTACTGCTGAAGCTGAATATATTGTTGCTGGCTCTTGATGTGCTCAATTGCTGTGGATGAAGCAAACACTCAAGGATTATCGTGTCAACGTGAAGAATGTGCCTCTCTTCTGTGACAAAGAGAGTGCCATCAAGATTGCTCACAACCCAATTCAGCACTCAAAGACAAAGCACATTCAGATTCATCATTATTTTCTTCGTGATCATGTGTTGAAGGGCAACATTTCTATTGAGCATATGAAGACTGAAGAATAGCTAGCCGATATCTTCACAAAGCCCTTAGATGAGAAGAGACTTAGCAAGTTGCGGTGTGAGCTAAATAGCTTAGAATCTTTTAATGTTCTTTGAATAGGACACTCATCTTAACACTTATGCAAAATTGATGACTTAGATGTGCAACACATGAAGAAATGTTTTTCTTCAATCAATGAAGAATAACAATCTAAGTGTGGAGAAATTAACGAAGAATTTGATTCTCAGAACCCTACGACAATTGTACGCGGTGTCTGAAATCATCATTCTTATACGGTGGGTCACGCCACAACCAAAGTTGAAAATCTTCAATTTGAGTTTTTCTGAAATTCCTCAGTTGTTCATATTCTTCAACTTTGCATTGTCTTCACCTTTTCTGTCTTTTTCTCTTCATTGCCTATATATATATATATATATATATATATATATATATATATATATATATAGGGTGGGTCTATTCTCATAACACCCCTTAAGACCTTATTCTCCTAACAAAAAGCTTATTCTCCTAACAACCCTCCCCCACCCCTACAGAGCTTCTAGCGCGGGAGCGCCCCCCGACGCCGGCGTCCTCCCCGACCCCTCCCCGCCTCCTAGCGCGGGAGCGCCCAGGCGGCCGGCGTCCTCCCCGACCGCTCCCTGCCTCCTAGCGCGGGAGCGCCCCGCCGGCGGGCCTCCTCCCCCACCCTTCCCCGCCTTCTTCCGCGCCACCGCCCCGG
>LR738711.1:98930282-98958652 GCA_902687465.1 Secale cereale | reverse complement strand
AGCTTCTAGCGCGGGAGCGCCCCCCGACGCCGGCGTCCTCCCCGACCCCTCCCCGCCTCCTAGCGCGGGAGCGCCCAGGCGGCCGGCGTCCTCCCCGACCGCTCCCTGCCTCCTAGCGCGGGAGCGCCCCGCCGGCGGGCCTCCTCCCCCACCCTTCCCCGCCTTCTTCCGCGCCACCGCCCCGGCGGCCGGCGGCCACCCCCCACCCCTCCCCGCCTTCTTCCGCGCCAAGCACCACGGAGAGCGAGCCAAACGGCCGGCAATGCAGCCCGCCGGCGACGATATTTCTACGGCGGCCTTTAGGAAGCGACGGCGCACCTCACCTTCGCCCCAAGACCACCGGGGGGATCCGCCGCTGAAGCATCCTGCCTCAGTCATGCATGACAGGCGGAAGCGAACTGCAAAGATGACTACTCCATCGCATTCGTCGTGGATGCGAACTACAGTACACAATCTGAGAAGAAGCACTAGGGAAAAGGGCGTAGATCAACACATATGCAGTTTTACATTTTAAAAAACATATTAACTTGTAATATGTTTGATAAAATGCAGTTCTCTTCTATACGAAAAAGAAAATAAGATCTCAGAATGTGGTTCTCTTCTGTATAAGAACTCTGAGATCGGAATGTCATTTGGAAAATGCAGTTCTCTTCGTCGTATAGAACCTGACATGACCATGAATCAATACAGAATGCAGTTAGAAGACAAAAAAATGTAGAGTCAGACTAGGATTCGCGTACACTGCAGTGCGTGCGTCGCGTTTAAAAAGCTTGCATTGTAGTACGCTTCGAGTACACAGTGCAGTGCGCTTAGTGCAAAAAAAATTGTGAAAAGCAAAAACTTGGCTGCAGTGCGGATGAAATTTGAAACTCGACGACAAACACGTTGAATTCGTCTTTGCAGTCCCATGTGATAAGGTGAGATGCAGTGCGGATGCATATATTTAAAAAAAACTTGGCTGCTAATCATATGAGATAGCGCAGTGCGCTGCGAACATGTTACAACTCACAAGGAGGAGTTGGCTGAAAGCTCCATTATGCACATATTTGACATTGTCACCATCTGCCACAAAAAAAAAACACACAAAAACTAACTAGACCGATATATACAAAAGCACACAGCATGGTGTTTACAGCTTTGGACATCGAGAACTACACACAGCGACCATACATTACTGTTTACATAAAGCTCTGGAGCACACACGAAAAAAGACATCAACACACATAGAAAAAAGATCTGCTATCATTTATGCCTCATCCTGCTCCTTCGAATCCAGTCTTGGAGAGAAGCCAAGAGAAATGCAGAGATTTCTTAGATCCTCCGGGAACTCGGTGACAAGGACCATGTTTTCTGGGTGGAACAGAATCTGGAACAAAAACTCAGCCTTCCAATCCTGAATAACAACTTCCTGCGATGAAGAAAAAAATAAAATAAACAAATATACAACATCATCTACGAAAAAAGAAACTGACGAAAAAAATATCAAGGAATGAGGAGATATTGCTGAGTTAAAAAGAAGATACTTACACTACGCTTTCCGAATTTCACAACAAAGGTTTTGCCGTCGTAATACTGAGCCATCTTCAGAACATAAAAGCCGCACTCGTTGGGGCCCTGCTCAGGGGTGCCCAAATAGCTAGCTTTTTTGAAACACCCACCCAGTCTACCGACTCCTTTCTCTTGTACTCTTTTTCTCCATAAACCCTCTTCAACAATGCAGTCATCCTGATCATCTAGTGGAAAAAAAATACACATCACAACAAAAATTGTTAAACACGCCCACGCATGAAAAAAAAACAAGAAAGGTGAAAAAAGGAAAAAAGGAAAAAATTTACCATTTCAGTGCGGTCGCTGTGGTATTCAGACTTATGCCACCGCGTCGTTTGATCAACCAGTCCGATGTACCTCCTAGTGTCATGAATGTCAAGGGTCTCGCGGTGCCTATTCATCGTGTATAGCGAATAATGCTGGTCTTTCAACCGTGGTAACAGAATCTGATTTTGTTTCATCAAATTTGTTATGGAATCGATCAGTGAAAAGGGATTACTGTAAAAAAATTGGGAGAGAAAATAAATACAAAAAGGCTGAACAAGAGCAAATCTGATAACTTACTAATTTGCAATCAAGAAGGTTCTCGTCATCACGGACATAAAGTTCGAACTGCTGTGCTGCATCTTCGACGTTAAACTTGTTGTGGACAAAAGGCAACACAACATTTCCAACTGCATCTCTATCCGCGTGATCATTCATTTGAAGCACATACTGCGTGTGGGTAATTCACAAAAGAAAGTTAATGCAGTTCACCTTAAAAATATGTTCGCTCCGACGCTTAATAAAAAAACGGATCACGCTTCTCTAAAAAACAGTATGCAGTTCACAAATTCTCACCATAATTTGTTTCGTTTTAAGATGCATCGGTTAAGAAACACAAAAAAAATGTATGCAGTTCAGTACATTCTAAAAACAAATTATTATACACTATTTACTGCAGTTCACTAGAGCAGAAAAAAAAAGAAAAAGAAAAAGAGAAATACCGTGATAAACAAAGGGGACATCAAAACGCGTTCGCCAGATCGATAAACCACATTCATACTCTCGTCATTCTTCCAGAACCTGATGATATGATCCATCAGTTCCGAGTCCATAAAACCACCTTTGGTGAAAGTTAAGAACATGTAGTCCACAGACACGGTGTGGAGTTCGATAGGATTCCTGTGCAGGAAAAGCGCGGACCTGCACAAAAGAAACGGCAAAAGGTGGGGGGTTAGTTGCACAAAAGCAAAAACACAGAAAAGAACATTACACACATTAAAAATCAAAAAAATATAAAAAACTAACGAAAAAAGAACTGACTCGCTGTATTTGTGCCTGAATTATGTGCTCGTGATGAGTTGCAAGACTTTCCTCATCTCCACAAGATGGCTGAATCTCGCAGGATTCAACTTCTCTACAGGAGATCGAAACTTTGATGGCTTCTGCACAGGCCTCCTGTTTGATAGAACTAGTGCCTCGCTGTCCGTCGGGCGTTCCACAGCTGCGCTCCTGGTCCTCCTAGGCACTGGTGGTGGCCTCTCAAAATCATCATCGCTATCTTCAGCCTTCGGAGGGCTCGCAGCTTTCTTCCCATGCTTGACATTGACAGGAGATTTCTCAAGAGCTTTTTCATTCGAAGTGCCGGCGTCATTCCTCAACATCTTACACACAGGTTCTTTCACGACCTTGACGGGAGGTTCATCAAGGACAAATTTCTGAATAGTTGGAGTATGAACCTGAGTTTCAAACAAGGAAATACCACCTTGGTGTGCGCCTTCATCAAAGCCTGCACAAAAAAATGGATAATGAGCAAAAGTAGTTAAAAAGAATCATCAAGTTCCCTAAGGAAAAGTCATTTTTAAACACACAAATGGGGTTCTACTAAAAAAGCTTAACAAAAGTAGTCGACCTACCCTCTCTGTACCAATGAAGTTCACTTAATAAAAAAGGTGTGTGACTCAAAAAAAATGTAATAACCTTCTTTAAAAATTAAAAGTGATGTCAGGTCCAGACAGCAATGCGACGAGGTCAGCCAACTATAGAGCATCGCCTTTCTGATGTAGCCAATGTGCTCCTTCCCAAACTTGGCAATCGTTTCACCATCCCAGGTCTGCATGAACTGGAACATGTAAAATCCACAATCATGCCTGCAAAGAAAAACCAACACAAAACACATTAACAATGCAGTTCACTCAGTAATAAAAGTGCTACTGATGTTAGTAAAACAATGCAGCTCCATACACACAAAGATTACCGAGGGAGAACAACAAATAACACATTCGTAATGCAGTTCGCTCAAGGGAAAAAGTGCTTCTAATTTAGTAAAAACAATGCAGCTCACTTACACAAGAAAAAAAATGAAGGAGGAAAAAGAAAAAAGGAGAACAGGTACAAACCCGTTTCCCTGTTGCGGGACATTAATATGAGGCAGCGCATAGCCGTCCAGGGTGGGAGGGTTCAACGGCTCGTCGCAGCTTGCGCTGCCATCTTTCCAGACTTTTTTGATGTTCCTGACCATTTTCCTGAAGACAACACTTGCAGCAGCGTTGTCTCCTTCGTTCAATGAGTCGAGAAGCTCAAAACGCTTCTCTCGCAGGTTCAAAGTGACCAAGCAGTAGTGGCCTATCGTGTCCTTCACTGTTGCGGCGGGAGGGTCAAATGTTGCAAACATAATCTGAAAAAAAAAAGAATAAAACAAAACAGATGAGAAAAAATAGAAAAAACAGAAAACTTATTTTCAAGATGGCGAAAAATGGTCAAGATGCGTTACCAAGTTTTTCTTGTCCGCACGTTCCTCTGCGCTTGAAGAAAACATCTTTTTCAAAGCCCTATTTGTGGCACCGCTGTTCCAAATGGAATTCTGCAAAAAAGACAAAACCAGAGAGTTAATGAAAAATGGTTATAGCACAAATAAAAATTGGACGAGGGAGATAAAATATAAATTAATGAAAATGTTTACGCATAGGTTGTACGGGACAATCATAGTTTGAGATCCTTTGAACCTTTCAGCTAGCATAGACACGCCAATGTTTGCGAGGCGCGTGCTCAGCGTTCCATACGACCAAAAAGACTCGCCGACATGGCCGATAGTAATATCACCAAACTCTCCCTTGAACGCAACTAGATGCCTTCAGACAAGAAGAAAAAAGCACAGCAAAAATTGATAAGATGGGAGCGTCCCTGAAAAAATAACATATTAATTAACCGGGGCGTAAGACAGAAAATGTCATACTGCTTCTTCTTGTCTCTCCTAGCCCTCGTAACAGCGTCATACAACTCATTGTATCTCCTCATAAGAGCTGGATCAATACTTGAAAGAGTAACAACAGGTAATTCCTCATCTGCATACAGGGTGGGGACGATATCAGATTATAAACACACACAGGGTCCATTTCGCCCCCGAGAAAAAGAACAAAAAATACTGCAGTTCGCTTACCTTCGGTTTTAGAATAAACTTCCTGCGGCTGCTCGTATAAATCTTCGCTGAGCGTCAAGTGCTCCAGCCCGGTAATATCATCGTCAAGCGGCGCTTGATTACTCATGTCCTAAGAAAGTCTTGGCTGTTCCTCTTCAGAATCAATCGAAACTGTCTTGGCTGGGGCTTTGGTTGTATCGGCTGGGAAAGCCAGATTGCCGACAGATTGCTCGGGGGCGCGAGGGACCACACAAAATTTATCAGGCACCTCGTCGCCAACCAACAAAAGAGTAGGCCCAACAACACCATCGATGCCAGCGGATGTCCCAGCATCATCAAATCCGACTCTACGAGTTCCTTCTGTCTCTTCTGCAACTTCAACTGTAACACCAGGAGCTCCTTCTTTCTCTTCATCCTTATCACAATCCACGATGTCATCCCTTGCTTCTCTCTCTTGTGCCTTATCAGCCTCAACAGGACACTCCCCTCCTTCTCTACCTTTTTCCTTATCAACCTCCGCATCAGGCTCCTGCCCTCCTCTCCCTTCCATGTTATCATCCCCAATGATCCGCTCCGCTTGGATTTCAACATTTAATCCGCAGTTCTGATGAGTTAACAAAATAAAACACATACACAAAAAAAGCTAGAATGCAGTTCACTAATAAAAACGGACCATGAAGCTACCATGAAAAATAATAAATAAAACACAAAAATGCAAAAATTCTCTATACTCACCAGGGGAGCGTCGTCGCCTTCCTTCTCTTCACACTTGTCAGCCTCCTCATCCTTGCCAGCGTCGTCACCATCTGCCTCCTTCCCATGTATCTCCACATTTGATTCGGCAACCTAAAAAACATTAAAACATAAATAAAACTATTATCCAAATCTGTAGTTCTACAACTAAAAAACCAACACCAGATCATGCAGTTCACTGCTAAAAAAAAAGATGATGCTTCTTCTCTAAACAACAACTGCAGTGCACTACCACTTCTGGTGCGCAAAAATACAAAGAAAAAGTTAAAAAATGCAGTTCGCTGCCACTGCTGGTGCAAAAAAATATGATTGTTTGTTTTGGACACTTCAAGAAAATCAAACAATGAAGTTCACTGTAACAAAAAAAAAAAATGATAGGAAGAAATCAAACCTTGTCAATGACCACTTCGTCAATAGGATTGTCTTTGGCAGCTTCGTCAACGGGCGATAATGGCCTGTCAAACAAGTGATCAGAATCAACACCGTCGTGGTCCTGGTGCTCATCAACACGACCAGCGTTAGCCTTAGAAGATTCTCCGACACACTGGGAAAAGAACAAAACGATAAAAAAAAACAAATAGTCAATGCAACAAACGCACAGAAAAAATAGATAACAAAATATGGGTAAAAAAACTGTTCACATATGGAAAAAAGACATACATCCACATCTGCGGGGTCGGGCAGAGAAGGCCGGACAACATCTTCATGCATGTTCATTTACTTCACGATTGCATCCGCTTCCTGCTCATACGTAGCACACCTGTCATCCTGACACTACTTAAGCTGAACGAATGAAGATCTGATATTCGTTACAGCCTGCTTAAGGAATTCAAGCTGCCCACGGTCAAAGTTATGAGCGGCCTCGATTTCTGCTTCAGAAGGGCCTTTGCCTTCAGGAAACAAACCGACAATATTCCTCATCCTGGAACCGGATGTTGGGAAATCACTAGTTATATTGATGACCCTATCGAGAAGCTCATCGACCTGCACAAATCTATTGCGATCACCAGAAGCCTGTCCAGAAAAACCTCCAGCAGCCGCCCTAGCAAAACCACGGCCCCGTCGAATTGGAGCCGCCCTAGAAAGAGGCTCACAAAACATTTCAGGGGCTTCCGTAACTGCAGTCCGCTTATACACAATGTCTGCTTCCGCCTTCCACTAAAAAAATTAACAAAAAAGAAGAGATGCAGTTCACAAAGAAAAGTACATAAGAGGTTGACATTTTAGCATGCGCGAAAAAAAGGAATAAAAACAAAAACAAAGGATGGCTATGCACTCACCGGCAGCTTGCCAAACTTGTAAGAGTCCAGGTGAATCTTTCCCCTGAAAACGATGTCGGCGTTGTGAATCTTCTTCAACTGCACATGGGACAGTATTGCGGCGCGCGGAGTGCGTTTATCCATCACCGATACTTTTCGAAGGTTCAAGGAATCTAGGTACATGAACAGGGGAAC
This sequence comes from Secale cereale, assembly GCA_902687465.1. Taxonomy (NCBI): domain Eukaryota; kingdom Viridiplantae; phylum Streptophyta; class Magnoliopsida; order Poales; family Poaceae; genus Secale; species Secale cereale. Next base: position 98,951,497 of record LR738711.1, on the reverse strand, counting down.
GATGGTGCAACACTCAGCGCAGTTCTGCTTGCTCCCTATAGAATTCCACTTGTACACAGCGGCCTGCAGCTCGTCGACAACAAGCTGACAAAAATCCATGCTAGCCATAGATGCAATATCCAAGTTTTCAACCATAGCAGCTACCCTGGACAACCGAGTTGCAGGGCTAGGACAAAGCAAGCGCTGGAAGACAATGAGAAAAAAAACCTTCACCGTCTTATCAACCTTCGCAGGGTCCGCAGCCAGCGTGCGAAGTAAGGTAAGTAGGTCCTTCGCATCTATGCTCCTAGAACGGTTGAACCCGAGTTCATCCTTTAGGTTGGTCAGCGAATCATCATGGCCGCTGGCAGCAGGCCTGGGAGCAGTGTGAGAACCCATAGGGAAGTCGAAAATGTGATGGACAGCCTCGCGATTGATTTCCAGAACCTTGTTTGGCCCACAGTCCAGTCTCATCGTGTCGGGGTCGATCTTTCCCATCAGCTTGCACATCAAAACATGAGAAACATTCTTCTCTAATTTCAGGTCAAAGACAATGCCAAAACCTGCTTGCCGCACCAAAGTTCTGTGCACCTCACCCAGCAAAGCGACAGCTTTGATTACATTTGGAATGGATAGCCGAACAGTCTTGTTGAAACGCCATTCGTGCGTAGCATCGTCTTCAGACCTCTTCCTCTTCGTACTCTTAGCAGCCTACAAAAAAAACAAAAGAATAAAAAATACAGTTCACATCAACAAAACTCATGCAAAAACAACTTAAAAAAACAGGAGAAAAAGTAAATAAACACCGTATACCTTACTAACATCAACATCCTCCTCATCAGAATCACTGTCCAGAGCTTCTTCAGCTGCAGTTTCCCGCGCAAGCTTAGATCGACGCTCACAATCAACACCAGAGTGATCGTCCGCGCGTCTCCGCTTTCCATGAATCCCACCCACATCAACCTCGGCATAATTAGGTCTCTTTGAGTAATCAACACGCGGGCTCCGGCGTGGAGAACTTAAACCTTGCTCTGCGACAGTGTTGAGTTTCCTCTTCACAGGATTCTTTGCGGGGGCAAATTTAGCAGACTTCTTTGAATCAGCAATCCTCCTTCCTATCTCCTTACCCTCCCCTAACTTTACTTGCTTCGCCCTATGAGCCTTCACGAAAGTATTACCGAGCGCAATAGCTTTCTGCCTTCTCCTCTCAACATCGAATGCAATCTGATCAGGGACCATCCAATCCTGTGTAACTGGCTCTGTGCCATCAACCGATTGCGACTGGGTTTCACTCAACTCAGGTGGAATGTTGACCTGATCGGACGTACCGCCACTGACAACATCGGCTGTGAAATAACGTGTAATCAGATAGTTAACGCCACCACCCCCTGACCCACCAGGAGATAAAACTGTGGGTGAGAAAAAAAAAGATGTGTGTGTGAGATGAAGACCTAAACTTAATGCAGCTCATATCAACTTGGAAAAAACAAAAAAAAATGTAGAAATGCAGTGCACTTTTCCAGCAGTTTATGTTTAACAATTAAAAAACATAATAGTAAACCTAAAAAATGCAGTTCATGTCCCTTGACATTGGCACAGGTTATATATGATGCAGTGCACTAATTCGTTCAAGTGACCAATTGACCGCATATAAAAAAAAGAAGTGCGCTTAGATATGCAAAACAAAACAAATTCATGCAGTTTTGTGAGAGGCAAAAACTAAAACTTAATGCAGCTCATATCGTTTTCGCAAAACCTCATAGTGGCTAGCCAAAAAAAATATACAAAGCAGTGTCCAAAATGCAGTGCTCTTTTAGCAGTTTATGTTTAACAAAAAAACATAACAACTAGCTGCAGTACACTATTTCGTTCATACTAGTAAAAAACAATTAACCCTTCCAAAAAAGTAAAAAACAATTAACTTGACGCAGTTCATATTAGTTTGCCACGCGTGTCTTAAAAAAAGGCCTTACTAAAAAGGGATCTAAGATGCAGTACACTATTTCGTTCGACAAAAAAGAAGTAAATTGACCCTGAATGAAAACTGCAGTTCAGTTTAATGTAGTTACCAGATGGAGAAGCCGTTCTAACCGGTGACGCATCAATTGGTGAGGAAGAAGCCATACTGTGCCTCCGATCAGCACGGGATGATAATTAAAACCTAAACCTAGACAGCAAACACCAAATTCAGGCAGAGAAAAACTTTCAGTCCATAGGGGGTTGCAATTTCAAGCATACAAAAACAACCTTAAGAAGAGAATGCTGGCACGAAAAATAACCCTAGCACAAGATCTGGACCGGATTAGGGGCGATTTGGGGCTCACAGTGGGACGAAGTGACGGCAGGACGAGGCGGGTGCGGACGGCAACGGCGGAGGAAGCGCCCTACGGACGGCGGCGGCTGCGGGCGTCGTCGCCCTCCACCACGAGTGAGCCCCTACGGACGGCGGCGGCTGCGGGCGTCGTCGCTCTCCACCACGGGAGCACGAGGGCGGGGGGGATTTCGAGGGCGGGGGGGATTTCTGTGCGGGCACGGGGGAGAGGGAAGTGGAGGCGGGCAAGAGGGCTGCAAGAGAGACTTAATGAATAAAAGCCCGTCCGACAGGCCCACAGGTCATAGACAAAAAATAAAAAAACGTCTCGGTGTTGTAACACGATGCAGTTCGCTTACGGAAAACCGCCTCGGCTTCTGAAGCATTGCAGTTCGCTTACGGCTGATGATTCCGCTTCTGAAGCGATGCAGTTCGCTTACGGCTGACGATTCGGTTCGCCTGCCCTAAAATAAATGCGCCCACTATCGGCCTAAGCGCCCGCGCCCCCCACCCCTCCTCTATCCCGGCGGTTGCACGCCGCACGAACTGCAACGATCATCACGAACCCCACGATCGCCAACACGGTTGGGAGACGAGATCGTGGCCTCGGCAGAAGTTGCTGCCGCTCCCATTTAAATCCCGCGCTCCATCGAACAGACCGTCCACACAAAACACACGACGCTGCCCCTTCCTCCTCCTCTTCCTCCTCTTTGCAGCAATGGGGTTCAGCGGGACCTACGACGCCGTGCATGCGCACGGGAACACGAAGCTGAAGGTGATCTACACCACCGACGTCGCCACCATGGCAACGTACGTCGAAGAGTTCAAGACAGTTCTCCAGCGGCGCCGCTAGAAGATCGTCGGCATCGACGTGGAGTACACACCCGACCACGAGAGGGCGGCCCTGGTTCAGGTATCCATCGGCAAGTACCATCCAGTGCTTCTTTTCCAGGTATGTGGTACATTGGGCCAGAGATGCAACACCTTCGATAGGTTCCTCGGCGACCCAAGGTAAGCAATTCTCTCTGCCGAGTACGCGTTGCAGTTCTATATGCCCGTGTATGCAGTTCCAAAAGGTATAACTTGCGGTTCACTTTCCTTAGGTTTGAGTTCGCTGGCTTCGCCATCGAGCAGGACAAGCAGAAGCTCGCAGCCTGCAACCTCCACGTCGCCAACTTCGTCGACATCCAGACGAACTGGAGGGTGCCTGATGGAACGAAGCCACTAGACTCGCTTGGCGATGTAGCTGCTGCGATCATCGACGACGAGTACGCAGACATGAAGATGAAGATGACAGACCACGACCACAGCCTATGGACTTCCATTCTTAGCACCAAGCACGTCGAGTATGCTGCCAAGGACGCCTACGCTGCGTTCGAGATATGGAACCGAATCAGCACCATGAAGAAAGGCCTCGCGTGCGCTGAAACAGAGAAGACCAGGAAGCGCCCGAGGTCTTCCTGGAAGCCGTGGGGCAAGGGGGTATCAACTTCCACCTCCAACTCCAACGGCTGGAACTAGTGAAGCAGGACAGATGCTGAAAAGCCAAGGATTACTGTCGGAAGTGCTCGATTAGTTTCCTTCTGCATATGTAGATTAGTTTGCTTTCGTTCTAGTTTGCTTTTGGACAATGTTTGCTTATGTTGCGTTAGTTTGCTTGATGATGTAGTATGTTAATTATGACCCCAGAACCGTAGTTTCTATCTATCAAATATATGTAATTCTCAGTACTCTGTTTTCATTATGTACATTGCTTCAAAACCGCTGCTGTAGCTAGGATACACATAAAAAACAAAACTATCAGACTAGTTCACATAGAGAATTCTTTCACAAAACTGCTCCTGTTAAAGAAGGTTGATGCAGTGCTCTTTTATTAAAAAAACTCTAGTTCCATATGTGGGTTAAAAAAAGGAAAAGCTCGGTGGGGGTTTCCAGAATGCATGTTCTTCAACTCCTGCTGCACATGAAAAACTATATATAAAAAGAGCAGTTCACTTATACTCAGAATTCTCATAAAGAAAATACACTAGATGCAATGCAAAAAAGCAGTCCGCCGCGCTTGACCAATCAAAAAAACTTATCAAACTAGTCCCCCCACACAACCGTGGCTGTAATGCAGTTCATACATGCTCGCATTGTATCTTAATGCAGTTCGCCGCACTACAAAAATTCAACGCGCATTTGCATATTACTGCAGTCCACCGCTCTTGACCACGATTCACAGACGAAAAACACAGCCTGCAATGCAGTTCTAACAACTATATAATGCAAAAAAAAACTCGAAGAACATCTTTGATAAACGACCAGATCCAGTCGCGCCGCGAAAAAACGTGGACAAAAAAGTTAAAATTCTTCCAAAATAACAACTTAATCCGCTCCAATTTATACGGATAGATCAAAAGCAGCACGTAATTGCCGAACACAACAGAATATTACATACAAAACACAGCAATTTCGATCCGCACGGGGAAGAACAAAGAACAGAGAAACAGAGAAAAGCGGACGAACGGACGCAGATCCGCCAAATCCAAGGATTTCCGTCGTTTTCTCGCAGAATTCAGTGCTTAACCACAAATTAAATCAGCGCAAGCACGAATAAACCAGTAGAAATCAGTCAAACTAGCCAGAAACGATGCTAAATGAATGTTTCCTGCTGCACCTCTATGTGGTGCACAGCAGAAGAAGGAAGCAGTGCGCATAGCTCTCCAATGCAATTTTGCAATGCAGTTCGGAAGTGCTATGAGAATATTATTCTCATAATGTTATGAGAATAGACCGGCTGTATATATATATATATATGAGTTTATGTCCTCTACAACATTCACTTATCGCTAATTCTTCAAGCTGTTTTTCCTGCTAACTGAATGTGATCGGACCCTTCCCCCTCTATGCTAAACTCAACCCATTCTATTCACAAATTCTTCATATGCGTTCTACTTGAAACTCGTTCAAAATCTTCACTGTGTCCTTGTCAGCTGAAGAATTTGCGAACGCAACATTAAAACTTATCTTATCCAAATTTTCGGTTTTACCGCTCAAATCGTTCCACATCCCACGATATACATATCTATTCACCCATGATCTCACACGATCTCCACTTCTCAGTATGTGGGTGACACATGTCGAGCGAATGAGAAGGGTCAGGGGCACGTTCGTCCAAATTCTTCAGGCGAACAGTTATTCATCTCCGCTATAAATACCCCCTCCCCTTCCTCATTTCACTTTTACTCCCCTCATTCTCTCTCCCGCTCGAGCTTCTCAAACCCTAGCGCCGCCGCTACTTCATCGTCGCCGGTGAGGAAGAGCTTCACTACCTCGACCTCGTCGCCGTCGTACTCGTGTCGGCCGCGGATTTCTTCACTCCGCCGCCGCCGTAGCTGTCTTCCTCAGCCAAGTTAGGGCGTGGAAGATCTGCACTGACGAACTTCACTTCTCCACCTCATATTTCGTCGTGTTCTTTGTCCAGGGTAATTAAACCTTACTTTTACTTCCCTCTTTGATTCGAATGTTTTCTACAAAATCCTCAAAGGTGTTTTTCTTCAAATCTTCACACACGAAACACCTCACATGTCATCTGTTCTTGATTCAATTTCTCTAAGCTATGTTTTTCTTCAAGATTCCTCAATTGTGTGGATTCTCAATCTATACAACTCTGGAACCTAAGACAAAGAACGCTTAGTGAAATTCTTCAAGACTCACCTGGTCAAATTCCTCAAACTTGTTATTTTTACAAAACCTTCTGAGAACGCATATGACCTCTCCAAATTCCTTGCAACTATACTCTATTCACAGGTACTCATGTCCGCTGCTGAATCTCTAGGTTCTCATCAACTTAACTCATTTGCAGCGTTCCTCGAAGAAAAGTTGCATACTTCTTTAGAGAATTCAATTGTTCGAATTCCTCGTCTTAAGAAAATGGCTGATGGAAAGAAGCCACAAAAGGGAGGAACGAGGCTTGAGGTCAACACTGCTTTTGAAATCACTAAAGACATATATGCGGATTACTGCACTCCTGATGAGGCAAAGTATGGAAAAGAGGACAAAAATGAGCGCAAGGTGCGCATACAGAGAATACAGAGGAGATGGGCAAGAGAGTGGAAGGAATTCGCACTCAATCCTCCATGCCCAAGACCTCCATTTGCACATGGCCAAGTTGTTGATCCCACTAGCCTCAAGCGCGTTGAGGATTATCCTAATGAATGGGCCAAGCGCCAGGCCAAGTTGGCCAAACAAGCAAAAGAAGTAGTGAGGAAATTCAACGAAGACTCTGCTGCTACTGCTGCCACTGCTGAACCCTTTGCTAGCAAGCCGAAGAAGGCCATGGCAAAGAAGCCTACTCATAAGCCAAGTGCTTCATCTTCAATGTCCTCACGACCAAGTTCCTCAGCAATGCCCTCACGGCCAGATTCTTCAAAGCCCTCACGGCCAACTCCTCAAACTGCTCCTGCTCCTCCAATGTCCTCAGCTCCTCTGCCAAAGTCTTCAGCTGCTCCGACAAAATCTTCTGCACTAGTGCGTCTCACCACATGTAAAAGGACAGCGGGCATATCTATTGCCTCAGGAGCCTCTACAAGTTCCTCAACTGCTCCAAGTTCCTCAGCTGGCCCCTCTTTGCTGCAGAAAAATACCACTGGTGGACGAGGTTTTCGCCAACGTCCTCACAAGAAGCAATTCGCTTTCCATGTGTCGTCTGATGATGACGAAGCTGATGATGAAGAACTGTTTGAAATCATCAGATACAGACAACACAGGTCCGCTAGAACCAAAGGAAGCATTGTGCCACTGCTTTTGGATCCGAAAGTGATCCTCGACTTCATTGATCTATGGCATCAGGATCCCAACACTCTTATGCCTGACTTTAATCTGACTCCTGGACAAGTCACATGCTGACCGCCTTCATCGGCGAAGAAAAATGGAAATTTGAAAAGGCCAGGCAGACGAAGAAAGTGCAGTACAAGAAGGAGCACTACCTGAACAATTTTTTGTCAACATGACAACTGATGAACTTGTGAAGCTTCAAGGTGAAATCAAAACCCTCAGTGATGAATTTGACGCATACCGTGCAGAATGGATGGGCGCCAAAGTCAGATTTGTGAATTTGAAAAAGGGATTTTCTTCAAATGTTGCACGTCCAACGCACATTGAAATTCCTCAGGCTGAAGCATATGTTTAGTCTACTGAAGAACATGCCAGCACCACTGAAGAACATCAGGCTGCTGAAGAAAATGAGAATACCAGTGCTGATGACTGCATTCCAGCCACTGAAGAAATTGCCAGGGCAACCTCTTGAAGGAAATATGCCCTAGAGGCAATAATAAAGTTGTTATTTATATTTCCTTATATCATGATAAATGTTTATTATTCATGCTAGAATTGTATTAGCCGTAAACTTAGTACATGTGTGAATACATAGACAAAACAGTATGTCCCTAGTATGCCTCTACTAGACTAGCTCATTGATCAAAGATGGTTATGAATCCTAGCCATAGACATGAGTTGTCATTTGATCAATGGGATCACATCATTAGGAGAATGATGTGATGGACAAGACCCATCCGTTAGCATAGCACTATGATCGTTTAGTTTTTCTGCTATTGCTTTCTTCATGACTTATACATGTTCCTATGACTATGAGATTATGCAACTCCCGAATACCGTAGGAACACCTTGTGTGCTATCAAAAGTCACAACGTAATTGGGTGATCATAAAGATGCTCTATAGGTGTCTCCGAAAGTATTCGTGGTGTTGGCATAGATCAAGATTAGGATTTGTCACTCCGAGTGTCGGAGAGGTATCTCTGGGCCCTCTCGGTAACACACATCACAATAAGCCTTGCAAGCAAAAGACTAATGAGTTAGTCACGAGATGATGTGTTACGGAACGAGTAAAGAGACTTGCCGGTAACGAGATTGAACTAGGTATGGAGATACCGACGATCGAATCTCGGGCAAGTAACATACCCATGACAAAAGGAACAACGTATGTTGTTCTGCGGTTTGACCGATAAAAGATCTTCGTAGAATATGTAGGAGCCAATATGAACATCCAGGTTCCGCTATTGGTTATTGACCGGAGATGAGTCTCGGTCATGTCTACATAGTTCTCGAACCCGTAGGGTCCGCACGCTTAACGTTTGATGACGATCGGTATTATGAGTTTATGCGTTTTGATGTACCGAAGGTAGTTCGGAGTCCCGGATAAGATCACGGACATGACTAGGAGTCTCGGAATGTCCAAGACATAAAGATTGATATATTGGACGACTATATTCGGACATCGGAAGTGTACCGGAAAAGTTTCGGATTTAACGGGATTGCCGGAGGGGGTTACCGGAACCCCCTACGAAGGGGGATGGTCCATAGTGGGCCTTAACGAAAGGAGAGAGGCAGCCCATAGAGGCTGGCCGGCGCCCCACCAGGGGATCCTAGTTGGACTAGGATTGGGGGGCGCCACCTCTCCCTCCTTTTTCCTTTCCCTCTCTTCCTTCTTGGTGGACTCCTACTAGGAATAGGATTGCAATCCTATTCCTAGTAGGATTGCCCTAGCCGCACCATAGGAGGCCGGCCAGCCCTCCTCCCTTGCTCCTTTATATACGGGGGCAGGGGGGCACCCAAAGACACACAAGTTGAATTGTTCCAGCCGTGTGCGGTGCCCCCCTCCGCAGAAACACACCTCGGTCATACCGTCGCGGTGCTTAGGCGAAGCCCTGCGCCGGTGAATACATCATATCCGTCACCACGCCGTCGTGCTGACAAAACTCTCCCGTGAAGCTCAACTGGATCAAGAGCTCGTGGGACGTCATCAAGCTGAACGTGTGCTGAACGCGGAGGTGCCGTACGTTCGGTGCTTGATCGGTTGAATCGCGAAGAAGTTCGACTACATCAACCGCTTCACTTGACGCTTCCGCTTCCGGTCTACGAGGGTACGTAGACACACTCTTCCCTCTCGTTGCTATGCATCTGGTAGATAGATCTTGTGTGATCGTATGAAAATTTTAAAATACTACGTTCCCCAACAGTGGTATCAGAGCCAGGTTTATGCGTAGATGATATGCACGAGTAGAACACAATGAGTTGTGGGCGATACTAGTCATACTGCTTACCAGCATGTCATACTTTGCTTCGGCGGTATTGTGAGATGAAGCGGCCCGGACCGACATTACGCGTACGCTTACGCGAGACTGGTTTCACCGTTACGAGCACTCGTTGCTTAAAGGTGACTGGCGGGTGTCTGTCTCTCTCACTTTAGCTGAATCAAGTATGGCTACGCCCGGTCCTTGTGAAGGTTAAAACAACACATACTTGACGAAACATCGTTGTGGTTTTGTATGCGTAGGTAAGAACGGTTCTTGCTAAGCCCGTAGCAGCCACGTAAAACTTGCAACAACAAAGTAGAGGACGTCTAACTTGTTTTTGCAGGGCATGTTGTGATGTGATATGGTCAAGACATGATGAGTTATACGGTTTTGTATGAGATGATCATGTTTTGTAATGTTATCGGCAACTGGCAGGAGCCATATGGTTGTCGCTTTATTGTATGAAATACAATCACCATGTAATTGCTTTACTTTATCACTAAGCGGTAGCGATAGTCGTAGAAGCAATAGTTGGCGAGACGACAACGATGCTACGATGGAGATCAAGGTGTCACGCCGGTGACGAAGGTGATCATGACGGTGCTTTGGAGATAGAGATCAAAAGCACAAGATGATGATGGCCATATCATGTAACATATTTTGATTACATGTGATGTTTATCTTATTATGCTTCTTATTTTGCTTAGAACGACGGTAGCATTATAAGATGATCCCTTACTAAATTTCAAGGTATAAGTGTTCTCCCTGAGTATGCACCGTTGCGAAAGTTCGTCGTGCCAAGACACCACGTGATGATCGGGTGTGATAAGCTCTACGTTCAAATACAACGGGTGTAAGCCAGTTTTGCACACGCAGAATACTCGGGTTAAACTTGACGAGCCTAGCATATGCAGATATGGCCCCGGAACACTGGAGACCGAAAGGTCGAGCGTGAATCATATAGTAGATATGATCAACATAAGATGTTCACCATTGAAACTACTCCATCTCACGTGATGATCGGACATGGTTTAGTTGATTTGGATCACGTGATCATTTAGATGACCGGAGGGATGTCTATCTAAGTGGGAGTTCTTAAGTAATATGATTAATTGAACTTTAATTTATCATGAACTTAGTCCTGGTAGTATTAGCATATCTATGTTGTAGATCAATAGCTCGCGATGTTGCTCCACGTTTATTTTTTATATGTTCCTAGAGAAAACCAAGTTGAAAGATGTTAGTAGCAATGATGCGGAATTGTTCCGTGATCTGAGGATTATCCTCTTTGCTGCACAGAAGAATTATGTCCTTGATGCACCGCTAGGTGACAGACCTATTGCAGGAGCAGATGTAGACGTTATGAACGTTTTGACAAAAGCTCGATATGATGACTACTTGATAGTTTAGTGCACCATACTTTACGGCTTATAACCGGGACTTCAAAAACGTTTTGAAATGCCACGGAGCATATGATATGTTCCAAGAGTTGAAATTAGTATTTCATACTCATGCCCGTGTCGAGAGGTATAAGACCTCTGACAGTACTTTGCCTACAAGATGGAGGAGAATAGCTCAACCAGTGAGCATGTGCTCAGATTGTCTGGGTAGTACAATTGCTTGAATCAAGTGGGAGTTAATCTTCCAGATAAGATAGTAATTGACAAAGTTCTCTAGACACTATCACCAAGTTAGTAGAACTTCGTGATGAACTATAATATGCAAGGGATGACGAAAGTAATTCCCGAGCTCTTCACGATGCTGAAATTGGCGAAGGTAGAAATTAAGAAAGAGCATCAAGTGTTGATGGTTAACCAGACCACTTGTTTCAAGTAAAGGGCAAAGGGATAGAAGGGGAACTTCAAGAAGAATGACAAGCAAGTTGTCACTCCCGTGAAGAAACCCAAAGCTAAACTCAAGCCTGAAACTAAGTGCTTCTACTGCAAAGGAAATGGTCACTAGAAGTGGAACTGCCCTAGATATTTGGCGGATAAGAAGGATGGCAAAGTGAACAAAGGTATATTTGATATACAGATTATTGATGTGTATTTTACTAGTGTTCATAGCAACCCCTCGGTATTTGATATTGGTTCAGTTGCTAAAGAGTAGTAACTCGAAATGGGAGTTGCATAATGAACAGAAACTAGTTAAAGGATGAAGTAACGATGTGTATTGGAAGTAGTTCCAAGATTGATATGATCATCATCGCACACTCCCTATACTTTCGGGATTAGTATTGAACCTAAATAAGTGTTATTTGGTGTTTGTGTTGAGCATGAATATGATTTGATCATGTTTATTGCAATACGGTTATTCATGTAAGTTAGAGAATAATTGTTGTTCTGTTTACATGAATAAAACCTTCTATGGTCGTACACCCAATGAAAATGATTTGTTGGATCTCGATCGTGTGATACACATATTCATAATATTGAAGCCAAAAGATGCAAGGTTAATAATGATAGTGCAACTTATTTGTGGCACTGCCGTTTAGGTCATATTGGTGTAAAGCGCATGAAGAAACTCCATACTGATGGACTTTTTGAATCACTTGATTATGAATCACTTGGTGCTTGCGAACCATGCCTCATGGGCAAGATGACTAAAACTCCGTTCTCCGGAACCGTGGAGCGAGCAACAGAGTTGTTGGAAATCATACATACTGATGTATGCGGACCAATGAGTGTTGAAGCTCGCGGCAGGTATCGTTATTTTCTGACCTTCACTGATGATTTGAGCAGATATGGGTATATCTACTTTATGAAGCACAAGTCTGAAACATTTGAAAAGTTCAAAGAATTTCAGAGTGAAGTGAAGAATCATCGTAACAAGAAAATAAGAGTTTCTACGATATGATCGTAGAGGTAAAATATTTGAGTTAGCGAGTTTGGCCTTCAATAAAAACAATGTGAAATAGTTTCACTACTCACGCCACCTGGAACACCACAGTGTAATGGTGTGGCCGAACGTCATAACCGTACTTTATTAGATATGGTGCGATCGATGATGTCTCTTACCGATGTACCACTATCGCTTTTGGGGTTATGCATTAGAGACAGCTACATTCACGTTAAATAGGGCACCATCTAAATCCGTGGAGATGACACCGTATGAACTATGGTTTGACGAGAAACCTAAGTTGTCATTTCTTTAAGTTTGGGACTGCGATGCTTATGTGAAAAAGTTTCAACATGATAAGCTCGAACCCAATTCGGAGAAGTAAATCTTCATAGGATACCCAAAAAGAAACTGTTGGGTACACCTTCTATCACAGATCCTAAGGCAAGATCTTTGTTGCTAAGAGTGGATCCTTTCTAGAGAAGGAGTTTCTCTCGAAAGAAGTGAGTGGGAGGAAAGTAGAACTTGATGAGGTAATTTTACCTTCTCCCGAATTGGAAGGTAGTACATCATAGAAACTCGTTCCAGTGATTCCTACACCAATTAGTGAGGAAGCTAATGATGATGATCATGAAACTTCAGATCAAGTTTCTCCTGAACTTCGTAGATCAACCAGAGTTCGTTCCACACCAGAGTGGTACGACAACCCAGTTCTGGAAGTCATGTTACTAGACCATGATGAACATACGAACTATGAGGAAGCGATGATGAGCCCAGATTCCGCAAAATGGATTGAGACCATGAAATCTCAGATGGGATCCATGTATTAGAACAAAGTATGGACTTTGGTTGACTTGCCCGATGATCGGCAAGCCATCGAAAATAAATGGATCTTCAAGAGGAAGACCGACGCAAACGGTAATGTTACTATTTACAAAGCTCGACTTGTTGCGAAAGGGTTTCGACAAGTTCAAGGAGTTGACTACGATGAGACTTTCTCACCCGTAGCGATGCTTAAGTCTGTCCGAATCATGTTAGTAATTGCCGCATTTTAAGAAATCTGGCAAATGGATAACAAAACTGCATTCTTTAATGGATTTATTAAAGAACACTTGTATATGATGCAACCAGAAGGTTTTGTTAATCCTAAAGGTGCTAACAAAATGTGCAAGCTCCAGCGATCCATCTATGGACTGGTGCAAGCATCTCGGAGTTGGAATATACGCTTTGATAAGTTGATCAAAGCATATAGATTTATACAGACTTGCGGTGAAGCCTGTATTTACAAGAAGTGAGTGGGAGCACTACAGCCTTTCTGATAAGTATATGTGAATGACATATTATCGATCGGAAATGATGTAGAATTTTCTGGAAAGCATAAAGGAGTGTTTGAAAGGAGTTTTTTCAAAGAAAGACCTTGGTGAAGCTGCTTACATATTGGGCACAAGATCTGTAGAGATAGATCAAGACGCTTGATAAGACTTTCGATGAGTACATACCTTGATAAGATTTTGAAGTAGTTCAAAATGGATCAGTCAAAGAAGGAGTTCTTGCCTGACTTGTAAAGTGTGAAGTTGAGTAAGACTCAAAGCCAGACCACGACAGAAAAATATAGAGAGAATGAGAGTCATTCCCTATGCCTCAGCCATAGGTTATATAAAGTATGCCATGCTGTGTACAAAACACGTTGTGTACCTTGCCATGAGTTTAACAAGGAGGTACAATAGTGATCCAAGAGTAGATCACTGTACAGCGGTCAAAATTATCCTTAGTAATTGGATGACCAAGGAAATATTTCTCGATTATGGAGGTGATAAAGAGTTCGTCGTAGAGGGTTACGCCGATGCAAGCTTTGACACTAAATCCAGATGACTCTAAGTATCAATCTGGATGCGTATTGAAAGTGGGAGCAATTAGCTAGAGTAGCTCCATGCAGAGCATTGTAGACATAGAAATTTGCGAAATACATACGGATCTGAATGTGACAGACCCGTTGACTAAACTTCTCTCACAAGCAAAACATGATCACACCTTATTACTCTTGGGTATTAATCACATAGCGATGTAAACTAGATTATTGACTCTAGTAAACCCTTTGGGTGTTGGTCACATGGTGATATGAACTATGGGTGTTATTCACATAACGATGTGAACTATCGGTATTAAATCACATGGCGATGTGAGCTAGATTATTGACTCTAGTGCAAGTGGGAGACTGAAGGAAATATGCCCTAGAGGCAATAATAAAGTTGTTATTTATATTTCCTTATATCATGATAAATGTTTATTATTCATGCTAGAATTGTATTAGCCGGAAACTTAGTACATGTGTGAATACATAGACAAAACAGTATGTCCATACTAGACTAGCTCATTGATCAAAGATGGTTATGTTTCCTAGCCATAGACATGAGTTGTCATTTGATCAACGGGATCACATCATTAGGAGAATGATGTGATGGACAAGACCCATCCGTTAGCATAGCACTATGATCGTTTAGTTTTTCTGCTATTGCTTTCTTCATGACTTATACATGTTCCTATGACTATGAGATTATGCAACTCCCGAATACCGTAGGAACACCTTGTGTGCTATCAAACGTCACAACGTAACTGGGTGATCATAAAGATGCTCTATAGGTGTCTCCGAAAGTATTCGTGGTGTTGGCATAGATCAAGATTAGGATTTGTCACTCCGAGTGTCGGAGAGGTATCTCTGGGCCCTCTCGGTAACACACATCACAATAAGCCTTGCAAGCAAAAGACTAATGAGTTAGTCACGAGATGATGTGTTACGGAACGAGTAAAGAGACTTGCCGGTAACGAGATTGAACTAGGTATGGAGATACCGACGATCGAATCTCGGGCAAGTAACATACCGATGACAAAAGGAACAACGTATGTTGTTATGCGGTTTGACCGATAAAAGATCTTCGTAGAATATGTAGGAGCCAATATGAACATCCAGGTTCCACTATTGGTTATTGACCGGAGATGAGTCTCGGTCATGTCTACATAGTTCTCGAACCCGTAGGGTCCGCACGCTTAACGTTTGATGACGGTCGGTATTATGAGTTTATGAGTTTTGATGTACCGAAGGTAGTTCGGAGTCCCGGATAAGATCACGGACATGACGAGGAGTCTCGGAATGTCCGAGACATAAAGATTGATATATTGGACAACTATATTCGGACAGCGGAAGTGTACCGGAAAAGTTTCGGATTTAACGGGATTGCCGGAGGGGGTTACCGGAACCCCCTACGAAGGGGGATGGTCCATAGTGGGCCTTAAGGAAAGGAGAGAGGCAGCCCATAGAGGCTGGCCGATGCCCCACCAGGGGATCCTAGTTGGACTAGGATTGGGGGGCGCCACCTCTCCCTCCTTTTTCCTTTCCCTCTCTTCCTTCTTGGTGGACTCCTACTAGGAATAGGATTGCAATCCTATTCCTAGTAGGATTGCCCTAGCCGCACCATAGGAGGCCGGCCAGCCCTCCTCCCTTGCTCCTTTATATACGGGGGCAGGGGGGCACCCAAAGACACACAAGTTGAATTGTTCCAGCCGTGTGCGGTGCCCCCCTCCACAGAAACACACCTCAGTCATACCGTCGCGTTTCTTAGGCGAAGCCCTGCGCCGGTGAATACATCATATCCGTCACCACGCCGTCGTGCTGACGAAACTCTCCCGTGAAGCTCAACTGGATCAAGAGCTCGTGGGACGTCATCAAGCTGAACGTGTGCTGAACGCGGAGGTGCTATACGTTCGGTGCTTGATCGGTTGAATCGCGAAGAAGTTCGACTACATCAACCGCGTCACTTGAAGCTTCCGCTTCCGGTCTACGAGGGTACGTAGACACACTCTTCCCTCTCGTTGCTATGCATCTGGTAGATAGATCTTGTGTGATCGTAGGAAAATTTTAAAATACTACGTTCCCCAACACCTCTAGTGTTGTGCCTGAAGAAAAAGTTAGGACAGCTGAAGATTCAAAGGCTGTGCCTGAAGAGAATGAAGAAGTCAGAGCAACTGCAATAGTTGTGCCTGAAGAAATTCAACCAAATTCCTCTGCTCCTCCTGCGCCTACTCCAACTCCGATCCTTCCATCTGCATCCGATGTGAAGAAGATCAAGGCTGCAGAGCGTGCAGCTGTGAAGAAAAGGAAGGCATCAACTTCATCAGATTCTTCAGCTGCGAAGAAGATGAAGACTTTGACAAACTCAGTTGACAACCCAATTGATGCCATTCCTATTTCAACCATGCCATCAAAGGAACTTGTTCCATTTGATGAAGAATATGTGATTCCCAGTGAATCAGAAGAAAACATTCCCCATGCTGCTTCCTCAGAGTCGACGGATGAAGAAATTGAAGTGGATGCAATCCCTTCAACCCCAGTTATCTCCTCGCCTATGCCTCAGTTCTCTGCTGAAGAGGCCGGCGTTGAGGAATTGGATGAACATGAATCTGACGTGGACATTGGGAGTGCCACTCCATTGATGAATGATGACTTTTGGGATAGTCAGCATCCCAACTCCCCTCTGTTCACGCCGCTGCAACAAATTCCACAGTCCCCAGCATGCACTATTCCATTGGGCTTTGAAGAAACTCATCCCACACAGTATGTACATGAAGACATTCCAGCCACTAGTGCTGAAGAAACTGCTGGTGCTGAATCAATGAAGACTCGGACTGCCACTGAAGAGGAACCAGAAATTCCTCAGTCTGAAGAACCCGAGATTGCGAATCTTGAGGTTGTGATGCAATTGACTGACACTCCTCAACCCAAGCCAAAGGATCCATTCTCACGGAAGAAAACGTTCAAAAAGGTTGATTTCTTCAACGAGCATGTATTCTTCACTGACTACAACCCCTATGAATCTGCTCGCATTAGGAAAAGGCATTTCTGGACTGCCAGCCATGCAAATTTCTATTCCTCAGTGCTGTTCAACAAAGACAAAGTCTTCGATCATGAGCACATTCCTCACGTGGATATGGAATCTCTGCCGTGCTTTGTGCCAGTCCTCAGTGTTCTTCACGACGCTGGACTGTTAGGTTTCTACACTGACATCTGTGATTGGAATGAAGAACTCATTCTTCAATTCTCTGCAACGCTGCACATCACCGGAAACTCTGAAGATGTGAATTCATGGGTGCTAGACTGGATGACCGAAAATACTCACTACAAGGCACCAGCTACTGAATTACTTCAAGCTTTACCTCTCAGTCCTCCCACTGAAGCTGGTCGCTGCATGTACAAAGAAACTGAACTTACGGATCACTATATGCAGGTGCTGATGAAGCCATTGAAGCCAGGTCAAGCCCCAAGGACCAAATTCCTCATGAAGGAATTGCTATTTCTGCCTCGGACTGTCTATCGCATTCTGACGAAGACATTGAGTACAATCAAGGGCCACGACTCAAATGATGAAGAAGTCGTTGGCATCATGAAGAATCTGCTATTCAATATCATCCATGGCATCCCCGTCAACTTCCATGATTTCTTCATGAGGACTATGGCAAATGTTGCATTGTCCCCTTTCAACCTGAAGCCTTATGCTCCGCGGATTATGAGATTCATCAGGACAAGGTCTTTAGTCAACTATAAAGCTGATACACTGAATCATTGCAGCTACTTGCCCCCAATTGAAGTCCTCAAACGGACATATTCCTCAGTGATGACAAGGGCAAGGCTTCTGCTGTTATTGATGAAGGCATTCGTCCATTGGATGGTCAATTTCGCAAAGCTGCATCCTACTCCACCAATGATGAATCTGCCACCCATGATTCTGCCGCCAACGCTCCCAAGCAAAATCCTCAAGGCACAGCTCCCAGGGTGATGACTGATCGTGAGCTTCTCCTCAGTCTTCACCAGAAGGTTGATCGCAATCACAAAATGGGTCAAGCGTCAGTTTGGTTCAATTCTTCACAACATGACTTCTACCCACAATCCAGTGAAGAAAAACCATTACTACCTCTATGAAACCCTGAATCGTACCTCGGTTGTTCTGTCTCACCTTTATGGCCAAGAAGATCTGAAGAAAATGGGTCTCAAGGATGACTTTGACTGGTGTGCTCCTCCACTGAAGAAATACAAGAAGGTCAAGGTTCCTCCCTTGGTGGCCAGCTCCTATTATTCATCACGCGATACCGACGAGTATGAAGACTTGGACGACATTGCGGCAGGCCCTACTTCAAGCATCGACCCCAACAACACTAGCGCTCCTTCATCAACTTGAGATTTTTCACGGGTGTTAGTCCTCAGTTTTGATCCTTTTGGTCATTCGATGACAAAGGGGGAGAAATCTGAGTTAGTCTTCAAGCGGGTCTATTTATATGGGCGTTTTTTTGCTAAGTTACAACTCTCGTTTTTCTGATGACTTTGCTGGATCGAGTTGTAAACTTAAACTCTATGGTGACCTGATACTTTTGCTGTTATTTTTCTGCATGCTTATTCCTCGTTAATGTTTATGCACGCATGCTAAATTACATCAGTCACCATATTTCATCATGCATTTCAAATTCTTCATATTATATGTCAAATGTGTGTATGAATTACAAGATATAGGGGGAGATCTCCATGATTCTACTCTTCAAGTGTGCATTGCTTCAAAAGCAAATTCCTCACTATGCACATCTTCAGGGGGAGTTCTTCTATATCTTGCAATCAAATTCCTCAATATCAGAATTTACACTTCATATGTTTATCCCCGTTGAAAACTTGACCTATATTGTCATCAATCACCAAAAAGGGGGAGATTGTAAGTGCATCTAGTGCCCCTTAGTGATTTTGGTGTATTGGAGAGTTATAGGTTAAGGGACTAATGTGTTTATGAGTGTACACAGGTTTATAAGTCTATGAGGATTTTGATATTTGCAGAGAAAGTCGACCCCTAAAAATGAAGTTCTTCAACTGAAGACTTTGGATTCATGAATACTTTCTGAAGACTTTGAAAGTAAAGAAATTGGTGTGACCTTGAAGACTTGGTAATCATTTGAGGAACATGAAGCGTGAAGACTTTTGTTTTCGTAGTTTGTTTCTCTCTTTATTGAGTCATAGGAAACACCGTACTGTTAAAGGGTGTGAGGAAATACTAAGGAAAAATTTCCATTTGATGCTCAACTCAAAATCCTACACCTACCAATCCCTTCGAGTGAAGCCATTGGAATTCTCATACAGTTCAGTCATATTCTTCAGTGATAGAGACGAAGTTCCTCTGGTCTCTGAGGAATTTGTTCTGACTCAGGAGTTCGGAATTCGCCAGTGCGGATTTCCTACAAGTGAGGAACATGATAGCCCTGAGGAATTTGATACTCCAAAATTCCGACCGTTGTTGTGCTATGCGCCAATTGTCCCAAAATATCTACCTACCTAACGGTCATATCATTAAGGGCATTTATGTCTTATCATGTCGGGCTGCTCCCTAGGCTATAAATAGCCGCCCCCTACAACCACTAGCTGGTTGGCTGCTCTGAGAGAAATTGACATTTGTCATAAGAGCAACCCATCCTCCGCGGATTTTGAGTGAAAATCATCAAGTGGGGAAAAACCCAAAACCAAACCCAAACACCTACAAACCCAAAAGTGATTGAGCATCACTGAAGAGATTGATCCTGAGTGGATCCGACGCTTGTTACCTTTGAAGACTGTGCTTCTTCCAAACGGTTAGGCGTCATGGTCTAGAGCATCCAAGAGGAATTGTGGATTGCCGAGTGACCGAGTTTGTGAAGGTTCGGAAGTCACCTGTGAAGACATACCACGAGTGATTGGGCGAGGTCGGTGTTACCTTAGCTCAAGGGGTATACGGTGAGGACTTGGTGTCCTTGACTGTGTGTCCGAGACTGTGTGTCCGGGACTGTGTGTCCTTAGGTTTAAATACCTAGCTGCCCTAACCAGATGTACAACTGAGACAGTAGTTGGAACTGGTCTAAAAAATCATTGTCTTCACCAAGCTTACTGGTTCTATTTCCTCAACTCTTCCATTTCCTCATATCTGTGTTGTGTGCTTGTTCATATCTATTTGAAGACTTTGACTGAAGACTTTTCTCAATTTCCTCAGTTCAATTTCTTCAGTCTGTTTGTCTTCATCATGTGTTATCATGTGTTTACACTTTCTGTACTCTGTGCTTGTCTTCATTTCATCATGATGACCATGCTTGTGTTCTGTTATGTTTACTTCTGAGTACTTATTCCGCTGCAAGTTGTTCTTTGCTAAGGAATTTTCTGGCCTGCATATTCCTTAGTGAAGAATTCATAAAAATCGCCTATTCACCCCCCCCTCTAGTCGATATAACGCACTTTCAGTCCGTCCCTGCAGCGTCGCCAAATCCAAGCAGCTGAGCTCTGGCTCGCGGGCCAGCCTCGTGTACGTCACCTCCCGTTGTCCTTGGTGCCTCGTCCTTGCAAGAGCTGAGGGCGAACAGGCGGGTAAGGGCGCACGACATGGTGCCTCATCGCTCCGGGAGCCGCGCGCTGGTTGTCTTTCCTTAGGATATCCACATGAGAATACTAGGCTCGGCGTATGTGCTCGGGTCCGTCCCTGCAACGTCGATAAACCCAACGGCTGAGCTCTGTCTGGCGGGCCGGCCCCGTTCACGTCACCTCCTGGGGTCGTTGGTGTCTGGCCTTCTCATGTGGAAACCTCAGGGGATGCACTGGGTGCAGGTTGCCTAAACATATTGCAGCATCACCTCAGGCGCTCTCAATCAAGAACACCCGCCTTGAGGTATGGCCCCGTGAGTCCCGCGCTGGCTCATGGGTGCCCAGATACACCTCGTCTAGCCCAGTCGTGCAAGCCACGTGTCAGGGCGGGGCTGTACACGCCCCTGGGGCTCTTCGTAGTAGGGAGTCCCCTCCCACGTGCCAGTGGAAGCACCATGCTCTGCGCTGGCAGTCGACACGGTCGAGGAGCGGCTATGCCCGTGCAAGAACTATAGCGCCATGCTTCGTGTTGGTGATAAACAACTGGGGGTGGCTTCACGGCTAATTTTACCTCAAGGAGCCGCTAGGCTCGGTGACTAGC
>LR738711.1:98882683-98930192 GCA_902687465.1 Secale cereale | reverse complement strand
TTCCCATCGGGAGGGTAGTGCGAGGGGGCTGGGCACGGGGGCTACGCTCAGGTCACGCCTGGCGTACGCCCCACCAGGTCCCCTGGACCTGGTCATCATGCAACCCTCCGGAGCGAAAGCCCGACGAGGACAGGTATGAGGTCTCTTCGTACGTCAAGGGGGACCCTTGGGCATCGCGACCCAAGGGCCTAACTGGTCCCGTAGCCCCTCACCCCTTGGTCTCGTCCTGGTGATCCGGCCGACCCAACGGCGCCTGAGGTACGCGTGGGGCCGGGCTTTGCCGACGTAGAACACTAAGGCCTGCTCTCGCATTCCCTTCCCAAGGGATGTTCGTTCGTCAAGGGGTACCATTGGGCATCGCGACCCAAGGGCCTAACTGGACCCGTAGCCCCTCACCCCTTGGTCTCGTCCTGGCGATCCGGACGACCCAACGGCAGCTAAGGAACGAGCGGGACCGGGCCCTGCCGATGCAGAACGCTAAAACATGGTTTCGTGCTTCCTTTCTAGAGGTTGTTTGCACGTCAAGGAGGACTCTTGAGCATCACGACTCAGGAGCCTAACTGGTCATGTAGCCCCTCACCCCTTGGTCTCGTCCCAGTGATCCGGATGACCCAACGGCGACCGAGGTACGCACGGGGTCGGGCTCTGCCGACGTAGAACAACAAAGCAAATGGGAAGAGAACCGTGAATAGCTAGCAATTATTACAAGCCAAATTGTTCTTCAAACGCCAAACAGAAGTTTTAACGCCTCCACGAGGCACGTAGCATGTCGCGGGCAACTTCGCATGAAAGTAAAGATAGGGAGGAGCACCGTCGTCCACCAGCAGGCCCCTTCTTCAGCCTTAGGCACCGTCATCAGGAGCACGGCGTCAAGATTCTTCTTCGAGACGCTGGTCGCGCACAGGGCCGGCTCTTACCAGGTGGGTAGAGTGGCGGCCTTCGCCTTACCAGACGCCATCGGCTGCAAACTAGGAGGGAAGACAGCGCATATCTAGATTCTTTGAGGGATAGGAGCAAGAAAGGGGATCTGGAGCAAGGCGAAGGCGAGCAATGAAGGCACTGCAGTGCGCACTTGCCTTTTGTCAGTCGTGCGGTTGCCGAGGCAGCATGAGGAAGTGGAGACGCCCACGTCCTGTCAAGTGTCATGCATCAATCAAGGCCGCATGCTTTTGGGGCCCGCGGCGCTCCACACTTGACCCTTGGCTTCACCGCGAAGCCAAGTCTGAGCGCGCCTTGGGCCCGGGGGCTACTGTCGGCATTCTAGGAACGGGGGTACCCAGACTTGCCTACCTGCGGCCTAGCGCGTGGCTCATCCAGTGGCCTCGTACGGCCCATCTTCATTAGCAAACCTCTCAAAACCCTCACGAGGGGCCAAACCTCGCGAGGCGGATGACGCAAGACCTCCCGTGGGGCGACCTCACTAGACTGGCTCCCGAGGAGCGGGGATATCAAGCCAAGGGGCACCTCATGAGGTTATCATGACGTGAGCCATGACGACCAAGGCCAGGCGAGCGCGAACGGGCGCAGGATGCCAGTTTCCTCTTTGGTGCTAAAGGGGAAAGCGCAGGCGAGGAGTCCGAGGCATCAGGCAAAAGGTTTCCATATCAGTGCAACGAGACCAAGACCAGAAGGATGGCAGGACAAAGGTCACCACGGAGCCCACGACGATGTCACCACCAGAGCCTTTTGCAGGCGAAGACCACCTTTTGCCAGGATGGCTTGTACTAGCTGCCCCCCTTCAAACTTGGCCGTTGTGGGATCCCTTCCTGCTCAATATTTGGGAAGTGTTCCCGGGCCTCTATAAATAGGACTAGCCACAACCATAGAAGAGGGATCCGGATGGGATCCAGATCGGATCATTCAGACCACCCTTACACCCACTAGCTCGCCGAGCGCAAGAACACCTCTCATTAGGAGGCTGTTCTTCCCGTGTACTTGTTCATCCCTAGCCTACAAGGCAATCCACCAAACCACACTGGATTGGGGTATTACACCACAACGGTGGCCCGAACTAGTATAAACCCTTGTGTCTCTTGTTCTTTGGGCACGACGAGCTAGTCATAGGAATCTGTGCGAGAGCGAACTAGAGCAGAAGGAGAGATCTTCGTGCACACCCCAGTGTTCGAACCTCAAGGGTTTGCCGGAACCCACATTCCAACAACAATGTTCCGCTCAAGAGGAACCATCACCAACCCAAGACCCACACACTTCCGAAGAACAAAGAGAAGGCCCTCAATCTAATGGACAAGACCGAGTGCAAGATCAACCGCAAGATGGTGATGATCCACCAAGTGATGCACAAGGCCAAGTTCATTCTACCGAGCAAGTTCAAGATCAAGAACAAGCTCAAGACGATGCTCATGATGATCAAGTTACCGCTCCTCAACTCTCTCTTGAGGAGCAATTGGAGCATCGTGCCGCCAAGGTTGCTTCCAAGCTCGCTTCTAGAGAGCATCACATGGATAATATACCTGGAAGCATAACAAAGGGGGTAAGCACTCGTAGACAATTAGAAAACTATTGTGAACATCATGCATTTGTTTCTTGTGTTAAACCTCAAAAGGTCTATTAGGCGCTCGAGGATCCAGATTAGCTTAATGCCATGCATGAAGAACTTGATAACTTCGAGCGCAACAAAGTGTGGTGGTTGGTGCCAAGGCCAAAGGAGAACCATAATGTCATTGGAACCAAGTGGGTCTTCAAGAACAAGCAAGATGCTCACGGGATTGTTTAGGGATTCCTGGATCTGGGGGTCCTCAGGTGGCCAGACAAACTCCTAGTGGGCCGGACTGGTGGGACATGAAGATTATTATAGAAGATCGTCTCTCGTATCCAGATAGGACTCCTGGATTCTTGCAATGGCAAGTTTTAGGCTCGGTGTAGATTTTCCTTCCTTTGCAAGATGATATGTACAAACCCTAGGCCCCTCCGGTGTGTATATAAAATGGAGGGTTTAGTCCGTAGAGGCTAGAATCAGAATCATACAATCCTCATAGGCGAGACCTAGGGTTTAGCCATTACTATCTCGTGGTAGATCAACTGTTGTACACATATTCATCCATACTAATATAGCAGGAAGTTGGGTTTTACCTCGATCGAGAGGGCCTGAACCTGGGTAAACATCCTGTCCCCTGCCTCCTGTTAACATCAATCCTCAGACGCATAGTTCGGGGCCCCCTACCCGAGATCCGCCGGTTTTGACACCGACATTGGTTCTTTCATTGAGAGATCCACTATGTCGTCGACGGAAGGACTGATGGACCGTGTTGTCAACTCCAACGGTGACGTCAAGGGGATTTTCCCTCCCGGCCAACTCTTCGTGTTCGGTGGCTTCGCGCTTCGTGCAAACACTGAAGGCCACCTTGAGCAGATCGAGAGCTACGACCCTGGCCATCATGTCAGATTCGGTAGCTTGAACTAAATTCCTGATATCCGTGGGGACTTGATCCTCGATGGATTCGAGCTAGCGGCGACCCCTCTCTGCCACCACGATGATCATGACTTAGCTCTGTCATCGGATCAGGAAACAGCACGTGCAACGGTTTCGGCCCTAGATCCAGAACTGATTGCGTCACTCAAAAATGAGAAGCTCAACCCCACCACGGGAGCCACATACTCTATGGTGTTGGAGCCGCACACGGATCCAACTGCTGGGGTCTGCGTTACCAGAACCCCGGACTTAGCTCCGGTGTCCGATTCCAAACTGCGCGTAACTGCGCCCCTCAAATCCAACCAGGCGCCTATCGCCGAATTCTGTGTTGCGGCTATTTTCCAGCACTCACCATTTGGTGACATGTTAAGGTCGTTAAGATCTCTCTCCTTGGATGAGAACACACAGCCGCACTATATCCTGTTCGAACTGGAGGCTGATGAACAGCCGCGCTATACCCAGGGGGATGAAGAATTTCGTTCCCCACTCACCACCCGCTTGGTAGCCACGGTTGAAGATCTAACCGATCTACTCGACTACGCTTCAGAAGACTTCGACGGGATGGATGTCAAAGCTGAAGCTGATACAGATCAAAGCCGGCCCATAATAGGGTGGTGGAAATCTACGTCCTCATACGACGTGTATATGGTGGATACACCCAAAGAGGCGGAAGGCAACGGTGAAAACAATCCCGTACAGGCCAAACCTGCCGAAGAACCTCCCAAGCGTCCGCGCCCAAAACGCCGAACAAAATCCCGTAAAGGAAAGGATAGCAACACCGTCACTAATGACGGTGATATTCCGGAACAGGGCGAAGACCCCGCAGATCCACCGATAGAACAGGAGGAGCGAGAGGACGACGAATGGAGTTCAAAGCCACAGTCCGATGACAGCGATGCCGAAGACGGTGACTATGAACCAATCTCCGAAGAAGAGGCTAGCCTGGATTACAACGAATATACCGTCCCAGAAGAACCCTCCAAACAAAAATGTTTCCATTGGCGGCTTATAGCCACCGGACGGAGCTTAAAAAAGCAGCAGAGACAGCTTTGAGCTGCACAAGACACGCTTAATGATAGATGGAATGAGGTGCTAGACGCCGAACAGAAACATGGCTTTAATGGCCAAATAAAAGGCTATCCCAAGCGCAAGCTGCTGCCCGAATTCGACGACGAGGCCGTTGCGCCCGTCCTACCGAAAAATAACACCACCGACAAGCCGGACCGACCACCTCGCGGATGGGATAGAGTCGCTAGCAATGGCATAAACAAGCCCCCACCCCATAAAGGAAAGGAGGGTGCAGCCCAAGTCCTAAAGCATGATCTGCGTGAGGACCTAAACAAAAAAGCTAGTAAGAGCAGGTCTATATTCGGACCCAGAGACTGAGCTCCCGCATGGGACGGCAGCTATCAAGCCAATCGTGCCGCTGACATACCAGTTTGGGGTCAATACCGAACACCACAACCATCGGACATACACCAAGATATTGCAAGATACAGAGGAGCTTCACACCCTCTATGCTTTACCGATGAGGTACTGGGTCATGATTTCCCAGAAGGGTTTAAACCAGTGAACATCGAAGCGTACAATGGAACGACGGATCGTGCCGTCTGGAGAGAAGACTTTATTCTTCACATCCACATGGCTCGAGGAGATGATCTCCACGCCATCAAATATTTACCCCTCAAGCTAAAAGGACCAGCTCGGCACTGGCTAAACAGTCTCCCAGGAAACTCCATTGGGAGTTGGGAAGAACTTGAGGACGCTTTCCGGGCCAATTTTCAAGGGACTTATGTCCATCCCTCGGACGCTGACGATTTAAGTCACATCATCCAACAACCCAGGGAGTCAGCCCGCAAGCTTTGGAACCGGTTTCTCACTACGAAGAACCAGATCGTCAACTGTCCGGACGCCAAAGACTTAGCGGCATTCAAGCATAGTATCCGGGACGAATGGCTAGCCAGACACCTTGGACAGGAAAAGCCGAGGACAATGGCAGCCCTAACTACACTCATGACTCACTTTTGCATGGGTGGGGATAGCTGGTTAGCTTGTAGCAGCACCAGTGACCCTGTAACATCTGAAGTCAGGGACGGGAATGGAAACCACAGCGTAATAAAAAAATCATCGAAACAATCCTGGAAGCCCAGATGATACATCGGTAAACGCTGGATTCAGCGGCTCCAGACCCGGTCAACGGAAGACGCCATTTAAAGGCAACAAAGATGGTCCATCAAGTTTGGACAAGATATTAGACAGGCCCTGCCAAATCCATGGCACCCTAGAAAAACCTGTCAATCACACCAACCATAAATGTTGGGTTTTTAAGCAGGCCGGCAAGCTAAACGCCAAACACAAGGGGAAGGATCCTCAGAGCGAAGACGAGGATGAACCTCCCCAGCCGAATATAGGGGGACAGAAGAAATTTCCACCGGAGGTCAAAACAGTGAACATGATATATGCCACTCATATCCCAAAGAGGGAGCGCAAGCGCGCACTCCGCGACGTCTATGTCGTTGCGCCTGTCGCCCCAAAATTCAACTCATGGTCAGCCTGTCCGACCACTTTTGATTGCAGAGATCATCCGACTAGTATTCGACATGGGGGTTCGG
This sequence comes from Secale cereale, assembly GCA_902687465.1. Taxonomy (NCBI): domain Eukaryota; kingdom Viridiplantae; phylum Streptophyta; class Magnoliopsida; order Poales; family Poaceae; genus Secale; species Secale cereale. Next base: position 98,924,150 of record LR738711.1, on the reverse strand, counting down.
CTGCCTTAGTGCTCGACCCAATAATAGATGGATACCATCTAACCCGAGTCCTTATGGACGGCGGGAGTAGTCTTAATTTGATATATCAGGACACTATCCGTAAGATGGGGATCGACCCATCAAGAATCAAGCCAAGCAGCACGACCTTTAAAGGAGTGATACCGGGCGTTGAAGCTCACTGCCCATGCTCTTTAACATTGGAGGTTGTATTCGGTTCTCCCGACAACTTTCGAAGCGAAGAATTACTCTTCGACATAGCTCCGTTCCGAAGTGGCTATCACGCTCTACTCGGAAGGACAGCCTTCGCCCGCTTTAATGCAGTCCCGCATTATGCCTATTTAAAGCTCAAGATGCCTGGACCATGTGGCGTTATTACGGTTAATGGAAATATGGAGCGTTCTCTCTGTACGGAGGAAGATACCGCGGCCTTAGCATCCGATGTACAATGTGGCCTATTCAAGCCAGATAATGCATCAATAGCAGACACAACTAAACGTGTCCGGCACATGCCTCAGTGCGGCAGCTCGGATGAACCTGAGCAAGATTGACAGCTATGCCCCTATCGACCGCCCCATAAGATGATAGCATATGTGCCTCGAGTACATAATTATGCCCTAAAAATTCCTTGGGTGATGACCGGGGGCACCTGCATACAGTCCATAGTTCGTCTAGACCATATTCGGACCTTAAACTTATCTTCTTTTGGTTCATTAAAACGAACGAGACTTACTTTGGCCACACCGGATTGATTTCTTCGTTTCCAGGTTTATTTCTTTTTTTACAGATGGCCATCATACTCGCACCTTCAAGGACACATTACAGAGGAGAAAACCGCATAGACGTGCAACAGGGACCCGCACTAAGGTTTCTTTTTTAGATTAAGACCCTGTGTAAACCTTTTTTCTCTTTCTTGTTATATACCTTTTGTGGCATGTAAAATGTCCAAAAAAGGTCATCGACATTATCTGTAAAGTTCGTGGCTCGCCGTACTATAGAGGGATGTTAATAGAACAATTTTATTCATATTACGTCCAAAGTTTTATTCACTCACCATGGAATGTTCTTTTCCCGCATCAAATTGCCATATGTGCCTTGTCAATAAGGGTTTACTACCAAGGGCTATAGTCAGCCCTGGTATATGCTGAAAAGACCGAACACCTATAGGGAGTGTTAGGCATCCTGGATATTTGTATTGTATGCATCAGTTCTGAATCATGTCTTGGGTCAATAGTTGGGTTGCCCGGCTCCTGTGCTTACTCCTACGTTCTCGATTGTTCGGCTAGGGTGTAAAGGGTGAACTACTGCGATAGTACTTCTGGCTAGTCCGGTCAAGTACCTCAGTAGAGAAAGCTGAAAATTGACTGCCATGATAAGCGAGAACCTAGTCTGCAATCCGGTGACTTAGTTTTATAGTACGATCGATAGAGATCTACCCCGTGTTATATGAAGGGTTGGTTTTCTCGCCCAGCCAAGTGCAATTGGATACTTCATCCGCACCAGGGGCTAGTACCTAGCCCCACTTGTGAAACTCCTACGACTAAGTGAAAGGAATAAAGCTGCATAGTCTGATTGCCTGGTTCGCTCCGCATACACCTCCTATATGGACCAAGACGTTGGATAAAGAGTGTATTTCCATATGACCGAACACCCCAGTACTATGTACCTGGGGGCTGAAGCCGACGACTCGAAACTTCCAGATTTAGATAAACAGTCACATAGGAGGTAAAAAAGACGCTGATATTATAAATAGCGCAAAAGTTATATATACATCGGATTCATAAGCCTAGTCTTTATATCCGGATACAATCATTCAAAGGTAACATCCTTCGAACACTGGCCTTCTACAAGGCGGGCACCCTCGATGACGTCCTCGAAGTACTTCTTCGGCTTGCGGTGCTCCTTGCCTGCGGGCGGGCCAACAGTGGCTATATGCACTGCGTTCATCTTCGCCCAATGCACTTTGACGCGAGCGAAGGCCATCCGAGCACCTTCTATGCAAGCCGGCCGTGTTAATGCGTCGACCCACGGACTCGCCTCGACGAGCAGCTTCACCAATCCAAAGTAACTACTTGGGATTGGCTCAACGGGCCATATCCGGACTATTAAGTCCTTCATGGACGAACTCGCTATGTTGTGCAGCTTGACCAGCTGCTTCATCTGGTCGCTGAGGGGCATCATATGTTTTGGCGCCTCGAACTGCGACCAAAACAGCTTCTCCGTATTGTTCCCCTCCAGGGCACGGAAATACTGGGCGGCGTATGCGCTGCTCCTTGGAAGATCAGCAAACACGCCTGGAGAACTCCACAATCGTGTCAGCCCAATATACTTCTGCCCTCCGAAGATGCTCTGTAAGAGAAATATCTTACCAGATGCTATCTGTCGCGCTTGTTTGATTTCCTCAAAGGCGCTACACGCCTCGCCTCGCGCGTCCTGGGCATATTTTACTGCCTTAGACAGCTCGGTCGCCTATTCTGAAGCCTTCTTCTCCGACGCCTCACACTTATGGATGGCATCTTGGAGCTCGACCTCGACTTCGGACACCCGAGATTTGTGCTTCTCGCACTCCTCCTTTTCGGCCTCCAAATCAGCAGCCGCTTTATCAGCGGCTGCATTGTTCGCCTTGGCCTCCTCCTTGGCCTTGGCAACCTCGCCCTTGAGGGCCTCGAGCTCAGCGGCGCCATATGTGTAATACAGAATACAATATTAGAGTTTGAACTCATACTCAATCAATTAAGTCTTAATGACATTTAAATAAAAAATCCGCATACCTTGCGTTTCATTAAAACGCCGGTTGATGCGGTCGAGGTCCGCATTGGCCACCTCGAGCTTCCGATTTAGTTCGGCCACCTCTGCGTCTCGCGCAGTCGTCGTAACTAAGGAAGCCTGCACAACAGTTCAGCTCTGTAAATATGCTACTCTATGGATACTTCGTTTGATTCTTTTCAGAATCACACAAAGCATCAGGGGCTACTAGTTATATATGTGTGCTTAAAACAAATAAAAAAGCATTACATTGCTTACCTCAAAGCCTGTTAAAAGGTTGTTGAAGGCTTAATTGAATCCGCCCTTGACGGACTGAATCTTCTTCATCACCGCACCCATCACGGTGCGGTGTTCTTCAATGATGAGAGCACTTTGCAGTGCCCCCTCCATAGATTCCGGCGCCTCCGGATTAACTCCGGGCGCCTCTGTATCCTCCTCCGCTTGAGGAGCCGGGTCTTTGGACCCTGGAGCCGCGCTAGGCTCCATGATGGTATTCGGTGGGGCCCCGGATTGTTTGGGCCCCACGTCTTCGGTCTCCATGGGGGCCATTTCCCCATGGTCAGTGGCCACCGAGGTATTACCCTCGGCCACCCTGTCTCCTGCCCCGCCCTCATCTCCATGGGCGGAGAGAACCCGCTGGGACGACACTTTGGTGTCCCCGATTACGAGCGATGGAGCCCGGATTGGCGGGTCACTCTCCGTCTCCCCGGGCGCTAGAGAGTTCCCCTCTGATGATGTCATGTCGGGGTTTACACCGGGAGGGTTGTTGGTCAGCATGAGAAGAATACTAAGTAGGTATCATAAATACTGAATAAATAAAGGAGAAATAGCCAATCCAGACAAACTTATGATCCGGGCAGGGGTTTCACCCTGGGCTTCACCACGAAGCTATGTTCGGACGAATCCGAACTATCTCCGAGCTTCAGCTTCTTCTCGGGCACGGCCGTGCCTGCGTTAGCCATGGCCCCCCTCTTCTCCCGCTGCCTTGCGCAGGAGGCATTTCTTATTCCTCCTCTTCCTCCTCATCATCTTCATCCGCCTCGTCGTAGGAGAGAATGTGGAGGTCCTGGGGCTTCTTGCCAGCAAGACGGGACTATCTCTGGCCCCCTTGCCCTTTGATTTCTTGGGCTTCTTGGTCGGTGCCTTGTACGGGGCCAGAACCAGCATCGCTGTCAGTAGAGGCAGTGCTGGCTCTTCAGGCAAGGGCGCCGGACACTTAATCCGGGACGCCTTCTTAGTCCAGCCCTGTATATCACGTAAAAATTCCAACTCCTATTATCATTAAATAAGGGAAGGGTATGTGTTCGGCAAGGATCATTATTACCTCTATGGCGGAGACTTCAGTGCTAAAGACCGCATCCTCGTCCTCTTTGGGCCATTCCTTCTGGCTCTTGAAGAGGTGCTTCCAGATCTCTTTGTGCGTAGAGCCGAAGATATGCTTCAGCGGCTTGTCTCCTGCCGGATCAAACTCCCATAGGGAGGAATCCCGGCTTTGGCAAGGGAGAACAAGCCGGGTCAGCATCACCTGGACCACGGAGGAGAGCAGGTGCCCCTTGGAGATCACGTCGGACACACGGCTCACAAGAGTCGTCACCTTAGTGTGCGACCCCCAGTCCAGACCCTTTTTGGTCCATGAGGTTAGCCTCTCTGGGGGTCCGGCTCTGAAAGCAGGCTCCGTCGCCCAGTTGGTGTTGCGGGGTTCGGTGATATAGAACCACTCCTGCTGCCAGACCTTATTCGTCTCCACGAACGAGCCCTTGGGCCAAGTTGCATTCGGGAGCTTACTAATCATAGCGCCCCGCACTCTGCGTGTTCCCCATCCACTAACTTCGGCTTCACGTTGAAGGTCTTAAGCCACAGGCCAAAGTGTGGGGGGTGCAGAGAAAGGCTTCACACATCACTATGAAAGCGGATATGTGAAGGATAGAGTTTGGGGCTAGATCGTGGAAATCTAGCCCGTAGAACAACAAAAGACCCCGAACAAACGGGTGGAGTGGAAACCCTAGCCCCCTAACAAAATGAGAGGTGAAAACTACCCTCTCGCCCGCCTTAGGAAAGGGGATCACCTAGCCCTTAGGGGGGACTCGGTGTGCGATATCACCGGCGAGATACCCCGCGCTCTGTAGATCCTCCACGGTCTTTTCGGTGACCGTGGAAGCCTCCCACTTGCCTCTGGCACTGGATCCAGCCATTGCTGGGAAGGGGAGTAGTGGTTGAGGAACAAGGAGTTATGGGCGCATGAGATGAGTACGGGAGCAAGGGAGATTGGAGAGCTCGACCTTGAGGAAGACGTGGGGCTGATGAAAGGGATTGGTGCCCTTTTATAACGCTGTGAATACAGAGCGTCCCCCCACCTTAGCCAAAAAACTCGCCGGTTCCCAAAGCGGTCGTGCGTAATGCGCGACGTGGGTGCTCACGTCACAATGATAAGAATCCCACAATAAGTGGGCACGATCTCTATTCCGGCGGGACGTGTCAATGAGGATATGCCTCGAAACGCTAAACTAGGACCAAATAAATTGGTTCGATATGTTAGTGGGTTGGACGCGATGCTTCACCCAAAAGTTGTCAGTAGAGACACATTATTCATTTTCTTTAAAAAGCCTTGCCTTCGAGGCTAAGGGTTGTACTAATCTTGCATAGCCGAACACAATTCATCTATTTGTATAAGATATATTCGGGAGGAGGAACCCGCCTTGCAATGCCGAAGACAATACGGAAGCCGAACTCATCGCCATCGAAGACATGTTCAGGTGCTACTGAGGGAGTCCTAGATCGGGGGTTCCTCAGGTGGCTGGAAAAACTCCTAGTGGGTCGGACTGGTGGGCCATGAAGATTATTATAGAAGATCGTCTCTCGTATCCGGATAGGACTCCTGGATTCTTGCAATGGCAAGTTTTAGGCTTGGGTGTAGATTTTCCTTCCTCCGCAAGATGATATGTACAAACCCTAGGCCCCTCCGGTGTGTATATAAACCGGAGGGTTTAGTCCGTAGAGGCTAGAATTAGAATCATACAATCCTCATAGGCTATACCTAGGGTTTAGCCATTTCTATCTCGTGGTAGATCAACTCTTGTACACATATCCATCCATACTAATATAGCATGAAGTAGGGTTTTACCTCGATCGAGAGGGCCTGAACCTGGGTAAACATCGTGTCCCATGCCTCCTGTTAACATCAATCCTCAGACACATAGTTCGGGGCCCCCTACCCGAGATCCGCCAGTTTTGACACCAACAATTTTCATTCGAAACAAGGCTCGTTTGGTGGCACAAGGCTACTCCCAAGTCGAGGGTATCGACTACGGTGAAACCTTTGCTCTTGTTGCTCGCCTTGAATCTATCCGTTTGTTGCTTGCTTATGCTTCTCATCATAACTTCAAGTTGCAACAAATGGATGTGAAAAGTGCTCTTCATGAATTAGTGTATGTCAAACAACCCGCGCGGTTTGAGGATTCCAAGTTCCCCAATCATGTGTACCAACTTGATAAGGCGCTCTGTGGCCTTAAACAGGCCCCACGTGCGTGGTATGATCACCTTACTGAGTTGTTGCAAGATCGTGGGTTTGAAATTGGGAAAATCGACCCACTCTTTTTACTAAGAAGGTCAAAGGGGAGTTGTTTGTGTGCCAACTATATGTTTATGATATTATTTTTGGTTCTCCAAACAAAGCTTTCAATGATGAGTTTGCTGCACTCATGACCGCGGAGTTTGAGATGTCCATGATGGGAGAGTTGATGTTTTTTCTTGGGTTCAAAGTAAAACAAAGAAGAGAAGGAATATTCATCAATCAAGCCAAATACACTCAAGACATGCTCAAGAGATTCAACCGGAGTGATGTCAAGCCGGCTACTACTCCAATGCCTACCAAATGCCAACTTGACATTGATCCCAATGGTAAAGCGGTGGATTAAAAGGTATATCGTTCTATGATTAGCTCCTTGTCGGATATCATGTTGAGTGTGGGAATTTGGGCACGGTTTCAAGCCTCACCTAAGGAAAGTCACTTTGTGGCGGTCAAGCGAATCTTTTGATATTTGGCTCATACCCCAAACTTTGGCTTATGGTACCCTAGAGGAGCCAACTTCAATCTTGTGGGGTTCTCGGACTCGGATTCGGCGGGAGACAAAGTGGATGGGAAGTCAACTTCCGGTGGGTACCAATTTCTTGGTTGCTCTTTGGTGAGTTGGTCTTCTAAGAAGCAAAGTTGTGTTTCTCTCTCCTCCACCAAAGCCGAGTATGTGGCCGTCGGCAGTTGTTGTGCTCAACTTCTATGGATGAGGCAAACTTTAAAGGATTACGGTGTCATTTGTGACAAAGTGCCTCTTTGGTGTGACAATGAAAGTGCCATCAAGATTTCTCTCAACCTGGTACAACACTTCAAGACGAAGCATATTGAGATTCGGTATCACTTCCACTACAAGAAATACGTCAACTTGTGACCATCACTATTGGCTCACTGAATGGTCATTGTTTTCCATTTGCTACCTTTTTCTAACCAAAAACAGATGGTCAAAAGCTGACCGTCGTAAACTGAAATTAACAACTTTTTTTCGGGAATGGTCTTAGACGTTTACGACCAAAACAAAAGGTCGTTAGTTCAACGACCTTCTGTTTTGGTTGCTAGCGGTCTTCCAAGGCCACGTCGGATCCGACGTGGCAAGCTGACGTGGCAAAATTGCAACCAAATGAAAAGGTCATTGATTAGAATCAGCCTGGTCCAGTTCGACATTTTACTTGGGCCAAGCCCAACAAATTTGATATTTCTATTGTTTTTTCTCTGTGCTTTGATTAGCTAAATGGGCCTGACCCAATAATTTGGCATTTTATTTTCTAAGATGCAGCCTTTTACAGTCCATTTTTTGGGCCACAACCTTTTTCGAATCTGTAATTTATATTGCGCTTTTTAGGAACGAGTCCTACATAGTTTGGGCCATGGCCTTTTTAGAGGCCAAGTATTCGGTGCAATATAAATTCCGGACATGGTATTTTTATAATCCAATAGTTCTTAGGCCAAGCCCTCTTTTATTTACGACTAATATTCTCAAATCAGTAATAGTAACAGTACTTCTTTCCCACCTTCAGTAACAACACAAGTATAGAAAACTTTATCTCACATGTTGCCAGCACATAACTTTATCTGGCATAACATTATACAAAACAACACATATCAATAACTTATCTCCCATGTTCACAAGTACATAAATTTATCTCTCACAACATTATGCATAACTGTATCTCGTAGGTTCAAAGCACATAAACTTTATCTCACAAGTTCCCCGCAACAAAAGAAGATCACCATCATAGATCCTAATCAATAAATGATGCAAATGACCTGCACGTTCAAAAATAAAAAAACAATATGTCAAAGAGAGACGAGCAAAAAATAGCCACTTACATCAAGTAGACCTGATGTATAGATAGTAATCAAACTAGCATCTACTTTGCCCAAGTTCATATTAAATTCAAATAATCTGGGATAGTTCAACAAACAAAAATGTGAAGCAAATAGCATCTCCAGTTCAGCAACAGGTTGTACATATAGTATGAGCAGGACATGACAGTAAAAAATAGTGAGCAAAAGCCAAATTAGTTGCTTTAACTCTAACTATTTGGTATCAAATTGACATAATCTGGAACAATTCAACAGATCAAAATGTGGAGTAGCATCATACGCTCAGGTGACAAATGATTCATATGTAACTCCTCTATTATACAGTACTACAATAACAGAGCTGCATCTCTAGATACATGAACAAAGCGGTGTGTTGATGGCATGCTAGGCATCCGTTTTGAAAAGTTCGATTTTAGATCAATAACAACCAGAAAGGCCTCAGTGGTCTAAATGTTCAGCACACCATCATCACATCACCGCCGAACAGGACCCGATACAACACATACACATCAACTAGCGAAAAAATGGGATCAAGCATAGAGGGAGGCGGGTACCTTCTGGTTGACAAGGTCGAACGCCCTTTGTGCACCCGCATATCAAACCGATCCCAGGTGTTGGTACCTGTTTTACCAAAACAGGATAACATAGTTATACTATGTTTACTTTCAAATCATCATAAGAAAGTACATCACGACAAGAGTAGCAGATGACTGATTTGTGATGGGCTGAGCAGCAGGTTTAAAAAGCTTGATTTTGAAACATCAAATGTATTAGAATAATCATATGAATCATCATTTGATCAGCCCATCTACCAAGTGCAACTACTTGACCATTCTAGGTAAATTAAGATGTAAAATGACTAAAACTAGTAGTATGCTACAATCATATGGTACTGGTTAAAAAATGTGACTAGAGGACTACACTTGAACACGTAACTTGCAATGCCTACTAGAAGGAGCAAGTGCATAACATCATATGCTCAGCTGACAAACAGTTCATATGCAACTCATTTGCATTATATACCACACTAACAGAGGAAAGGGAGGAGCTCACAGTGGTGGTTTGTGTAGCCGATGTCAAACAGCCTCCTTCATCATTTTGAGCACCATGCACCTTGGTTGGACATGAAGCCCTTGTACTCTGTTGCACATATGAAATACAAAGCATCGCTGTTGCACATGGATAGGAGGAGTCAGAAATTTTGTGGTCAAATCGAAAAGGGAACTATGTAAAGTCTGCATGTGTGTGAGAAAGGAAAACAATGCAAAAGTATCACTTCTAGGAGTAGAATTCTAACCACAACAGCATCAATCAACAACAGGTATATATATATATCTAGCAATGATACCATGTACTCCCTCTGTAAAGAAGTATAAGAGCATTAAGATCACTAAATTACTGATCTAAATTCCCTTATATTTCTTTAAGGCGGGAGTAGTAAATGGCAGTGCTAATTCTCGAGCTTGCGTTGTATCCCCTCGAAGAGGAAAGGGTGATGTAGCACAATAGCATAAGTATTTCCCTCAGTTTTTGAGAACCAAGGTATCAATTCAGTAGGAGACCATGCCCGAGCCCCTCGCACCTGCACAAACAAATAAGAACCTCGCAGCCAACGCAATAAGGGGATGTCAATCCCTTCACGGTCACTTACGAGAGTGAGATCTGATAGATAGGATAGGATAATATTTTGGGTATTTTTGGTATAAGAACAGTAAGTAAAGAAAGCAAATAAGCAACGGCAACAGAAATTGAGGGGAAAGTAATATAATGAAGATAGACCTGGGGGCCATAGGTTTCACCAGTGGCTTCTCTCATGATAGCAGAATTCTATGGTGGGTGAACAAATTACTGTCGAGCAATTGATAGAAAAGAGCATAGTTATGAGAATATCTAGGCATGATCATTGTATATAGGCATCACATCCGTGACAAGTAGATCGAAACGATTCTGCATCTACTACTATTACTCCACACATTGATCGCTATCCAGCATGCATCTAGAGTACTAAGTTCATAAGAATAGAGTAACGCCTTAAGCAAGATGACATGATGTAGAGGGATAAACTCAAGCAATATGTTATAAACCTCATCTTTTTATCCTCGATGGCAACAATACAATACGTGCCTTGTTGCCCCTACTGTCACTGGGAAAGGACACCGCAAGATTGAACCCAAAGCCATGCACTTCTCCCATTGCAAGAACTATAGATCTAGTAGGCCAAACCAAAACAATAATTCAAAGAGACTTGCAAGGATATTATGATCATGCATAAAAGATTTTAGAAAAGAATCCAATATTGTCCATAGATAATCTTGATCATAAACCCACAATTCATCGGATCTCGACAAACACACCGCAAAAAGATTACATCGAATAGATCACCTCGAAGATCGAGGAGAACTTTGTATTGAGATCCAAAGAGAGAGAAGAAGCCATCTAGCTAATAACTATGGACCCAAAGGTTCTACTTGGCACAAACACTAATTAAAACACCAAACCACTTCTAAACAGAATCTAGATGCAATATTTATTCCTAAATAGAAGCAAAAGAAAAGAAAAGAAAATTGGGTTGCCTCCCAACAAGCGCTATCGTTTAACACCCCTAGCTAGGCACGATACAAAAATAGATCTAGGTATTGCCATCTTTGGTAGGCAATCCATAAGTGGCTATCATAATAGATTCATAAGGTAATTTAATTTTCTTTCCAGGAAAGTGTTCCATGCCTTTCCTTAATGGAAATCTGAATCTAATATTTCCTTCCTTCATATCAATAATTTCACCAATCATTCTAAGGAAAAGTCTACCAAGAATAATAGGACATGAAGGATTGCAATCTATATCAAGAACGATGAAATCTACGGGCACATAATTCCTATTGGCAACAATAAGAACATCATTAATCCTTCCCATAGGTTTCTTAATGGTAGAATCCGCAAGATGGAAATTGAAAGAACAATCATCAAGTTCATGGAATCCTAACATATCACACAAAGCCTTTGGAATTGTAGAAACACTTCCACCAAAATCACACAAAGCAAAGCATTCATTATCTTTAATCTTAATTTTGATAGTAGGTTCCCACTCATCATAAAGCTTTCTAGGGATAGAAACTTCTAATTCAAGTTTTTCCTCATAAGACTGCATTAAAGCATCAACTATGTGTTTGGTAAAAGCCTTATTTTAACTATAAGCATGTGCAGAATTTAGCACGGATTGCAACAAGGAAATACAATCTATTAAAGAGCAATTATCATAATTGAATCCCTTGAAATCCAAGATAGTGGGTTCATCGCTATGCAAAGTTTTAATCTCTTCAATCCCACTTTTAACAAGTTTAGCATCAAGATATAAAAACTCCGAATCATTGGGATTCCTTTTAATTAAAGTAGACTCATCTCCAGTCCCATCTTTATCAAGATTCATACTAGAAAACAAGGATCTAATAGGAGACACATCAATCACTTTCAGATCTTCATCTTTATTCTCATGATAACTAGAAGAACACGCTTTCATAAAACAATCTTTTTTTGCACGCATCCTAGCGGTTCTTTCTTTGCACTCGTCAATGGAAATTCTCATGGCTTTGAGAGACTCATTGATATCATGCTTAGGTGGAATATATCTAAGTTTAAAATAATCAACATCAAGATTAATTCTATCCATGTTTCTAGCAAACTCATCAATCTTAAGCAATTTTTCTTCAAGCAAAGCATTGAAATTATTTTGCGAATTCATAAACTCTTTAACACTAGTCTCAAATTCACAGGGCATCTTACCAAAATTTAAATAAGAGTTATTGTAGGAATTACCATAATAATTATAGGAATTACTAGGAAAAGGCCTAGGATTAAAGTTTCCTCTATAAGCATTGTTACCAAAATTATTCCTACCAAAAAAAATCACATCCAAAGATTCATTATTATTTTCAATCAACATGGATAAAGGCATATCATTGGGATCAGAAGAAGCACTCTTAGTAGCAAATAATTTCATAAGTTCATCCATCTTTCCACTCAAAACACTAATCTCTTCAATAGCATGCACTTTTTTACTAGTAGATCTTTCGGTGTGCCATTGAGAGTAGTTAACCATAATATTATCTACGAGTTTGATACCTTATCCTAAAGTGATTTCCATGAATGTGCCCCCCGCGCCTGAATCTAAAAGATTTCTAGAAGAAAAATTCAAGCCAGCATAAAAGCTTTGTATAATCATCCATAAGTTCAAACCATGTGTAGGGCAATTACGTATCATTAATTTCATTCTCTCCCAAGCTTGTGCAACATGCTCATGATCTAGTTGCTTAAAATTCATAATATCATTTCTAAGAGAGATAATCTTAGCGGGAGGAAAATACTTAGAGATAAAGGCATCTTTGCACTTATTCCATGAATCAATACTATTTCTAGGCAAAGAAGAAAACCAAGTTTTAGCACGATCTCTAAGCGAAAATGGAAATACCTTCAATTTAACAATATCATTATCAATATCCCTCTTCTTTTGCATATCACCCAAATCAACAAAGTTGTTTAGATGGGTAGCGGCATCTTCACTAGGAAGGCCGGAAAATTGATCTTTCATGACAAAATTCAACAGAGCAGCATTGATCTCACAAGATTCAGCATCTAAGATAGGAGCAATTGGCGTGCTAATAAAATCATTATTGTTGGTATTGGAGAAGTCACACAATTTGGTATTGTCTTGAGCCATAGTGACAAGCAAGCAATCCAACACACAAGCAAACAAGAGGCAAGAAAACGGTAAAACACACGAAAAAGAAGGGTGAATAAAACGGCAAGGGTGAAGTGGGGGAGAGTAAAACGAGAGGAAAATAATGTAGTGCGAGGGATAAGGGTTTGTGATAGGTACTTGGTATATGAATTTTGCGTAGATCTCCCTGGCAACGGCGCCAGAAATTTTTCTTGCTACTTCTCGAGCTTGCGTTGTATTCCCCCGAAGGGGAAAGGGTGATGCAGCACAGTAGCATAAGTATTTCCCTCAGTTTTTGAGATCGAAGGTATCAATCCAGTAGGATACCACGCGTGAGTCCCTCGCACCTGCACAAACAAATAAGAACCTCGCAGCCAAAGCGATTAGGGGTTGTCAATCCTTTCACGGTCACTTACGAGAGTGAGATCTGATAGATAGGATAGTATAATATTTTTGGTAGTTTTGGTATAATAACAAAAAGTAAAGAAAACAAATAAGCAACGGCAACAGAAATTGAGGGGAAAGAAATATAATGAAGATAGACCCGGGGGCCATAGGTTTCACTAGTGGCTTCTCTCATGATAGCAGAATTCTACGGTAGGTGAACAAATTACTGTCGAGCAATTGATAGAAAAGCGCATAGTTATGAGAATATCTAGGCATGATCATTGTATATAGGCATCACGTCCGTGACAAGAAGACCGAAATGATTCTGCATCTAGTACTATTACTCCACACATCGACCGCTATCCAACATGCATCTAGAGTATTAAGTTCATAAGAACAGAGTAACGCCTTAAGCAAGATGACATGATGTAGAGGGATAAACTCAAGCAATATGATATAAACCCCATCTTTTTATCCTCGATGGCAACAATACTATACGTGCCTTGATGCCTCTACTGTCACTGGGAAAGGACACCGCAAGATTGGACCCAAAGCCAAGCACTTCTCCCATTGCAAGAACTATAGATCTAGTAGGCCAAACCAAACCAATAATTCGAAGAGACTTGCAAGGATATTATAATCATACGTAAAAGATTTCAGAAAAGAATCCAATATTGTTGATAGATAATATTGATCATAAAACCACAATTCATCGGATCTCGACAAACACACCGCAAAAAGATTACATCGAATAGATCACCTCGAAGATTGAGGAGATCTTTGTATTGAGATCCAAAGAGAGAGAAGAAGCCATCTAGCTAATAACTATGGACCCGAAGGTCTATGGTAACTCACAACTCATCGGAGGGGATATTGTGTTAATGTAGAAGCCCTCCGTGATTCCTCGATGTTTTCAGGGTATATGGGTATATATAGGAGGAAAAAGTACGCCGGTGGAGCAACGTGGGGCCCACGAGGGTGGGGGCGCGCCTACCCCCTGGGCGCGCCCTGCCCCTCGTGGGCACCTCGTTTCTTCTCTGACTTGTAATCCAAGTCTCATGAAGATATCGTTCCAAAAATAACTCTCCCAAAGGTTTCATTCCATTTGAACTCCGTTTGATATTTCTTATCTGTGAAACACTGAAATAGGCAAAAAAAAACAGCAATTTGTAGTGGGCCTTGCGTTAGTAGGTTAGTCCCAAAAATAAGATAAAAGTGTATAATAAAGCCCATTAAACATCCAAAACAAATATATAATAGCATGGAACAATAAAAAAGTATAGATAGGTCGGAGACGTATCAGGCAGCAACAACACTTGAACCATGACATGTCTAGCAAGGAAACAAAAAATGGAAAATAATTTATTCTAGACTAGATACCAACTAAACTAGCCAGAGGCCATCCAATGGATTAAGACACGTTGATACTAAACCTACAATATTCGAATTACTTGCAACCAATCAGTAGCTTATAGGACATCAAACCGATGCAACCTATAACACAAAACAATAGAAATTCTTAACTAGCAGCAGGAAATCAGTAGCTAGGTGACCACGACCACAACAAATCAACTCCAACACCCGGTCCTTGACGCGATGGTCGACAAGTAATCAACCATGGCACCAAGTTAAAACTCTAGCATCGCAGCAACCAGATGGGAACTGCTGCTCATTGTCTCTACATCAAGACACATAATGAGGAGCAATACGTATATCATTTCAGGATATTACTCACCAAAAGCGGCTAGTCCAGATTTTGATTGCATCATCGACGCTCTGTATAATGCAGAAGAGTCTGCATGCATTGTTCTTTGTTTCATAGCACCATCACCTTTGATGTCCTTGAAAATAGTTGGGTAGAATATTAGGATTATTAGAAACAATAAAAAGGTGGAGAGAAACTATGAATAGAAATGAGTTACAGAAATGCATTACAACTTGAGAAGAGCCATCCTATTTGCAGTGTCTATGGGGCCTTACTTGATCCTGACGACGTTCCATATGTAAATTCTTTGGTAATGGAGCTCCCAGAGTTGCTTGTTGGTACTGGAGAGCTAGAGGGTGAGCCACTTTTTGATTGTAGTGGACCTCCTATAAGATCCAATGATCAACAGGAGCACGCACATTATTTCTTATTCATCAGGAATTAGTACAGTATAGGCATGAGTATGATTATGAGGACCTACCTAGTGAATGGGCTCTTGCTGGAAGGGTTACTGACATACTGAGAAACAAGACTAGAAATGGTATCCGCGACATCCTTACCCTCAAAAAGCAGTACTTGAGCTTCAACCTCAGCCAAGTAAAGAAATTAATTCAACCACCAAAAAAGGGTTTGATGCATTCATTCAACCAGACCAGAATAGAAAATGGAGATATGCTTGTTAAGGTAGGTGAACCTTGGCCTAGTAGTAAGTAAACAACAACAGACAAGGTGTTGATTCAGCCGGTGTAGACTATGAAACAGAAATGGAGTACTACTTGTTAAGGCAAATCAACCTTGAAAAAGATAAGTCATCGGTGCTCACCGGCGCACGTACATCAGTCAATACAAGTCACATGTTGGCCCACAGAGCCTAAATTTAACAATCTTGATGAAATGTTATCATGGAAGAAAAACTATAGGTAAAGGGAAAACATGAGGCTTCGTTCTTTACACGTACGTTGACAAAAGCACATACACAAAGAAAACACGTCCTGCCGAGAATTGAGCTTGGAACGAATCGCGTCCCCTCAACATCCTAGTGATTAGATCACTCCAAGCAAAGTTTTACTAGAATAAATTCTAGGGAGTAGCGACAGTTCAATTGTCAACAGTAATACTCATTTTCTATTAACCACTGATTTACTACTCCACTCCAACCCACATCTGTGCACACTCTACCAAGATCGTCTAGATTTGCAACAAAAATGCAGCAACCATCCAATTGCCAGCATCACCAAACTAATTTGATAGAGCAAATGAATAGCCAAGGGAAGTTAGCATCCTCGTTCCTAAGAAACAGATCATGAAGCAAGCAAATACATACTGGCGAGCATACTACTACTACCGATTTGAGCAACATATTTAAGTAGCAATTAAGAGACGGGAGGCAAGCATGCAGTCACCTCTGCTGGCCAGCAGTGTCCAAAATCTCGGACTTGACAACCTTACCATCGACCTGGAGGCTCCTGGTGGCGAACTCGACCCCGATGGTGGACTTGGATTCGAGGTAGAACTCATTCTTGGTGAAGCGCGAGAGCAGGTTGGACTTGCCGACGCTGGAGTTACCGATGGGGAGGAGAAAGGGCAGGGCCGCGGCGGGGTACGTCGGGCGGGGAGGAGTTGCCACTCCTGCTACTCCTCTGCCGAGATGGGAGAAGGAGGAGATGAGAGGGCGCGAAAACACCAGATCTGGGAGAAGATGGGGTGGCGGCGCCAGATCGGAGGTTGGGGGGAACCGGTGGCTCTGGCGGTGGCGTTGCCGACAGGTGGAGCCCCCGGGGTTCCCGGACTGCTCGCAGTAGATGGTGTGGACGTCGGAGACCCTGAGGTGGCCGGTGTCAAAGGACTCGACATGCTAGTACAAATCCTTCCGCGCGGAGGGATCCATCTCAGGGAGGGTTGCGCGTGGTCGCGGGAGGACGTGCTCGTCGGAGCTGGTCCGAGGAGATGGAGAAGCGGAGCGAGGGGATCACGTGAGTATGGTGGGCGATGCCGAAGGCTGCTAAAATTGGCCATAGGTGGCGGTGGCGAGGAGAGTTGCGGAGGAGACGGAGAGAGGAGGCGACGAGTGGTTCGGTAGGGTTCGCGACGGTCGGCGGGCGGCGCAGCGGTAGGTAGGGTTTGGGAGGTACGAAAAGGGGCGGGGGTCACGGTGGTCGGTGGCGGCGCGGCGGCGGGTAGGGTTTGGGAGGGACGGGGCGGAGGCGGTATGGGAGACGAGGGTGGGTGGGAGATGAGAGGGAGGAATGGAATCGAGGTTGGTGGGGCCATAGGGTTTTTCATTTTATTTTTCCTTTTCTGTAGATAGATGGATGGATGGATGTGGGATGATGGATGGATGGATGGGCGCCATGTCATCGATCCGTATCAAACTAACTCCACCAATGAGATTAGAGTATATGCGAATCTGTTTTTTCTTTTGTTTTTCTTCTACTTTTCCACATGAAAAAAAAACAAAAGAATGGTCTCACATTGTGCACAAGGGTGCATTTTGGAATGGCAAACAATGTTGCATAAGGAAGTTTTCATTTTCTTTGGACGAAAAAATCATTTTCCATTTTTTGAATGCCCAAAATGAGTTTTTTTTTATGAAGGAACTACCATATATTTGCTGCAAAATTGGACCAAATCAATTTTATAAAATATTAGGACATATTTAATGCACAATTGAACAAATAGTTGGGTGTCAAAAGTTACAACCCACCTCTGGTGAAAAATACAAATTTACGCCGATTTAGTAGGAAGGGGGTCAAATTTGAACTGTAGTTGCTTCATAGTTTGCTCTTTATTTTTTTCCAAAAATCATTTCTAGGTACATAAGTATCTATTTTGTTTGAGAAACACCAAAAAAATCCAAGATTCAACCACTAGCTAGGAACGGTCATGCCCGTCGTTTTGACCGCATTTTGAAACAGGCATAAAAAATTCAAAAAAATTGGAAAACCTTTGCATTGTGTCGTTATATGTGACAAAGTTACCATAAAAATTAATAAACTTGTAATACTGTAATTATTTCAAAAAAGTGTTTTTAGAAATGAGCTATCATGTGAGAAGATTCATGGCTTTCAAGCCAAATGATCAATCTTATGGCCACATTCATGACATAGTTTGTTCAAATGATATCATATCACGCACAAGGGTGCATCTTGAAATGGAAAACAATGTTGCCTAAGGAAGTTTTCATTTTCTTTGTACGAAAAGTTCATTTTCCATTTTTTTTCGAGTGCCCAAAATGTGTTTTTTGTGAAGGACCTACTATATGTTTGTTGCAGAAAGGTACCAAATCATTTTAATAAAATACTAGGCCATACATAATGAATAATTGACCAAATGGTTGGGTGTCAAAAGCTTTTATCCACCTCTCGTGAAAACACAAATTTCCGCCGATTCAGCATGAAACGGGTCAAATTTGAACTGCAGCTGCCTTATAGTTTGCTTTTTATTTTTTTGCAAAAATCATTTCTAGTTACATATGTATCTATTTAAGCATAAATACATGGTTTGGTGGTGATACGTCGAGGTTTGGACGGTGGCCGAGGGCCCCAACTCGAAAGCTCGTAAACTCGCATGCCCGCCGCGTGGTCACCGCGTGACCGTGGCGTTGACATGCGTTCTGGGCGGCCTAGGCATGTCTAGTGGGTTGGGCAATACCGAGATAGGTGCTAGGAAGAAAATGACAATAGAAGAATCTCACGAGGAGACCGAACTATGCTCAAACATGAATTAGCAGCCAAGTGTTTGATTAGCGGTACGGGAAATGCACATGGCCAATGGACCTGAGTTTTGGCTGAGAATGATCATCTACTAGGGCGACTGTCTTGGCCAATTTTCAGCTCAAATGGGGGAGCTTAGATGACACTTGCTTTGCAAAGTACCACATGAGGCAGAAATATGGATGTTGAAGCTGGGCTCAAATGCAAAGTACCACAGCTATGACTTTGGCATATAGAATATGTGGCAAAAATTCAACTCCTTAGGATGTTCCTATCTAGTACTTCCTTTACAAAGCTTCTAGGTGAACAGAAACTTTGGAAATTTGCAAAGGAATATTTACTAGGAAAATAGAGCTGAATATTGGCATGTGGAAATGATTTGGGTATGGAAGATTGACCAAAAAGTTTGAGGGCAATAGGAGTGGTATAGATAGCACTTGCTTTGCAATGTGCCATTCTGGACAGAAAATAAAAATTTAAGTTGGGCTCACATAGATAATTTGATTGAGCTACAATTTGGAGGAGGGTGATAATTTGGGCATATGTAGGCAATGTATAAATTTCATGCCATTTGGATATGCATATCTAGTACTTCCTTCACAAAGCTTCTAGCTGAACAAAAACTTTGGAAATTTGTCGAGGAACATTTCCTAGGCAAATGGAGCTGAATTTTGGCATGATGCAAGATTTGTATAGGAAAGAGTGTCCAAAAATTTTTGAGGTCAATTAAGAATATACAAATAGCACTTGATACGTCTAAAACGTATCTATAATTTATGCTTGCTCCATGCCTCTTTTGGGTGATATTGCTATGATATTTATACACTTCCATACACTTTTGATCATATTTGGACTAACCTATTAACTCAGTGCACCCCAGAGCCAGTTTCTATTTTCAGCTGTTTTTGTATTTCAGGTTTTCCCGTCACGAAAACTGCCAGAAAATCCCGGAACAATTATATAAAAAATCAGCGTTCCGGAAGCTTCCACACGGCCGAAGTAGGGCCGGAGGGGGGCCACCAGGGCTCCAGGCGCCCTGGTGGCGCGGCCCCCCTCCTGGCCGCGCCGGGGGGGGCGCCTGGGCCCCCCAGGCCTCCGCTGATGCCCCCTTTGGCATATATTTAACACGCATCCCGAAACCGTCGAGGACGGAACCCTTTTTCGCGATCTCATCTATGTTCCGCCGCCGCCACGCTTCCAAGATCGGGAGCACCAGGAGAACTCTTCCCGGCACCCTGCCGGATGGGAGGATCACCACCGGGAGCCTCTCCACCACCATGGACGCCTCCCGGATGAGTTGTGAGTAGTTTCCCTTGGACCATGGGTCCATGACCAGTAGCTATGTGATGCTCTCCTCCCCTTCTTGTGCTTCACTAATTAGACCTCGTGAGCTGCCCTACATGATCGAGGCACATATGTAATCCTTATGCTGTTGCTATGATGAGTTTGCTGGGATCAGATGGATTGTGAGATTATGTTCAGATTGTGTTTGAGTAATATATTTGATTTACCTCTTTTATATTTATGTTCTTAAGTAATTCTTGCATGTTCTCCATTGCTATTTATTGCTTTGGCCAAGTAGTAGGTAGTGACTCCAAGAGGGAACGTTATGCTCGATTGTGGGTTCATGCCCCTCGATGACTAGCTTGAGTGACAGAAACATGAGTCTAGGGGATGTGTTGTTGCCACAAGGGGGAAAACAACGGCGCTTGTACTCGCGGGTGCGAGGATTGTTTACTTTACGCAAAGTTCTTTTAATGCGGTTGTATGTTGCTTTGAGTTTACACTATGGGTGGGACTCGCAACTTAATACCAGCGAGATGTTCTGGATAGATATCTCAAGGTGGATGATTAGTAGTAGATGCAGATGGATTTCGGTCTACTTGCCTTGGCGTACCGCCCATGCTTTGAACCTCTACCTTTCTTGCAACATAGTTAGCATTGGTTTGCGCACATAATTCTATCAATTGCCCAGCTGTAATTCGTTTACCTCACATAGTTGTTTTATCGTCTTTTGGGAGAGAGACATCACTAGTGAACATCATGGGATCCCGGTCCTTATTACCATCATTGATCACATCCGCTATTTACTTTCCGCTTTTACTTACTAGTTGCAGCAATATCTATCACTATTATCTCTTGCGTTTGATCCTTTGTAAACGACAAGGCCGGAGGGATTGACAACCTCTCTGTACTCATTGGGAGCAAAGTTATGTGTATCTGTGTGCAGGTCCAAGTTGATTGCTAAGTATCTGGCGCCATTAGCAGTTGACACCTTCTTGTTGAACCTTGGAGTCTCAGGGGAAATCGATCCTTGGTATCTTTGCCAAGGGAAAACTTCCGCTACACTGCATCTCAAACCTTCCACTTGGGGTAACCAACGAGGGGCGAGAAGCCATCAAGCAAAGTTTTCTGGCGCCGTTGCCGGGGACTCCACTCTTCAAGATAGGGGAGTTGCACGCTATCTTTTATCTTTGCTTTTTAGTCTTATAGTTTACCTTTCAGTTTTCTTTATGTCTTTTCACTAGTTTTGCTTAATGGAAAACAACAAAAATATGAGAGAGCTTTATAAGCTCTACCTTGCTTTGGGACATGATGTGTTTGAAGAGAAAATTAAAAACCTATGGAACTTTATTATTTTGCATAACAATCATGAAGGTGGTGATGTTATTAGTATGGTTTTTTTGAATATCAATATTGCTAATGACATGGAAAGTTCTAAGCTTGGGGATGACACGTTTGATGAACATGATATTTTTAGTCCCCCAACTTTTGAAGGGAAAATTTACTTTGATGATACTTTGCTTCCTATATATGATTACAATGATGAATATGATGTTTTCAGTCCACCTACTATTGAGGATAAAATTTATTATGATTATGATATGCCTCCTAAATACAATGATTACCATGATGGTTATGATTGCTTTACTCTCACTATTCCTAATAAGAAAGATTTTGCTTATATGAAGAGTAATGATACCTTTTTGCATGTGGATCATGGTAACAATGCTTTATGTGATGTTTATATTGTTGAGTTTATTCGTGATCCAACGGAAAATTATTATGAGAAGGGAACATATGCTTATAGATATTTCAATAATATCAAGTTCCCTCTCTTTATGTTGAAGGTTTTGAAGCTGCACTTGTTTTGTCTTCCCATGCTTATTGTTTTGTGCTTCAATGAATTATTCTATTGCAATATTCCTATGCATAGGAAGCATGTTAGGCTTAAATGTGTTTGGTATTTGCTCCTTGATGCTCTCTTTTGTTCTTCAACTCTTATTCCTACGAGAGCATCATAAAAGTCTTAAGCCTATCTTTATGGCTATAAAGAAAGAGCTCTAGGGAGACAACCCTTGTTATCTTTGCTTTCAGTTTTTTTCTTTCAGTTTTAGTGGTCTTGATGTTTGTTACTACTGTAGCAACATCATTGTATCTTTACATTTCAGCTTTGTGCCAAGTGTAGCCTCTGATTGCAAGAAAGTTCAAAAGTTGTGACGTGCTGTCCAGGAAACAGATTATGTCCTTGGATAGAAAAATTCGTATAAAATCACCAGATCATCTTTTTGGTCTGAAGTTTTTCGAAAGCGTGCTCTATACAATTGTCTTTTGTGCGTCTGTTCTGAGTTTTTTTATTAGAGTTGCAGAAGTGCCCCGAAAAAATCATTTACTACCTGCTGGTCTGTTTTTCACAGATTCTGTCATGTTTTGCCTTTCATTCATTTTGCAAACCTTGAGCTTGCTTTTTCTTTGCAAAAACCATTTGGCAATCTTGAGAAACAGTAGACCTTCAAGAATATCCTTATTTCCAGCAAGGAACAATTATATTATTATGGGTACTAACCTCGCTAATCAGATTATGATGAGTTATGTATGAAGGGAGTTTTCAAGTGTGCGAGGGAAGATGATAAAAAGATTCAGGAGTGTCAAACGCTCAAGCTTGGGGATGCCCCCATGCACCCCCAAGAAATATTCAAGAAGACTCAAGCGTCTAAGCTTGGGGATGCCCCCGTGCATCCCCTTCTCCATCAACATTATCAGTTCGTCTTTCGTTCCACTATATTTTTATCACTTCATGTGTTATGTGCTATGCTTGGAGCGTCTTGCTCTTAGTTTCCTTTTTTAGTTTTCTTTAGATTTTCATAACGAGTCGGAACTCAGCTTTCTTTCTGTGGGAGAGAAACACGCTCCACATCAACCAAGAACATAACATAGAATTTTCATGTCTATCCTTGTTGTGTGTGTTCTTTGTCTTTCAATAGCTACTATCATGTTTAGCTTTTAGTTTTCATGCTTATCTTTTTAAAGAGCTTTTGTTTAGTTGGTCGTTGGAACTCTCTTTATTTATCATGCTTATCTTATTAAGAGAGTTGGCTTCTGTTGCATTGGTTGATATGTCTATGATAAAAATGCTACGTGCATAATGGTGCTTAGTAGTTCATGTTTTCTTATGGTTAGTCTCAAATAGCTGGGGGGTGCCCAATGTGTTATTGGAGTACCAACATGATTTGTTTGCCTATGATGTGGTATGGTTTAGTGATATCTTCCTTCAAGATTTTATTTTGATTGAATTGGCGTATGCTCACGCATATTTAAGACTATAAAGAAAGTCTGTCAAGCCTTGATGATCTTTTGTTTCTGAGTAGCGATATAACTTCCATGCCTGATTCAATGTTGCTTTGTCGCTCTGCATGATTATGACCGTCATTGCTCTTTTAGTTGGTCGCTCCTAGTCTTTTGCTAATCTCCACCTGCACTAAGCGGACTGACTGCTTGTGCATCCAAATTATTTTAAACCAGTTATGCCATATGAGTCCACCATACCTTCCTATACATGTATTTACCTGCCATTCCTAACGGAGACTTTCATGTACCATCTCGAAATTATTCAAAAAAAAAGCATTCCTATTTTGTGCCTTTGTTTTAGTTCATGAGGAAGTAGTAGTTAATTCATGATCTTTTTAAGTTGGACAAGCTTCACCCCGGGATTGCATGTCTAATGTGCAAACCCATAATACGAGAAGGAACTGGCAAAGAGTGCGCTCGGCTCAAAATTAATATAACAAACAAACCCTCCTTCATGCTTTGTTCATGAGAAATCAGAAAACTTTGGCAGTGATAAACAAAGGAGATTAAGAGGATGTGATCGTCCTCATTCGGGAGCCGTTCCTCGAAACTTTTCCATCTCAAGAAGTGATTGAGTTATCTGCTAGCATTCGTTGACGGAACATGCATAATCTAAAAAAATAATTATTACCTCTGTTTTTAAAACCAAGAGCTCTGGTACATGTTTTGTCTTTGTTTCCGACTACGGGTTTTCAACTTTGCCAACAAAATCCACGGTTCGAGAGTCTCCACCTTCTTTTAAAGCACCAACTATTAAGAGCATGATTGTCATTCTGAGTGTAATGTGCATTGTCCCAAAGTAGCATTCTCTTTTGCATGATTGTGATATCGTTTATTCTAAAATCATAGTATCTAGTCATCACTTAAACCTTGGAGGTGCCCCTGCATTTATGTTTTGCTTCACTAAAGGGGGCAAGCGAGATATCACTTTATCATATTTGCACACCATGCTCATTACAAATCTTTTTGATGTTTCAGTATCATATTGTAAAACTTTCAGTTCTTTGTGATTTTCTCATGAGGCAACTTAATTACTACAGATTCATTGTCTCAGTAAGCTTTGTCATATGACTATAAAAAGTCCTTATATGGTTAATAGCATGTCACCACAGAAATTATTCTTGTTATCATTTACCTACTCGAGGACGAGCAGGAATTAAGCTTGGGGATGTTAATACGTCTAAAACGTATCTATAATTTCTGCTTGCTCTATGCCTCTTTTGGGTGATATTGCTATGATATTTATACACTTCCATACACTTTTGATCATATTTGGACTAACCTATTAACTCAGTGCACCCCAGTGTTAGTTTCTGTTTTCTGCTGTTTTTGTATTTCAGGTTTTCCCGTCACGAAAACTGCCAGAAAAATCCCGGAAAAATTATATAAAAAATCAGCGTTCCGGAAGCTTCCACACGGCCGAAGTAGGGCCGGAGGGGGGCCACCAGGGCTCAAGGGACCCTGGTGGCGCGGCCCCCCTCCTGGCCGCGCCGGGGGGGGGGGCGCCTGGGCCCCCCAGGCCTCCGTTGATGCCCCCCTTTGGCATATATTTAACACGCGTCCCGAAACCCTCGAGGACGGAACCCTTTTTCGCGATCTCATCTATGTTCCGCCGCCGCCGCGCTTCCAAGATCGGGAGCACCAGGAGAACTCTTCCCGGCACCCTGCCGGAGGGGAGGATCACCACCGGGAGCCTCTCCACCACCATGGACGCCTTCCGGATGAGTTGTGAGTAGTCTCCCTTGGACCATGGGTCCATGACCAGTAGCTATGTGATGCTCTCCTCCCCTTCTTGTGCTTCACTAATTAGACCTCATGAGCTGCCCTACATGATCGAGGCACAGATGTAATCCTTATGCTGTTGCTATGATGAGTTTGCTGGGATCCGATGGATTGTGAGATTATGTTCAGATTGTGTTTGAGTAATATATTTGATTTACCTCTTTTATATTTATGTTCTTAAGTAATTCTTGCATGTTCTCTGTTGCTATTTATTGCTTTGGCCACGTAGTAGGTAGTGACTCCAAGAGGGAACGTTATGCTCGATTGTGGGTTCATGCCCCTCGATGACTAGCTTGAGTGACAGAAACATGAGTCTAGGGGATGTGCTGTTGCCACAAGGGGGAAAACAACGGTGCTTGTACTCGCGGGTGCGAGGATTGCTTACTTTACGCAAAGTTCTTTTAATGTAGTTGTCTGTTGCTTTGAGTTTACACTATGGGTGGGACTCGCAACTTAATACCAGCGAGATGTTCTGGATAGATATCTCAAGGTGGATGATTAGTAGTAGATGCAGATGGATTTCGGTCTACTTGCCTTGGCGTACCGCCCATGCTTTGAACCTCTACCTTTCTTGCAACATAGTTAGCATTGGTTTGCGCACATAATTTTTCCAATTGCCCAGCTGTAATTCGTTTACCTCACATAGCTGTTTTATCGTCTTTTGGGAGAGAGACATCACTAGTGAACATCATGGGATCCCGGTCCATATTACCATCATTGATCACATCCGCTATTTACTTTCTGCTTTTACTTACTAGTTGCAGCAATATCTATCACTATTGTCTCTTGCGTTTGATCCTTTGTAAACGACAAGGCCGGAGGGATTGACAACCTCTCTGTACTCATTGGGAGCAAAGTTATTTGTATCTGTGTGCAGGTCCAAGTTGATTGCTAAGTATCTGGCGCCATTAGCAGTTGACACCTTCTTGTTGAACCTTGGAGTCTCAGGGGAAATCGATCCTTGGTATCTTTGCCAAGGGAAAACTTCCGCTACACTGTATCTCAAACCTTCCACTTGGGGTAACCAACGAGGGGCGAGAAGCCATCGGCACTTCCTTCACAAAGTGCTATTCTGAATAGAATCGGAAAATGAATATTGTTCAATTATATTTTAACTAGGCGAGGAAGGTTTTTTACATATTTGACGAAGATATGATCCAAAGTTTTATGAGATTTTTTCAGGAATTTTGGGACTAACAGAAATATAGGTTGCTTCACAACCTAGGGCAAAAATTGTCACATGGACATGACACATAGGCAAAACTGATGAGGTGGCGCCTAGTCATAGCAATCCACCACAACTGACAAGGTTATGACCATCTATATTGGTCGTGTTTAGCTAGAAATAAGGCAGCAGACCAGTGTTGTCTGCTATATGACCATTTCGTGTAAGGAAATTACGACCTTTCTGACCAAAATGGTCATTATAGTTTAGGGTTTGGAGTCCCCCGAACAAATTTTCACCAATTGATCTCAAATGGTCATAGATTTAAGACCAATTCTTCCAGGGTCACTAACAGAAGGTCACAAGTTGACATATTTCTTGTAGTGTTCATCCAGGATAACATTAGGCGAGGGGAGATTGATCTTCACTATGTCAACACTCATGATAACCTTACAGATATTTTCACGAAGCCTTTGGATGATACAAGATTTCGTGAGTTAAGGCATGAGCTAAATATCATCGATTTGAGCAATGTGGCTTGAACCTTTGCACACCCTACCATACTCATCATGTTGTCTTGTTTAGGTGTAGGCATGGACATAGGGGGAGTGTTGTTCTCTCAATGAACTCTCCCTCCCCCCATTATGCATAAATTGATCAACTCTTTCACATTTTCCATTGTTGATGGTACTTGTGCTTCAAAGATGAGTTTTGGTCATGGGCCCCAGGATAATTCTTCACGGTGCCATATCAATTGACTCAAACATAGGTGGCTCCAGCCACCGCCCTCTCTTCTTGAGAGGTTTTGGTTCGTGGTTTGATCATCGTTGTCTTGGTGCTTTTTTTTTAACCTTGTTCGTGGTTAAACTGCTTCTTGTGTGCTCTCTCTTTTGTGTCCGTTTTCTTGAAGTATGTTTTTGCAAAGCACTGGTGTGCGTCGGTCCTAAACAAATGGTTTAAAACCCGTTTCCGCGGTGGCATTTGGAACCATCGCGAAGTGAGTGTGGGCGATAGGGGGGTCCATCCCACACGACCCAGAAACCGTCGGGGATACGGAGCCTTGATGCATACAGTTGTCCCTATATAATCGTTTCCGATATCTCGAATATCCCAAACGCTTCATCCTTGCTACTCGTTTGTGCTCGCATTGCCATCGCAGTCGGAGTATTGTGGTTCTGCCTAAAACCAGACAGATTCTAGGCACGGGAGCTTTCCGGGCAGATTCCAGGCACGGGAGATTTACGATGCCTAGCATATCACAAATAGTCCATGATTATAAACTGTGTATGATAGGTAGACAATCACACACATTTAGTTTTCCCGCACCGTATGTGATAGTGTATGACATCACACACGCTTTGCGAATGGCAACTGTGTGCATGCTTGCACACGTTTCCTCTCCGTGAACCGTCTCGGATTATGGTGTATATCGCAAATGTTTGTGTTTTACAAACCGTGTGTGCCGTAATGACCTGCACAACGTAATTTCACCGTAATTTAATTGCTACCATTTATAATTGTACCTAATTTATACTTGAAAGTAGGTTATAGCTTTATTTATATCCATCAGGTTCAAACAACCAATGCATTATTCGATTCACAGGTACATATGTTTGAGAATTACAGAAGCAACAAACAAAGAATGATGTACCAGGGTTCTATACTTGTACTATTACAGATGGTAAAGAAAGAGGCGGCAGACATTCCAGTTGCTGAACAAGGTGAAGCAGAATGGCCCTATTGTGCTCTCCTAGATGCACAAGGCATGCATGACTCTAGTCCAACCCCTTGTGAAGTCCGGCCGCTAATCATGTAGTTTGAGAGGTAATCTTGAGTAAACTGCTTCAGAATCCACTTCAAAAGAAAAAAGATTCAGATATTGTCATCTAACACAACTCATTACGGGCAGTAAAAAGAAGGCTACAAGGTTCTTACTTACCATCCTGCAGATCACTATTGTCTTGCATAAAGTGTAAACAAATAGTTCGATTATGCAGAAAGGGTCGAAGTGTGGATCTTTGGCAATGATATATGTACCTAAAAGCACCAAGTTAATATTAGAAGCTAAACAAAAATTGAAAAATGATGTAGTACGACACTCCATCCATCCCATTATATAAGATTTTATTACATGTATATCTAGACATCATCAGAACATTAAGGTAGCACTCTTCCTTGTTGCTATGTAGCCTGGGATTGCATATTTAGTCATTCAGTACAATGCATGTTGCTAAACAACAATTGAAAAACGAAAAGGCATGTTAACTGCAATATCCTTAACAGCAACCAAATATCGTAATTCATAGTGGTATTGTTGAAACCGTTATTGATGAAATTGAACTGCACAGCAAATAGTTGCACATATAGAGCATCACATTGTGAAGAACTGAAATAAACAAGTCATAAGGACATCTCCAGGCGATCCTTAAAAAGTTAAAGGACTAAAACCCTTAGTGGATATATATATATATACTCCAGCAATTTTTGGCCTTTTCTAGTCGATCCCCCAAACTTAAGGTTGTAAACTTCAATTTGATCAAGTTCAATGCAGGTTCAACCGAAAGTAGCATGCATTCAAACATAAACATAGATAGTTTTGCATAACCGAACATAAAACATAAATTTAAACTAAGCTAAACTTCTTTCGGTCGAAGTAGAGGTCGAGCCAATTCTTCCTTGTAATGTACGGTGTGCCGCGAGCCAGGTCCGGGCCAGTACCGTCCTCGGGGTCGTTGGGGAAGGCACTCCTCCACTCATCGATGTCGATCTCCTCATCCCCGGGGCCCACCTCGACGCCCTCCGTGCCGCCGTCGCTGCCGCCTTCGACCTCGTCATCAGAGGAGAGCGCGATAACCTCGCCGCCCTCTGCGCCGCTGTCCTCGCTGCCTTCGACCTCGTCATCAAAGGAGTGCGCGATAACCTCGCTGTCCTCCGCGCCGGCAAAGATCGCCCACTCTGCCTCCACGAGCTCAGGGTGCTGGCAGCGGAGCTCTTGCATGTAGGCTTTGTCGGCAGCCTCGGCCTCGAGGCGCTCCCACGCCATAGCCGAGCTCACCACCCTTGGCTCCGACGGAACGAGGTGGACCGAACATGTGTTGAAGGGGAAATTGAGCCTGGCTGGCACGCCGTGGTAGCGGACCTGCTAGCGGTCGTACTGCATAGCCGCGAGCTCGGTCGTGTGGAAGCTACCGAGCCACCGGCGGATGTGGGTCTCTCGATATGTAATCTCGGCGACCCACGTACTATACCGCCGCTGCCGGACCCCGAGGTAGGACTTCATCGGCTGCCGGGTCCGAGTAAGGAGGCGACCTACCAACAGTTTCAAGGGTTGTGTGCGTTTGTGTGAGCGGAGGTTTTGGGGTGTGTGTGGAGGGGGGCAAGGTTGTGTCTGAGGAAATACTGCAGCAACTGAAAATTTTACTAGGCGGGAGTAACAAGGCGGGGCTACTGAAAATTTGGATCAAGGGCGAGGAGATATTTTTGAGATTGCGACGGATGCAGAGGCGGGAGTAAAATGCCGGGGCTACTGAAAATTTTAATCAAGGGACTGAAGCAGAGCGGGAGTAACAGACATCGCACACGGTCCGCACATACTAATCGTGTGCTATCAAACATTAAAACCTTCCAGGCGGTAGATATTTTCGAGATTGCGAGGGATGCAGAGGCGGGAATTTTTGGGGAGTGAGCTAGTGTGCTTGACATGCTGGTTGTGGACTGTAGCCGACGCACCTTCTCGCATACTATACACCGACGGTGCTCCAAGATATTTTGTACTACATCTCACACGGTTCGTGATAATAAACTGTGTGGGATCTACTTGATTTGAATTACAAAATGGGGTCACAACGGCAATGGACGCTATTTGAATTGCTAGACCATTTATCTACAGTGAACATGCAACTATATGTGTGTCGTAAAAGAATTGGAATTATTCAGGGTTCGTTTGGACATTTTATACATTAAACTGGTTTTCTAGCCATTTAACGTGCACAATTCAAAATTAAACTACATGCACATGCTCAGGTGCATACAAATTGGTTGAAAAATCAAATATGTGTCCTTCAGCGCATGCTGAGGTCCCATGCAATAAATGGGAATGAATTTTTCGGGTTTCATTTGGCCTTTTTTATACATTAACTCGGTTTTGAACACACAAAAAGTCTAGACTTCAAATAAGTTCAAAAAATGAAATGCCTTTGTAACAGATGAGTTTTCGTCTGAAACCCTGATACTTCGAAAGAGATTGTCCATTTTGTACAGGAAGTGCATCCAGTTTTTGCTGTAAACCTCTCTACTTTTTTGCATATGATATGTGGATGAAATGATGATAGCATGCCAACTTTCAACCTTTTCAAAGTTCATTTGAAGTGTTTTTCGATTTCAGGGTCATTTAGCTCCAAAAAAATCAGTAAATGCATGACAAATACCAAATGAATTCAGAAAGAATTGATAATTGATGATGTGGATTTGAATGGTGCATTTTGAACACACCAAAAGTCTGGACTTCAAATAAGTTCAACAAAATGAAATGCCTTTGTAACAGATGAGTTGTTGTCCGAAAACCGGATACTTCGAAAGAGGTTGTCCATTTTGTACACGAAGTGCATCCATTTTTTGCCGTAACCCTCTCTACTTTTTTGCACATGCTATGTGGGTGAAATTATGATACCATGCCAACTTTGAACCTTTTCAGAGTTCATTCGAAGTGTTTTTCAATTTCAGGGTCATTTAACTCTGAAAAAAGTCAGTAAATGCATGAAAAATGCCAAATGAACTCAGAAAGGGTTGATAATTGATGATGTGGATTTGAATGGTGCATTTTGAACACACAAAAAGTATGGACTTCAAATAAGTTGAAAAAATGAAATGCCTGTGTAACAGATGAGTTTTCATCCGAAACACTGATACTTCGAAAGAGATTGTCCATTTTGTACACGAAGTGCATCCATTTTTTGCCGTAACCCTCTCTACTTTTTTGCACATTCTATGTGGGTGAAATGATGGCACCATGCCAACTTTCAACCTTTTCAGAGTTCATTCGAAGTGTTTTCCAATTTCAGGGTCATTTAGCTCTAAAAAACAGTAAATGCATGAAAAATACCAAATGAACTCAGAAAGGGTTGGTAATTGATGATGTTGATTTGAATGGTGCATTTTGAACACACAAAAAGTCTGGACTTCAAATAAGTTCAAAAAATGAAATGCTTTTGTAACAGATGAGTTTTAGTCCGAAACCTTGATACTTCGAAAGACATTGTCCATTTTGTACACGAAGTGCATCCTGTTTTTGTTGTAACCCTCTCTACTTTTTTGCACATTCTATGTGGGTGAAATGATGATACCATACCAACTTTCAACCTTTTCAGAGTTCATTCGAAGTGTTTTTCAATTTCAGGGTCATTTAGCTCTAAAAAATCAGTAAATCCATGAAAAGTACCAAACGAATTCAAAAAGGGTTGATAATTCATGATGTGGATTTGAATGGTGCATTTTGAACACACCAAAAGTCTGGACATCAAATAAGTTCAAAAAATGAAATGCCTTTGTAACAGATGAGTTTTCGTCCGAAACCGTGATACTTCGAAAGAGATTGTCCATTTTGTACACGAAGTGCATCCATTTTTTGACATAACCCTCTCATCTTTTTTGCACATGCTATGTGGGTGAAATGATGATACCATGCCAACTTTCAACCTTTTCAGAGTTCATTCGAAGTGTTTTTCAATTTCAGGGTCATTTAGCTCTAAAAAAATCAGTAAATGCATGAAAAATACCAAATGAATTCAGAAAGGGTTGATAATTGATGATGTGGATTTCAGTGGTGCGTTTTGAACACACAAAAAGTCTGGACTTCAAATAAGTTCTAAAAAATGAAATGCCTTTGTAACATATGAGTTTTCGTCCCAAACCCCGATACTTTGAAAGAGATTGTCCATTTTGTACATGAAGTGCATCCAGTTTTTGTCGTAACCCTCTGTACTTTTTCGCACATGCTATGTGGGTGAAATGATGATACCATGCCAACTTTCAACCTTTTTAGAGTTCATTTGAAGTGTTTGGACATTTTTATGCATTAGTTGAGTTTTCAATGCATTTATGTTCATAATTCAAATTTGAACTACATGCACATGCTCCAGTGCATATAAATTGGTTGAAAAAACAAATATGTGTCCTTGGGTGCATGCTTAGGCCCCATGCAAGAAATAGGAATGAATTTCAAACACCAGGGCACTGTTGATTGCCGGCAAAACATTGATATGTTTGATTTTTAAATTCTAGTAAATCCAAAACTCGTCTGAAATTCATGAAACTTGGCATGCTATCATGGAATGGCACCTGACATGGTGTGGCATTTTTCGTGTCCATTTTGAGAGAAGGCGCACTCAAATAATCACAGCCAACGAAGGCATTTTGAAAAAATAGTTGCCACTTTAATATCTCAAACGTTTGTAGAATTCAAACCGTGTGCGTTCTGTTAACCATTCACGTGACGCCATGTGTCTTGATTTTAATAGATGTAGGAGGTGCCGTGCGGACAGCTGCTTGAACTTGACTGAATGAGAGGCATGCGAGTGCAGTCTGGTGCGCAGGCTGACCGAGAGGTGTGCAAGCTCTCCTCGAATGTGCAGGCCCACCAGGAAAACGTGAGCTATACGATGCGCAGGCTCATAGGGAAGCGAGCCCTTTGACTTCCATGGCCGCCCGCCTTCCTCTCCATTAATGGTGCCCGAGCCCCTGTTTAATACGGGCGGCCTTACTGTTTGCCTCCGATTCCCCTCCCTCCCGCAGACCTCCACCAAAGCCATGGCGTAGAACGATCATCTGCCGCTAGTCTTCAAGTTTGGTGAAGTCGACTCCAAGCCGGAGGAGATAGAAAATGAGGAATGGGACCTCATAGACATGGCCCAAAATGAGCTGGCCGCGACGATTGCTGCCCCCGCTCCCGTCCCAGCTCCCTTCCCCGTGCCCGCTCCAGCGACCATCCCCGTAGCATTGACGGGCTGGTCACCGAGCACTATCACAGAGCTGGAAGCCACGGGTGATACATCCAAAACGTATCTATAATTTCTACTTGCTCCATGCCACTTTTGGGTGATATTGCTATGATATTCATACACTTCCATACACTTTTGATCATATTTTGGACTAACCTACTAATCCAGTGCACCCCGGTGCCAGTTTCTGTTTTCGGCTGTTTTTGTATTGCACGTTTTCACGTTACGAGAACTGCCAGGAAAAATCCAGAAAAATTATATAAAAAATCAGCGTTCCAGAACCTACCTTGCGCCCGAAGGACAGCCTGGGGGGGCCACCAGGGCTCCAGGCGCCCTGGCGGCGCCCCCCCCCCCCCCCCGGGCCGCGCCGGGGGGGCGCCTGGGCCCCTCAAGCCCCGTCTGGTGCCCCCCTTCGGCATATATTTAGAGCGTCCTTCGAAACCCTCTGGACGGGAACTCTTTTTCGCGATCTCATCTCTGTTCCGCCGCCGCCGCCGCTTCCAAGATCGGGAGCACCAGGAGAACTCTTCCCGGCACCCTGCCGGATGGGAGGATCACCATCGGGAGCCTCTCCACCACCATGGACGCCTCCCGGATGAGTTGTGAGTAGTCTCCCTTGTACCATGAGTCCATGACCAGTAGCTATGTGATGTTCTCCTCCCGTTCTTGTGCTTCACTAATTAGTCCTCGTGAGCTGCCCTACATGATCGAGGCACATATGTAATCCTTATGTTGTTGCTATGATGAGTTTGCTGGGATCCGATGGATTATGAGATTATGTTCAGATTGTTCTTGAGTAATATATTTGATCTACCTCTTTTATATTTATGTTCATAAGTAATTCTTGCATGTTCTCCGTTGTTATTTATTGCTTTGGCCAAGTAATACGTACTGACTCCAAGAGGGAACGTTATGCTTGATTGTGGGTTCATGCCCCTCGATGACTAGTTTGAGTGACAGAAACATGAGTCTAGGGGATGTGCTGTTGCCACAAGTGGGAAAACAACGGTGCTTGTGCCCGCAGGTGCAAGGATTGTTTACTTTACGCAAAGTTCTTTTAATGCAGTTGTCTGTTGCTTTGAGTTTACACTATGGGTGGGGCTCGCAACTTAATACCAGCGAGATGTTTTGGATAGATATCTCAAGGTGGATGATTAGTAGTAGATATTGATGGATTTCGGTCTACTTACTTTGGCGTACCGCCCATGCTGTGAACCTCAACCTTTCTTGCAATGTAGTCAGCATTGGTTTGCGTTCGTGGTCCTGTCAATTGCCCAGCTGTAATTCATTTACCTCACATAGCTGTTTTATCGTCTTTTGGGAGAGAGACATCACTAGTGAACATCATGAGACTCCGGTCCATATTACCATCATTGATCACATCCGCTATTTACTTTTCACTTTTATTTACTATTGCAAACATTATCTATCACTACTATCATTTGCGTTTAATCCTTTGTGAACTACAAGGCCGGAGGGATTGACAACCTCTCTGTACTCGTTGGGAGCAAAGTTATTTGTATCTGTGTGCAGGTCCACGTTGATTGCTAATATCTGGCGCCGTTAGCAGTTGACACCTACTTGTTGAACCTAGGAGTCTCTGGGGATTCGATCCTTGGCATCTTTGCTAAGGGAAAAACTTCCACAACACTGCATCTTACACCTTCCACTTGGGGTAACCAACGAGGGGTTAGAGGCCCATCAGCGGGCGTGAGCGAGGTCTCCGTGGACCCGCACTAGCTCGTGTACATGTCAGCGCCAGCGCCCGTGCCCGTGCGCGCACCTCCACCCACCATGGCGTCGGCCCCCGTGCGTTTGGCTGCACCCGCGCGCCCGTGCCCGTGCCCGTGCACGCGCCCCCCCTTAGCGACATGGGACGCTGCCATCGACTGCTACCTCTCAGCGGTGCCAGTTGCCGTCCTCCCGCGCCCTACCCGCCGATGGCACGACGACATGATGTTTGATTTACATGTGAAGAACATTTTGTGCTGCCTTGAAGACTTCAACAATGGCGTCCCGGAGGACGACAACAACGGCGTGGCACGCCGCCTCCGGCGCTGCCGGAAGTAGTTTTTTGGGGTTTAATACTCTATCTCGAATTCTCAATCATATGAATATAAATTCGCACTATGACTGAATGAAAGATATGGTTTGAACGAACTTGCGTTTTTCTCTCTTAATGTACAGACTTATCAAACGATTTCCTTTTGAAAAAAAGTCAATGGTTTTCAAATATAAAACACTCTGTTGTAATTAGAACACCCGGATGCAAACCGACAGCTTCCCCAGGAAGCGAAGGGAAAATGTGTCGAGCAGGATTTTTGCAGCCCTACAACGCAAACGGTTGTTTTGCATGACCCGTGTGCAACCACGTACAAACAATTGGGTAAGATTTGCATATCTGCCATTTTGGGTATGTTACCATTTGTCAAACTGGAAAGATTGACATTTGTTTATCTAGTAACATTGCCATTTGTCAACCTTGTAACACTACGATCTGTCAAAATATGCAGCTAAAAATCACTAGCACTATCTAATTTTTGCAACTAAAATCACTAGCACTATTCATATGGACACCAATACAAAGTGGCATTATACTTTTTTTTGTCATCCAAATAGAAAAATAATATACGTGCCGCCACACGACTCGTGTGACGTGCGAGCATGCGTGAGTTGATGGGACTCATATGCAAATGTACCATTCATTACATGCAACAAGTCATCAACACACAACAACAACAATGAGGATACATGTTGGATTATAGATTATTTTCAACAAAACATTCTAGTAAAGTAAAGTTTTTCCCACACAAAAAATAACAAAGCGATGAAATGTATTTCAGCTCAACCAATCCTCGGCGTTCGAAACGCTTGCTTTGAACCATAACTGATTCTCTAGGAAAGGCCAGCTATTGTCAATCTCGAGACCAATGCGGGACTGATCATCCAGGCTGAAGCAGCCTATATCAGGATGCATATTGTGATAGCCAGGGTAGGGAACCATAGAAATGTCCAAGGTACAGATACAATTTCTTCTCATAAATGGTAGTAACGTTGTGTCAACAGCAGCTGGAACGCCTTTCACCATCATTGGATAGTTTTGTCCAAGGAAGAGCGAGTTTCCTCCAAGACTTTCAATGCGGAACCATTTAGAAGGTGCTGGCGCTAGTACACTAGTATCCATCCCGAATACCCTGCAACGGATGTTGGAATAGGTCTGGATAGTGCGACCATGGGAGACAACACCTGCTTCGTTAGTAACATCAGCAGTGCCCCGTATACATACAAGAAGAGGTGATCCATCAGAATAAGTTGCCAAATGCCACTGAGTATATGGGTCCTGCTCGTCCTCATACTCGTGATCATCACCATCGTCATCTCCCCCTTGGTTATAAAAAAATTCAAGTATACGTGGTGGAATGTTAACAGGACTTTGGAAACACAAGAAGGTTAATTAGTATGGTGATACTAACTAGCATGCATGTGGATGAAAATTCTAATTACGGTGGAAGAAAAACGTACCGAAACAATAAGGATCCCATGCAAAAATAGTGCCACGAGTGGTGGCAGCCAACACAAGACGCTCGTATTGAATTGCATCATAGTACTCATTCGTGTACAGAAATTGATTTTTGAGCAATATCCATCCATCCATGGAAGCAGAGACGGCAACAAGCTTGTCAAAGATAGCAACAACATCATAGTTCTTGTATCCCCAAGAGCGGTTGGAAACTCGAGAAATTACTATCTTCCATAGATGATAGTCATGATGATCGTATCTGAACGTACGTAGACTATCTATGTACTGAACCTCATGGCAGTCTGAGATTTTTGGAAATGGAACCCGGTGACGAGTGCACACGTTCACATGTTCCCACTCGCAGTTGTACCCAATATAAACAACCCAATCTCCATTTGCGCCTGCACAGGCCTTGCCCTTAAGTGATGGCATCTTAACATCACACATATCATTATCAAGTAGCATCAACTTGTAGAAGGCAAGGCTTCCGTCATCCCCGTGAGGGCGAGCAGGGTCATGGCAAAGAAGATAGGGGAGATCAAATCGATCCCGAACCCTTGGGTTCTTTGTAATAATCCTATTTGTTGAGTCGATAATGGTCTTGTATGAACCTGCCATGCTAGCCGAGGTGATGACGTCGCACCAATCAATGAATTCCTCCACCGCATCATCTTTCAGATTGGGGCAAGAATAACGGGGTCGTTTCCGGCCTGTTCCCTCCATGGAGAAGACGATTGATCGAACAATGACAGAAGGAAGGGTGAAGGAAAATGGAGGGAGGAAGAGTGTGCGACAGCAGTTCCAAATCGAGAGGGAAAGGCGAAGAGGCAGTGGACGATTGCGACGGTACAAGAAGAGGCTAGTGGGGAGCGAACGGTTGTCACAGAGGTCACACACTAACGACAAGGCCGAGTGAACCGCATGCCGTATATCGCACACACCTTGATCTGGCTGACCGTTTATTTTGTGTTGCCTAATCACAAACAGTTCATCCGAGTGAACCGTATGCTGTATATCGCACACACCTTCATCTGGCTGCCCGTTTCTTTTGTGTTGCCTAATCACAAACAGTTCATCCGAGTGAATTGTATGTTGTTTATCGCATGCGCCTTCATCTGTCTGCCCGTTTCTTTTGTTCCTCCTCATTGCAAACAGTTAATTGAACTTAACTGTATGCCCTTCATCACACACGCAACTAAAATCTGAACCGTGTTTGATGCATCTGTCTTCGCAAACGTTTTACACATTTTTGACGGTTTTCATGCACCACCGTTTGTGATGATTGCATCGCACACAGTTTCTCGAAGGGTCTTTGATCGTAGTGTTGCGTTAGCAGCATCCTGCAGTAGTGAAGGATTTTTGTTTCTTTTCACAAAACGTGCACTTTCTTGGGTTTGCGGTACTACCGTGGCTAGCCACGGTACTACCACTGGAGGTGGGTGTCTCATGTGCTTGTATAGCTGCACCCACAGCAATGTACTACCACTTCCATCGTGGCAGAAATTTTTTACTACCGCTGGAAGAGCGGTACATCTGCTCGGGTGGTACTACCGCAATGTGCCGCGGTACTACCGCGCTGTTGAGGCCGCGTGGGGGTTAAGAGCGGGCAGGGGGAGTTCAAACTCCCCCATACCCATTCATCTCTTCCCCTCACTGCGTCCCTCTCTCTCCTACCCAAGAACGGCGTCGGAGGACCTCACCAGATCTCCATCTCCAGCACTCTCCCCTCGTTTAAACCGTGGGATCGATCCCCACCTCACCCTCTTGCCATGGACCTCGGTACCTCCCCTTTTCCCTCTCTCTTTGCCTTGTTTTTGTACTTCTAGGTTTTGGGGAGATGCATGTGTAGGTCTTGCGTTTTTTGACTAAAGATTTGCAAGAGGAGACAGTTGGAGAGTGGTAGTACAGTAGATATGCTATTTGGTGTGATGCAACAACGTAGTTTTGATCAATGGTAGTACCAATCCACCGTCACGGATGTTCTCAAATGCATTCTCTCCATATTCGCCCTGTGCGGTACTACCGCTCTCCTAGAGCGGTACTACCGCTCGGCGCACGGAAATAAAAAAATACTTCCGCCGTGAGCGCGGTACCACCGCGGCCAGAGCAGAAGCTGTTTTTTTACTGTGTGGCCAGATCCGCCCCGTGCGGTACTACCACTCTGCTGGAATGGTACTACCACTTAGTGCGGAAGTAAAAAATTACTTTCTCCCTGAGTGCGGTACTACCGCGCCAACTCGGCGCGGTACTACCGCGGTCAGAGCAAAAGTAAAATTTTACTTCCGCATCCTATCACGGTACTACCGCTTGACTTACAATTGCATTGTTTTGTCACACCCAATTTAATTTCTACTTTGTTTTGTTCTTTGCCTTGGTCTTTGCAATAATCCTTCTTTCTTTTCTCGTGTTTTTGCGTTGTATGTCATAGGTGGTGGCTCCGGTTCCGGTGCTAGGCGCTCGAATCGCAGTCGTGACACGAGCTCAAAGCATCTTTGCAACCAAGATGCTCCTGGGGGGTCCAATGCCCCTCGACACAACGTCAAGAGCTCAGCTACCAAGATCAAGCAGCCAGTTGTCAGCATGGATGAGATGCCTCAAGCAGAGTTTCTGATTCGAATGAAGCTTAGCCCCTACGCCAAGCCTAGAGAACTCGGCAGGGGCAATGACTTGTTTTGGACCGAGCAACAATATCTCATCTTTCTCGATTTGATCAAGGCCAAGCAGAAAATTCTACGTACATGTTCAATGGATTGATATGGATCATCTGAGGAAGAATCGGGCATACTTTGGTGAACCTCTGGATCTAGTTGAGCAGTTTGATATTGAGGAGATCCTCGCGTTCCACCTTGACTTTGACCCGGAGCTTGTGGCTCAGTTCTTTGCCTCTGTCCACTTCCACACGGATGAGAAGCGGACCATGACTTGGATGACCAATGGAAGGAGGATGTCTGCTGAGTGGAAGGAGTTCAAGGATATGCTGCACATTCGTGATGTAACAGCTTGGTTTTTGGCGCTTTTCTTTTTCTTTTTGATTTATTGGTTTTTGCTCTATTTTTCTTTTTGGAGTGGTTCTGTGGCCTTGTCACCTGGGAAATCATCCTATTTTTCCCTCCCAAGTGGCTCATCATTCTCAAAACCTTGCCAAGATCATGTCACTCCACTGCCTGACCAAACCCTAATTTCTTTTTCAAGGGAATATTCTTTTTCTATTAAAGGAATAACCATGTCTGCCCTAGGTTGTGAAACAACCTATATTTCTGTCACTCCTAAAATTCCCAAATAAATTCTAATAAATTGTTTGGGTAATATCTTCATCAAATATGGCAAAACATTTCCTTGCCATGTTCAAAAATAATCCTCCAATATTCCTTTACCTATTCTGCACTAAATAGCACTTTCTGAAGCAAGTGCTATTTATATTTGCCCAATTGACCCCAAACTCTTTGGACATATTTTTATGTCCAAATAATTGCCACATGCCAAAATTTCAACTTTATTTTCCTAGCCAATCTTCCTCAGTGATTTTTCAAAGTTTCTGTCAAACAGAAGCCACTGTGAAGGAAGTACTAGCTAGCGGCATCCAAATGAATTGTAATTTATCATGCCTCTATTTGTGGTCATATTATCCCACTCCTCCAAAATTCAGCTCCATCCAATCAACCATGTGATCACACCCTCAAATCTTTGTTTCTGTCCAAATTTTCAGTTTGTGAAGCAAGTATATTCTATCTTGCTCCACTATGGCTGAAACTATTCCAGGACCATTTCCCACCCATATAACCTACCTCCACCAATTTTGGGCACATTTTGTGTAGCAATTTTCCCTCATGAATTTTCCTAAGTTTCTGGACAGAGAGGATGCTTGTGAAGGAAGTACCAATTTGGCTTGTCCAATTGTTATGAAATTTATACTGCATCTCTATATGTCCAAATCCCTAAGCCTTGCCAAGTTTCATCTCAAATGAACTCACCATTTGAGTGCATCAGCCTAATCTAGTTTCTAACCAGATTATGTGGTTCTTAAGCAACTACATTAAATCTTTATCCCAACCTTCTGAAATTTACCAGGATGAAAGTCCTTCTTTACCTCAACCTCGCAGACAAACTCTGTGCTTCCAAAGACCTTCCTGTTGATCAACAGTTCTTTTCAAAGTTTACTGCAGTAAACTTCAGTGGGTCTTTACCTTTTAACCAAAGAGATTTTCACCAAACTACCACTGTAGGGGAGACTTACCATGGATGAACTTACCACTAGACATCAAGTTACAGCTCATTTCCCCCACTGCCTTCCATTGCACATGGTGACCACGACAATGGCATGCCTGTGCACGCGCCCTGTGCACTACGGCCGCGCCCAGATGTCGTTTGTGCTTCGGCACCTCCCCCCTCTCGTCGTCTTTGCGCGCGTGAGCATGTCCCTTGGCTTCACTTCCTCGTCACCGTTCCCCTGGACAGCTCACCCCCTCCGTCCTGTTCCTCACCGACGCAAGCCGTCGAGCGCCCACGGGTGAACTGTAGCCGACCGCTCTGTTCGCACCGCGGCGGCTCCCTCCCTGCGCTCCTTTGGCCTTCTCCTCCCCGTGAGATCCTCCACTGTGCCTCCCTCCTCGCCTACCTCTGAGCTCGCGAGCATGGGCATGCGTCCGCAGCGCCAGACACGCGTCTGCGGCGACGCTAGCACGGCACACCCCTCCCCTCGCCT
>LR738711.1:98837982-98866124 GCA_902687465.1 Secale cereale | reverse complement strand
CCGGCGCGGCCAGGAGGGGGGCCGCGCCACCAGGGCGTCTGGAGCCCTGGTGGCCCCCCTCCGGCCCTACTTCGGCCATGTGGAAGCTTCCGGAACGCTGATTTTTTATATAATTTTTCCGGGATTTTTCTGGCAGTTTTCATGACGGGAAAACTTGAAATACAAAAACAGCAGAAAACAGAAACTGGCACTGGGGTGCACTGAGTTAATAGGTTAGTCCAAATATGATCAAAAGTGTATGGAAGTGTATAAATATCATAGCAATATCACCCAAAAGAGGCATGGAGCAAGCAGAAATTATAGATATGTTTTGGACGTATCAGTGACCCCTTTGATCTATAAAAGGAGGCCCATGCGCAACGTAGAGGGGGTTCCGATCTTCGATCACTCTCATGCTCGGTGTTGCTAGCGATAAGTACTGTAGCTCTTCTTGCTCCCGAGCCAAGAACGCAATACAAACCAAAGCAGGAGTAGGGTTTTACGCATCCGTGCGGCCCGAACCTGGGTAAACTGCTCGCGTGTTCGTCTCGATCCGCTCTTCGTGCACCCTCCGCTCCCTTGCCGTACCGAAAAGGGGCTCCGGTCCCATAGGTGTTCGTGGGCGATTAGTTTCCCCGACATCTTTGGCGCGCCAGGTAGGGGGCGTCGAGGTTGTGTGAACCCGATCCGGTGTTCACGCGGGCGAAATCTCCACCAACCTCATCAACTTCATCGACTTCGTCAACATGCCGCCGAAGAAGAAGGCTTCGGAGGCAGCAGGCCCATCCGCGTCAATCCCACCACCGCCGGAGCCAACGGCTGGTGGGGTAGACGCCGGCGGAAGGGCGGACGCTGGCGAGGAAACTCACGGCGCCGCCAAGTCCAAGGATAAGACGGATAACCGAGCGCACTCCAAGACCTCGGCGTCCGTGCATGCTCCGCGCCCGTCTCAGGAGGCGCCGGACCGGCAGCGACGTGGTACACAAGGTACCATACGCCTGCTGGGCCAAGGTCAAGCTGGCGGTACGCGGGACGCTCAAGGCCAACGTGCTGGCACGAGCAGGGCACGGTCGCCGGGACGAGACGCTGCTCCTTCTAACGCTGTTAGAAGTCCGATCATATCTCGCTCCTCGCACCGCTCGACACCGCTCCCCG
The DNA here is from genome assembly GCA_902687465.1 of Secale cereale. Lineage (NCBI taxonomy): Eukaryota > Viridiplantae > Streptophyta > Magnoliopsida > Poales > Poaceae > Secale > Secale cereale. The sequence goes on along the minus strand of LR738711.1, from coordinate 98,864,990 downwards.
CCACTCCAGCAGAAGCTCAAGCTCTAGCTCAGCTACTCCTCGACTTCCCTCCAGCGGCGGACAAGGCCGAAGACTGGAGGGCCACCATCCAAAGCCTCATTGCCTTCGCCAATAACGACACTCCGCACCAGCCGACGACGTCGCGGCCGCGGCAAGTTAGCCAGGCGCGGGCTGATGGCGACAAGACCGCCGGGGGTGCAACTACCGTGCACTCCCCGCCCCGAAGGCCGAAATCGCCGACTCGCCGGATCAACATCGACGACGACTCCACGGCGTCGTCAGATCCACGAGCTCGCCGCGATCAACGCCAAGTCCTTGACGACAGACGACAAGAAGACGCTCGAACTCGCATCGAGCGTCGAAGAGAAGCGCGGCGACAATCCGACCAGCGCGCTGGACCCGCTGTCGACATGCACGCGCCCGGAGAACCAGGTGACTTGCCGTACACGGCGGGTTGTCCTGCGTTCACCCGTGAGCTGCGGCAAGTCCAGTGGCCCAGCATGAAGAACTTCAAGCCCGACGTACCCGAGAAGTACGACGGCAAGACTCATCCGTCAGAGTTTCTCAGCATCTACACCATCGCGGTGCAGGCTGCAGGGGGACGAGATGAGAAGATACTCGCAAACTACTTCCCTCTTGTGCTCAAGCCGAACGTCAGATCGTGGCTCATGCACTTGCCGGAGAATTCCATTTCTTCTTGGGCCGACCTGTGCCATCAGTTTGTCGGCGCTTTCACGTGCGGCCACAAGCCCCATGGCCAGGAGAGCGATCTTCATATATTCGCCCAGAAGGAAGGAGAGTCCCTGCAAAAGTACATCCAACGATTCAGCCGCGTCCAGCACAACATCCCAGATGTCCACCCTGCCGCGGTTATTAGCGCGTTCCACCAGAATGTGCGTAACCGCAGGATGAGGGAGGAAATGGCGATGTGCAAGATCCGAGACGTTAGTGAGCTCTATGCCCTGGCCGACAAGTGCGCACGTGATGAGGAGGGGAGGAGACTCCCCGGAGAGGATACTGGAGCAGGGGGAACAGACAGTGAGGATGCCGCCCCGGCAAAGAAGAACCGGCGGCGGAACAACAGGAAAAAGAAGAGCAAAGAAGTACTGGTCGTTGAGCAGTCCGGCAAGGAGGGTGGCGCCAAGAAAGCCCAGGCTGGCAGTTCCGGCAAGGAGGCTATGGCGGCCGCCGACAAGCAGGACGGCTCCGACAAGCAGTAGTGCAAGATCCACCGCACCAAGGGCCACGACCTCCAGAACTGCAAAAGGGTCGAGTACCTCGTCGAGCAGCAAAAAGCTGAGTACGAGCGACGCGACAAGGAGAAGGCCCAGGGAGGTGGAGGAGAGTCCGGCAAGAAGCGGCCATTCAATGGCCGGGGAGGACGCCGCGGCAAGGCCAAGCAGCGGCAAGGAGATAGACCTCCCCGTGGCCGCGACAAGGACGAAGACGACGACGACGACGAAGACATGGAAGACGGAGATAACAGCGAGCAGGAGTTCCAGAAGGCAAAGAAGGTTTTGTGCGTAGACGGTGGAGCTTCTCTGCATACTTCCCACCGCCAACTCAAACAATGGGTGCGGGAAGTCAATGCGGCAGAGCCACCCGTCGAGTCGCGCAAACTTCTGAAGTGGTCCAGCACGCCCATCGTCTTTGACATTGAGGACCACCCTGATCGCACAACTGCGGTCAGGTGCTTGCCGATGTTGGTTTCACCAACTATACGCAACCTTAAGGTCACCAAGATGTTGGTCGACGGCGGGGCTGGCCTGAACCTGATCTCCTCTGCTGTGGTCCGGAAACTCCAGATCCCCGACAGCGAGTTCGAGGAAACCGGCACATTCCAAGGGATCAACCCGGGAAGGAGCAAGCCGAAGGGGAAAATCACACTGCCAGTGACTTTTGGCGGAGAGCTGAACTTCAGGACTGAGAGGATCACCTTTGACATTGCCGATATCCCGTTGCCTTACAATGGGATACTTGGCCGTCCGGCGCTCGCCAAGTTCATGGCAGCCTCTCATTATGCCTACAACATGCTCAAGATGCCAGGCCCGATAAGCGTCATCTCTGTCCCCGGCGACAAGAAGGACGCGCTTATCTGTGCCGACAAGATCTACCGGGACGCAGCAGTCGCAACAGATAGAAAGACACTTGCCGCTGAAGCTCCCGGGGGGAAGAACAAGAACAAGTCCGGCAAGAGCTCTGGGGCACACTCCGGCAAACGCACCTCCTCGGAGTGCTGCGCTGCCGTCGAGGACGCACCATCGAGCTCCACCGGCAAGTGCAAGAAGGCGATGTCAGCTCCACCCACAACCAAGAAGGTGTCCGCCAAGGAGGACGGCACTGGTGGTACTTTCACCATCAGTGCCACACTCTATCCTAAATAGGAAAGCGCGCTCGTTGCTTTCCTGTGGGCGAATGTCGACGTGTTTGCATGGCAACCATCTGACATCCCCGGTGTTCCCAGAAAAGTGATTGAGCACAAGCTTGTCGTTTGTCCTCACGCGCGGCCCGTCAAGCAGAAGGTTAGAAAGCAAGCGGTGGAGCGCCAAGAGTTTATTACTGAGGAAATCAAGAAGCTGGAAGCGGCAGGCCTTGTCAGAGGTGTACTTCATCCCACGTGGCTGGCCAACCCTGTTGTCGTGCGCAAAGCAAATGGGAAGTGGAGGCTTTGTATAGACTTCACCGATGTGAATAAAGCTTGTCCCAAAGATCCATTTCCCTTGCCGCGCATTGACCAGATTGTTGACTCCACGGCTGGATGTGAGTTGCTTTCATTTCTTGATGCCTATTCAGGATACCACCAGATATTTATGGCTGAAGAAGATGAAGAGAAGACCGCATTCATTACTCCATGTGGCACGTATTGCTTCATACGCATGCCGTTTGGATTGAAGAATGCCGGTTCAACGTTTGCGAGGGTAGTCCACACTGCTTTTGAGCCATAGATACACAGGAATGTAGAAGCTTATATGGATGATATAGTGGTCAAGAGCAAGGACAGGGCTACCCTGGTTCAAGATCTGGATGAAACCTTTGTGAATCTGCGCAAGATACAACTCAAGCTTAACCCCGAAAAGTGCGTGTTCGGAGTCCCCTCCGGCAAGCTTCTCGGGTTCTTCGTGTCCCAAAGGGGGATTGAAGCCAATACCGACAAGATCAAAGCCATCGAGCAGATCGAAGCTCCGAAACGCATCAAGGTTGTGCGAAGGCTTGCCGGCTGTGTGGCTGCTCTCAGCAGGTTCATTTCTAAGTCTGCAGAATGCGCCCTGCCGTTTTTCAAAATCTTGAAAAAGGCAGGTCCAATGAAATGGACTCCGGAAGCGGAGGCGGCGCTACAAGACTTGAAAAGGTACCTGTCCTCCACTCCAATACTTGTCGCACCTAGGCCACAATAGAAGTTGCTGCTGTACTTAGCAGCAACCAATCAAGTGGTTAGTGCTGCGCTGGTAGCAGAGAGGGAGCCAGATGAGGAGCCCACAGCCCCGGCAAGCACGTCCAGCGACAAGCAGGGGGCTTCCCCGTCAAGCTCTGGTCCCGACAAGGATGGGTCTGCGCAGATGCAGGAAGAGGTGCGGAAGAAGATGGTGCAGCGCCCAGTTTATTTTGTCAGTTCCCTCTTGCAGGGGGCTAGATCAAGATACTCTGGGGTGTAGAAGCTGCTTTTCGGCCTCCTCATGGCCTCGAGAAAGCTGCGCCATTACTTCCAAGCACATGAGATAATAGTGGTCACTCGCTTTCCGCTGAAAAGGATACTGCAAAATCCAGAAGCAACAGGCAGGATTGTCGAGTGGGCACTGGAGCTGTCAAGCTTTGGCCTCAAGTTTGAAAGTACTTCAACTATCCAGAGCAGAGCATTGGCAGAATTCATAGCAGAATGGACGCCAACACTAGATGAAGAGATTCCAGAGACAAGCATCCCCGTCAAAGAAGCAAGCAAGGAATGGATAATGTACATTGATGGTGCGTTCTCGCTGCAAGGCGGCGATGCCGGCGTGCTGTTTGTCGCGCCCACCGGAGAACACCTCAAGTACGTCGTCCAAATGCACTTTCCCAAGGAGCAAGCAACGAACAATACTGCAGAGTATGAAGGTTTGCTTGCCGGCCTCAGAATCGCAGTGGAACTTGGGATCAAGAAGCTCATTGTACGGGGTGACTCGCAGTTGGTCGTTCGACAAGTGAACAAGAGCTACCAGAGCCCGCTGATGGAGGCATACGTTGACGAAGTGAGAAAGCTTGAAGAACACTTAGAAGGCTTGCAGATGGAGCACGTTCCAAGAGCTCAAAACGACATCGCAGACGGCCTGTCAAAGTGTGCTGCACTAAAGCTACCCGTGGAACCGGGGATCTTTGTGCTCAAGCTAACTCAACCATCCGTTACACCATCGGCTGGACAAAGTAAGAAGAGAAAGTTGATTTCCGGTGACTACTTGCCGGCAGAACTTCCTGAAACCGCCGCCAACAAGGTCCAAAAGATCAACGATGAAGTTGCTGAGGAACAGTCTGCTCCTGCAGACCCTAGGGTTTGTACAGTTGAAGCAGGCGTTCCCGACAAGTTTTGCCCCGGCAAGCTTGCCGGGGAACGTCAAGCTCCGGCCGAGCCACAGGTTCTTGCCGTAGAAGCTGACGTTCCCGCAGCAGCACTGATGCCTTTAGTCCTTGTTGTTGAGCCTCAGGCTCCAGCATGGGCACAGCAGATTGTCCATTTCCTTCAAACAGGAGAACTTCCCGAAGAGCCGGAAGAAGCAGAAAGAATAACCCGACAGTCAAGTATGTATCAGTTTGTCGGCGATGAACTGTACAGAAGAAGACTCAACGGTGTCAAATTGAAATGCATTCCCCGGGAAGATGGGCAGAAGCTGTTGGCAGATATACATGGAGGCATATGTGGCCACCACATTGGCGCCAGAGCACTTGCCGGCAAGGCGTTCCGGCAAGGTTTCCTTTGGCCAGAAGCCCTCCAAGATGCAACTGCGCAAGTAACCAAGTGTGAAGCATGCCAGTTCCATTCCAAGCAGATACATCAACCAGCTCAAGCTCTCCAAACGATCCCTTTGTCCTGGCCATTTTCGGTCTGGGGGCTCGACATCCTCGGCCCCTTCCCCCGCGCAGCCGGGGGCTTTGAGTTCTTGTACGTTGCCATCGACAAGTTCACAAAGTGGCCGGAAGTGGAACCAGTGAGAAAGGTGACCGCACAGTCAGCAGTCAAGTTCTTCAGATCGATTGTTTGCCGTTTCAGGATCCCTAGCAGGATCATCACCGACAATGGCACGCAATTCACAAGTCGCACCTTCATGCAGTACGTCTAAGACCTTGGCGCCAAGGTCTGCTTTGCTTCTGTTGCTCACCCGAGGAGCAACGGTCAAGCGGAGAGAGCGAACGCTGAAGTGCTGCGCGGACTCAAGACAAGAACTTTTGACAGGCTGCACAAATTCGGAAGAAACTGGATTCAAGAATTGCCGGCGGCTCTTTGGTCAATCAGGACGACGCCAAATCGAGCCACTGGACAAACACCCTTTGCTCTTGTCTATGGAGCAGAGGCAGTTCTCCCCACGGAACTCGTATATGGGTCGCCTCGAGTGCTCACTTACGATGAGCTCGAGCAAGAGCAGCTGCGGCAAGATGACGTGCTGCTCCTTGAGAAGGACCGTCTTCAGGCTGATGTACGAGCTGCTCGATACCAGCAAGCTTTGCGCCGCTACCATAGCCGCAAAGTTAAAGCCAGAAGTCTCGAGGAAGGTGACCTTGTTCTTCGGCGTGTTCAGTCCGCCAAGAATTCCAACAAGTTGACGCCGAAGTGGGAAGGCCCTTATCGGGTGAGACAAGTCACAAGGCCCGGCGCTGTCCGCCTTGAGACCGAAGAGGGCTTACCAGTGAGCAACTCCTGGAACATTGAGCACCTTCGCAAGTTTCACCCATGAGGCGCGGTTGCCGTGATCCGCTCCGGCAACCACCTTTTGTACAAGTCTTACCGCTATTGCATGTAAACCTTTGTACAAAGCCGGGCGCAGACCCCGTGCATCAGTAAAACTTATATGCCTCGCAGAACTTGTCATTTCATGCATTTTCATCTTTCTTGCATGTACTATCTGACACTTTGTGCAGCACACATCCCCGGTAAGCAATAACGAGCCGCAAATCTCCATGTCTATGTTTCCTCCCTTTTTCTTTTCTCTCAAGCAGAAGAAGTTTTCCTCGCGCACAAGTTTGCCGGGGGGAAGGAAACAGTGGTATGGACCAAGTGCCGTTCAAGAAAGCCTTGCCTTTGCCGGGAAGCAGACGACGCAAAAGCTAAGTCGCCAAAGTTTGAGCAATCAAATTTTTAATTTTAGAGTTATCTTCCTTGAACGACCGCACTTTGTATGGAAAACCTATGCGCGGAGGAACCAGCTCGTGGCTAGCCGCGCCCTTACTTTGTTTCGAGCACGCTCAACGGCTTAAACGTGCTGCGACAAGTGTCGCGCCCTTACTTCGTTTTCGAGTTCGCTCAACAACCTAAGTGTGCTGCGACTAGCTGCGACGAGGTTTCTTGTCGGCAGCGGCACTGCCGGCAGGCTGCTGAAGTTCCGCACTCAGCGTTAGGTGTCCCTTCGCCGGCAAGTTCCCTAAAAGCGTAGGGTAAAAGCATACAAAGCGAAGAAGTCAAGTAAAGGAAATAACATTGCATTAACTACCTAAAATAAAGTATGATACAAAATGACTTGTCGCTGCTCTAATAGACTATTGTTCGTAACATGGTTGGCAGCGACAAAGGAAGCAGAAAGGAAAACGGCCTAGTCCGCACGGTCGCCCTCGACTGTCTTGATCTTGCCCACCTTGGCCACGATTGGTGCGACAAGGGCCTTGAGCGTCTCATGGTCGGCGTCGGGCGGCAAGGTCCTGAGGACGTTATTGAGATTGAGTCCAGGGTTGCTGAAGACTATCTTCATCAGCACCTTCTCCAAGACGCCCGTGCAAAGCCTGCGCGCCTCGTTCGCCAGCTGCATGGGAATCTTTTCTCGGAGCTGCTGGAGGGCCGTCCCCACGCCCTGGAGGAACAAGGTAAGCTTGGCGCTGGGGTGGAGATTCTCGTCGGTGGAGTACCCGAGATACTCCGCCCCCAGCAGTTCCAACTCCTTGTCGATGTTGGTAGCGGCAAGGACAAGACCCTCCGTCCAGAGCTCGAGGGTTTGCCTGAATTTGTTTTGGGAGATAGCGGCACTCTCCAACAGTGCCCTCTCGCCCCTGAGATCCTCCTTCAGCTTCGTCTCCCGCTCTCTGGCGCCATCAAGTGATGCGGTGAGGGTGGAAAGCTTCAACTCCAGATCGGCGATGGAGTCCTTGGCGACGGCAAGCTCCTTGCCCTTGTCGGAGAGGCGGACCTGCAGCTCGGAGTGACTGTGGGCGTCCTTCTCCCTCTCCGACACAAGTGCGGCAACCTTCTCTTCGCTCGTCTTCAACTGGACCTCCAGTTGCGCCACCCTCGCCTCCAAGTCTCTCTTGGCGGTCTCAGCAGCTGCAGCGGCGTCCTTCGCTTCCTGCAGAGCTCCGCCAAGAGACTGTTCGCGCGCGGCAAGGCCGTCCTCGTGGCTGTCGAGGTCGACCTTCCGCTGCGTTAGTTCACCTTCCTACCGGGACAACTCCTCGGCGGTGAGCCGTTGCTGCTCCTCTGCTTCGGCCTTCTCAAGAATGAACGCCTGATGCGCTTCGGCGAGCTCCTCCCGCTCCTCCGCCAAGGATCGGAGGGCTGCTTGGTTGGCGGCCCAGAGCTCTTCAGCGCGCTTTTCCAAGTCAGTACCCGCCTTGGCGGCCAGAGCCTCTCGGGACTCCAACTTGGCCTGCCTGGCGCGGTACAGGGCCAGAAGCCTCCGCAGAAGCCGCTCCTCCTCGGGCTCGCTACTGCTGCTGGGCGCGTCGAGGAACTTCAGCCCGACGGAGGCGAGGACCTCCCCGTCGAAAGCCTCTCCCTCCGCGGGCGCCCTTGACGTGGACGCCCACGGGAGCTGGATGAAGACCCCGTTGCCGGCCTCCAGGTAGGCGCCTGTTTCGGCTGCAGCAGCGGCGGGGTCGGCAGTCGGCGCAGCGTATGACGCTCCTGCGGCCTCAGGGCCGTCAGTGCGACTGCCGGTACCCTCCTCGGCTGTCGCGCCGGCGGCCTTGGCTGCCTCTTCGACTGTGGGCTCGTCAGCACCGACCGCCCCTTCAGTGGCTGCAGCGTCACCGGTGTCGCCGCGCGCGTCCTCCTCGACGGCGACTTCCGTCTCCATGGGCTCGGCTACGGACGGATCTGAAGCCAAGAAAAGAAGAAGAAAGAAGAAAATAATGGTCAAGCAAATATCCAAAAAGAGAAATTCAGAAAAAAGAAAAGTTCAGGAGTTTACCTGCGCGGGCCTCCTCTTCGATAGGGTTCCTTGCCGGGGAGTTCTCCCTCGGCGGCGTGGTGGTAGCTCCCGCCGGCGGAGGGCCGCTGGCGCCTTCCCTTGGCGGAGTGCCTTCCCTTGGCGGGGTACTCGCCCTTGGCGGGGTACTCGCCCTTGGCGGGGTACTCGCCCTCGGCGGGGTACTCGCCCTTGGCGGAGTATTCTCCCTCGCCGGGGAGCTCCTCCTTGGCGGAGAGGTCGAGACATGCGGCTCGTCGGGAGCAATCTCTTGGCGCTCCTGAGGCTGCTGCTCTGCTTCTGCACAAGTCAACAAACAAACAAAACGTTAACAAGGATAAGAAGCCCCCGCGCACGCGCCCGACGAGCGGAGAGTGAACAGAAGACTTACGTTGGGGGCTGCGCTGGGGGCTGCTCTGGGGAGCAGCTGCCTGATCTGGCAAGCTCGGCGCAGGCACACCCCCTGCTGCGGCGGCGGGCTCGTCCTCAACGACGATTATTGGGATCTTGGCCCTCTTCGCCGCCCTATGGGCCAAGGTCCTGGAAGAAAAACAAGATCAGAATCAGGCAAAGAAGCTACAAGACAAAGGATCAATCAAAGACTAACGAGAAACAAGAATCGCGAAGACTTACTCTTCCTCCTCCTCGTCGTCGGAGCTGAGCGCTAAAAAGTCGAAATCCGGCTCGCGCGTCCCGGCGCGAGGAGCTGGAGGAGTCTGCTCCCTTGGCCGCTTGGCGGGGGCCGGGACGGTGGTCTGAGAAGACCCCGCTCCGGTTGCCGCCGAAGCTCGAGAGGCGGTGGGCACGGGGGCGCCAGTCCGGGAAGATCCCCCTCCTGTTGCCGCTGAGGCACGGGGCACTCCCTTGGCGGCCTTGCTCGTCGTGGTGGCGCGTGTCAGGCGGCGCTGCGTCTGCTGGCTCGTCTGCCGCCCGGTCATGCCTGCGGCCTTGCGGATGCGCCTTTTCGGTGCAACTGGAGGACTTGGTGGTGGTGGTGAGCTCCCCGAGGACGAAGAAGAAGAGTCGAGATTCAGCGACCCGCCTGAGTCTTCGGCAGGATCGCTTGATCCGACGCCCTGCTCGGCGGGCCCGCTCGACTCTGTACCTTGCTCGGCGGCCTCGCTTGTCCCGGCAGGTCGCCCGACAAGCTTTCCCACTTTGAGGAACTCTTCCTCCTCGGCCAAACTGACCGCCTCTGCTGCGTCCGCCTCCTCCACAGTATATCCAAACTCACCCGCAGCCCTGGCTGCAGCTGCCTCCTCCAACCTGGTGGCAATATACGCCATCTCCTCATCGGTGGTGTCACGGGTGAGGCCCCTCTTCTCGTCGGGCTTGACTGGCAGCTCCACCAGGTTGTCGAAGAATGTTTGCACAGCCTCGTCGGAAGGTTCCCGCCAAGTGGGGTCGATTCCGTGGGAGTCACACCACGGCATCACCGCGCGAATGGCGCTGAGCGACGAGTTGTTGCACAACGGAACTACGCCCCGCGGCAACGCAAACCACTCCGGATGCTTGGGGTCATACTTGAATAGCGCTTGGAGCATTGCATTGAGCTCCAAGACCGTGAAATTATATTTGAGGCCCGGGCGCAGCCTCATGATGTCTGCCGCGTTATCAAACTCCCAAGCAGGCCTTTTTCTCTCCTGCAAGGGAGCAATGCGGCGGCGAAGAAAGTCCGCCCCGACGGCACCTACAGTGAGCTCGGCTTGCCGGAGGCGAAGAATCCTAGTGGTGGCTATCTTCATCTTGTCGTCCTCAGGGGCCAGGTCACTCCAGTCATTGCCGCGCACTATTGCAACTTGGCGCCGGGAAGTGAACTGCTGGGGGTCGTCCTCCATGATCCAGCACCAGTTGGCCCTCCATTCTTCCCACTTGCCGCGGAGCTCCCCAGTCAAGTAAGCCTCTTTCTTATGGAGCCTGAAGATCCAAGAAATTCCGCCGGACAGAGGAGACCCAGACTCGACTCGGGGCGTGAAGTAGTGGCGGAAGAGAGCTACATTGGGGTAAACTCACTGTTCAAGATATCTTCCGATATGCCGATAAATCGGCCGATTTATCGCTTATCGATGTCTGACCGATAAGATAAATCGGCCGATAAATCAGCCGATATGGCGATAAATCGGCCGATATGCCGATAAACTGGCTGATTTACCCCTTATCATGGGTCGACCGATAAGTTCCCGATAAGCGATATCCCCAACATTGGGTAAACTCCAACAAAGTTTTCGCACATATGTGCGAAAACGGCCATGGTCAAGACAGCGTTTGGGGTGAAATCAAGGAGATGAAACCCGTAGGTATTCATGATATCGCAGAAGAACTCCGAGTAGGGCGGGCAGAGCCCGCAGTAGAAGAACAGAGCAAAAAAGGTGTAGCCTCCCGGAAACATATCGCAGGCCACGGCGGGGAGTACCTTGGTGCGCGGATGCGCCTTTGTCTCCCTCGACCAGAAGAGGTAGAAGGAGTCCTTCAGCTCCTCTGCGCTGAGCCTCGGCGGGAAGACCGCCATCTTCTTCCGCATTGCTGCTAGCTTCAGCGCCTTGGCTGTCTTCGCAGCCTTCGCCTTGTCGCCCTTCGGGGCCATGGCGGGGACGGCGAGGGAAGTCGACGGCGCTGGGGATATTGGCGGCGGCGGAGGAAGGGCGGAGCGCGGCTCTCTTTCAACCTTCGGGGAGGAGGGGAGCAGCGGGGGTTTCTGGAGGATGAAGAAGCAGCGGACGAATGGGAGGAACTGCCCCTGTTTTCCCCTGCTTTTAAGGGGGGAGAGGGGGGTGTTCCGCATTTCCCTATTAAAGAAACAGGCCACGATCTCTCCCATGACGCCGCAATCGACGCGTGCCGTTAGGGAGGGGCGCGGTAGATACGTAGTGGGATACGGCGCGACCGTGGGCCGCGTGTGCCCGTGCACTGTTTTGGGCCTGGCCCAACAGCGCTCGGCACCGTGTGTGGCCCAGGCCAGGGGGCTCCTGTCGGTGTACTAAAGTAGGGGTACCTTAGTATCCCGAACTTGTGCACGGGCAGTAGCAGCGTCCCGTGGCAGGGCTTGCCGCGCGTCCGCCAAGGCCCGCTGTGTTTCCTTTGGAGCCATTCAAGAACAAAGTATTCAAGTTAAAGAAACAAGGCCCCGGCAAGAGGAGCTTGCCGGGAAGGCCATTCAAGGCTCGAGACCGCCTATTTGGTACAAGACCCTGGCAAGACGAGCTTGCCGGGAAGGCCAAACACGGCATTTCAAGAGACTTGCCGCGATGCGCCACGCGTCCCGGCAAGGCCCGAGGAGCGACAAGCTCCCAGGCGCGACAAGATGGCGGCCGCGGCAAGCCGCTCGCCGCGGCAAGCTTCCACTAAGTACCCGCGCTCCAGCTCATCCGCCCACGCGTCGCCCTGGGGCCCTTCCAGGCACGCGTGGCGGAAGACTGTGAAGCCTGGGGTACACGGTGGCAAGCTGCGATGACGAGGCCACCTTCGTGGCGGACAAAGACGCCCTGACGGACGCTTTTTGCACTGTTTGGGGCGACGGCGATGGGTATTTAATGCCCTTGTCCCCTGCCGTCAGGGTTAGGTATAAAGCACTATGCATACACTGTTCCAACTACCACCGTTTTTACTTTTTTACCCTCACCTACGTTGCCACCTGTCGGTGACCCCTTTGATCTATAAAAGGAGGCCCATGCGCAACGTAGAGGGGGTTCCGATCTTCGATCACTCTCACGCTCGGTGTTGCTAGCGATAAGTACTGTAGCTCTTCTCGCTCCCGAGCCAAGAACACAATACAAACCAAAGCAGGAGTAGGGTTTTACGCATCCGTGCGGCCCGAACCTGGGTAAACTGCTCGCGTGTTCGTCTCGATCCGCTCTTCGTGCACCCTCCGCTCCCTTGCCGTACCGAAAAGGGGCTCCGGTCCCATAGGTGTTCGTGGGCGATCAGTTTCCCCGACACTGTGCGTCAGAGGGTGTGCCTTGGCCTCCCGAGCACGCCGGTAGGCTGCACGGCTCGAACGATGGCCGTAGCCGGTCGGACGGGCACTGGAGCCGCGCTCTCCCCTTTGCTCCGTCGGGCGAGCGCGAGGAAGGAGATGACGGCCCCGCCCCCAGCTGGCCAATGGGCCCTCGGCCCCACCTGTCGGTGGGCAGGCGTTGACCTGGCTTGCCTAGATGGATAAGTGACGGGCCCTAGTCCCATGGGACCCGCCCGTCAGCTGCTCAACGTCCCGGTCCCGCCTCTGCCTAGTCAAATAAGTGGAAGCCTAATCCCTAGAATACGATTTCGTTTCACTGAAGCGTAAACCAGTGCGGCTTCGGCCAAAAATACGCCTTCACTGTTCCAAAAGCATAATTCCTAGAATGCACTTTCAGTTTTTCTGTTTCGGCCCAGTCTGTAAAAGTTTCTCTTACAGATAGGTCCCTGGCAGAAAAACACTCATATCTTTTTGATCCTGACTCCAAATGAGGTGATTCCAAAGCCCATATCTTCGTCTCGTCAAGCCCGCTCTGTTGACATCATTTTCATTATGTTTAAACATTCTAAAAATGACCATTTTTCCCTTGTCGTTAAACAGCCCCTCCGAGAGAGAATGTTTTCCGGCGATTCTTTTCGCGAGCTTTCCGCACTTTCTTCCGATGATTTCTTCCAACCCAGGCAAGCCACACCCTCCACTTGCATGATTGCAATGCAGTGACATGGTTTCCTTATTTAAACTTGTATAAATTATTGTTTTAGCTACTTGTGATTTGTTCATGGCATTTCCCGGAGTTGTATTTTGATCTTGTTATTGCCATGATATTACTTGGAGTTCTAGGATTTATATTTTGATGATTATGTGGATGACATGTTGCCTTTGGATTCTTAGTGGCTATTTTTCATGATAGTATCTTGTATTATTTTGGAGTATTACTTTGGATATCATGTTGCCTTTGGATTTATTAGTGGCTACTGTTAGTTTCATCATGATGTTAGTTGATGTTATGTTTTGGAGAATGATGATGGAGATGATGCTTGCATGTGAATCATAGTTGGATAGTTAGTTCTTGATATTTGCGTAGTAGTGTTATCTTTCTTGGATTCTTCATGATAGAGATGCTATGCTATCCTTGGAATATTTTGTTATGATGTTATTAATCTTTGGATTATTTGTTGGATATTGCTATGACTTGGATTTTTAGTTTGATAGTTAATATCAGAGTATCTGTATCCCAGATATATTTTTAAGGATAAATTCCTTTATTTAGTTGGTCAGGTGCCACCGAACCGGGCTTTCTTCAGTGCAACCACATTTGCCTTTTATGGGAAGGCCCTAATGCGATGCTATTGTCATGCCTCTCGCCAGTGCCTCTAACTATGGAAGGTTATGGGCATGCGCTACCCTGATCGGGTAGTCGGACATAACCTGATGTGCCCGTAGTTGGATGATAAGCGGTTTTGTCCGCGTTTGGGACGGTTTAATGTTTTGGCCACGACAGTGGACGTTGGTGTCTTTGGTAGACACAGGGCCACCCAGGACTAGCCCAGTGGGGAGTGAGTCGGAGTGGCCGGGAGAGTGTCATGGCAGTAGGTCGGTTTTGTCGAAACGCCATTGGTCCACCCAAATGGGAGTGTGAGGCCATGGGTTCCGTGGTGTGGGTACAGTGCGCTACCTCTGCAGAGTGTATTTTTTTAATCTATCGATGGCCGCATCCTCGGTCATGGGCATGGGTTCGTACTAGGTCACACCATTCGATCAACACTCAAATGACGGAATGACGAAATGAATTATAGGTGATTTATATATATTGATATTTTGAGCAGTGCAGATTGGCAGGATGTTGATGTTGATGTTGGAGACCAAGTGTTGGTCATGGTAGTGATCGCCGAAAAGATCACGTTTGGTCTTGATCATGAGGTAATCAAGATGGTATATTACTTGGCCGGTTAGCCAAGAGAGATATTGCTATGGAGATCTGAGATGGTGATTTATCAGTATTGTATCAGTTTCATACCATGCTTAGTAGTTGCTTCTTCATGGTAGTTGTTAATTAATTAATCTATTAATGCTATGTTGTTGTTTTGCCTTGATGCTTTTGGTTGTTGTGAGCTTGCAAGTACATTCAATGTACTGACCTGGCGTGTCATGCCAGATTGCAGGTGATGCCATGATTGCTTGATTGCTTGTCGAAGTTGTTGTGCATGCGAGCTAGATCGTGTCCCAGCCAGAGTCCCTGCAGAGTGGAGTTCACCACCTTCATCATTGTTCCGCTGCTAAGAATTGTTCCGCTGCTAGCATAGAGCAAGTGTAGTATCACCGGCGTAGTGTCGCCGTGCTGATATGCTTCTTTGTAACATCATACCCTTGTATTATTATTCTTGTGATAAGAGCTGATTTGTTCTATGTCAAGCAGTACCGTTTTCCACAGACTTCTCCTTGATCTCTGGGATGGAAAACGAGGCATTCCGGTTTCTCTAAGCAGGGGTGCCACATGTGGTCAGGAGCTGGATGTGCCCGTTGGTGTCTGCCCGTATACCAACCCCAAGTCTGATAACAAGAACAAGCTTCAACCCTTCCTAGCTGAGAAGTCTTTACCCAATGGCAAGAACACTTTTGTGCTGAACCAGTTCCTTGACATCATGCACCGGATCTTCAGCAACACTCTTTTCCCTCGCATAGGGGACAAGGACAAGGTGCATTCCTATATTGTGGACACGATGATTATCTATGAGGAAGCGTGTCTGGAACAACCCGAACCTCTTGATATCTCTCATATCATGTGGTGTGAGCTTTAGTTTGCGGTGTTCTATCGTAAGGTTCACATCTATGGGCCTTACTTGCACCTCTTGATATCGAACACTTGGGCGAAGCTCTTTCCACTTGAAGATTTTGATGCTCCCAACTGGATTCACCACGAGCCCATTAAGCCGCGCCAGAAGAACATGTGGGCTAACACCACCACCCGGGCTGAGGCAGAAGCTCCCCGTATGGATGTTGATGATGATGAGTTTGAGGAGGAGGAGGTTGCAAAGGACAGTTCAGAGGGGTTTGCATCTCCCTCTATTTAGCCATCTTGGGCTAAGAAGCTTAAGGCTAAGATGAAGGCCCTGTTCTCCATGCAGACCAAGGGGCAATACAAGGCTCATGTGAATGCCAAGATGGCTCGTCGTCGCGACAAGGCCATTATGAGGTAGGTTGGTCTGGAGGTTGTGAGTGGCAATGAGGAGAGGATCACGGATGAGGAGTCATGGACCAAATAGCACTGCAAGTGGACTGAGTCTAAGGAGGATACTGGAGCTCGCTCTTCACCCCGTGCGGAAGAGGAGTCTGATGAGGAGGAACATGACTGGTGATGCATTGGAGATCTACTACCACATGTGTCTTAGGTGTCCTCTCTGCCTTTTTGGCGTCTCGATGCCAAAGGGGGAGAGAGTGTAGGCTTTCCGAGTTCTGTTGCTTTGGTTTTGTTGTACCCTCTTTGCTTTGGTTTGTGTTTACTTGCATGTGAGAATTTTTCTATCATATGGCGTGAGACATATGTCCTCAAGCTTATCCTTTATTGTCTAGTATGTTGAGTAGCTTGTCAGCTTATCTTATCTTGTGCCCTTTCATACGTCTCCAACGTATCTATAATTTATGAAGTATTCATACCATGTTCATAACAATTTTATATGGTTTTGGTATGATTTGCATGGAACTAACCCGGACCGACGCTGCTTTCAGCAGAACTACAGCGGTGTTGTTTTTTCTGCAGAAATGAAAGTTCTCCAAATGAGCTGAAACTTTTTGATGATTTTTTTGGAACAAAAGAGACCCTAAAGCTTCATGGGAGGGCCAGAAGAGCCACGAGGAGGGCACAACCCACCATGGCACACCTGGTGGGCCACTAGTGCCCCGGTGGGTTGTGCTCACCTCAAGGCCCAACCGGACGTGAGACCGATGCAAAAAATCCCTATAAATAGAGAAGCCGTCAGAAATAAACCAAGATCAGAAGTTCCGCCATTGCAAGGCCTCTGTAGCCACCGAAAACCAATATAGACCCTTTTCGGCACTCTGCCGGAGGGGGACATCATCACCGGTGGCCATCTTCATCATCCCAACGGCCACCATGATGAGGAGGGAGTAGTCCACCCTTGGGGCTGAAAGTTTGTACCAGTAGCTATGTGTTTAATCTCTCTCTCTCTCTCTCGTGTTCTTGAGATGCACAATCTTGATGTATCGCGGGCTTTGTTAATATAGTCGGATCATATGGTGTTTTCCCCTCTCTATGTTGTGATGAATTGAGTTTTCCCTTTGAGATTTCTTTGGATTGAATACTTTTATGGATTTGAGAACACTTGATATATGTCTTGCAATTGAATACTCGTGGTGACAATGGGGTATCGTATTGATTCACTTGATATACACTACTGCAGGATGCTGCTAACGCACACTACGATCAGAAACCCTTCATCGAAACTGTGTGCGATGCCATAATCACAAACGGTGGTGTAAAAAACCCATCAAAAAAGGTGCAGAACGTTTGCGATGGAGGATGCATCAAACACGGTTCAGATTTTAGTTGCATGTGCGATGCAGGGCATGCGGTTCAGCTCAATTAACCGTTTGCGATGAGGAGGAACAAAAGAAACGGGCAGCCACATGAAGGTGTGTGCGATGTATAACATACGGTTCACTTGGATGAACTGTTTGTGATTAGGCAACACAAAAGAAACGGTCAGCCAGATCAAAGGTGTGTGCGATATATGATACGTCTCCGACGTATCTATAATTTTTTATTGTTCCATGCTATTATATTATCCTTCTAGGATGTTTCATGGGCTTTTATATACACTTTTATATGATTTTTGGGACTAACCTATTAACCTAGAGCCCAGTGCCAGTTTCTGTTTTTTTCTTTGTTTTTGAATTTTATAGAAAAGGAATATCAAACGGAGTCCAATTGATGTGCCAATTTTTCATGATTTTTTTGGACCAAAAGAAGCCCCCGAAGTAAAAGAGTTGGGCCACGAGAGTCACGGGCTGCCCACGAGGGTGGGGGGCACGCCCACCCCAAGTGGTGGCTCCCCCATATCTCGTGCACAGATCGGAGACCCCCCTGACGTGTGCCCTATGCCCAAAAATCCTATAAATACAGAAACCTCCAAAAACTAACCTAGATCGGGAGTTCCGCCGTCGAAATCCTCTGTTTCCACCAAAAACCAATCTAGACCCAGTTCCGACACCCTGACGGAGGGGGAATCCCTCTCCGGTGGCCATCTTCATCATCCCGGCGCTCTCCATGACGAGGAGGGAGTAGTCCACCCTTAGGGCTGAGGGTATGTACCAGTAGCTATGTGTTCGATCTCTCTCTGTCTCTCTCTCTCTCTCTCTCTCTCGTGTTCTTGAGATGGCACGATCTTGATGTATCGCGAGCTTTTCCATTATAGTTGGATCTTATGATGTTTCTCCCCCTCTACTCTCTTGTAATGGATTGAGTTTTCCCTTTATAGTTATCTTATCGGATTGAGTCTTTAAGGATTTGAGAACACTTGATGTATGTCTTGCATGTGCTTATCAGTGGTGACAATGGGATATAACGTGATCCACTTGATGTATGTTTTGGAGATCAACTTGCGGGTTCCGTGACCTTGGTAATCTATGCATAGGGGTTGGCACACATTTTCGTCTTGACTCTCCGGTAGAAACTTTGGGGCACTCTTTGAAGTTTTTTGTGTTGGTTGAATAAATGAATCTGAGATTGTGTGATGCATATCGTATAATCATGCCCACGGATACTTGTGGTGACAATGGAGTATCTAGGTGACATTAGGGTTTTGGTTGATTTGTATCTTAAGGTGTTATTCTAGTATGAACTCTATGATAGATCGAACGGAAAGAATAGCTTTGTATTATTTTACTACGGACTCTTGAATAGATCGATCAGAAATAATAAATTTGAGGTAGTTTCATACCCTACCATAATCTCTTCGTTTGTTCTCCGCTATTAGTTACTTTTGGAGTGACTCTTGGTTGCATGTTGTGGGATAGTTATATGATCCGGTTATGTTATTATTGTTGAGAGAACTTGCACTAGTGAAAGTATGAACCCTAGGCCTTGTTTCCTATCATTGCAACACCGTTTATGCTCAGGTTTACCACTTGCTACCTTGTTGTTTTTTTATATTTTCAGATTACAAAAACCTATATGTACCATCCATATTGCACTTGTATCACCATCCCTTCACCGAACTAGTGCACCTATACAATTTACCATTGTATTGGGTGTGTTGGGGACACAAGAGACTCTTTGTTATTTGGTTCCAGGTTGTTTGAGAGAGACCATCTTTATCCTATGCCTCCCACGGATTGATAAACCTTAGGTCATCCACTTGAGGGAATTTGGTACTGTCCTACAAACCTCTGCACTTGGAGGCCCAACAACGTCTACAAGAAGAAGGTTGTGTAGTAGACATCAAGCTCTTTTCTGGCGCCTTTGCCGAGGAGGTGAGTGCTTGAAGGTATATCTTTAGATCTTGCAATTGAATCTTTTAGTTTCTTGTTTTATCACTAGTTTCGTTTATAAAAGAAAACTACAAAAAAATGGAATTAAGGTTACCTCATATGCTTCATCTTTTTAATATCTTTCGTGAAAATGATGGGAAGGAAAATTGTGCTCAAGTACTAGAAGAGGAATTACATAGAATGCTTGGCACTAAAAACTTGACTCATGAGCATGGTTGCAATATTGTTAGTGTGAATTCTTCAAATATCCATAGTACTAATGATGATTGCACTAGTCATGATGAAAATATCTCTTATAAGCATGTCGATTTTTGTGGAGTGCATAGAGTTTGCAAGTACGTACCAAATAGGGAAGATAGATTTTGCAAGAGACATAAGTATTTAGAAACTAAATGGTTGCAAGAAAGGCTAGATGATTGTGCTGAAAATTTAAAATTTCTTTGCCATCCTTGTGAACTCTGCAATGAACGTGATCATTTAAATATCCAATGCAAATTGTTTCATGATTGTATCGTGTCCCAAAATTGTGATGACTTGATTTCCCTTGCACATCATAATGAACTTAGTTTGCTTGTGGGTTATGAAGAAATGAAACGTTTAACTAAGGATCTTCCAGAATTTGTCCTTGATAAAGTTCTTGATTTTGATCTAGAGGAAATTTATATGTATTGTGCGGTGAATTGCATTGAAAATCCTTATATTTCCAATTACATAAAGACAAGAAAACAAATAGGAGATGAGAGAATACTAATGAAAGGGAAGAGATTTCCCAATGTCCTCCTATTATTTCTTATGATGAATCAGGTAACGAGGAGGAGTCTTCTATTCAACCAATCTCATTAATAAGGAGCTCCAAAAAGAATATTAAACCCACACATAATGTGAAGAAGAAAAAGAAAAGACAGAGAAGCAAAGATAAAAAAGGTATCCCTCCCAAATGATGTTGTTTCTACTACTCATCGTGATGATGATAATTGCTATACTATCGGTGCTATCCATACTATTAATGATGAGAGTGATTATGCTTACATATGCAAAGGCCCAAGCTTGGGGATGCTATGTTTGATGAGAATGACATGTCTGAGAATGTATTTGCTGCAATTAATGTTTGTCCCAAGCTTGGGGAGGCTACGTTGATGAAGATGATATTTTTAGCCCCCCAAGTTTTGATACGCAAATTTATTATGATGAAAGCATGCCTCCTACTTCTGATGATTATTGTGATGACACTTATGCTATAAAAAGTAGTAATGATTATATTTATAAAACTTGTCATGATTATGATTACCCTTTTTTGAACATTACTCTTTTAATGTGGAAACAATCTATAGTATTCAAGTCTCTTATGATACTTCCACTATTCCGAATGAGAAGAATTTTGCTTGTGTGGAGAGTAATAAAATTTATATGCTTGGGGATCATGACAAGAATGCTTTACGTGATACTTATATTATTGAATCCATTCATGATGCTACTGAAAATTATTATGAGAGAGGATCATATGCTTGTAGGAATTGCAATAATATCAAGTTTCCTCTCTATGTGCTTGAAGTTTTAAAGCTATGCTTGTTTTGCTTTATTATGCTAGTTTATTATTGTTCCCATAAGTTGTTTGCTCACAAAATCCCTATGCATAAGAAGTGGGTTAGACTTAAATGTGCTAGTCATATTCTTCATGATGCTTCCTTTATGTTTCAATTCTTATCTTTTATGCGAGCATCATTGAAATCATTGTGCCTAGCTAGGGGCGTTAAACGATAGCGCTTGTTGGGAGGCAACCCAATTTTATTTTCTTTGCTTTTGCTTCTGTTTCGGAATAAATATTGCATATATCTTCTGTTTAGATGTGGTTTTGTGTTTTAATTAGTGTTTGTGCCAAGTAGAACCTTTGGGAAGACTTGTGTGAAGTTTATGCGATCATGATGTAGAAAATAGAAACTTTAGTGCTCACGAGATTAGCTACCATATTTTACTGCAGAGTGCTATTTAGTTGATTCTTTTTGCAGATGATTAATAGACAAATTAGTCACGTTTACCAATTTATTTCAATTTTTTGGAGTTACAGAAGTATCCGAAAGTTATAGATTACTACAGACTGTTCTATTTTTGACAGATTCTGTTTTTCGTGTGTTGTTTGCTTATTTTGATGAATTTATGAGTAGTATTGGGGAATATGAATCATAGAGAAGTTGGAATACAGTAGGTTTAACACTAATATAAACAAAGAATGAGTTCATTACAGTACCTTTGAGTAGTGGTTTGTTTTCTTATACTAACGGAGCTCACGAGATTTTTGGCTAAGTTTTGTGTTGCGAAGTTTTCAAGTTTTGAGTATGGCTTTGATGGACTATGGAACAAAGAGTGGAAGAGCCTAAGCTTGGGGATGCCCAAGGAACCCCAAGGTAAAATTCAAGGACAACCAAAAGCCTAAGCTTGGGGATGCCCCGGGAAGGCATCCCCTCTTTCGTCTTCGTTCATCGATAACTTTACTCGATGCTATATTTTTATTCACCACAGGATATGTGTTTTGCTTGGAGCGTCAATTCATTTTATTTTGTTTTGCTTTGTCTTTGAATAATATCCCAAGATCTGAAATTCTTAAATGTTAGAGAGTCTTCACATAGTTACATAATTATTCAACTACTCATTGATCTTCACTTATATCTTTTGGAGTAGTTTGTTGGTTCCTCTAGTGCTTCACTTATATCTTTTTAGAGCACAGCGGTGGTTTTATTTTGAAGAAATAGATGAACTCTCATGCTTCACTTATATTATTTTGAGAGTCTTTTAGAACAGCATGGTAATTGGCTTGGGTTATAAAACTAGTCCTAATATGATAGGCATCCAAGATGAATATAGTAAAAACTTTCATACAAAGTGCATTGAATATGATGAGAAGTTTGATACTTGATGATTGTTTTGAGATATGAGGATGGTGATATTAGAGTCATGCTAGTGGAGTAATTATGAATTTGAGAAATACTTGTGTTAAAGTTTGTGATTCCCGTAGCATGCACGTATGGTAACCGTTGTGTGACCAATTTGAAGCATGAGGTATTTCATTGAGTGTCATCCTTTGTGTGGAGGTCGGGGGCGCGCGATGGTTAACTCCTACCAACCTCCCCGCTAGGAGCATACATGTAGTACTTTGTTTGGATAACTCATAGATTTTTGCAATAAGTATATGAGTTCTTTATGACTAATGTTGAGTCCATGGATTATATGCACTCTCACCCTTCCACCATTGCTAGCCTCTCTTGTACCGCACAACTTTCGCCGGTACCATACACCCACCATATACCTTCCTCAAAACAGCCACCATACCTACCTATCATGGCATTTCCATAGCCATTCCGAGATATATTGCCATGCAACTTTCCACCGTTCCAGTTGTTATGACACACTTCATCATTGTCATATTGCCATGCATGATCATGTAGTTGACATCGTATTTGTGGCCAGGCCACCATGCATAATTTTTCTTACATGTCACTCTTGATTCATTGCACATCCTAGTACACTGTCGGAGGCATTCATATAGAGTCATAGTATCAGAGCCGACTGCCTGTAGGAATCCCCCTTTCCAACTCCTTGGCCGAAGTTGAGTCTAGTCGTTGAAAAATATTTTACTAACATGGTTGTGTGGCTTACGGGCCCACGTAGCCATTGGGTGGTCTTAGGATCTTTTATTCCCCTTCTATGCTCTGGGACTCTGATTCTCTCTTCTATTCGGGTTAAAATATTTTACTAACTCCGACTCTAGGTTCTCGTAACTATTTCTCCAGGAGAGCCCTTATTCCGGAAGATCACCTGCTTCGTCAGAAGATTCTGAGGATATCCCTCGATATTTTCCCGAGACCCTTGTGCTCATCGCCTTTGCAATTCACTACCACCGATATATCCCTATGGATATCTGTGTGCATTTGTCATTCTCATGATCGTTCCTTGTCGCTCTTGTCGTTACAAGATGCCTCGAAATATTCTTCGGTGTCCCGAGAATCCTTTGAGTTTGCTGTCTTGCAGTTTTATTTCACATGAAACCCCTTAAGCTTATTTCCTCACATTTATCGAGGATCTGTTCTTCTCAATTGTTCATGTGTCTCACAAAATTCTTCGAAATACCTTTCGATCTTTCGAAAATCCTATGCAGCTTGTTACTCTTGAAATTCTTGCCTGCTTGCATTATGGTTAATTCCATATGGCTAGTAGTCTTCATTTACATCCATTGTCTTAGCCATTTTGAGCCTATTGATTCAATGTGTGCGTATGCACGCAGTCATCGGGTTATCCTTTTTGAAGTTTTCTTTCCGACTCAAACGTCGTTCCGGACATGAGTTGGTTCTCGGTAATTCAAACACTTATTGATTGACCAACTAAGTGTTTTCCGCTTAGCCATCCTGGATCAGAGCGTCTGCTTCTGGTCCTTCGTTCTAGAAACAATAATTTCTTTCTATTTAAGCATCACACTAATCAGGTGATTCTTGAATCTGATGCCTCTGCATTCCTTCTTCCTCTAAGTGAGTACCGATACTCACATTAGCTCCGTTATGGATCGTCCGATCAATTGTTGGATTGTTATCCGATAGTTTCCTTCATATTCAATCACCTTGTGAGTTCTTCCCCTGATACATAATGCCTTTGGTAAATTGCATCCTCTGCTTGGCCAACCTTGCTCTGCTTTCGAGCTTGAGTATTTACTTTTGAAACTTGTGGTATATGTTACTAAGATGCCCGATGGGTTGAACCTATGCCTTCCCCTAATCCGTGAGAACCCGAAAGTTTTCACAAGTCTTACTCATCCGGTGTTCTACCAGATAAAATTCCAGCACTACGGTTTTATCAAAGCGAGAGGTGAATGAAATGATATGCATTAAAGAAGTGGGAGTCGACCTTGAACTTTGTGTTCATGCCCATGAAAATGATGTAGACCGTCTCGGAAGCTTCTTGCCAAATGATTATCCAACTGTATGATTCTTTCGGTATTCTTGAATTGATTCCTTACAGTTATGGTTCCGACCATGCTGTCCTGATCTAATATATTTGATGGGAATTCACTCCCATGCCTCGTCTATTTTTGGCAAGGTTGAAGTATCTACTGTCATAGGTCAATGACCCGGTTCTACTTCTATCATGTTCTACCTTCGAGTATTACCCCTGATATCTCAAAGATGTCTTGCCATGGCACCACATCTTACTAAATTGTTGAAATAATGTCTTTCCTTGTCGTAATCACTCTACGGTTCTGGGTTGTTGTCAACCAAGGACACCGACTAGTGAAATTATTCCGCACTATAAATAAAATACCCCTAGTATTTTACTGGGAAATTCTAAACTCAATTTGGTCATTCCTATACTATCGGCTGCATCCTGGTCTTGCTATCTTTGACTGTGCTACCTCGTCCTTCTCTGGTGCACGCATTCTTCGGTGTGTGAGCACGACTTACGTCGAGCTTTCAACATCATGTTGCTTGTCTTGAAAGGCATGTTCCGAGCTTGCATCTTATATATTGATCTTATAACTTGCCGCTTCGTCATTCCCTTGCTTGTTGCCATTGTTGTTTGATTGCATCCTTTTGAAACCTCCCGGCAAATGTGTCGGGATCACCTTCAGCACATTGACTTCTTCTGAGATGTCAACTGTGTTCATGATGAGGAATACTCTCCTTGCCCTTGATGATTTTTATTATCATCGGCAACACCCTTGACTACCTTTCGTCGCGGCCTTGTTCACATTATGAATATAACTTGCTCTCCAGCTAGTGTTGTGTTCTGCATTGAGGTATTACTGTCTTTTATGTCGAGAATGTTGTGGGAATTGCTCCACCTCTTAGAAATTCTCGATATGATGATACTTCTCACCATCACCATTCTTCTCGGCCCCGTGTTGTTTTTAACCGGGATATCAATATGCTAACGATGTTGATTGAGTTATGTACTTCTAGCAACCCTATTGCTTTGAAGTTAACGATCGACAATTCATTCTTGGACTGTTGGTTATTGAATCATCACTCTAACATTGATTTTGCTATCTAAGGTCATATTTCGGGCACACCTTCCAACTAATGATTAATGGTGTATGTTTTCCTCGAGCATACAACATTATATCATTTGAATTGACAAGTGTCATCTTGTTCACATTATTTTCGAAATCCATCCGTATGAAATTCTTGATGAATTGTTGCTGAGCCCATCAGCCACCTCCTCATCCTCTCCTTGGTTTAATGATGAACTATTGTTTTGGGAACCCGCTCCCATAGTTCATTTCCCGAAACTCTTGCAATGTCATTTCGTCGATTTGAGTTGCACCTTTTCTTCTCGAACATCCTGAGTTTGAGGTATCATGACACCAATCGGATATGAATCTCGGTCAGATATGATGGTTGGGACAACTTTCCAGTAGTTATAATGTTGGTCCTTTGATGACCTGGTAATATGATGTCATGCCTAGCACCCCTGGCCGGAGGACCCATCATTATAATGTCTTTTGCAAGTATAACCATCCTTCCAGGAGGAAATTATAACACTTATTCTATAAGTTACTTCTGATGGATCATTTGTGTATCCAAGGTATGTCCTTCGATTGAAACTCCATATCATTGCTACCTCGAAGCATGACTATGATACCCGCTCATCAACAAGAACATTGGAGGCATGATGCTAGATGTTTCTTGGTTAGTTATCCAAACACCGTTGTATGGGTAAACATCTGACTAATCCTTGCCTCTTTAGCTGAATGGTTGGATACTTGCTCTCCAACCCTGTATGACATGTTCTGCTTGTCCATGGCAAGGATATACTCCTAATAATTGTGTGTAATCACAATTTTCCTTTCCATTTGTTTGTTTAACCTTTCTTCGTTCTACATATACACTAAACAGTAATAATTTTCTGCTTATGTAAACACCTTGGTGTATAACTCTGTCAGTAAGACCCTGTTACTATTGTTGATAACATTTCGGTAGCCACCAATGGGCGAGAACCTTGCCTATTGGTCCGCCTCGTTACAACGAGCGGGAAAATGGTTCTCTTCGTTCCTCGTCCTAGGTACCGACATTGTTGGTGACATAGCTGACAAGCTATCCACTAACATGCCTCCCTGTCAAGGCTGTGCAAGATGTCACCACCCTTCCTACTCTTAACCCACATGGTGGGCCCATAACCCACAGGTCCACGGGGTCGAAACCTGACTCTCCTGTACAACCCTGATTCTAATGTATTCTTTGCACTTGGCTTCGTGTGTGATTGACGAGCTAAATTCTATCATGTTTCATCATGGTATCAAACACCATATTATTCTCGTTGATCAAGACCCAATTCCAGCTTCTGGTTAGGCATCGAATGACTGCCTACCCGACTGAAACTTTGGTACCATCACTTATTGTTCTCAATGCATTCACTGAAATACTACTCGTATGGTACTTCGTGTACCACTTTCTGAATTCGCCGTCGGATGCACATACTTCGTAGAGATACGTTCCTCCAAAGTTTTCCCCCTATTCGTTTTTGTAGGACGATGGAGATCCCGAAGAAAGGTTGACGACGTGATCACGTTGACTTGAAGCAGAGAAATGAATACATCAACGAAAGGGATCAACCTCTTCGAAAGGGCAGCCAAGACCGAGAAGACTCGTTAGGTTTTCGCTACCAACACTTTCCCCCCTTACTCCACCGCTTAAATCTCGGGACGAGATTTCTTGTAGTGGAGGAGAATTGTGACGCCCGAGTAATCAAGCTACAGTAAACCTCTTCTAATGATGCCACATCACCACGATTACTGTTGCTAATCTCGCGTTAGTTCGAAACTGATTCAAATTCAAATTTAAAATAAAGTCAAACTATAAAAGTTTTCAAATGTCAAACTAAAATGTTCAAAGGGAGGTAAATAATCCATATGCAATCATGGTGGTGAAATCAACTTTTTGTAAAGTATTTAAGTGGCCTAAGATACTTAAAACAAGGGCCAATTTTTATTTATTAAAAGGCATTTTCAAAATGGTAGAAATCTCTAAACTATTTTATTTTCCCCCGAACCTTTTTGTGTTAGTAGCCTATACTACTATACTAATTGTGGAGCAAGTTTTATTTTTATTGAGACTAAAATGATTTAGAAACTAAATAGAAAACATAAGTTGAAGTAATAAGAAAAATAAGAAAAAGAGAATGTAAAAATAAAACAAAACAAATAAATAAAC